>OU744820.1:12379291-12979291 GCA_916614155.1 Mesoligia furuncula | reverse complement strand
CTGAGTGGATTCGATGGGGAAGCCGTCGGTTTCGACTCCGTTAAGATGAAAAAGAGTGAAGGAACCGAGTCCTCGACTCAGACAACCGAATTCCGTGAAACTGGGGTGTCATCCCAAACCAATGTTCTTAAAGAAACAGGATCTTTAGCTACTGCAGAAGACTTGAACGCTCAGGAGGACATTTTAAAAGAATATCCACCTCCAGGGCTAAACGAATTCCTGAAAAGAGTTGTACCTTCGATGATGGAACAGCTCGATCATAGCGACAGAGAGCTGCTGTACAACTCTTCAGATTCCGATGAAGAGGAGGTATTAGAAGCAAAACTGTTCCAAGAAATTAAGCTGACTGACATGCCAAGCATGGGGGCTGGCGACGAATCGCGTTGTGTTCTCGACATATCTTGGAGTAACGCTGGAAACTCTCTAGCTGTCGCTTTAGGCAAGAATCAGCACAAAACTTGGTGCGTAGACGATGGATTGATCAGGATTTTTACTCTCAAACGAACTGCAGGCGATACTTTTGTAAGAAGCCTGGATTTGGCGGAGAAAAGTTGCGTTACAAAAGTGAAGTACCATCCTGCTGTGTCAGCCCTTTTAGCTTATGGCACGGTCTCAGGAGAAGTAGTTCTGTGCAACCTAAGGAATCTAGATGCTGTACTGCTGACCTCTCCAGCTGGAGCGCACGGATCCAGGCGTGTCAGTTACCTGCAATGGGCGGACGCAGCGCTTGCTAACACATTCTTAACCATGCAAATAATGAACACAGGCAAAAGACGCAGCGCCTCAGATCACATACTTATCTCATCTGGCTTCGACGGCACTTTGAATGTATGGCGTGTCAACGCCAACCAAAAAATATTTGAGAACGTGATCAGCTACTCGATCAACGGCTCCAGGAATTTGAATACTGTCATCATCTCTTGTTTTGACTTTATAAAGTCTTATCCTCTTCGTCCGAGCGACCAGAAGGTCCCGGACGATATCTTTGTCGTTGGCTCACGTACGGGTTCTATATATCTCTGTAAGACGAAGACTTATAAGCCTATCGTAAATAGCAAGAAGGTGGACCCCGTGTATGAAGTGTTACAGGGACATATTGGGTATATCCTGGATATTGCGTTCAGTTTCCAGAAGCCTGGAATCTTTGTGTCAGCTTCTCTTGATTCTGAGATGAGGGTCTATGATATTAATCAGCCTGGTCCTTTGAAGGTATGTTGTCTTGATGTTATTCCATTGTAACGTATTTTGTGGTGGAAAATACTGGTATTCAGCTACATCCGGTTATAATAATAAATGATTTATTTTCTGTAAGTAGGTTTGCAAGTACAAACACTTTTACACGTGAATTATATTTTTTTAAACTAGATGAGGTCGGCGTTTCCTAACTGACTATTCTGAGAAGAAAGGCCGAAACAAACTCAGAGGTCACAGTCTCTTTTAAAGTCCAGACAAAATCTTGGTCAGATCGTGTGAAGACCATGTAGATCAGTGTCTGAAATGTTCTTTTGAGGAAAGAACCACACAGATTGAGTGGACCTGTCCAGTCAGTGCACGCATTTGTCAGTAATCGTGCAGCTCAACTCAGAACTTAAGGAGCTCAACGATTCGACAAACAATATCAATGGAAATACAATAAAAAACAATATCCTTTATTGTCAAAATAACTTTAAGCGATATTTGAATATGCTAGGTTTTAAATTATTAAGTTACTCTGTATGGTTGTCTCATATTCACCACTAAAGATTATTATTATTATTATAATGGAAGCCAACCCCGACATACAGTGGCTTCAGAAAGTTAGTTGACACTCTTCCACTTCAGCTGTGACACGTACACTATGATTTACCTCACCTGAAACTCTCAAACGCCCACTAGGAGGCGTTTTTGCCCACGACGCTGAGAACCTATGGTCTACACCACAGACAAGTACACCTAGATAACGCAGGAGCAACTGCTTCGCGTGCCAAAAATCGCACCAGCTTACGTACAAAAATCGTAAGCCGCCACTGTCGCGCTCAGTCCTGTGTAGGTACAGCGAAAGTGAGCTGTCAATAGTGTCAATTCCTAGCAAAAACAAACTCAGTTCACCTAAGTTTTCACAATTACGATAAGAACCCAAAACAAACTCACTTCACTTAAGTTTGCACTGGCTGGGTGAGCGTGAGCGCTGGCACTAGGCCCCGGGGGTGGGGCAACACGGGTGCCGAACGTGGCAGCGTTTTTTAATCGATTTCCCCATCATTAAATAGTGCTTGTGACGTCATTGACGTCGCGTCGTAGGTAGTCAAAAAAAAAACACTACAAATTGAAAAATAACTTTAATTTCGGAAGTCGGTGTTTTTGGTTTCGCATTTTCGTTTATTGACACCGACTTCCGAAATTAAAGTTATTTTTCAATTTGTAGTGTTTTTTTTGGAAGTCGGTTGTTTTTTTTTTTGTAAAAAGTTTTTATTTTTCACTTTTTAGTGGGTCCGTTTGTAATTTATCTAAGTTACAATAGCCTAATGTCAACTGCTCATCACGTTAATTGTTGAGGAGTTTTCCTGGTTCTTACCAGGAGAACTCCTCAACCACTCACCGTACGCATTGTGACGAGCATAAATTGCTTAGCAACCATATTAAAGTAATCGAATCGCAACCCGTGAAATATTTGTCATTGAGCAGTTCCAATAGCCATCTGTGGTCTTCTTCATCAACTCCACTTTACGAAATGATGACTTCCGAGAGCAAATGCTCAAGTTATTTAAAAAAAATACCCAAATCGTTATAGCTTTGCCTATAAAATTTGAGGGTTTCCCTCGATTTCCATGGGATCCTCTCATCAGATTCCAACTTGATGATAATGGGACCACCTCGAGAGTATACCCTTTCAAACAAAAAAAGAATTTTGAAAATCGGTCCACAATTGGCGGAGTAATCGCGTAACAAACACAAAAAAAAAAACATACCGTCGAATTGAGAACCTCCTCCTTTTTTGAAGTCGGTTAAAAAATGGCACGCCTGGTTTTCATACAGATCGTGTTACTTGCGTTAGAGGTCTATGATCTATATCTGTGGTCTAAAAACAAATGCATTTCAACTACATTTTGGTAAAGCAGATGTGTCGTGTTTTGTTTTTTAGGTAATAAGCCCGGACGTATCAATATCCTGCATGGCCTGGCTGCCGAACAACCCGTGCGTCGCAATCCTGGGGCTGTTGAAGCCCGAGGGGCAGCTGGCGCAGGTCTTCAACGTGAACAGCGGCCGTCGGATCCCCGCGGAGGGGCTCACTGGAGTCGGGGGCTGTGTCACTTGCATCACGGTTAACCATAGCGGGTTGGTATTGGCAAATAATATAAATAATCTAGTATTTGTGAAGAAGCGGAGTTACCGACATAGCTTGCAGAGTAAGCAAACTGAAGTAGCATTGGACTCGCCATGATTGTTGAAGGACCGATGGCCAGTGGAGCAGACGAGTCCTGGAGTGGAGACCACGTACCGGTTAGCGTAGCGTAAGACGTCCCCCGGAACTAGATGGACCGACGACCTAAACAAGGTGGCTGGAACAGATTGGATGCGGAAGACTGTTGTGGCGTAGCCTGGGAGAGGCCTATGTCCAGCAGTGGACTGCGTTAAGCTGAGTTGATTGAATATTTGTGAAGGAGCTCATCTAGGGAAGAAGTAACATCACACGACAACGTCGACAGACGACGACGACGACGTCGTCATCATGACTACTACTGTGGCGACATCTACAACGCCACACATACGACTTACAACTGATGTTATCAGACTTATCCACGCGATTTAACATTCAAATAAATACAGGGTGTAAGGATTTGAAATTCTTCTTCGGTTATTGAAAAAAGCAGCTGTTTCACATACTAAAATGCAGTACCGACATGGTCAAAATATATGTAACCACTTTTTGGCTACTGAACCCTATCCATACTACTTAATATTATAAATTCGAAAGTAACTCTGTCTGTCTGTTTGTATGTTACCTTTTCACGCCTAAACCACTGGACGGATTTCGGTACAATTTGTCAGAGAGATAGATTGTATCCCTGGGAAGGACATAGGATAGTTTTTATCCCAATATTCCCACGGGATCGACACTTATGCGGGTGAAACCGCGGGGCACTGCTAATCAACTATGAATTACAAAATATTACACGCATACGGTGAGGTGGACCTGGTAACGGCCGCAATTTACGAGTTGTAGGTCGTAGGTCCGAACCCAGACAGGCGCTTTACTTTGTGTAAATAATTCCATCACCACTGCTCTCAAAACGGTGAAGGAAAACATCGTGAGAAAACCGACATGTCCTAGAACCAAATTCGAAGACATGTGACATCTAACAACCCGCACTGGGCCCGCTTGGTGGATTATGGCCCACTCACTCTCGAAGAGAGGAGGCCTGTGTTCCAGCAGTGGGAACGTTATAGGCTGTTTATGATGACAGGCAGCTAATGGCGCCGATTCCCTTGTTCAGAAACTAAACTAAATTTAAGTTCAGGCATCTCTTTCTTTCTATTTACCCGACTGCGTGACGCAAAGGAGTGGTAATGTGTCCATCAGCCTATGTATGTATGTATGTTTGTATGTTCCTTTGAAGCACTATACAGACCAAACGCCTGGGCCGATTTTTATGATTCACACGTTAATCGATTCCTCTTAGTCCGGCGAGTGTCACTAAAGACATGACGTTAGTGAAAATTCAATATGGCGACTACTGGACGCCATATTAAATCTTTTTTTTTATATTTTTTTTTCAAAACCTATCGAGTGGGGTATCAAAATAAAGGGTTTTAAAAGGTGATTACAAATATATATACAACATATATACCTAAAAGCAATTCGAAGTGACAAATTGTAAAAAACACCTACCAAGAACTAAATCGTCTGCGAAATCTTTCACATTTGTAAACTAAAAAAGCTGGAAATAAAAAAGTTATTTAAAAAAATAAAAAAACTCGACTGCGGTAAAAAACTTAAGTTAAAAGAAACTGAAAAGCTAAAAACAAGCCCATTTTAAATTAAATAAAAGTTGGAAGCAGGCGGGACCCATTTGAATTTGAAAATATAATTTAAAAAAAAAACCGGGCAAGAGCGAGTCGGACTCGCTCACCGAGGGTTCCGTAACATCCGGGTTTATGCATAAGGTTTATGTTTATGAAATTAAATGTTTTTTTTTATATTTTTTTATATTTGAGTTGGTTGAATAAAAGGTAAATTGCGGTTTACGATTTATGACGTATTAAAAAAAAACTACTTACTAGATCTCGTTCAAACCAATTTTCGGTGGAAGTTTACATGGTATTGTACATCATATATTTTTTTTAGTTTTATCATTCTCTTATTTTAGAAGTTACAGGGGGGGGGACACACACATTTTACGACTTTGGAAGTGTCTCTCGCGCAAACTATTCAGTTTAGAAAAAAATGATATAAGAAACCTCAATATCATTTTTGAAGACCTATCCATAGATACCTCACACGTATGGGTTTGACGAAAAAAAATTTTTTAGTTTCAGTTCTAAGTATGGGGAACCCCAAAATTTATTGTTTTTAGGGTTCCGTACCCAAAGGGTAAAAACGGGACCCTATTACTAAGACTTCGCTGTCTGTCCGTCTGTCTGTCTGTCTGTCACCAGGCTGTATCTCAAGAACCGCGATAGCTAGACAGTTGAAATTTTCACAGATGATGTATTTCTGTTGCCGCTATAACAACAAATACTAAAAACAAAATAAAATAAATATTTAAGGGGGGCTCCCATACAACAAACGCGATTTTTTTGCTCTTTTTTGCTCGATATCAAAAATGGCAACAGGTAGGCACTTGAAACATTCACAAAATACTCAATTGTATTTTAACTTTACTAATAAATAATAAAATTAAAATAAAATAAATATTTAAGGGGGGCTACCATACAACAAACCTGTTTTTTTCGGCGTTTTTGCCTTGTGGTACGGAACCCTTCGTGTGCGAGTCCGACTCGCACTTGGCCAGTTTTTTTTCTATTTTTGTGTAAAAATCTTAATGCGGTTCACAGAATACATCTACTTACCAAATTTCAACAGTATAGTTCTTATAGTTTCGGAGAAAAGTGGCTGTGACATACGGACGGACAGACAGACAGACGGACAGACAGACAGACAGACAGACATAACGAATCTATAAGGGTTCCGTTTTTTGCCAGTTGGCAACGGAACCCTAAGAATGGTATGGGTCCCGCCTATTTTAGTTTAGTCCTGTCAAATTAGTCAGCGCCTGACGTAAATTGACGTATTTGTAGTAGTCAATTTTTTAATCTCGTCTAAAGTTGTCTATAGAGTATCTTAATTTGACAGGACTAAACTAATATTTATCTTCTGTCCTTTTCTTGACGAAATAGAAAGAAAAAGATGCACTGAATTTAAATTTTGTTTAGTTTGTGAACAAGGGAAGCAGCGCCAGTATAAACTAAGGATTCTGTACTAAAACTTCTCCCTATTTCGTTTGTAGCGTATGCCGCATCGCAGCTGGTGATGCTGACAGCAATCTTCACATTTGGGAGCTCCCGACGCGTCGCATCAAGCTCACTCAGGAAGAACTAGACTTCTAGATGTCCTAGATGTTAATAGCACTAACCTTGAATTCCGAATCGCAGATAATTTATCTACATTATCTAATAGCCACTAAGTCAGCGTTATGTTGTCTAAGGGCTGATTTTTAGGGTTCCGTAGTGCCTACAAGGAACCCTTAAAGTTTCGTCATGTCCGTCTGTCTGTCTGTCTGTTCGAGGTTTTGCTAAGAGACCGTTAGTACTAGAAAGCTGTAATTGTAGGAGTGTGTATATCAATTACGCCGACAAAGTGGTAAAATAAAATTATGGAAAATATATTTTTTTAGGGTAGCTCCCCTACATGTGAAGTGGGGATGAATATTTTTTCGTCGTCTATCCCATCGTGTAGGATATCGTTGAATAACTAAAATGACTTGGGGGGGGGGGTTGCTAGAATTATTTTTCGATTTAATGCTCCATTACGAAATATTAAACTTTAAAGTGCAAAGTTTTGTTCCAGTAGGGCGTCTCCCCCCTCTAAAAGCTAAACTGCGGGCTTGAAAAATATGGAAAAATTCTCGATGATAGTGCATTTCATGACCTTTAAAGGAAAACTATAGCGGTTAAGATAACTTTAATAGTTTAGCAGTAATAGTCGTTGAACTTGGGTGTTGGATAATTTTGTACCAAATACAAAATCCTAAGCATTAGTCCTTTAAAGTGACTAAGATGAAGTAGTTGCTTGTTTATAACAGCTAAAGACTTGCATTGAAAAACAAAATATGAAATAAAAAAAACCTTAATAAATTATCATAAGTTCCACAATACTGCCGCTAGATGGCGCTGTACTAACGGGTTACGTTTTCATTCGAGTATACTCGAGTAATCGACATCCCCGCACGTCTTAGAAATGATAATTCAAATTTAAAGTCGATTTTTGTTATTATAACCATTAACTCCTAATATCTTTACCATTACTTATATTCAGAATAAAGAACAACAGAATCGTACTATATTGTCATAACGGGCTACTACGGAACCCTACACTGTGCGTGACCCGACACGCACTTGGCCGGTTTTTCAATTGACAGATGATTTTTATTCGTAGAATGAAATTGACGTCTGACAATTTTGTACTAATGGAAGCTGTCAAAAATTCAAAATTGTTCATCGGATAAAATTATCTGTCGTTTGAAAAATCAGCCCTAAGTTGATTTTTGATTGGCTAAAGTAAAGAAATAAGAATTAGTTGCAATGGGATTTGAACTTTGTATGACATTGAGTTTGTGTTTCCAAAACTTGATAATTATTATCCAGCCGTGGGCCTGATAGGAGTTTCCATGGGCAAAAATGACGAACTTTCGTTCAAACTTTCATCCCCTATTTATTTTGTTAGGGGATGAATTTTCAAAAATCCTTCCGTAGTGTTTACTTTCGTTACAAAAGGAACTCTTGAGCAAAATTTCATGTTTCTAGACCCCTGTTTTAGACTGTGGGTGTTTTTAAAGATTTTTATTAAGCACATCATCACCACTTAACTTTCTACTTTAGCGTTATGTAGTCTAAGTTGATTTTTGACTGATCAATAAAGAGATTCTGACAAAAATATTGGTTGAACTTTGTCGTGATCATTGAGTTTGTTTAAAAAACTCGATATTTATCAAAGTTTTTTGATCTCTGGTGGATAGTTTAGGTGTATTTGTGTATGTATGAGTAAAAGTATGCCTCGATGGTCTTATGGTTGCAAGCGCTACTGCTGAGCGAGGTCCTGGGTTCGACTCCCAGGTCGGGAAAAGTGTGTTATTGGGTTTTTTAACCGACTGCGGCGAAGCCCAAAAGGAGGGTTATGTGTTAGACCTGTATGTATGTATGTCCGTTTCTTTTTACCCGACTGCAGCGAAGCCCAAAAGGAGGGTTATGTGTTAGACCTGTATGTATGTATGTCCGTTTCTTTTTACCCGACTGCAGCGAAGCCCAAAAGGAGGGTTATGTGTTAGACCTGTATGTATGTATGTCCGTTTCTTTGTTCCCTCGTAACTTCTAAACGAATGAACAGATTTTGATAAATTATACGTCTTTAGATTTGTCTTGGTAGCGCGAGTGTCACTGGGTGTATCAAAATTGAAAAAATATAAAATGGCCGATTTTTTCGAAAAAAAAAAATATTTTTCTCGAAACCTATCGAGTGGGGTATCAAAATAAAGGGTTTTTAAAGGTGATTACAAAAATATATACAACTTATATGGTTAAAAGTGATTCGAAGTGACAAATCGTAAAAAACAAGAGCTAAATCGTCTGCGAAATCTTTCAAAGTAAACTAAAAAGCTAGAAATAAAAAACAAGTAATTAAAATTTCTTAGAAGAACGGATTCTGGATTGCTGCCCGGTTGACGACAATAGGGTCGCTCCCTATTGTATGGGATTTAAACATAAGTGTCTAAACACACTTAAGCCGAAAATAATAAGTCCTACACTAACCGGGGGTTGTCCTTGGGTGCACTTGCATAGTGCAAATAGGGATAATCGTCGGTTGGAGCCTCATTTCATTAAAAACGTCTAACAGGCGTCTGCGAGTTGGCTTCGACCCCTCGTACGCCTTCCAAAGGTCCGGGATCCCATGGTCCCGAGATGTCGTATAAAATGATGGTAAAATTCCAATGTAGAACAAAACATGTTTTGCCAATATAATAAGCATTACGGTAATTAAAAAGCATTACGGAAGATACGCGACCGAGGTTCCGCGGCTGATTTTACGTTCCGACGACGTATTCGGCTGATATGTTACACCATAAGGCTGAGGCCAAACGAGCGTAATTTTTTGAGCTGTGAGTCGCGTAAAATGAGTCGCGGAATTTACGCTGCATTCGGTTTCATACAAAAGTCCTGTTTGTACCACACGGCGACGCAAAATGAGTTGTCTGATGACTCACGCGCGTTATTTCAACCGAATTGCGCTCGGGGTGAGGGAGGGGAGTGAGGCAACCGTCAGTTAAGTTACAGAGTGCGACTGAAGTTACGTCCGTCCGTCTGGCAGTCTAACCGAATTTCGATTGAACGTAAATTGCGATACTCAAAATGCGCGACTCACAGCTCAAAAAATTACGCTCGTTTGGCCTCAGCCTAAGTGCCGAACTTACGCGGCAGAAGTTCAGTTGCGCACACGCGAGGCGCAGGCATGTCTGCCTCCCGCTGCTCCCCGCCCCGGATCTACTTCGGCAATCGCACAGAACTTCGGTCGCGTATAATGTGTGCTCTACAGAATACGTTGCCGGCGGCGAATGGCTGCTGAACTTACGCCCGACCAAAGAGATTAGTTCGGCTGTACGCTATAACGCAACGTAATTTCGGGATAATGTGTCGTCAGTAATTCAAATAGCATTGCAGGCGTAATCAAGCCGAATTTCGGTCGCGTACTTTCGGCATAGTGTGTTTAGACACTAATTGGCGATATGTAGGTCTACTATAGGCCTGAGTCTGCCTAACTATACGGAAATAACAGGCGTGATGTTATGATAATGTAAAAGTATATTTCGATCCGTGTCAAACGGACTTTTAATTTATTATGTGTTTTCTAGTAATTATGTTTGTTTTATTATTAATTATTATTTGAAGTGTGAACGAGCGTATTATAAGCCATTGAATTATTATTGTTTTAAATGAAATATCCATTTAATTAGACGAAATATTGGATAAAGATACCTATTTTAGTTAGTATATTATGATTTACATTTAGTTGTTTTTTAAAAAATAATAAATAAAACCTTGAATTTAACCTGTTTTTTACTTTATTAAAACTGGCCAAGTGCTAGTCGGACTTGCACACGAAGGGTTCCGTACCACAAGGCAAAAACGCCGAAAAAAAAAAACACGTCTGTTGTATGGAAGCCTCCCTTCAATATTTATTTTAATCTGTTTTTAGTATTTGTTATAGCGGCAACAGAAATACATCATCTGTGTAAATGTCAACTGTCTAGCTAGCACGGTTCATGAGATACAGCCTGGTGACAGACAGACAGACAGACGGACAGTGGAGTCTTAGTAATAGGGTCCCGTTTTTACCCTTTGGGTACGGAACCCTAAAAATTCTGGTCATGTGTCGAGGGTAGAAGTTAGTAGATAAATAAAACGAAATCAATAGTCTTAATTTTTTATGTCATTTCATTTAAAAATTACAATATCTAAGGAATCATTTTGACTAACTCAAAATATACATTTTGTAGTTTCTCTTCTTCTCTTGTTATTGCATGCTTTGAGTTCTTGTTTTGGTTAACTGCTTCTGGAAAAGAGAAGAAATATAATTAAGGGGCTTACATGACCTAAGGCGCGGTCACTGTCAGACTGCATAGAAAAGAAAGAGAAGCGCGATGACACAACGCTGTTAATTTGTTGCAAAATATGAAGCAATTATCTATTTACACAAAAATCTATTGTTTGGACTAAAAAATTAAAACACTAGTATTTTAGTATGTTGCTTGTAGAATAATCTGACAAAATTATTAGAATGATTGTATGTATATTAGTATGGTTTTTATTGTAAAAAGAAAGCTTTTAGAAGTATCTTTTTGATTTTTTTTCTATCATAACAAATTAGTTGTATTATGTTTTCAACACACTATCTACCTAGCATATTATCCTGAAGAATATCATATATTTTTCTGATTTTGTTTACTGTAGTTGATCATATACTTTTATTGTTTTTAAAACTTGCGTTTATTGCGTTTAGGTCCTGTAGGCCCCTTAGAGAATAAAAAACAGGCAGTGGGGGGACTGCCGACAAAATTTAAAACTTAAAATTATGAAATAACAGTTTTTTTATTTTTTAAACTAATGGTAGTATGTTTATCTTGCATACTAAAGTTGTCAAAAAATAAAAGGCCCGTTTTGACATTTGTCATCGCGACGTAACTAGTGAAGTAACCATACGACTCGGTACTCGATACTCACGATAAATCGATTCAAGTTTGTATGAGTATTTGATTAATATCACTTTACACCATCTTTAAATCAATGTGCAATATAGAAGAGCCAAGGTTAACGTGATAGTAAACAGAAATAGTCCAAAAGCAAAGTCGTGCCGCTTGGTCAGAGACAAGCCATTCTACAGAAACCAGTGTCGCCAATTCAAAATTGTATTTACGGCTTTGAGCGCCAAGCTAATTCTTTTCAGTAAAGATCACTACACAATATTTAATTACTATTAAAATCGATTGAAGCTGGTGAAATTCAGTAATTAATAGGTTATAACACTAGTATTAAAAAAAAAGACTGAGAACGTAACTGTTTTTGAGACGTTTCGTAATAATAAGAAATTGCATGCTACTATAAAGTAAGCGCAAAAAGAATACTCCCAATATATTCCATCATTTATTATTTAACTCGCCACAAATTTATGTATTTTTAAAACACTTTATGTAAATAATTATTATTTTTCTTTCTTTCAGTTTCTTCAAAGTTACATTCTAGGGTCTTTCTCAAATGTCAAAACGGGCCTTTTATTTTTTGACAACTTTAAAATACACTTTGTTAACACAAGTAAAGTGCGCGTCACTTCGTGACATAAACTGCGGCCAAAATAAAGTCACTTTTTGTGTATTTCTGTAAAACAGGCACAAGAAACTTCTTCAATAATACGTATGGGTACCTGTCACTGCTTCGCTCTCCGCGAGGGCTCGGTCGCTGTGGGGGGCGGAGGGGGTCCCTTCTTCTCCAACTCCTCGAGGTAGCTGGTCAGGATCTGCTGTCTCTCTTCTGGGATGTGGTCCAATGCTGCATACCTGGGAATTATGGAAAACATATGTTTGAGACAACAATAGATATCTATATCTCATCATCTGCCTTGCCTTTTCCTAACTATGTTGGGGTCGGCTTTCAGTCTAACCGGATGCAGCTGAATACCAGTATTTTACATGGAGCGACTGCCTATCTGACCTCCACAACCCAGTTACTGGCTAATACGATACCCCTTGGTAAGACTGGTTGTCAGACTTTCGAGTTTCTGACTACCCGTAACGACTGTCAAAGATCCACGAATGACAGCCGGGACCAACGGCTTAACGTGCTTTCCGAGGCACGGAGGGGTCACGGTATGTAAAGATGGTACGGTAGGTGACTATAGTTAAATCTAATTATTGCCAGTCAGCTAAATTCAGCAGAAAGAGCTATGGTCGTGGGGAGTTGGAGATAAACCCAGTACTGTTCCATTTAAAAGTTAAGTTGAATATTATAAATCACAAATTTAAGATATTAAATAAGTAACCTTCCAGTTATTGAGACTGTGATTAATTAATAAATGGGCGCCAGGGAATATAAGAGTCCCGGATCATCAGTAGCATTGAAGTGCATTGAAAATGTTGGGAAGTGATTTTAATTGTATTTTAATGGTATTTGTATTTTAATGGTATTTGTATTTATAATTGTATTTTAATGGTATCTGTAGTTTTGATTGTATTCTATTTGTGTTTTTTATTTATATTTTTTATTGTATTTTAAATTGTATTTATGGTTCTATTTTTAATTGACCCGGAACCGACGAAGGTGTCCAATATACTTCCTGATGAACGTAGAATGTCGAACCCAAGATGCTTAATTTAAATCATGTTGAAGACCAACCGCGGCAAGCGTAGCTTAACCTGATCGATCGACCTGTGCGGCCGTTATTACTTATCTACGGGCCCCTCAAAGGCGCGATGTATGTAACTGACCCATCGTATGTAATCGTATGTCTGTGTGGTGCCGGACTTAAAGAATACCACCACCCCTCACTTCCCGTGGGTGTCGTAAAAGGCGACTGAGGGTCGTACCGGAGAATAGGCAGCAGCGTTCTCTATGCATTCCACCACCATACCATACTGCGATCGCCAACCCGCCTGCCAAGAGTGGCGATTATGGCAAACCCCCCCCAAAATTGGGGGAGGCCTATGTCCAGCAGTGGACGTCTATCGGCTGAAATGATGATGATGATGATGATGTAACTGACCTGGCATCGTGCTTGAGCGCGTCGAGCACATGCTGCAGGGCTGCCGAGTTGTCCCTGACGGCGGCGAGGCTCTTGTGCGTGATACTGCGCGTCTCCTGCAGCAGCTGACGCATCGCTGTCTTGGCGCACGACTGTTTGTCGCGCTGGTAGTCGCGGAACTCACGTTCCATCTGGAAGGAGATGAATAGAAGGATTACTATTATCATCAAGGCATCATCATTATAAAGATCTTGACATATTACAGTTTTTTTTTTAATGAAAATCGTTTGTAAATATGTGAGCACCGTGTACCTATCAGATAATTAATTTATATGTCATGGTTTCATTTTTAATTCTTTTAAGTACGGCTTAGGTTTAAGCAATCACCAGATATAAAGAAATATAACGCCCAAAAAATCGTAAGTACTTACCAGAATTTAATCCCCATTTTAATATGAAATTATCACCAATAAACGTAAAGTCTGATATCCTAAAAAAGGCAAGTATCTTCAGGATAATCGCTGAGCTACCCAAAAAGGTCACGCATGCACCAAATATGTACTCGAATTTTATTTGAAAATTTCATCCAAATATGTTACACAATTTTATCCTAATAAAGTAAATTAATATACAAAAATCATTGTTTACCCAAAAAATATAAATGAAGTTCTAAAGGTCGATTCTACCGTAAAATGTTTACTAAAGGCTGAGCTTCTTAGAGCTTTCAATAAAATAACGGCCACAAAAAAAAATTGTTTATAAACCACATGTTTTATTTCTACATACAAATATACTTAAAACTTAATAAGGCAGTCCTTAGTGTAATTTTAACATTTTAATGAAGAGTGGATCTTCAAAAAACTTAATCTTAGTGATAAATGAGTCTTCAAACAACCAACATTAAAACAGTCATTTGTATAGTCATAATTATTTAAAAATATTAATGAAGAATCAGTCTTCAAATAACGACGGGTGGGAGGGGTGGGAATGAAGCTGCGAGACTCAACTAATTTGCCATCAATATAATATACTTGGTTATTTGCATACATTTTATGGCAAACGTAGTGATATATTTGGGTAGTAATGCCACAAAACTTTGGTAGTTAAAATTTGGTGCACGTGTGGCCTTTTTGGGTTATGAAAAGTTTTTGTAGTGCAGGCATGACTTAAATAGCCCGAAAGATTTTGGTACAGGTTTCATTTATTTGTACATATTATATTTTTTTTGGATGAGGCTGTTTAGGGTAACGATTGTTTTTTTTGGTGGTCATTCAATTTCATCCCTTTAAGTATTGTGGTACAATAATTTTATTTTAGGTGCATCGTCTTCACATATTATTATTATATAATTTATGTACATGCAAAATATTGTAAAACATTTTAAAAGAGTAAAGGTGGAGTTTCTTGCCCATTCTTCTCCATACGAACACTACCTTTTGGAATGGGCGACTAGAATCAATTATATTTTAGTAATTTTTGACGTTCAAAAGTGCTTTTTATGTGCCTATTTGAAATAAATACTTTGACTTTGATTTTGAAAGGCGAAAGTTTGTGAGTGTGTGTGTTTATATGTTTGCTACTTCTTCACGCTCAAACGGCTGGAGCAATTTTTATAAATTATTATAATTAAATAAAATTTTGTATGGAGGTAGCTGACACCCTGGATTAACATATAGGTTACTTTTTATCCCGATATTCCCACGGGATCGACATTTACGCGGGTGAAACCGCGGGGCGCATAATCGAACAACGTTTGTTGTTTGTTGTTGTTGTAGACAAGGATATAAGGCCGGATTTTTCCAAATGGGTTCCTCTGCCAGAATCACGCGCACTTCGCTCCAATACGCCGTCCACGACATAGCTCGGTCGTTTAGTAGTGCGACTAATCGCAACGACTAGCTCTACCAACGACATAGCGAAGACAGCCTCTATTTCTATTATTGCGACTAATCGCATCGAAAAGTCGTAAAGACTTA
Organism: Mesoligia furuncula; assembly: GCA_916614155.1. Lineage (NCBI taxonomy): Eukaryota > Metazoa > Arthropoda > Insecta > Lepidoptera > Noctuidae > Mesoligia > Mesoligia furuncula. The sequence continues at coordinate 12,963,832 of OU744820.1, read as the reverse complement.
TCAAAACCACTAATTGCAGCGAAAACCTATACTAAAGTAAACGACCGCTCTAAAAAAACTTGCGACTAATCGCACTAATTAATCGCAACGACTAATCGCATCGTCTTTACCTGTGAAGCACTATTATACACGGGCGCAGTGGGTTCCTCTGCCAAAATCGCGCGCACTTCCCTCCAATGCGCCGTACACGATATGCCTCGGTCGTTCAGCAGCGCGCGCAGTTTGTCGCGGCGTTTTGTCGCAAGTGCACTCGTGTGTTGCATGAATAACCGCTCCTGAAAATAATAACAGAATATTCTGAAATATATAATAATAAACCTTTTTGTGTTATTAAAGAAAACTTCAAACTAATGTTAGTATCCAAAAGATAATTTATTATGCTAGGTAAAGTCTGGAGCCGAACTTCACATAATCCACACAATATGTAGTACATACGAGTAGACATTTGAAGTCCGACCCAGTGACGCATTATTGGACGCTATAAACTTAACTTAAGGGGCCGGCGGAGCATGCGTAGTTCATACAAACGTAATTCCAAAATAATTTGTAAATCAAACATTTTCTTAAAGTTGTGTGTATTTATTCCGATTGGATTACAGAATATCTAGATTCCCAAATGTATATTTTGAAAGGACACTGATTTAAAGACGACTTATGAGAAAAATAAGTTTCCTACTGGATATTGAAATTTCTCCTCTTAAAATACGAGCTTTAGAAAGAGACAGTCACACAGGTGTATGACAGAGACGGCGCTCTACAAGACGAACTTTTGAAGTGAAAACTTCTTTAGGCACACTTTACGCTCTTTCTGAACAGTGAACGAAACTGAACCGTCACGCTCGGGCCGGTGACGCTGGATCGGGTATACTCGGCTCTAGTCAGACGGTGACGCTGATTCGCGTATACTCAACGCTGAATCGCGAATAGTCGTACCAAAGCCAGTACCAAACAAATATTTCCGTTTGTTAGAGTGAGGAAACAGAGTAGGTACAGTTAATAGGCATTAGAAAAATAACTCCAAGGTACAGAAGGCTTCAAGGCACATCAAGCTACCCGAAATTGTCAACTTTTTCCAATCAACTTTGAACCTTATGCTTTAGCGATAAAGTTGAAATTCTATTAAATAAATTTGACAGATTGATGTAGCTTGATGTGCTGGCGTCTGTACAAATACAAAATTTGTGGTACCCGCTGCGTTTAGTGGAGTACCGGTATCCGTCTGGAACCGGTAGATTAGTGTTATTACCTTATCATCCTTGGTCAGTAACTCAGCTAGGCTATATCTGTGGTCCTTTTTGAGCTGTTTCTTCGCGTCTCGCCACGACAGGTCAGGGTTCCGCACCAAATCTGCTAGTAATGCGTTGAAATGCTGCAAAAACATGTAATTTTCGTTTAAGTTGATTTTTTAACACGCTTTTATTGGCTTGACTTGTAATAACTAATTAACAAACAATGTAACAAAATCTTAGAAGTCAATTTTAACCTACTTCTAATTGTTGTATAGAAATGAAACTTTGTATGTATATGTAGTTCGGATGACAAAACTATAATTTGGTATCTTGGAGCTGATCTGATGATGGAGCCAGGAGGTGGATCGTGGAACTCTTCAATGGCTACTAGTAAATCCCTCGAGTTTGAGCTCATATGATTTGTTTTGACGAGTTCAATAGAGGCTAAGCGTGTCTTATAGTTTTTTTTTTAAACTTCATATTTTATTGAATAAAAAATAGTGGTTTGACAGCTTTTGTATAGGAACTATGCTAAATCCGCCACATTCACTGTTATATCGGAGGTTAAGCTACGCTTGCCGAGGTCACTCCGTGGATGGGTGACTATCAATTACATATCGATACCCCTCCGTTTATCGGATAGAACTTTAAGCCATTGGTCCCGGCTGTCATTGTTAGACCTTTTACTGGTAGTCAGAAGCCCGAAAGTCTGACAAGCAGTCTTACCAAGGAGTATCGTATTACCCAATAACTAGAGGTCAGATAGGCAGTCGCTCCATGTAAAATACTGGTATTCAGCCGCATCCGGTTAGACTGGAAGCCGACCACAACATAGTTAGAAGACAGGCAGATTGGTAGATTGCTCACCTGAACAGCCTCATCCCTCTTATGATACTCCCGCTCCTTGTCCCTATCTCGGAGACTGGTCGCCAGTGCCCTCTGTACCTCCCGCTCCCTCTCCTTGATAGAAGCCTGTGCCCTCGCCTCCTTCTCTCTGGCAGCTGTCTCCCCGTCGCTGGGCGCTTCTGGCTCCTCTTGTTCCACTTCTTCTGGCTCTTCTGGTGGCGGTTCCTGGTGGGAAGGGTGGCGGGGTTTGAGACAGGGTTCGAAAGGATAATTATCATGATAATTATCGTGATAATAACATATGGATAATTATCGATTGATAATAACAAAAAATGCACTCGTGAAAGTGAACTGTATTCGAATGAACATTTCTGCACTTGCGTGTATCGGAACGCCAATGGAAATAGAATCATCATCGGACGAAGATATTCCTTTACTTTTGCTTGGCTTTACTTCATTCAATTTAATTTAATTATAATGTCGAATCTAACGGACACTGATTTTTACTCAATCTGCCTATAATTAATGGTACTTTGTGTTGGATATTAAATGAATATTATATTTTTTTTCTGTGAGAATTGCCCAAATTATAATGTATTTGTTATGAAACAATACAAAAAATGAATTTCTAACACAGGTGATAATTATCCGATAATTATCGGATAATTATCAGATAATTATCGGATAATTATTAGATAATTATCAAAAAGCTTAATCATCTTGATAATTTCGAACCCTGGTTTGAGATATGTTGTGGGAGAATGGATTGTTGTTGCAAATCGCTATACGTTATTGTAATGGACTTACAAAATGTCAACTTTACAGTTAAAACTGCGACAATGGACACTTATTTTTAACCTTTTGATCGCCACACGTCAAAAAATCAAAATCGTGCCCTCGACGTCAAAGTCTGTCATGTAGTCGAACCGTGGCCTGCTGGGCACATCTTGGTTTGTGATCTATACATGAATGTGCCGGTCAAAAGGTTAATGGTATCAACCCATTCATTGTAACGCAAAGACAGGATAAATACTGTTGCGCGCCACAATTAATGCCTGGTACATGGTGACAGTAGTTACCACTAGCGCCATCTAGTATCGAGTAGCGGAACTAGTAGTCAAGACCCTTCTAGAAATTTCGATGCGAGAACTTTCCCGAACTATCGACATTTGGTCAGTCGGGACTGACATGTACTCGAACATTCTAGATGTTTCTACAATGGAAGGTTCTAGAACTCTCTTTGGCGCTATATAAGGCCGAGACGCGCCACGACCGAGACAGTTTTGGATACAGCGATCGAAGTGAAAACATCGAAGCGATATTCAAGTGCGACTTAGAGCGACCAGTAGTGCGATTGTGTGTTATAATTAGTGTGTTTGAGTTGTAATTAGTGTTGTTAATTAAAGTGTCAAGTTATTAAATCGGCAGTTTTTATTGTCACGAACCCGAAGCTCGTAACAATACATAGATTTATCAGTCTGTCATTGGTCTGTGGATACATTGACACCAATTTATGGCTAGGCCCATTGTGTTATCAGTGACCTGCTATGCTATTCATAACCATCCGACAGGCTTTCGTATCGCAAATTACACATTTCGATACCTTGCCCCCGGCAGCAAACAGCTGTGTGAAAAAAAGCGGTCGTGCAGGGGTGGCCAACCGGTCGATCGCGACTATAAGTCCAGTCGATCGTGGCAAGGCAAAAAATATTTCCAACTACAAACCTGATTTTGCTAACCTAGCGAAAGATGCTCAAACGCAATGCTCACATTAATATCAATAAGTAGTTATTAAGAATAATTTTCAGTATTATATTTTCCCTCTTAATAAAATAAAAAATACTACATAATTTTGTACTGAACTATGCAGTTTCAAAGTATGTAATTCTTAGATAGCACAGGGTGTCGTCAGTTAACAGTAGATCTTGGGTCTAACCAAGTTGGCCACCCCTGGTCTATTTGATTAAGGGCTGATTTTTCAATCGACAGATAATTTTTATTCGTGAAATAAAATTGACGTCTGACAGTCTTTGTATGGAAGAACTGTCAAAAATTCAAACTTATTCCTCCGACAAAAATAACTGGCGTTGGAAAAACCAGACCTTAAACTGGCAACATTTTCGGGTTTTGGACTTGTGAACAGCGCTTAGAGGACTCCTACGATAACATTGATTGATGTTCGACACGTTGCGGAAGCGTATCGTGTGGTTGTGAATAGCTATGCTGTTGATGTTTTTTGTCCAGCAGACGAAATTATGAAGTATTATGTTGTATTGACATTCTGAGGGTGTTACAAGATCAGGATGCTATTTGAGGTTTTCTGTGGCACTCAATATTTCTCTAAGCGCCTCAGTACTACTGTACTAGAATGATATTTAAGAGTGTGTACGCCGTACGGCATTTCATACAAACTTTCAAGCCCTTGTTTTTCGAAATGAATGAACAGATTTTAATGAAACTTCATCGCCTAAGCTGGATACAAAGGTCTAAAATGATACTTAAGAACATTTTCGAAAAATAGTGTTACAGCCAAATTACACAGATTTTAAATTTTCCATAGAAACAGAGATTTCCAGTTATCTTTTTTTTTAAATAAGACTTTTCGAAAATGTTCTTTACTAACTGTCGGACACGAAGCCAGGTGAGACAGCGTGCTTATTCGCCATGACCACCAGTGAGTTCGAGCTCGCGACTAGTTTAGGTAGGTACTCTTAAAAACCAAATTTAAAAACAGTAACTAATGGTTAAATTTTAGCAAAATGTAGTTTTTGATAATTTTTTTGTCTTCGAATTGTCAAATAATTAACTATTAGTTGATCCAGTTGAACATTAGTTACTATTTTTAACAATTTGTCGAGTTAACCAGGGATCAAAAAACCGGCCCTAAGTGCTTGACCAGACTGGCAGCGCGGGGCGGAGAGCGGCGCCGGTGCGGGAACGAGCTATGGCGTGAGTTGCCCGCGCACTCCCGTGCCCACTATGGACGCTCAAATGAGAATATGTTTGAGTACGCCGCGCCGCGCCCGTGTTTGCAGTCTGGCCAAGCACTAAAAGATAAATATTTTTTTTTACAGTCGTTACGGGTAGTCAGAAGCCCGAAAGTCTGACAACCAGTCTTACCAAGAAGTACTGTGTTACCCAGTAACTGGGTCAGATAAGCAGTCGCTCCATGTAAAATATAGGTATTTTATTCCGTAAACATTTTTAAATCTAAGGTAACTGGTATTCAGTTGCATCTGGTTAGACTGGAAGCCGACCGCGGCCAGGCAGATCGATTGAAATTTACTACGCAACAGCCCAAAAGTCAGGTAATCTATGTCATGAAAAGAGGGTACTTTAAAAAAAATCTACTAACCGTTTGCGGGGTATCTAAAAATAAAACGACCAACATACACAATTATTAATTTATTCACAATCATTAATCTCTAAACTTTCAATCATAATTAGTAAATATAAACCCTATGTACAAGTTACATAATTAGAAAACGGAGAGGGTACATGTGTACTTATTATAAAAAATGCTCTTTAGACAAAAAGTCGGGTAGTCGAAAGTCGAAATTAAGTAATGTATTCTTACGGCACGGTCGTCGAGACAATGCGTTCCTGACACGGCAATTCTAGTAGCTATTAAAGATCAAAGTCGCAAAACACGTAGTGGTTTATTTATCAATAAGGGGGTTATTCTGTATGTAACGAACAAATGTCAAGAACGCATTTTCTCATCGCCGCACTGTAATCTCTGGAGACTAAAATCACATTTGGAAACGACCAATTGGAACCGTGCACCTAGCTTCTGACGTTTCATAAGTGCCCATATAGGTTTATATGAAATAGAATATTTTTAATTTGATTTATGTTTTGGTAAAATTTCATATTTTAATCTTAATACAACTAATATTATAAACTAGATGCGCCCCGCGATTTCAGCCGCGTAAATGTCGATATCATGGGAATATCGGGATAAAAAAGTAGCCCATGTCGGCTACCTCCATACAACATTTTATCAAAATTGGTCCAGCCGTTTGAGAGTGAAGAAGTAATAAACATAAACACACACACACACAAACTTTCGCCTTTATAATATTAGTGTGATGAGTAAGTGTGTTTGCTACACTTTCACGTTAAAACTACTGAACGGATTTCGATAAAATTTCAGAGACAAGGAGATAGATGGCATCCTGGACACATGGGTTACTTTTTGTCCCGATAGCACATTACTGGGGAATAATTTCGGACATCGACATCGGGCGGACCTAGTTCAGTAATCATTTCAGAACTAAGACTATGTACAGACGCCAGCACATCAAGCTACCCGAAACTGTAAAATTTTCTCAATCTACATTGAACCTTATGCTTTAGGGATAAAGTTGAAAATCTATTAAAGAAATTTGACAGATTGTAGTAGCTTTATGTGCTGGCGTGTGTGCCTAATATTTTGATGAACCTTAAAAAAACTAAATATTAGTCTCGATTGCATCTGCCTTATTAGTCTCCGAGATTCAACAGATCATTAAAAAGAGGGGATTAAAAGTTTTTTTTTAATTTTTTCGTTAAGTCTGATCAGAGTCAAATAATAATACAAGATGAACGACCCACAACGAAAAAATAATAGAGTATTTCACAGACATTTTACCTCTGACAGTGGCAACGCAACAACAACTTTATTGTAACCAGAACAAAGATCAATTTGATTTTGAAAGACTTGTCAGTGGTAGCAAGCCAACAGCAGCCTTATTTTAACGAGAATAAAGATCATTTTGATTTTGACAGAGGAAAATCAGAGGTAAAATGGTGTAAAAAGGTGACAGGACCGTAGTCTCAATTAAAGTTGCCAAATGATTAATAAGTAATAGTGTTGCCAAATGTGAAAATGAGTCAAAAATTATGATGATAATACTTAGGAGGGGGGTCATATTCGTAAAATAAATCAGTATTTTATATTCCACATGTTATAGAGTTGCCATATACATTAAAGGTTTAAAAATATGGGTAAAAAAAAAGTCATAAGGTCACAGTAGTCAGCTAAATAAGTCAATTACAGTACTTGGATGTAAATATGTCACATCGAGCTTTAGAAAGAGACTGTCACACAGATGTGAGTGACAGAGACGTCGCTCTACAAGGATGAACTTTTTTCAACTCGATTTGTCAGATTTACGACTGGGTTCTGTACGTCAAAGTGTCGTCAGTCAGATGCCAAACTGTGGAATTGAAATAAAATTGTAACTTCAGTCTACAATTGATTTTAAATATAGTATTTTTATCTCACGGAGCGACGCGCGCTTATGGTAATCAAGTGTGTGTGCCAGCCATGGTCAAACATTTTGAGCCAAAAAATACTTATGTTTATTTTTAATCTTATATTTTGAATTGTTTCTTTATTTGTGTCTTTTTAGGGTTCCGTACCTAAAGGATAAAAACGGGACCCTATTACTAAGACTTCGCTGTCTGTCTGTCCGTCTGTCTGTCTGTCTGTCACCAGGCTGTATCTCAAGAACCGCGATAGCTAGACAGTTGAAATTTTCACACATGATGTATTTCTGTTGCCGCTATAACAACAAATACTAAAAACAAAATAAAATAAATATTTAAGGGGGGCTCCCATACAACAAACGCGATTTTTTTGCCCTTTTTTGCTCGATATCAAAAATGGCAACAGGTAGGCACTTGAAATATTCACGAAATACTCAGTTGTATTTTAACTTTAATAATAAAATTAAAATAAAATAAATATTTAAGGGGGGCTCCCATACAACAAACATGTTTTTTTCGGCGTTTTTGCCTTGTGGTACGGAACCCTTCGTGTGCGAGTCCGACTCGCACTTGGCCAGTTTTTTACATTGTTCTCACATATAGAAGCAACAAGAATAATTTACCCAGGATTTTGTAATATCTTGATTTAAAAGATGGAGTTTCTTGCCCGTTCTTCTTCATAGAGATCTACGTTTTGGAATGGGCAACTAGCTTCAACTTTCTGACTAACTGACAGACTATTTAATTTTGACAATTTAAAAGTGCCTGTACAAGGTTTAATTGAAATGAATGCTTTGAGCTTTTGATACCTTTTAACACTATAATAAGCATCAAAGCGTGTATATTATCTACACACGTTTTTGCAAATGAATGAATGAATCAAACACGCTGTGAAAGTGTGTGTAAGCGCGGATCACCCGGTACCGTCCGAGACAATGGCGACGTCGGAAGTATGCGCTGACGCTACTAGTCTTCACGCATACATTAGCGTGTTTGTACACTTGGTAACCAAGTGTACAAACATGTAGTAACTAAGTGGTAACCAAGTGTACACACAAGTAAAGCACGTGTCGCTTCGTGAGATAACAATACTGTAACCATTGTAATATAATCAGCTAATAATATAATCGTTGACAAAAGCACTAGAAAGTAGTGACAGGCGGGCGTTTTGGGGGAAAGTCTTATGTACTACAATCTGTCAAATTTCTCTAATAGATTTTCAACTTTATCGCTAGAGCATTAGGTTCAAAGTTCATTGGGAAAATTTGACAGTTTCGGGTTGCTTAATGTGCTGGTCTGTACCTAATTATGAAAAAACGTACTGATTCTCAATGTATTAAAAATGACATTGGATTTTGACGAGAATCGATAATCACACTCAACATTTATTAGGGGGTCACTTTTTTGGAAAATATTTATAGAACCTACTTTTTTGGGACTGTTTTTTTTTATTATTTCACAGAAACCGTGAAAATCACGTTTGGGCTACTTGCGTACTTACAGCGGTATTTATGATAGTTGCTTAGCGCTTAGAGCCCAGTGCCTTATCATCCCTCATACACGCTAGGCGACGAGTGAAGGCGCCAAGCGCGCAGTGCGGCCGATTGCCAAAATTCTAGAGCGCTCGTTTTAGGCGTGTCTAACTCTACGGAACCGACTCACTGATCCGGATCACTGAAGTGATCCAAAAGATTGGTTAAGTAACAACGTTTCAAATGCATCATTTGGATCTGAAACATTACTTTGCTCTGTGCTCATTCCGCGCGACGTGTCACTCGCGAGGCGACTGAGCAGTGTGCGAGCGAGAGAGGGAGACTGAGACACACTGAGTTACTGAAGTATAGACTCGCAAGTTGCGAGTGAGCGGGCGACATAATTACTATCTATCTATACAAGTCAAAAAGAGATACCAAATGAGATGTGTATCGCTCATACTCTCACGTATTTTGATTCTGTATTTTATATTTATATCCTTTGAACCGATAATCCAAATGAAACATATCAGTGTTTCGGATCATTTCAGTGATCGAGATGCAAATGTTCCAATCGCAAAAATGATACACTTTGCCCACCTCTAGTTCGTTTCACTTCGCTACTCGCAAGGTGACTCGCTGGCTCTAGGCACTGAGCAAGCCAACTTTCAGTGCGTAGGTACGGTAGACAGAGTAAACTATAGACTGCTGCATATCTTCTTTTTCATTCGCACAAGAAAAAGAGAAATAAATTAACGTCACTAGCAAAGAAAAGAGACAGAGTAAGAATATTTCTGTCCTTAGTGCGTGTCGGCTAAGCACATCTATGTGCACAACAAGTTTGACGTTTATGAAGGAATAATAAATAATTAATCGCGATTAAAAGCAAAATAACATCTTTTTCGTGCATAATTCAATGATAGTACATTTGCGCAACTGTGAAAAATGGTAAGGTGCAGTGTAAAAATGGTAGTAAGATGAAGATTGCCGGATTTTTTGTCCCTTTCGGTGACACGGGTACCATGAGTCTATAGATTACTCTGTCTACGGTGCTTAACCTTCAAAAAATCTAGCTAGCATCAACAACTCGTAGGATAGTCAGAAAAGTCAGTTACGTCAAAGGACAGAAAAGTCACAGTCAAGTCATAAACGGAGCTTCTAATTGGGACATTCACGGGTAGCTTAATTCTACAAACATTTGTGGTTTAAACATATTATAAAAAGTATAGGCGCAGTACACACTGAATGAAATTTTTGTATCATTATATAAACATCTATATTTAAAGAGATACATTATTATTACACACAGACATCAAATTTCGGGTACAAATATTCCTACAAGTATTTGTCCCGACGCGGGAATCGAACACGGACACAGGGGCTTAAAAGCCCGACAATACTACTAGAGAATCAAACCAGTTCCAAAAATGTATTAGTCAATACAAAATTTGTATTTGACTTTCAGTGTGTATTACATCTTATACAAAAATTGGTACAATCCAGCCAGTTAATATAACACATCGAGTATTAGAAAGAGACGGTATGAGGGATGCAAAGCCGAACACAACATTCCCGAGGTGTACCTACAGGATGGCTGGGATTCAGTGCAGACCCCAGCACATCATCATCTGCCTGCCTTTTCCCAACTATGTTGGGGTCGGCTTCCAGTCTAACCGGATGCAGCTGAATACCAGTATTTTACACGGAGCGACTGCCTATCTGACCTCCACAACCCAGTTACTGGGTAATACGATACCCTTGGTAAGACTGGTTGTCAGACTTTCGGGCTTCTGACTACCCGTAACGAGTGTCAAAGATCCACGAATGACAGCCGGGACCAACGGCTTAACGTGCTTTCCGAGGCACGGAGGGGTCTCGGTATGTAAAGATGGTCACCCATCCACAGATCAACCGCGGCAAACGTAGCTTAACCTGATCAATCGAACTGTGCGGCTGTTATTATTTAGCCACGGGCCCCTCAGACCCCAGCACATCAAGGTACTACAATCTGTCAAATGTCTATTAGATTTTAACTTTATAGACCGATCGATTTTCTGACTTCTGAATTCCAGACTTGCTTGCGTCTTTGACAAATATTTGAAAGTCCAAACTGAAGGTTTTCCAACGTCAGGCGCTAACTAATTTGACAGGACTAAACTAATAATTATCTTCTGTCCTTTTCTTAATGAAATACAAAGAAAAAGAAGCACTGAACTTAAATTTAGTTTAGTTTGTGATTCACAGAATCGGCGCACTTGTCTAAGATTCGATGTGTTATATTTACAAACGGGTACTGTAGTTAATACATTATGTATTGATCTTGCTTCACTTATAGTGGCAAGGCTATTATAAAACATTAAATAACTTAAATATTATAAAATATGTACAATTGCATTTTTGATACTAGTCTTACAGAATGAATTGTTGAACGACGAACATATTCAAAGATCGCATTTTTCTCAAAACTCAACATTTCGTTTCGAAATAAAAGTGTTTTTTTAAACTTTCGTGTCTATCGACACTTTAGAAACTTAATCTAGTAACCACAACACTAGAAGTCTTCGTATAAAGATTTCGGCGCCTGGGACAGTAAGAAAATTTTCGCTAGTTTAATTTTTTCTGTTTTTAATATAAACAAAGACCCATATTGAAATAAAAAATAAGTTTAGGGGTTCAGCCAATAGTAAAAATACGCACAAAGTATTTTTTCATGTATTTTAATGTTATAAACGTCATGATTAGATATTGTCTTCTAATAAAGACGTGGCGTGGAGGGCATGGAAACGATTGTCTTCTAAGACCGCGGCGCTCAAAAGGTTAAGAATTTTCGTTTCAAATATGTAAAATACGCCATTAGTCATCTGCTTTCTTCCAACTATGTTGGGGTCAGCTTCTAGTGTAACCGGATGTAGCTGAATAGCAGTATTTTACATGAAGCGACTGTCTATCTGACCTTCACAACGCAGATGGGTAAAACTCGATTACTTATCCAAAGAATTACTCGCATTTTAGCCTTAAAAGAATCGTTCAGATTTACACAAGACATTTTTTTTTCCATACTAATATTATAAATGCGAAATTGTGTCTGTCTGTCTGTTACCCCTTCACGCTTAAACCGCTGAACCGATTTAGTTGAAATTTGGTATAGATATAGTCTGAGTCTCGGGAAAGGATATAGGATAGTTTTTATTTCGATATTCCCATGGGATCGACAGTTATGCGGGTGAAACCGCGGGGCCTGCTAGTATTACATAACATACGCATTCCCCGCACAGTTAGACGATCCAAACGTTGTCAAAATAAATGATAATTTCCTTTAATACGTCTGTCGTTCAATCAGTCATACTGTATATTTCTTGTATCAATAAAAAACGCTGTAGCACCGATACAAAATGCTTTACTCCTTGTACATTCGCCCGCACATCAAGCTACTAACATCTGTAAAATTTCTTTAATAGATTTTCAACTTTATCGCTAAAGCATAAGGTTCAAAGTTGATTGGGAAAATTTGACAGTTTCAGGTAGCTTGATTTGCTGGTCTTGTACTTAAATACAAACAATACACAATATTATTATTGTCATTGTATCGGGACAAATTTTGTATCGGGATTCGGGAGCCAAAAGCCCGCGGAATTCAAACATGTTTTGCAATGTGCTGCCCTGTATAAAGTTGTTGCTTGGCAAAATATGATTCGCTACAGAAACGAATATTTATTCACAACACTAATTTATTTTTTATGTATTACCCAATAACTGGGTTGTGGAGGTCAGATAGGCAGTCGCACCATGTAAAATACTGGTATTGAGCTGCATCCGGTTAGACTGGAAGCCGACCCAACAAAAAAAAGACTAGGCAGGTGATAACCAAGCTACAAATTGCAGACAATGTAAGACATTTTGAATTTCGCGGTTTAACGCACCCCGCCCTAACAGTGTTTTCACAACTCATTGTTGTTTCTTAGCGTCTTCAACTTAGTTATCCAATCTTTGAATTACTACAAAAACTCTTGCATCTGAGCACGGTTCTAAAACTTCATTATGAAGTCCTAGGGTATAAAAAAATACCCTAAGCCTTGCTAACCCAATCTTATGAAACCAACTGGCGATTTTAACGCCATCTGTTGATGATTCATTGAATGTAATTTTTTTCTGACATTGTATCTTCAACGAGTACACTAGAGAACCCGAGCGTTAATATGACGCATCGAGCTTTAGAAAGAGACAGTCACTCCGGTATGAGTGACAGAGACGACGCTCTACAAAGTCGAACTTTAAAAAAAAAAGTCGATTTTCCATATTAACGATCGCGTATTGTGTTTCAAATCTGTAAGAATGACTTGCAGCATACTATCATGTCATTTTATGAAAACCCATGTTGAATTATCGATATATGTATGTTATTTATCGATAGTTTTATCGATAATTTAGTCATTTAGCTTCGTTATGACTATTGTACTGTATACAGGGTGATTCGAATCGCATGTATGCTGTATAATGCCATTTGAGTCACCTTCGTTAAAACTACTTAAAATTATAAATTAAATCTAAGACCTATGAGATAATTAAAAATTTACATGTTTTTTTTTCAATATTTACAGTGTCCAAAAGGTTTAGTTTTAAACATAAAATTGGAATAGCAGACTGACGGAATTTGACTGTATTTTTGCATATTAATTAAAAGTGAATATTAAATTCCAATCGGCTGCAAGGAATCTGCCATTCTATACCAACAAGATCTATATACAACGTTATTTTTAGTATATGCGAAACCTGAATATACATAGTTTGTTCAGAACAAGTAACTGAATCGATTCCAATAATTTTTACCCCATGTTACATTTTGTCCCAAAAATATTTAAAAAAAGGTCAACAGTTGGACACCGAGCGACACTAAGTAGGTTATCCAATCTCCGCGCCGAACGGTTAAGTACCTAGGTACTATTATCAATGAGCGCAAAACGGCGCGTCGCGGGTGAGCATATTTTTGTACGGACAAACAGGTGATTTAACAAGCTTATAACTTTGTGATTTTTCAGGATACAGTTTGGAAATTTTGTACATAGATTCTTTACATAAAAATACTAGACGTGTTTCGGGTTTCGAATATATGTACTAAAAATAATGTTGTATAGTATCAATCTAAGAATTTTACTTGTGTCTTCAGTTATTGTTATTTCTTTTAATTTTTTTTTATTATGCTCACTTGGTTTTCTAATTAGCTTTAGACATTGGCAGAAAAGTCGACATCGGCTTTGCTTGCCATTTAATAAAAAATATAATAGAACACTTTTGTCGTAAAATATTGCACGTAATCGTAATATTTTGACGTATTCACGAATTAGGGCCGGTTGTTACAAACGGTCGGTTAACGTAACATACGTACGTAAAATATTTGAAACAACGCTTTTTTTTATTTGACGACAGTTAACGCCATTTTTGACGTATACGCGTGCTTCAAGTGGATGTGAAACAACCCGGTTTCAAAAAAACTAGAATCGAAATATTATAGTATGCACGTTATAAAAAATAGCCAATCAGTCTGCTACTCCATACAATACAGAGAATATTAGTTGCTATTGTAATAATCACACTGAAAGAGTCTATGTTTTGATGTGTGGGTAGTCCTTTAAAAATATTCCTGCTGTCTGTCAGTCGCATGTTTTTGTTGATCGTACGGTGTTGTTATACAAAGTGTTAAAAAATTAACCTGACAAACTTTAAGAGGTGAACAACTTTCACTATGGGACCAACTCTGAAATCACAAAAAAAAAACCTGCTGCTTCATACATTTTGGTCATTTAACTTTTGTATTAAAAAACAATTTTTTTTTTCGTGATTTCAGAGTTGGTCCCATAGTGAAAGTTGTTCAGTTCGATGGTCTAAAGCATCTCTTAGTTTGTCGGGTTTCAATTTGTTTACACTTTATATAACCAACATGATCTTGATATCAATTTCACTTGTATTCAGACAAGTGTTTAATACTTTTAAGACAGTTAGTTCGTAGACAGAAACAAAACTTTAATCATTACTGCTAGACATAAACCGTCTTATTACAAAACGAGTTCTAACTTTAGACCTAACCTAAACCTTCGTGCCAGTTGCTGTATTTTGAACCTTGTTCCGACAAAACCTTGTTTTGTTTGTAATAAGGCCGAAGATGTTTACATTTTATGTCTAAAAGTTAATGGCCGATTCCTATAATTTGCGGACTATTATTAGTTAAAATAAAGATTCTTGTATCTTTACCAATAACAAAGCAAAATCCTCAAAGCGTTGCCTAGTAGACACTCCCGCTGAACTGTTGAAAAATCAAAACTTGATTTTGGTGAAAGCTCCAGGGTAGCCCGCGAATTTTTTTTTTTACGTTTTTTGAAATTTTCTGGTCAGTATTAAGTTGTATGCTAATCAAAACATGATTCGCGACCGTAACAAATATGTATTCACAGAATTATAATCATAAAAGTCATCAACACAACTCTCTAAGACCAAGTAATGAATGAGTATTTCATGAAATCTTGACATTTGGGGATTATACTAACTTAACAAGTTGTATTAATGATACTAATGATTGTAATTCTGTAAATACATATTTGTTACGGTCGCGCATCACTTAATACTGACCAGCAAATTGCAAAAAACGTAAGAACATTTTAATTTCACGACCCTAATTTTAATTTAGCACTTCCCCCTTAACAATAGAGATTCAATTGTGTCTCATAAGCCACAGTTGAGCTACTACGGGAGTAGCTATCATAGGTACATTAGCTTACAAATTTATTTATATGCCCATTTTGGCAATAACAAAACTTCCATTGGTAAGAGATTCGATGCCTTTTTGTGTATAGGAACCGAGCTTAAGTGATTTTTAATTATCATGTGTGCATAAATAACTCTTCGGCTTTCCATTTTTAAAGCTTTTAATTTTTTTTATTTATAAAACTAAATCGCGAAACACTTTTCTAAAAACGTTTTGACTTAGAATCTTTTAAGGATTTTCATATAAGAAATGGCGATCTCAGTACGATATTAAATGAAACCATGGTTTTGACATTATAATTTTAGACCGTAGTCGGGGAAATTAATTGTTTAACAAATTGACACACTATGATAATTTGCCATTTTACACAACTGTCAAATAATGACTGTTGTGATTGGCATATGCTGACAATTATTTTAGCTGTGAGTCTATTTGATAGGTAATTAATTTCACTGACTTAATACAGAATAGTTTGACCTCGAGGCCGTACCATTCACACCTGTTATGGATGTCCAGGAGTTGAATCGGTGGTAGCTTTAAAATGTAGCATCGATAAATCAGTTTTAAGCATGAAATATTTGTAATTTCCGACATTCCTAGTAAAATTTCTTCACAAAATATGCTTCGATAACCTAGTAAAAACCACAATTTCATTTAACACCATATAGGCACACAAACCATAGACCAATTTCAATTACAAACTCAATCAGCCACGGCCAGACACGTTCCACGAAAAAAAAAAAAATGAACGCATAAAATATCAAACTACCCACACATCAGGGTGAGGCATGAACCAAAGTCCAGCACTAGGTGCGCAAAGCACGGTGCCCGCCGAAAAAGACGTACATCAAACACTATTCCTTCTCCGACTTCTTTCGCTTCCTCTTCTCTGTCTTCTCCACCTTCTTCTTCTCAACTCTCTTTGGAACTCCCTCCACTTCTGGCTGGATCTCCTCCTGTTTCCGCTTTTTGGGAGGTGGCTTAATAGGTGACTTTTCATTTTTTTCCGGCGTTTGTGCTACTTCTTTTTTCGAGGATCGGAGCTGCTTCGGTGAGGGTTGGTCTTCTTCCGATGTGGATTTGGACTTGTCCGGGTTTCGGCGTGTGGGTTTGGCCGGTTTCTTAGGGTCATCCTCTCCTGGGATGCCCAGGATATCTGCCCATTGGTCGGGGGGTGGAGTCGGCTGTTTACGCTCCTCTTCGGTTTCAGTCGGTTTCTGAGGGACAAACGGAGAAAGTGAGGTTGTTGCTCATGTCTTGATGTTTATATCCACAATATTTTGGTACTGTTTTAACGAGAAGTATTTATTTGATCACTGACTTTAGTATTCTTGTATTAAATTTATTCAAGGACACACATTATTCGTAGAAGTTGCAAACATGATAATCTTTATCTAAATATCTTTGAAATTACAAAATAACAATGATCTAGTTTGATTATACATGCGATCAAATAAACACCTTATCTTTCAGAACACCGTTTATCATAAAGGCATGTTACAATGACATACAGGTTGACATTGAAAACATGCGACAAACTGAAATCGGAGATTGTACTCATCGTTATGAACAACTTTTACTAAGGGACCAAAGCTGCCATCGCCAAAAAAAAAAACATTTTAGGAATTATGCGAACATAAATGTTGGGAACAGCTGATCCTGCATCTCCCTGCAGGGTTTAACCTGCCGTGGCCCACTTGGTAGTCTCTGAACCGTCTCCGGAAAGAAGTGGGAAGATGTAAGTCCAACCTGGTAAAGTGGGGCTACCTTGACGGAGCGGCGGAGGGGTGTGATTGCGGAGCTGTGTCACAAACCATACTCCACCACTTGTCCTGCCCTCTGTGTCCTAAAACATGCAGTCTAAGTGACCTCTGCGCTGCCACCGACGACGCCGTGGAAGTGGCGAGGTTTTGGGAAAGCAAGATTTAGAATACAGTCGTGCCAGCGACACGATGAAGAAGAGCTGATTTTGTCTTCGCGATTTCAGGATTGGTCCCATAGTAAAAGTTGTTCATAATGACGAGTACAATCTCCCATTTCGATTTGTTCCATGTTTTCAATTTCACCCTGTATAACTAGCCGTTTATGAAAAACTGCGTCAAATCTCCGCTCAGCGCATTAAGATGGTACAGTTCGCGTCAAATTACTTTGCCGATCTGAAGTAGGCTACAAATCACTGCACAGTAGTTAATCTTATGAATAAAACAGCAGCGCACATGCGCGGTTAGCGAAAAGCCTAGCTTCAGAACGGCAAAGTTATGACGCGAAAGGTACACGATTCAACAAAATATTGTGGATATAACTCATCAGAATAAACATTATGGAAGCGACTCTGCATCGGACATCAATTTACTGACTGACACGGCCTTAGAATAAAATAAATAAACTCAAAATGAAAAAAAAAACGCTTATTTTAAATACAGATTAATGTAGAATTTTTAGATTAAATTAATTTTCTCGTAGACGAGGATAATCTGCAGCTCTGCATTAGTCCAAAAAAAAATAAGGAAAAAGACAAATGAACAACGCATCGCAGAACAGACAACCATAAGTCACGCTGCAGACATTATTTCGAAACTGCAGAGTTTTTTCAAGACTGCAGAGATTCGCGTCATTGTGTTATTTTTCACTTGACATTTTTGTAGAAGCAAGTCGACGTTCGAAGCCACATTGCAGAGTTGCAGATCAGGTGTCCCTAAGGCCGTGTGTCATAAACTGCGGGCGTTTACTACCGATAGTTACTGAGCGAGTAAGGTCACATTTTAGTTAAAATATAAAAAAGTATGGAAATTATTCTAAACTGCAGAGTTGAGTCTGCAGTGTTTTTTGTGGATCATTGTTTTCGTCGAAATTATGTTTCAAAACCGATATTTTTAGCTTGGACGGTTGATATTCCAGAAGTAAATTAGCACAGTAAAGACAATAGCATGTTGTGGGATGCGCACAAAGCTGCTTTCCTGCGTTAGGATTAGCCCACGTGTTGTGTGGGTAAAACGCATAGTTCGGTCTGTTTGTGCGAGTTATTTGAGCTGGGACGAGTAAGATTTCAAACACCTGTGTTACATCTTCTTCCGACTATCGAAATTTTCTCATCATCATCTTTCTAGCTCCTCTCAAGCATCACTTTATAAAATTATCAAAAATTCTAGAACCCCGTAAAAGTTTGCTATTTATAAGTTTTATTTTTATTCTTATGAGCCTGTTGTGGCAAACGTTTTCCCTTCCGTCTTTTCATTGTCCATTTTGCTCTGTCTTTTGCAATTAGAACCCAATCCTTTATAAAGATTCATAAAGTATTTACCATTTATAAATACAGTATTTTCTTGACATTTTCACGTTATTGAAGAGAAATGAAAAAATACAATCACACCTATTTGCGTAGTATATGCAGTCTATAACGTTCCCACTGCTGGAGCAGAGGCCTCCTCTCTGTGAGAGGGAGTGGGCTGTAATCTACCACGAGGGCTCAGTGCGGGTTGGTGGATGTTTACGATTTTTTGGTTCTAGGACATGCACCTTTTCGCGCGGTTACACCTATTCACGGTAAAAAAATTTGTTGCTGGTTCCAGGCATAGAAAACACAGGACGGCCAGTTCGGTTATGGACCTTTTTTTATAACGATTGCATTGCCCTACTCCTAAGTATAGACAATCCCCGCACTCTTTAAAATTTACAGTGCACAGGTTTTTAAATATTTCTTCCCTAGGTGCCACCTGAACTTTGAGTAAACCAATGATTATTAATGGATTTCCACGCTGGTGTGACGATGATGAGATGTTTTATCCACCTACTACACTAAACCATCCCCATTTAATTTAAAATAGCAAAATTTTACGAATAAGACAACCATCCACAAAAAAATAAAGGCACCGTCACACGAACCAAACTCAGCAGCGACAGAGATATTGGAAATCTAAGCCGCTGCAGAGCAGGATCGTGTGTGACGGTCTTAATGAATAAAATGTGACCCTAGAAATAAAATATTGGATACGCCCCTGTGACTGAGAATGCACTGTAGGTGATGTAGCTATAATTTTTTTTACGATAATGGAATACATCGACACTCCCTACGTACGGTATGTGTTAAATTTTACATATCTCAATTTATATTTTAAAAACACCCTACACATTTATTTTTAATTCTATAAAAATTTGCTTATAATTTTTTTAAACCGAAAGACAAAGGAACGAAAAAAAAAGAAACGACTTGTGAACCTCCTCCGTTCTTTGAACTCGGCTAAAAAATATGATTCTCTTTTGCACGAGTGTTTTAAAAATCATCAATAATTTCAAAGAAACTGTTAACAGATCGGTTCATTCGTAAAAAGGGAGTATCGAACATTGTACAATTTTTTTTTAAATAACCAAGTGCTACATCGTAACCTACAGTGCACCCTCCGCCTGTCCGATGCAAATCGCCGCAACCACCGCACCTCGCTCCGTCTGTCCGCACCATTCTCAAAAACTATGCAATTCTGCAACCAACACTTAGCTGTATTAAGTCACTGCACTTGGATAGAACCTCCTTCGTATTGGATAGCTATTCGCCACCCGCAGGTTATGACAGTCGGCATAAAAAACACAATACTCCGAAAAATTGCGTTGAAATTCACAGTAAACCGCTTTTTTTGAAAAAAAAAAACCCGAATGTTTAGTAGTCAACGGACCAAACTTGACGACACATTGGTATTTAAGTAACATACACGAATGGCGTTCGACCACTCTTCAACCTTATTACTACTGCTGCGCACGAGTTCCTGCACGCTTGGCATGAATAGAAACTGGTTTTGTCGGGTTTTGTCGACGGAAGTAGACAAAATGATAGATTGTAGATAGAAAGAAATCTGTCATTTTGTCTGAAGAATATACAAAATGACAGATTGTAGACAGATTTGAAAAGAAATCTGTAATTTTGTCGGAAGAATAGACAAAATGACAGATTGTAGACATATTTGAAAATAAATCTGTCATTTTGTCGGAAGAATAGACAAAATGACAGATTGTAGACAGATTTGAAAAGAAATCTGTCATTTTGTCGGAAGAATAGACAAAGTGATAGATTGTAAACACATTAAAAAAGAAATCTGTCATTTTATCGGCAGAATAGACAAACAGATTATAGACAGATTTGAAAAGAAATCTGTCATTCTGTCGAAAGAATAGACAAAATGACAGATTGTAGACAGATTTGAAAAGAAATCTGTCATTTTGTCGGAAGAATAGACAAAGTGATAGATTGTAAACACATTAAAAAAGAAATCTGTCATTTTATCGGCAGAATAGACAAACAGATTATAGACAGATTTGAAAAGAAATCTGTCATTCTGTCGAAAGAATAGACAAAGTGACAGATTGTAGACGGATTTCAAAAGAAATCTGTCATTTTATCGGCAGAATAGACAAAATGACAGATTGTAGACAGATTTAAAAAGAAATCTATCATTTTGTCGGAAGAACAGACAAAGTGACAGATTGTAGACAGATTTGAAAAGAAATCTGTCATTTTGTCTATTCTGTCGTCGACAAAACCCGTTCCTATAGTTGTGCTCCGCGTGCTGGGTTCGATTTTTGGGTCGGGCAAAGAGACATTGATTTTCCATTAGGAAATACTCAGTAGTAGCCCTGCGTCTAGATCTGTCCCCGGTTGATAGCAATAGCCTCGCCTCCTATTACATAGGATTTAAACGGCCATAACATAATACCTGTATTCCCAAACGGGCTAACCTGCCAGGGAATACAGGTGTTACTTACGGCGATAATAACAGTCGCACAGGTTGATCGATCCGGTTAAGCTACGGTCTATGGATGAGTGACCATCTTTACATACCGCGACCCCTCCGTGCCTCGGAAAGCACGTAAAGCCGTTGGTCCCGGCTGTCATTCGTGGATCTTTGACAGTCGTTACGGGTAGTCAGAAGCCCGAAAGAATGACAACCAGTCTCATCAACGGGTATCGTATTACCCAATAACTGGGTTGTGGAGGTCAGATAGGCAGTCGCCCCATGTACAATACTGGTATTCAGCTGCATCCGCTTAGACTGGAAGCCGATCCCAACATAGTTGGGAAAAGGGAATGCTTAAGGCATTACGTCCGCCTTTGTACCTTTTTGTGCGAAAAGTTTAAATAAATAAATAAAAGGCTAGACAGATGATTTAGGGCGTAAGTCCCTTCCTACACGGCACGTTTTTTTTTTTTTTTAGAAAAAACGTTTATGTCAACAATCTTCTATACTTACGGCGATTAAACCGTCGTTTTTCACGGCAAGAAAACGTGTGCGTACAAAGGTCCTAAGGGTGAATTGTGGCCAAAGATTTCAACAGATGGACACTTGATGAGCTCAACTTCTACATACCAAGATAATCGGACGTCAAGTTAGGTCGTCAGCAATTTCCTTTAGTTTATGCGTGACCCAGAAAATCCGGGTCAACTTTTATTAAAGTTGAATAAAATACTGACGTTAAAAATCATTTTTAAATAATCTAAAATAATGTATTACAGTTGTATCACGTTCAAAGACATGAGGAGGGTATTTCAAAGGAAAATGACCTGTAAATGTAAATGAGGTACTTAACTTACAAGTTATTATAATTCTGATTAAAAACTATGTACGTACCAGAGTAACTTTGAAGACGACGACTTTGTAAAAACATCTTCCTTATTATAAAAGAGGTGGGGAAAATAAAACAAGTTTCTTTACAATTTTATTATCACCCTAGATAAAGTAGACGCCAGCACATCAATACTACTACAATCTGTCAAATTTCTTTATTTTCAACTTTATCGCTACAGCATAAGGTTCAAAGTTGATCGGGAAAATTTGACAGTTTCGGGTAGCTTGACGTGCTGGCGTCTGTACATGATAAAATTACTTATTTTACAGATATCGTTCTTTTATTAATTATTTATTTTATTATTATCTTTTGCAAGCCAGTTTCGACGGACGCTGGAATAATAACAACAACTACAGTTTCGAAACAAAATCATTGGAGCGTATATCTATAAAATAAATAAAATAACAACACGTCGAAAAAATTACGAATGAAAAATTATAAAATACAAAATTTTTCCTAAAACTAAATTGACCATCAAGTGAATTCCAAAGTAATATTTTAAAATGTCCGACACAGTTTCGCTTTAACAAAGTTCAATCCACACATGTCAGGGCCGCGGACGGGACGTGGACGGCGCGTGCTCCGTCAGGGGCTAAAATAACCTGGCCAAGTGCGAGTAAGGGTTCCGCACCACAAGGCAAAAACGCCGAAAAAAAAAACACGTTTGTTGTATGGGAGCCCCCCTTAAATATTTATTTTATTCTGTTTTTAGTATTTGTTGTTATAGCGACAAACAGAAATACATCATCTGTGAAAATTTCAACTGTCTAGCTATCACGGTTCATGAGCTACAGCCTGGTGACAGACAGACAGACGGACAGTGGAGTCTTAGTAATAGGGTCCCGTTTTCAGCCTTTGGGTACGGAACCCTAAAAAATAACAGTGTGTACTTTTCATATGAACTCTTTCACACACATCTGCGTCCGGGGGCCAACTTCCAAAGACTGTCAACGAAGAAAGTGTCCCATCCGTAAGTAGATCGAAACTTCGAAGTGACCCTACAACCGATTAATAACCTTTTCGGACGGATAAAAACGTATCGGGAGTAGAGACAACTATCAAAACATGGTGCCATTCATTCTTAGTTCAGTGGCCTTAGTGTGAGTTTTTTCGACTCACGTTCGATTGCGAGCGCGTTAGAATTTTGTATGGGAAATTAGACTTCTCCTAGTGACCACCAGGTGGCGCTATAACTTTTTCCCATATAAAATACTGACGCGCTCGCAATCGAACGTGAGCGAAAAAATTCAAAGCCTCAGACCTCAAACTAATCTTATATACGTAAGTGATACGGAGTAAGAATCGCCCGTAACTTCGTGGTTAGACCTTCTAGGCCGGCGACGGAGCTTCAGTGCCCTGTCACGTCCCGAACACAGCGCTGATATGTGTGGATAAGGCTTAGAATGTTAAACACTATCGCACTGCAATCTGTCAAAATATGACAGTTATATTTTAGTTTATACTCACGACGCCTCTGTCGTAATATTTGCGACAAAATGTCGGAATGATATTATAGCGTAATCCTAGAAAAATAAAACTTTACATTAGAATTACCCATGATTAAACAGTCCATGAGAGTTTTAAGGTAAATGGATAGTGGTAGACCGCGAAATTCAAAATTTTCTTAAGTTTTTTGCAATTTACAAGTCAGTGTCAGGTTGTATCTTGATCAAAATATGATTCGCGACAATAACAGGTACATATTTAGAGAATTATAATCACTAGAATAATTAATACATCTTTCTAAGTTATATTTTTACCACCAACCAATCTCTTATGGAAAAGGGCTTATGGTAGAAATCTAACTTAGAAAGAGGTATTAATGATTGTAATGATTATAATTCTTTTAAGAGAAGAAAGAGATGCGGTACGCCATCCCTTTTTCTCATCCGAATTTGACAGGCGTTGGCGTCGTGAGCAAATTGTAGGAAAAATGTAAAATCAATCTAGTTACAGTTTCAACAGTGCACAATTCAAATGAAATTGAAAACGCAGGAAGAACCGTTGTTTAATACTGTAGGTAATACAATTAGGAGTTAATTTTGAAAATAGTAGTGTTATACACTTGTACAGGTAAACCAAAAAAAGTTTGCGCTTCGGAAATCTTCGTGTTCCCGAATTAGTACTAATGTTGCGTAACAAAGTGACCACCCATAGAGACAAAGCTTCTAAGCTTTCTTCTAAGCGTCTACGTTTTCTGCCAAGCTTTGTACTGCCCCATTTTGTAGTAGCGCACCTATCATTGCGCGTTCGTATGAAGGCGCGTGCCCACCGCGGCGCACGGAGAGGCTACGCACGTGTATTAAGATTCGCTTTGTAAGAAAATGTATGCGGTTGTGTCCACTGCAACCCACGGAGAGGCTACGCATGAATTGACGTCATGGGTACATGCGTGGCTTGCTCGAATTGGCGGTTACATAGCTCAACGCTGTCGACGTGGGTCTACGTTTCCACTGGAGTACACAAATATGACCCATGACATACACCTTGTGGAACGGACGCGTTTCATGTCAGTGGCACATGCGTAGCCTCTCCGTGCGCCGTGCCACGCTATACATAGTCATGTACTTCAGTGGAAACACAGACCCACGTTGTCAAACAAATTAATACACGCAGCTAAAATGCGCCGCGTGCCCGTGCACAGCATGCGCCGCGGTGGGCCCGCGCCTTGAGCTGTCTCTCTGTTGGGTTATCTACTCTGGTCGCACCTTGTCATTATGTTACTCAAAAGTTTTTTGGAATGGTATTCTTGTTCCCGGTCTAGTGCGATTGTGGACCAGCGCCCACAATCGCAGTAGACCAGCAAGAGGGAAGGGAGGCCTTTGGCCTGCAATGGGACAAAACAAGCTTATAATAAAAAAAAAAATTGGAAAATCCAAAAGTGCAGGATGCATAATACTCATTTGATTGTATAAAAACAAAACTACTTTGAATAAAAGAGCCATTTTCAATAAGGTTCCTCCAATGAGTGAAACGAATCTATTAAAAAAATTGACTCAATGAGAGGTTTTTCTTTTGAGTATAAAAAAAACATAGATTCCAAGAACCCTGAAGATGGCGTTGAATTGACTTCGTTACTAGGTACCAAAGCCAAAACGCTTGGAAAAAAAACATTGCGTCACGTCACATACGCTCGATGAGTGACACTTTCGTTTGCTTTCGTTTTACGATCTCAAAATTACATCCAAGTGAAATAATAAAAAAATTATGTGACGTTCAGTTCCTTGCAGTAACATATCAAGTTCAGCGCTATTCTATCCAGCGACTAGGGAAGAGTTAAAAAAAAAAGAAAAAGAAAATCCCTCATTAATTGATTTTTTTCGCAAGCTACAATGTTTTCAGGTTTCATACTTATTGACGGGAATTTTTTTTTAAATATTTTGATGTTTTTGTTTTTTCGACTCTATTGAATCAATTTTTGAAAAGTACAGAATTAATCTCCATGAAATTATCTACATATATACAATGGTATATAAATTAAGTAGGTTCAGTGTACTAGCAGGAGTATAACAATAGAAACAGTTGCAGAAACAGATCGTACTCTAATGCTTCGCTTTATGAGTCATGCAATGCAATAGTTATTATTATTATTAGCCTGTGATGTCCCACTGCTGGGCAAAGGCTTCCCTACTCTCATTTCAAAGCTGCTAAGGACCAGTTCTCGTTGAAGGACTCCAGCTCATCCCACCAACTCCGTCTGGGCCTGTCACGATGTCATTTGCCATTAAGAGGGACTCATTGGGTCGTAAGTTTGGCCCATCGTTCGTCTGACATGTGTCCAGCCCAGTTCCATTTTAGTTGTTAATCTAAAATTTTGTAATCATGGTAATACTAAAGAAGTACTTTCATGGTTGTAACAGCTGTATATTAGATATCGTAATACCGAAGACAGACGATGATTCCCGAAGCGCAAACTTTTGCTGCAACATCTGGATCTCACTTTCGACGCTATCAAACTACACAATGTTAACAAGTTCAGTAAGTTCTGAAAAAAAAAAATGTGCACCGTTCAACCATAAAGAGTAATTAAGTACTTACATCTCCCTTCTCCTTCTTCTTGTCCTTCTTCACTTCTTTCTCTCCTTTATCCTTTTCTTTCTCTCGCTCCTTCTCTCGCTTCTCCTTCTTACCGCTGGTGCGTTCACGCTCTGTAATTATATAGAGTTGTGTGATAATCTTCAGTGAAAACGATATCAGGCCGACGATGTTAGAATTAATCATCATCATCATCATTTCAGCCGAAAGACGTCCACTGCTGGACATAGGCCTCCCCCAAAAGGGGGGGGTTTGCCATAATCGCCACGCTTGGCAAGCGATCGCAGTATGGTATGGTGGTGGAATGCATATAGAACGCTGCTGCCCATTCTCCGGTACGCCCCTTAGCCGCCTTTTACGACACCCACGGGAAGTATGGGGTGGTGCTATTCTTTAAGTCCGGCACCACGCAGACAAGTCCGGCACCACACAGACACTGGCAGTTATGATTAATGCTAACATGAATTTATAACAATAAATTGCTCAGTCTTTTGATTTACTACTACGTGTGTTTTAATAGACGATTGAGAAAAATAAATTATCTGTCTTTGTAAACTTAAAAATTTGAATATTATGTTATAATCATAATACATACACTGAATTTTTACTATTAAGTATAAATAACGTGACCATTTATTTTTTATTGTCAGAGTGGGACGCTTGCGGAATTAAACAAAAAAAAAACTTATTTTACTAGGTATTTATTAAAAAGAGCAAAGGACATGAAAAATAATAATTGTTTGTAATTTTAACATTACATTGCGGTTGAAGACGCATTATTTTGTTTTGTACATATTTGTCGGTGGAGCAAATTAGTTTTAAAATGTTGGGTCCAATTTTTAAGTAAGTAGAATGGAGCTTGATTCACATGATTTGTCGATGTTAATCTTTGCAATTAAAATATATCGACTACTTAAGTTTTATTATTTGTGCTGTTTTATATTTGTTGATATTCAGATACAATGTAAATTGTTCATAAATAAATTGAATTGAATATCGTTTGGTCCCTTTGTAAAAGCCGGACATTTTTGCTCTGGTTGGGGACAACGGGACAGACAGCTTGAAAGCGGGACTGTCCCGCCCAAAGCGGGACGAATGGTCACGTTAAGTATAAACCATTGTTTATATTAACCTTTTGACCGCCACACGTCAAATATCAAGAACGTGCTCTCCTGTCATGTAGTCGAACCGAGGCGTGCTGGGCACATTTTGATTTGTCATCTATACATAACTGTGGCGGTCAAAAGACAAAAGACTGACTGTCTGTACATGGGTCGATGTATTAACCCCTTGTATGTTGTAATTACCCTACAAAATGGTTGAGCTGGATGGCGCTGATCCACGCGTCACGTTCGTGAACGGGTGCCGTCGGTCGAGACTGGTCATCTCTTAAGAGCGTTTACGCCGAACGGCATTTCATACAAACTTTCAAGCCCTTGTTTTTCGAAGTGAATGAACCGATTTTAATGAAAATTCATACGCATAAGCATGATACAAAGGTCTAAAAAGTTAGTAGAGAACATTTTCGAAAAATAGTGTTACAGCCAAATTAGACCGACTTTAAACTTTCTATAGAAACAGAGATTTCCATTTATCTTTATTTAAATAAAACATTTCGAAAATGTTTTCTACTAACTTTTTCGACCTTTGTACCCTGCTTATGCGTAGGAAGTTTCATTAAAATCGGTACATTAATTTCGAAAAAAAACTGGCCATGTGCGAGTCGGACTCGCACACGAAGGGTTCCGTACCACAAGGCAAAAACGCCGAAAAAAACATGTTTGTTGTATGAGAGCCCCCCTTAAATATTTATTTTATTTTAATTTTATTATTTATTATTAAAGTTAAAATACAACTGAGTATTTTGTGAATATTTCAAGTGTCTACCTGTTGCCATTTTTGATATCGAGCAAAAAAGGGCTAAAAATCGCGTTTGTTGTATGGGAGCCCGCCTTAAATATTTATTTTATTTTGTTTTTAGTATTTGTTGTTATAGCGGCAACAGAAATACATCATGTGTGAAAATTTCAACTGTCTAGCTATCGCGGTTCTTGAGATACAGCCTGGTGACTGACAGACAGACAGACGGACAGACGGACAGACAGCGAAGTCTTAGTAATAGGGTCCCGTTTTTACCCTTTGGGAAACAAAACCCCTTGCCCTTGCCCAAGCCCTTGTTACGGAACCCTAACAAGGGCTTGAAAGTTTGTATGAAATGCCAAGGCTTATTTTTAATCTTATATTTTGAATTGTTACTTCATTTGTCTTTTTTTTACATTGTTCTCACATATAGAAGCCAACAAGAATAATGTACCCAGTATTTTGTAATAATTTGATTTAAAAGAGTGTCCACGGAGTTTCTTGCCCGTTCTTCTCCATAGAGATCTACGTTTTGGAATGGGCAACTAGCTTCAATTTTCTGACTAACTGACAGACTATTTAATTTTGACAATTCAAAAGTGCCTGTACAAGGTTTAATTGAAATAAATGCTTTGAGTTGAGTTTGACAATTAAAAAGCCATTGTGTCTCGCGTAGATCTACGTTCCGGCATACTAAGGGTTAATGCTCACATGAGTATTGATACCTCGATTCATGGGCCAGGCAGGGGGCGAGTAGATTAAGGTTGTATCACTAACACTAGTTATAAAGTTATTATACTACTAACAAATAAGATCCTAGTTATCTTAAGAGCGTTTACGCCGAACGGCATTTCATACAAACTTTCAAGCCCTTTTTTTTCGAAGTGAATGAACCGATTTTAATGAAACTTCGTACGTGTAAGCAAAATACAAAGGTCTAAAAAGTTAGTAGATAACATTTTCGAAAAATAGTGTTACAGCCAAATTAGACCAATTTTAAACTTTCCATAGAAACAGATATTTCCAGTTATCTTTTTTTATATAAGACATTTCGAAAATGTTCTCTACTAACTTTTTAGACCTTTGTATCCTGCTTATGCTTAGGAAGTTTCATTAAAATCCGTTCATTAATTTCGAAAAACAAGGGCTTGAAAGTTTTTATGAAATGCCGTACGGCGTAAACGCTCTTAAATAAACGTCTATTATTATTATTTTTATAAAAGGTTAAATTAGTCATACCGACTGCGGGTGAAACTTGTGGTCACATTACAAATCTACGCACACACACAGTTGTGCACGTATACCTAAGGAAGTGTAACTGTAATTTACGTAGTTTTAACTATTTTTGGGATAATAAATTACCTATACCTATTAAAAATTACAGAAATCGATTCCGAACAAACTACTTTCATAGTGTGCATTAATTCAGTGACACATTGTATAAATATTTTCATATATGTACAAAATACACGTAATGTAAAAATGGCCTTCTGGCCGAAATGCAACTCAATTTTAAGTCACAATTATTAAGTCAGTTATTTGACTTAAGAACGTCTAAAAGTTAAGTTATGTATAAAATATTAGTTTGGCTTTCAATCCTTCCGTCCGCTGAACAAGAGAAGTTGAAAAATAAAAATGTGTTAATTAAATAGTTATTTTTTTTTATGTCTTCATAGTTATACAGGGTTTTTGGTAAACATTAAGAACCTCTTTAAAGGTCATTGTACTCATCATTATGAACAACTTTTTCTATGGGACCAAACCTGAAATCGCGAAAAAATATCAGCAGTTCCCTACATTTATGTTCGTATAACTCGTCAAAATGTAGGGAACAGCTGATTTTTTTTCGCGATTTCAGGTTTGGTCCCACAGTAAAAGTTGTTCATAATGATGACCTCTTAAGAGGTTGTCAATGTTTTACCAATAACCCTGTATATTATAAAATAAATACCACCACCACCAGTTTCTACGACAAATCTTTTACAGTTCAAGCAATACGGTTATGGAATGACTTGCCCGTGTCGGTAAGGCGTGCTCAATCGTTGTCCACTTTTAAAATTATGATAAAAAAGCACTTCCTCTCTCCTTAAGCATCATCATTATATTTCCTTTGCTCATGTTTCATGTTTATTATTATATGTATATATTTATTTAGATTAGTATAATATACTTTATGTATGTAAATGGTACACCACAGACTACCTACAATATTTGTCTGTTCTTCCCCTTTTTAATCCATCCAAAGGTTGTCTTTAAAAGATCGCTTTTAGCGATAAGACCGCCCATTGTGTCACCCTTTGTACCGTTTCTATATTTGTATGTCTGTAATTTATATGGTGTACATAATAAAGAGTATTCTATTCTATTCTAAATATTAGAGTTTTAATACTTTACATTTATACATATAACGAAGTTAATGACTCGTACCCCATTGTCAAACTATCATTACATTGAGTTGACCCTCCCCTCCTCCTTAACGTGTGACGAAATATATATGGGTGCCTTATCAATAAAAAAAAAACAACTCACTCTTCTCCTTCCCATCTTTTTCCTTCTTCCGTTCTTCTTTCACAATCTTACAATACTCCTTGAAGTAATCTTCCCTGAGGTTACTGCTCTCCACAGCCTTGTACCTTGCGTCCGTGTCAATCTTCTTCTTGGCGTCGATCCATCGCGCATGCCTGTCCACCCCCTTCTCTTTAAGCAGCGCTATGAACTCGGTTTTCACCTATAATGAGATATTTGACCGTTATTTGAGGAGATGGTTTTTCGATTTTTTTTTAAAGTGGGTTTTTCACGATTGGTTTTTAGGAATTGTTGGGTTTTTAAATTTGGTGTGGGCTGTGCTTGGCGAATAAAAAGACATTACATGACATCAAGCCAGTATGCCCTGAAGGGGCTAGGCAGAGATGAAAGGTCGTATGCTAATAGCTTTTAAAACAAAATATTTGGTTACCAAGAAATGTAAAAATAAAAATATTGGTCACCGTGCATGCGATTTAGACACGACAATGTTTGGCAAAAACTTTTATAAATCTATAAGAGACAAGTTATCAAAAATTGCCCCCATGATAATTACTTTAAATGCGAGTTTGTGCCATGATTTTTAATTGGGCAAAAATCAAGGACTCTTAAAGTGTGTCAGGGGAATGGAATTTCGACCTTACAAATTCAATTTTACAAGAACAAAAACAGCCGAACATCAGCCCGAAAAATTACAAAAAAAAAACAATTCGCTAAGCAAACTCCTGAAAACCAGTCGTATATCTACCCAGCACGCACAGAGCTCGCCGACAGAAAGCTGAAAGAAATCGTTTTATGATTAGAGGCTGAAAAGTTCAAAAGTTTTCATTAGACACCTGTGGAGTGAAATAATTATTAAGTTCTGAAAGGGAAGTTTGATTAGTATTATTTGGGTTTTTTTTTGGTAGACGGAAGTATGATTTTTGTTTGTTTAAAACTAAACAAGGTTTTTTAATATTCGTAGTATATAATTTCATTGCATAATTTTTGAAAATCGTATCTAAAATCTTTCAGTAATTTCCCTCCAAAACTTTTTGAATACATAGTATAAGCAGCCTATAATATTCCCACTGCTGGGACCCAGGCCTCCTCTCTGTGAGAGGGAGTGGGCCGTAATCCACCACGCGGACCCAGTGCAGGTTGTAATGATTTAAAACTACGCAAGTACTTTAAAATTACACTTCTGAGTAAAACTATGAGAAATATATTAGAATAGAAATTATTATTGCACATTATTAAAACTAGAACCATTTTGAAATTACAATTAAAACATTGTTAGGGAGTTAAATTGCCTAGCACAGGCTATTTTAATTAGCATATTGGGGTTCACATGCACACCTTCATTTTATAAAGAAAAGGACAGGAGTGTACTTTTTACACCATTTATAAAATCACCTATAAGACAAGTATATTGCCTTTTATGAGAAAAACTCCTTCATTTTGCACGACTTGGGAGTCGAACCCAGGATATCTTACGCTCGTAATTGGCTCAGAGACTACAACCACAGGATGCTATTGTGTAGGTATTGCCAAACAGCAAAATCAAATAACTTTTTTTCACAAGCTAGGTATCGAACCTAAACAATCACGAAGACCAAATTGGTTTAAAAAATAATTTACAAATAGGAAAACGCTTAAAAATGTATAATGGGCACGGGAATTGAACCCGGTCCCTTGCGTTTTCCAATGACGGTTAAAAACAGCTTATAACTGAGTATTTACAAATATAACACACTGCAACTCGGTTTCGAACCCAGATAAAATCTGCACAGTGCAAATGCTAACCCCTCCAACATTTTATTCTAACCATTTTTTATATGGTATTATTGTGTATAGATGTGTTTGTTTTAATGATAATGTACCATTTAACCACACTGCAATCACTAACCCGTCTGCTAAAAATGGTGTTTTTATTAATTATAATTGATTAAAAAAATTTAATCTTCTTTTCTGGCAGGCATATCGCGAATCGCTATTATTTTAGAGGAATTGCGATCACCAATCCCTTTTTTGCTAAAACTGCTCTGTCACCATTTTTCTACTTAGAGAATATACTTTTTTTTCTTTGAACGCACAGAGTTTCTATTACAAAGACAAAGTAAATAAAAAAAAAAATTTTTTTTTCCTCGACGCAGGAGTCGAACCCGCATTTATGAGGTTTTTTGAAACTAGAGCAAGCGTAGCCGCAGTTCAAACAGTGTTATAAAAGAAAAAAACTTCCGTTTACCAAAAATGTATAGTATTCCTAACTCTGATCTTTACTATATTCAGTCTCATTTTGAAAGTGAACCAATGTTACGGGTGCAAGTCGCAGATTACTTTTCTACTGCTTTTTATTACCAAAATATACCAAATAACACTTTGAGCGACCTAGGAATTGAACCCAGGAGTCTACGTTTAGCAGTCGCGCTAGCTACCACTAGACCAAAGCCGATTGTGCCGGTTTTTTGCGATATGATTTTGCATTTCCTATCGTGAGTTGACCGACAAAAAATTTAAGTCAAGAAATTAACTTAAGTCAAAAAACTACTAAAAATTTAATTCGAAAAAAATTTTGGCTACGAAAAATAACATACAAATTGAAAAAAAAAAAACTACGCAGTATTTGAACAATAAAAGGGATTAAATAATTTTAGGGCCAGCATCTGAACTCCTATGGTACAAACCGAATAGCCCGGCCCGAGGATCGAACCCAGGCTCACGCACAGCTGTCGCACTGGTAACTATTTTCGACATCGGACATTCGGTCACCCATTTGACCGCGTTATAAACATGGCCAGTTGGCTTTTAACTTGTATGAGTTACTTCACCCATAAAATTGATTCAATTTCATTCCTTCAAAATTTTCTATTAATTATTATTCATTACAATTATAGTTTATTTAGAACAATCAACTTTCTAGTCGTTACAACAGATAAATATTTACTTCAAAACTTTAATAATTTAATACTAAAATGTATTATAGAAATTATCATCCATAAAGGAGGAAAGTAAACTAAAAACGATTCAGTTTTTATGAAAAAAAAAAAATTTTTCAAAATGGACGCCCAGAGTAAAAATAAAACAGAAAAAAATGCTGAAAAGAAACGATTAGTATTCCTATCATTTTTTTTTTGCTAATTTCCATTATTTATTTACATTTAGTGACGTTTCTTGAACCCATCACCAATACTTAAGGCTGGCAGCACAGTTAGACGTCTGTGTTGCCAGCGCACTAAATTATTTTCGTCCACTTTAAGCGTGGCAACACTGCCTGTTTTTAGCATCGCATGCATGAAATCTGGAAGCTCGTTGTGGGGGAGATATTTTTCTCTATATAATAATAAAAGAAGATATTTAACACAATGCTGGGAAAAGTGACAGTTAAAAAAAAACAAAAAAAAAATCCTAAAAATATTTTAAATATACAGAATGTGAACTTTTCAAAGTTTTAAAACTTTTTTCATCAATATTTTTTTTTTTAATTTTAATTATTTAATAGTTCTCAATCTTTCAACTGCCAATGTTCCCAACATTGAAGGCAGTGTTTCCAAACATAGTTTGATATCTATTTGATTGTTAATTGTACTGTAATCATGACTGATTGATTGAGCTGCTTAAAATATGTCTAACCTTTAAAGTTTTCGGTCGACGCAGCGTGGCCGATTGACGATTTTATTTTAATTTCTATTCTTTCACAAAATGATTTACCCATAATCAGCCTATAATGTTCCCACTGTTGGGACACAAGCCTCCTCTCTGTGAGAGGGAGTGGGCCGTAATCCACCACAAAGGCCCAATGCGGGTTGGTAAAATTATTTATGCTCACGGTATTTTGAAGACCCGATATCAATTCAATTAATCCTGTAATTTAAATAAACATCACATGATTTAAAATAAAATAACAATTTAAAGAAAATTGTCATTGCATTGAATTTACTTATCATTTCAATTGATGACACTTTTAAAACATTTATCTAGAAAACTTTTTTAAGTGAAAATAAATTCGCTCAACCCACCGCCCAGTTTTAAGTTTTATTGCTCCTTAAAAACGGCATTCCTTTACAAATGTCCTTTAGAGTGAGCAGTTTCTTAGCCAGATTGCCTCATTTTCAAGTGATGCTATGACATAAATCATCAAAGGACCATGTTTTAGCCAAAAAGTCTCATTTTCAAATGTATTTTATGGCACAAATCGTCAATAGGCCACGACCGCGGCCGCCGTGCGAAGTCCGCTCCGCTCGCTCGCTCCACTCCGCACCCGCCGCTCCGCTACCCACAAACAACGGTGCTACTATTTGCCTTTTAAAGCTAAAGGGGGAGCCGCGGTCGTGTTGTCGTGAGGAGCCTTTTGTTTTGATAATATTTGTAATATAAACTATTATTTTTTTTCAATGATTTAAAAGTTTCAATATTTAAAAAAAAGTTAAAATTTTTTGAACCATCAACTTTTTTATTTTTTCTTAATTTTTAATAGACAAAAATAGTTTAGAATTATAATATATTATCACATTAGAAGGCTTACGTCAAGAAACACAACCGTCATTAAGAAAAAAATGTTTTAAAGATAATAAAGTCATCATCATATTATCAAATTATTATAAAATATTATTTCAAAATATAGATTTCTTCAATATGCTTTATCAAAAATACACACGTCTTTGATACTGTTTTAGAAATATAAAAAAATAGTGAAGATACATTTATTTATAAGCGTTTCAAGTTTTATGTCCCTGATCAGAAAAATAATGTTAATTATTGCTTCGACCCATAAAATACTTACAACAGATTTAAATTAAGTGACAAATAAATATTGTTTTTCTGCGCAGGTAAACAAAAAACACGTTATTTTTAATAAGCAAAACAATATCAGAGACCGATTAAATTCAAAGAAAAAAAAGCTAAAAATTCACTTCAATTAAAAATCAATTTAAATTGTTCATAAAAATTCGCACAGCAGATTTTTAGTTTTAAAATATCATTATTACTATCATGGGAATCGAACCCAGATTCTGAATACAAAAAAAAACACATTAATCTTAACCAGGACTCGAACCTGACATAATCTCGAAGACAAAAAGCTAAAAATAAAAATCGCCAAAATAAAAACCTGAAACCATTCGGGAATTGAACCCAAATATACTTTATGACTGTAAAATTTAAAAAATCTGCTAATACGATTCTGAATGTCATAATATAAATTAAAAAAAAAAACTGTACACGTATTATAAGATTAAAATACACATAAAAATATTAATTACAAATCATCTTGGTTTGAAATAAGCAATCTTGGAAACTACTGATTTTATGAGACCTATGAAAAAAAAGCCACGCAATTTTGCCATTATAAAAAAAAAATATCAATTTGTATGCCCACAGTATATCCCAATGCCGGACAAAGGCCTCCTTTTAAAACAGGCTTAAGTACTACAAACCTTCTAAGAAAAAAAAAATCCTATCTATACTAATATAGTAAAAGAGGTCAAATTTATGAGTTTGTATATCCTCGGAACTACTGATCCGATTCCGAAAATTCTGTCACTAGTTCAGCTTCTGTATCGCCAGGTGTCATAGAATATATTTCATGATAAAATAAGAAATATCACGCGGACGGAATCGCGGGCAGAAGCTGGTTAATATTATAAGTTTTTGTCAGCTGAATGGATTTGCATGAAGTTTGGCACACATGAAGGTTATGACCGGAATGGCGGCAGATTCAAACTATTCTGTGCACAGATTTATACATAACCAGCTGCGCCACTCGGTTTCACCCGCGTAAATGTCGATCCCGTGGATAAACAGTAGCCTATATGTTAATCCAAGGTGTCAGCTATCTCCAGACAAAATTTTATCAAAATTGGTCCAGCCGTTAGAGCGTGAAGGAGTAACAAACATATAAACACACACACACTCACAAACTTTCGCCTTTATAATATTAGTGTAATATTTGATTTCGGCATCCTACTGATGAATCACGATACGACGGGATAGTCGAAGGAGCAACTGCCATTAAAAATATTTTATTTCACATAAACCTACTTGAGCACTTACATAATCAGCCTCTAAAGTTCCCACTGCTGGGACACGGCCTCATCTCTTCGAGGAGTGGGCCGTAATCTACCACACGGATTGGTAGATGTCACATGTCTTCGAATGTTTGGTTCTAGGACATGCCGGTTTCCTCACGATGTTTTCTTACACCGTTTTTAGAGCAGTGATGAAATAATTTACAAAAAGTAAAGCACTTGGCTGGGTTCGAACCTACAGCCCGTTAGTCGCTGCCGTTACCACTGCTCTTTGACTGGTTGTCAGACTTTCGGGTTTCTGACTACTCGTAACGACTGTCAAAGATCCACGACACAGCCGGGACCAACGGCTTAACGTGCTTGCCGAGGCACGGAGGGGTCTCAGTATGTAATGATGGTCACCCATCCACAGAACAACCGCGGCAAGCGCAGCTTAACCTGAACGATCGACCTGTGCGTGCCACGTAATTTACAAAAACGCGCCAACTCGCAGAGAGCAAGCATAGTGATGAATCCATCTCATTTTCGTCATTAAGGTTACTTAACCTAAACAAATATTAGAAAGAGAAAAGATTTAATTTCTTGTATGTTTGTTGTTACGCTTCCACGCTAAAACGACTGAACGGATTCGGATGAAATTTGGCACATGGGTAGACCATGACCTTGATTAGGACATAGAATACTTTTTATCCCGATATTCCTGCGGAATCGAGACTTATACGGATGAAACCGCGGAGCGCAGCTAGTCACACTAATATTATAAAGGCGAAAGTTTGTGAGTGTGTGTGTGTGTTTATACGTTTGTTACTTCTTCACGCTCAAACGGTTGGACCAATTTTGATAACATTTTGTATGGAGGTAGCTGACACCCTGGATTAACATATCCTGATATTCCTACGGGATCGAGACTTATACGGATGAAACCACGGGACGCAGGTAGTAATCTATAAATTGACTAAAAAGGCCAACTCGCAATGAGCAAGATGGTGATCAAATCTTCATTTTCTTCACTATATTAAGTTTATCTAGTTTTCAATGACCACGTTTGTCTTTTATTATTATTATTATCAGGCATTTCTGTCCCACTGCAGGACAAAGGCCTCCTTCCCTCCGTCCACTTATCCCTATCCAGTGCTGTTATACGGCAATCCTTGTGGAAAGAGTCGAGCTCGTCCCGCCACCTCATTCTGGGCCTGCCGCGTTTTCGTTGGGACCCATTGTGTGGTTACTTTATCCCATAGTCTTCTCTTTTACTTATTAATATTAATTTATGCCAGAGATTCTTAGTAATGCGCATGTAATTTACTAAAATCGCCAACACGCCTAGAGCAAGCGAGACCGATACTCCTCCCTCCCTATGAAACTTACTAAGCCGTACACAAAATGTAGCCGTCTCCCTCGCACCCTCGCAGGACTCACCTGTTCTCTGGCCTTGTCTTTCTCTTCCTTCTCCTTCTTCCGCAACTCTGCCAGGTACTCGTTGAAGAACGTCTCTCTCTCGCGTGCCTTGTCTATACCTTTGTAGCGATCGTCGCGGCCGTGTTTCGAGGTGAAATCGTTGAATGATGACCTGTGGGTGAGATTGAATGATGACAATATTGCGCTAAAAATCAGCCATTTTAATTTTTTTTTCAATTTTGATATACCCAGTGTCACTCTCACAATTAAGACGAATCTAACGGCACCTCTCAAGCTGAAATCGATCAAGCCGTTTAGGCTACAGAGCGTGCCAAAGAAATATACATACATACATACATACACTCAAAAAACACTTCTGACGCAGTCGGGTAAAAATATAATACCACGCCTTTTTTATTTTCGAGTGGGAAATTATCAAATAATTTCTCCAGCTCTGGGTGGAGCGGGAGGGCGTGTCAGACTTTTACTGACTAAAACCCACCAGTGTTCCTTCAGTTGCCTGTGCCAGGGGCCACGGTATGTCTTTCGAACAACCCGCGACCCTGGCAGGCATAGGCCCTAGCGGACCCCGTCTGTTAGTCGCGACAAAAAAATCAGCTGTTCTCTACATTTTGACGAGTTATCATCATCATCATCATTTCAGCCGAAAGACGTCCACCGCTGGACATAGGCCTCCCCTAAAAGGGGGGGTTTGCCATAATCGCCACGCTTGGCAGGCGGGTCGGCGATCGCAGTATGGTATGGTGGTGGAATGCATAGAGAACGCTGCTGCCCATTCTCCGGTACGCCCCTTAGTCGCCTTTTACGACACCCACGGGAAGTATGAGGTGGTGGTATTCTTTAAGTCCGGCACCAAACAGACAGCGGATGCACGTTAGGTACTTACTTGGAGTGCAGCTTAGCCTCATCCATGAGGGCTCTGAAGGCTACCTTCTTCTGCTGCAGCCTGTTCTTCTTCTCCTTGCGTTCTTCCTCGGCGCGGTCTCGAACGTATTGGTCGAATACCTGTAGAATAAAATAATAGGTGTTGGCATATTGGATTATTTATTTATTTATTTATTTAATACTTCAAGCACATAAATGTACAGAGGCGGACTTAATGCCATAGGCATTTTCTACCAGTCAACCTTTAGGTGATGCAGAGACAAACAGTGGATTGTGTTTATTTTAAGACTGGTCATCTTCACTAATATTATAAAGAGGAAAGACTTGTTTGAATTGAATGGGCTCCAACTATGTCGGGGTCGGCTTCCAATCTAACCGGATGCAGCAGAACACCAGTATTTTTACATGGAGCGACTGCCTATCTGACCTCCACAACCCAGTTACTGGGTGGTAAACTACGAAACTACTGAACCGATTTGAAAAATTCTTTCACCATTAGATTCCTACATTCTCCCTGATGAACATAGGCTATAGAATATTTTCAAAAAAGTTAGGGATCCGTATGAAAACTTCGATAATGTAACCCAAGGTGTGAAAAAAATACCAAAAAAAATTCTTATGTCGCGTACGCTCCGGAAAGTATAGACAAAAGAGCAAACTGACGTACTACAGTTTTATACAGGACATCAATGTCAACAAAAAAGCCCAGGATACCATGTGTATTACAGTTTTATCAATCACAATGGCGCGCATTCTGTTGTTCACAAACTAAACAAAATTTAAGTTCAGGCATCTTTTTCTTTCTATTTCATTAAGACAAGGACAGAAAATAAATATTAGTTTAGTCCTGTCAAATTAGTCAGCGCCGGACGTAAATTGACGTATTTTTAATAGCCAATTTTTTTAATCTCGTCTAAAGTTGTCTATGGAGTATCTTAATTCGACAGGACTAAACTAATATTTATCTTCTGTCCTTTTCTTAATGAAATAGAACGAAAACGATGCATGAATTTAAATTTAGTTTAGTTTGTGAAGAACAGAATTGGCGCCAATAACTACTTATTCATGTGTTTTTTTTTTGGCGCAGTCGTGAGGCAGACATTCCTGCTAATTTCTTACATCGGACTTTGCACTTTTGATTTTATTTTATTTTTGTTTTTTATCTGATGTACGACTATTATCTATCTGGTGTATTGTGTGTCTTTTAGTCTGTGCTAAATAAATGTATTTTATTTCTTCTTTCTTTCTTTCTATGTTAAAATATGCAATAGTAACGCCGAAAAATCGGCGGGGTGTTAATAGTAGATATGAAAGTTGTACATTTAATTTTAATGTTTTGTGATACATAATCAGCCTATTTTGTTCCTACTGCTGAGACACAGGCCTCCTCTCTGTGAGAGGGAACGGGCCGTAATCCACCACGCGGGCCCAGTGCGGGTTGGTAGGTACCAATATAATCATCACGTCTACAAAGATTCGCAAATTAGTTATTTTTTAACTCATCATTTCAGCCGAAAGACGTCCACTGCTGAACATAGGCCTCCCCCAAGCACCTCCACTTCGACCGGTCCTGTGCTTCTCGCATCCAACGGGTTCCTGCGGCCTTCACAAGGTCGTCGGTCCACCTTGTGGGAGGCCTTCCAACGCTACGTCTTCCGGTACGCGGTCGCCACTCCAGAACCTTTCGGCCCCATCGGCCATTTGTTATGCGAGCAATGTGCCCTGCCCGCTGCCACTTAAGTTTGGCAATTCTTCGGGCTATGTCGGTTACCTTGGTTCTCCTGCGGATCTCATTCCTGATTCGATCACGCAGGGAAACTCCTGTAACTATTTAGTAATCTGTGGTTTCGGTGGGTAGTTGTTAGGAAAGGTGAAAAAATTTAGCTCTGATTTCAAAATTTAATTAAAATTACAAATATATACAATTTGACTATTTAACCCATTACCCGCCGCAGTTGTATATAAGCAACTTATCATTTCTGAGCCCCTAGCACCGCAGTTGTAAATTTGCAACTTAAGTCTCCAAAGTTATTTTTAAACGTATTTTTATTTACGTAGGAGCAGTTTCATAATAAAAATAAAGACCACCGTTGCCATTCAAGGAATTTCTTTCCTTTTCCCTAAAATCACTTATGCAAAGCACCAAATTAACGGTGAAAAAAATGCATAAAACCCATCGCAAAATGCAGGTTTGACCTTAACCTGTACCGCCAGAGTTGTATAAATACAACAGTAGTGATGTAGCACATAAGTTTATTTATTACTCTTAATGCAAACTTTAGTTTACTCAAATAATATACAAATAGGTTAGGCATTCAGAATTAAAAAGTAATTCAATGCTTGTTGCTGTTTGAACCTATTTCTAACTATAATATCTAAAACTGAACATGATTTAAGGTAGATTCATATTACAATTAGATAGACGATTTTTACTAAATTGTATTTTAGTAACAACCCTAGTACTTTAACGTTATCAAAGAAGTCCAGCGCCGGAGTTGTACATATGCAACCGCTTGTGACGTCATAAGCGAACTCATAATGATAATAGTGAGGGTACATCTGTTTTATTTGTTAAGAATTATTAATGAAATAGTGGGTACTTATTTTATTTCATTGGGTCTTGTGGCCGTGTTTGAATCGCAAAATGTCGAGTGCAGAGGAATTAATAAGGATTTTAGAAGGTTACGAGGAAGATGTAGAAGAATTTGTGACCGATAATGAGTTAGAAGAGGAGGAGGTATGTACCCAAAGTTGTATAAATGCAACAATAGGGATTCCGAAAGACGTATTTAGTAGAATTATGAACTGTACTCTATCAATGCTTATAGCTTTTTTTATTCGGGTAATTTTAATTATAAGGTTAATGACTTATAAAAAAACATTAGATTTTCGTAAAACGTGTAATTTTACTCTTAAAATCTAGTAAAAAAAATAAAAAAATTGTGAATGGTGCACAACACTATAGTTGACCTTGAAAATACGTGATTGGCGCTAGGGGCACATTTTTTTGCAAGATTATACAGCGGTTAAAGGGTTAAATGTATACATATACATGCTAACATAGAGTACCCACCAGTTTAGTGTTATCTCCAAAATCGGATCACACAACGATTACAACAACGCACATTTTTAAACTTTGAAACAATGGAAGCACTGAAAGTCTCATTGTCGGACATGATGTCACTGTTCCAAACTAGGATGGCATCCTTTGAAGCAGAATTGAAGAAGAATCCTTCAGGAACAGCAAGCAGCACGACTGACAGTTTGGTGGCGGACTTCACCGCATTCAAGAAGTTCATACTTGAGGCGCTAGGCTGTCTTCAGCAGCAGTTGGACGCGTTGGCTCAGGGGCTCGACAACCTGGAGATGCGTGGGCGCCGGAAGATGGTGTTGTTGCATGGTGTCACCGAGCAGCCCAAGGAAGAAACAGCACAGGTTGCCGCTGAGGTAGTGCAATGTCACCTGAAGCTGACCGACTTTACAGTTGCTGACATTAGGCGGTGCCACCGGATGGGCAGACAAACAGGTGCTAGCAAGCCCAGGCCCATTCTTTGCAAGCTACGGGACGTCGGTGTCAGGGACAGTATCTGGTTTGCTAAGACCAAGTTGAAGGGCACTGGTATTACGGTATCAGAGTTTCTGACAAGATCCCGTCATCAGCTCTTCATGTCGGCGCGTGAGAAACTTGGCGAAACAAATTGCTGGACTAAGCAGGGCCTGATATATGTTCTTCGCGCTGACGGCTCCCGGCATCGAGTAAATTCACTGGTTGATCTGAACAACATCGAGCATGTTAGTGAAAAGGCCATGTCCCCCATCGTATCAGCATTGTCCTCGTTGCCGTCTCCATCGCCGGCACCGAAGAAGGCCCGGCGTGCTGCCGCGAATAGAAAGTGATTCGGTGCATTGTTTTGGTTAGTGGCACCGTCCGGGTAGTAGTTTTTGTTTATAACTCGTACCCTCTCAATTCTCTCTTTTTTTTTTTCTCTTCTAGTAATTTCTATACCGTTTATGCCACATTTATTGTTTAACCAAAAAGTACTCTGTGAACGTCTATTTATTTTACACAAATTTCTTTCTGTCTGTCAACTGTCAACTCACTATGTCACGTCATGTGTCATTTTGTTCATCAGATTTTCGTTCAGAAACCAGGTGACAGTGTGCCGAGTATATTTATGTTATTATATTTTTCGGTATAACTTGATAGTTTTTGCTTGTTATTTTTACGCGTATTTTCTTCTTTATTTCCTATGCCATGAACTTGTGAAATAACTTTCTGTTACCCGGACGATGAAATCGATGAAATTGTTTAAACGTTATTGTTCTGTATTTATAACTTTAAATTGTTAGCACTCAACTGGCGGGTGGATTTAATTAATTGCCCTTTTTATATTAACATTTTTAATTATTATTTAGTTTATTTACGTTTATTATTATTTTTCGTAAATCTATAGTGTCGATGTCAGATAGCAATGACGACAGCGACACCGAAAGCTTTTTGTCGGCCTGTAGTAATGACAGCTTTGTTAGCTGTCCGTCCCTTGCTGACACGCTCGAGTCTCAGTTTTCCGATGTACCTAAGAATTTCAATGTAGTCCATATAAATGCCCAGAGTATTCCGGCACATTATTCTGACATGCTAGTGAACCTAGACTGTAAGAACATCCATGCTATCCTTGTTTCCGAGTCTTGGCTAAAGCCATGTCTCCCCTCTGCTTCCTATTCCTTGCCAGGTTTTCAACTAATAAGAAATGATCGCACAAGTGGCGTTGGCGGCGGTGTTGCCATATACCTTCGTTCACATATTCCTTTTTCAATTGTCGATATGTCTGCACAACCTCCACCGCAAAACGCGGGTGAGCATCTCTTTTTGGAAGTAAACCTGAACCACGTGAAAGTTCTTCTGGGTGTTTATTATAGCCCTTCGTCACGTATAAATTTCTTGTCTTCCTTTGAAAAGATCCTAGAAAACTTATCACCCTCTTACAGTCACACAATCATTATGGGGGATTTCAATACTTGCTTATTGAAAAACGATTCCCGCTCTTCTTCCCTTCGATCAATAGTCCAGTCGTCGAA
Source organism: Mesoligia furuncula (assembly GCA_916614155.1). Lineage (NCBI taxonomy): Eukaryota > Metazoa > Arthropoda > Insecta > Lepidoptera > Noctuidae > Mesoligia > Mesoligia furuncula. Next base: position 12,919,857 of record OU744820.1, on the reverse strand, counting down.
TTTATCAATTCTCCCCTTAAGTGCCACACACCATTTTCCAAACTGTAATCCTTCACTTTTGGATCTTCTCATTGTTTCCTCTCCTCAACATGCCAGCAAGCATGGTCAATGCCCAGCTGACATGTTTTCTTACCATGACCTATTATTCCTATCCTATAAAATTCGCCCACCTAAGGCAAAACCTAAAATTCTCCTGCAGCGCAATTTTGGTGGTATGAATACAGATGATCTGCGAAGAGATGCTAACAATATTGACTGGGCTCCTTTAGTCAATGTTGAGTCGATTGATGATAAAGTCAATCTGCTGACGGATAACCTTGTTCAGCTGTACGATATTCACGCTCCCATTCGTTCAGTGAAAATCAAACATCTTCCGGCGCCATGGCTTACAGACGATATTAGGACGATCATGCACAGAAAGGCTGTAACCAAAACTAAATATAAGTGTCGGCCCTCGCCGTCGAACCGGGAGAACCTTGTTGATGCGCGCAATCGCTGCAGCGATTGCGCGCATCACCTACACACCTTATTGCAATAAGGTGTGTAGAGATGCCCAACGCCGCCATATCCACACCTCTGTTGAAAACGGAGATCCAGCAAAAGTCTGGAAATTTCTTAAGTCCATGGGAGTTGGAAAATCACGCCAAGAATCGATTCCTAAAGACTTAGATATTGATCTACTGAATCAACACTTCTCATCTTCGTCCCACTGCAATGGGACCATGAAGGCAGCTACTGTTAACAATCTTTCAAACCTTCCAACTCCGGACCATGCCCCATTTATTTTTAGTCAATTCTCTGATTGTGATGTTAAGAAGAGCATAGTTTCAATCACGTCTAACGCAGTTGGTAGTGATTGTGTGAGTCGAAAAATGATACTCCCTGTCCTCGACGAAATCCTTCCTATCTTATGCTATATCCTAAATTACTCTATAACCTATGGTGCCTTTCCATCGATGTGGAAAGAGGCCAAAGTCATTCCTTTACCCAAAAAATCCAATCCTACTTCCTTTTCAGAATACCGTCCTATCTCCATCTTGCCTTTCCTCTCCAAAGTCCTAGAACGCCTTGTCCACAATCAGCTTAGTACTTTTCTTTGTAAGAATAGTCTGCTGAATCCTTTCCAATCCGGTTTTCGTCCTGGTCATAGCACCACTACTACCTTAGTTAACGTCACTGATGACATACGGTTAGGCATGGAAAGAGGAAATCTGACAGTTCTTTGCTTACTAGATTTTAGTAATGCATTCAATACTGTCGATTTCGATATCCTGCTTGGCATGCTTCGCTCGCTTAACATATCTCCAACGGCGATTGACTGGTTTCGTAGTTACCTGTATGGCCGCCGGCAACGTATAAGCATAGAAGAGTCTTGCTCTTCGTGGTGTTATACTTCTGCCGGTGTACCTCAGGGTGGCGTTTTATCTCCTTTACTTTTCACAATATTTATAAACTCTGTAATGGACGCCGAGCCTGCGGACCTAAAAAGTGTCAAAGTGACAAAAGACTGATAGGACAGTGAGTGATTATGTATATAATTAGTGTTTTCTAAGTAGACCTAATTAGATTCTAGCAAGAAACTTATAAAATAAGCCTTTTTTGTGATGTGATAACGTGTGATTAGATTACGTAGAGATAAGGACTTACGTTTTCTGATAGTGACTTTTCATGTTTTTTATATTTTTATATGATAGATTAGTGAATTCCAAGTAGAATGATATAGGGTTTCATATGTGAAATATGGATATTTCTATGTAAAAAGCATGTTTAAAGTGTAAAGGCTCTCGTTAAGGTAAAGTTTCGCGATACTAAAGGTTAGTGCATGTAATTTCGAGATTATTCCGTGCTTGATTCTGATTGGTTGAAACATTCCGGAATGTTCCTTAATGGCCAAAATGCTCCGCCCACTGACCGTTCGACCAATCAGCGATCAGCTGCGTAATGTATAAATTGAGAGCGGTTTTGTTCCGCGACACAGTCGTCTTCCGAACATTGTAACAAGAAGAATACCTGAGAAGAAATAAACCTGAGAAAAAAGAAGCCTCGTTTTATTTCAAGTTCAAGAAGAACACCACCCACAAATACAGTCCACCACAGCCTGGTCCTTCGAACGCGGATTTAGAACGGAAGAATCTGCGACGACGTACCTACGGAAACGACGTGTGAACAACGAGTCTACGAAACGAAGATAGAACCAACAGCTCAAGATCACGCCAAGTGAGTGAAGAAAAATCAGGATCTGCTAGTCTCGCTTAGAAGAGGGCTCCGTTGAAGTGGAGACGAAGAATTCACCGGTTCCTAACGTGTTAAAGGGGCCCGTTGAGGTGATATTCGTCTACCTCTGGTCCTAGAAGAAGAGGGACATTTGATCAGGGGTGGATCCAGATTATTCAGGGGCGGATCTAGAAGAGGATCGTTGACTCGTCAGGGCGGATCAAGTGAACCGCTACTAGTGAACATTTGGGAACGATTCCACATACATTCCACATTGAAGATGGTGATCACCCGAAGCCAGGGGGACGCAGTGGAAGTGGAGGAACAGCGACGCGCCCAGCTACAGGAAGCAGCGCGTATTGAGAAGGAGCGACTACGAAGGCTGTCAATGGAACCGCCGGCGTCACCTTTTTCAAAGGGGGCAGACACCAGCACGGCAGGACCTTCTGGAGTCGCCACAAGAACGGAAAATCAACAGAGACCAAGGTCGCCAGCAAGGTCAATAAGGTCGATACGTTCGAACACCAGTGCCACGACGCGACTACGAGTGGCAGAACTGGAGGCAGCAGAAAAGTTGGCCGCCATACGAAGAAAGGAACTAGAGCTGGAAGCAGACTTGATCAAGAAGAGGTTAGCAGTGGAAGTGTCGGTCATCAACGACGAGGAGAGCGTGCATGAAGAGCAGCTAGCAGGAGCCCTCCCGCGGGAAGAACCTCTACGTAAAGTGGACGACTGGCTGATGAAGAACCCGGTCACTCCACGGGGGGAGGAAGGTCCCAGAAGAGAGGAAGCGAAGCAGCTCCGGTTCGACACAGCACGTGGAAGATCACCGACACCTACCAGGACCAGGAACAGCATCGAACACCTGGCAGCTACCCTGGAGAAGATGGCAAGACCAAGACTGCGACATACGGACCTTCCAAGTTTCGCCGGCGCGACCAACGAATGGCTGCCATTCAAAGCATCATACAGGGACTCGACACAGATGTACCAGATCTCGGCAGCAGAAAACATCCAGAAGCTGAGGAGCTGCCTGAAGGGAGAAGCTAGAGACGCAGTGGCTGCCCTACTCCATACGGCCACGGACCCGAATGTTATAATGAAAACATTGGAGCAGTGTTTCGGAAGGCCGGAAATCATCATCGACAAGGCAATGGAAGACCTGAAGAAACTTCCGAGACTATTAGGGGCCTCAGCGACAGAGTTGAATAGCTTCGCCATCAAGCTACAAAACATCATCTGCGTCCTCAAGACAATCGACCAGAGAGGGTACTTGTACAACCCGATGCTGAGCAGAGAGGTGTTAGAAAAGATGAGCCCGCACCTGAAGGCGAGATGGTGTGACTACGCGTATGACCACGAAGGCACGGCAGACCCAGAGATCGTCGTCTTGTCTCAGTTTTTGATGCGAGAAGCGGACAGGGCGTTACGATATACATACGCCCCTGCATCATGCGCCTCTAGTGTGAAGAAAGAGGCGAGACCTGCTGTGACACTCAAGAAGAAAGCAACTGTGTACGCTACGGTAGATGACACCGAAGAGAAAAAGGACTTGTGCCCGAAGTGTGACCAAGATCATTTGCTGACAGCGTGTCCCAAGTATAAGGCGCTTTCCGTTGACCAAAGATGGCGTCTGATTCGCGAAAAGGGAGTCTGCTTCAAGTGCGCCCAGAGAAGACATCGACGCACAGTGTGCAAGGCGAAGCCGTGCGGCGTAAACGACTGCCGCCGCCCACATCACTCTTCCCTGCACAATGAAGAGAAGACAGAAGCCAGAAAACCCGAAGACGCGAAGACCGACGAGTCACCAAAGCAAGAAGCAGTACTATCGGTAGCAACGAGATACGCTCCCGGACCCAAGACAGTGCTGCTGAAGATGTGCCCTATCATCGTGTCGGGACCACGGGGGGAGGCGAAGACCTACGCGCTACTGGATGAGGGAGCGACGATTACTCTCATCGATAAGGAGCTAGCGGCCAGCATAGGGGCAGAAGGACCGTCACAACCGCTTCACCTGAACGGAGTGAACATGTCACAGAGGGAAATGGAAAGTCAGCTCGTATCCATTGAGGTTAAGGGGATTAAAGAAACGGATGGACACCAGATCAAAGCAAGAACGATGAAGGATCTGAAGCTGCACCAGCAGGCCATTCCGGAAGCCTTACTGGACTACGAGCACCTAAGGGACTTAGACCGAGACGAGGTGTGCTATGGAACGGCGCGCCCTGGACTTCTGGTAGGAACCGATCATTGGGAGTGTATCGTTTCGAGAGAGTTGCGAGTCGGCAGCCCGAACCAGCCAGCTGCTTCAAGGACTCAACTCGGATGGGTGGTGCACGGGACCGCGCCACGCGGCACCATCTATCAAGAGGGAAACGTGCTGCACTTATACGAGCCTGCCAGACCTACCAGTGTGGGCGACCGGGAGCTCCACCACTTGGTGGACACCCACTTCAAGATCGAGTCTCTTGGCCTACAGAAGAAGCCGAGAGTCAGCGAGGCAGACAAGCGAGCCATCTCCATCGTCGAGCGAACGACAAAGAAGATTGACGGAGGCTACGAGGTGGGATTGCCGTGGCGTCGGGACGATATCGCCATGCCCTCGAGCTACAATCAAGCGTTTCGCCGGTTGAAGAAGATCGAAGAGAAGATGGACTCGGACCCTGCCTTTGAGAAAAAACTACTCCAGCCAGATCGAGAATTTGTTGGAGAAGGGGTATGCAGCTCCGTGCGACGGTTCTGAGGACGCAAGTGCCATCAGCTGGTACCTGCCACACTTCGCGGTACAGAACCCCAACAAACCGGGGAAATACCGTCTGGTGTTCGACGCGGCTGCTAGAAGCAACGGAGTGTGCCTCAACGACGAGTTGCTGGAGGGACCAGATCTGCTGTTGTCATTGCAAGGGATCGTCTTCCGGTTCAGAGAGAAGGCCGTCGCGATCACAGCAGATATCCAAGAGATGTTCCTGCGGGTGAAGATAAGACCTCAAGATCAACCGGCTCAGCAATTCTTGTGGAGAGGAAAGGAGCGAGAGAAGCCTCCACAGAAATACAAGATGACCAGTATGATCTTCGGCGCCGCTAGCTCCCCGTATATGGCCCACCACATTCGCAATCATAACGCGGAGGTGTACGGGCAGGAGTTCCCGCGCGCACTGGAGGCAATCAGGAACAGTCATTACATGGATGATTGGGTGGCGAGCTACGAAGATGTAGAGGAGGCACGCAAGGCGGTTGAAGAGACGCGAACCGTACACGCACACGCCGGGTTCACCCTACGAGGATGGAGTGCAAGCGACAAGGCGGTGCTGAGCGACGTGCCCACGGAGCTATACGCCACTACCCCTACGCAACTGGGGGGAGAACAGCCAGAAAGCAAGATCCTGGGGCTGTTCTGGAACGCCGAAAAGGATGAGCTCGGGTTCAACACGTCGATGAACCGGGTCCCGGAAGAAGTGAGATCAAGAATACGTGCGCCGACCAAGCGGGAAGCACTCAGCGCCGTGATGTCGATTTACGATCCGCTGGGACTACTGAGCCACTACACGATCCGTTCCAAGATTATCCTGCAGAACTTGTGGCGCCTACAGATAGCCTGGGACGACCAGATTCCGGAAGAGGAGAACGAGCTCTTCGCGTCCTGGCTTGCGCGCCTCCCGGAGATAGCCATGCTGAGACTGCCGCGCTGCTACATCCAGGGAAAGTACGAACGCATCGATCTCCACGTATTGTGTGACGCCAGTGAACAGGCCTATGCGACCACGGCCTACTGGCGTATCAAGAGGAGCGACGGGAGCATCACAGTTGTACTAGTGGCAGCAAAGGCGAAGGTGGCGCCGAGGAAGACACAAACCATACCTCGGTTGGAGCTCCAAGCGGCGGTCATCGGGGCAAGACTCGCCGATACGATCAAGAGAGAACATCGGGTGGAAATCGGCCAGACAACATACTGGACCGACTCCTCAACGGTCGTGCACTGGATACGACACGACATGCGACGCTACACACCGTTTGTAGCACATCGACTTGGGGAGATCGCCGAGCTAACGCAGAGAGAAGAATGGCGGTGGCTCCATACTGATCTGAACGTGGCTGACGATGCCACACGTCTGAATGACGCTCCGATCAGCTCAACGGATCGGTGGTTCCAGGGGCCGAGTTTCCTGTACTTACCAGAAGACCAGTGGCCTGGGACGTCGACAGGTGAAGAGACCGAGGAAGAAGTCCTGCACGTGAGCGAGTCATCGGGGCGAGAAAGCTGGCTACCAGAACCAGAACGCTTCTCTAAGTTCGAGACCCTGGTGAGAAGTGCAGCAAGAGTGTTGGCCTTCATCGACATCTGCCGACGACGAGCGACACAGCTGGAGCACCGACACGTCGAACGCGCTGAAACTGAACTGATCCGACGGGCGCAAGAAGATAGTTTCCACGATGAGATCGCGCGGATGCAGTCTGCTCGCCACCTACCAAGAGCGAGCCGACTGTACCGGCTGGATCCGGTAATGGAAGATGGACTCCTACGAGTGAGAGGCCGGATCGGGGCCTCCTCCGCGCCGATGGAGACGAAGCGGCCAGTCATCCTGGACGGCCGTCACCGCATCACAAAACTCCTTGTCATGCGGGAGCACTGTGCAGCGGGCCACGCCAACCGAGAACGCGTGACCAACGACCTGCGCCAGCGGTACTGGATCATCCATCTGCGATCTACGGTACGCGCTGTGGAGAAGGACTGCACCCTCTGCCGGAGGCCGCGAGCAATGCCGCAGACGCCGGCCACAGGAGACCTGCCACACGCTCGCCTTGACCCTTTCCACCGCCCGTTTTCCAACTGCGGGGTGGATTACTTTGGACCGATGATGGTCAAGGTGGGGCGCCGCCGTGAGAAGAGGTGGGGTGCATTATTTACGTGCCTCACATCCCGCGCCGTGCACATCGAGCTCGTCGCGTCGCTCTCAACGGATTCGGCAATCATGGCACTCAGAAGAATGGCGGCACGGAGAGGGTGGCCACGGGTTATGTACTCGGACAACGGGACGAACTTCCGCGGGGCAGATCAAGAGCTTCGTGCTGCCTATGAAGAGTGGCTCCCCGCACTGAGAGACGAAGGACTACTTCATCGGATGGAGTGGCGGTTCATACCACCCGGCGCGCCCAATCAAGGTGGCGCATGGGAGAGGATGGTACGCTCCGTGAAGGCGGCTCTCAGCGCGACCCTGAGGGAGAAGGCGCCAGCCGAAGAAGTCTTGCGAACGCTCCTGACCGAGGCGGAGTTCTCCATCAACGCACGCCCACTGACCCACGTGAGCGTAAACCCAGCGGATCCTGAGGCCCTCACACCCAACCATTTCCTGTTGGGGTCCTCCATCGGCCTACCATCGACGGGGCCTTGCGACGAAGCTGATCGACGGATGTGGCGAGCAAGCATGGCGCTCGCAGACCACTTTTGGAGGCGCTGGCTCCGAGAGTACCTCCCTACCCTGGTACCCCGAGGCGAGCCACAGAACGACGTGCGTCCTCTACAAGTTGGTGACGTGGTGCTCGTGGTCGACAGCGCATTGCCCAGGAACACTTGGCCGATGGGACAAGTCGAACGCACGCATCCAGGACCGGACGGCGGCGTCAGGATCGTCGAGGTGAGGACCAGGACCGGCGTCTTCCGGCGGCCAGTTAGCAAGCTCGTCGTCGTAATGAGGAAGGAAGCTACGCAAGCTGCGCTGGGGGGAGAGATGTAATGGACGCCGAGCCTGCGGACCTAAAAAGTGTCAAAGTGACAAAAGACTGATAGGACAGTGAGTGATTATGTATATAATTAGTGTTTTCTAAGTAGACCTAATTAGATTCTAGCAAGAAACTTATAAAATAAGCCTTTTTTGTGATGTGATAACGTGTGATTAGATTACGTAGAGATAAGGACTTACGTTTTCTGATAGTGACTTTTCATGTTTTTTATATTTTTATATGATAGATTAGTGAATTCCAAGTAGAATGATATAGGGTTTCATATGTGAAATATGGATATTTCTATGTAAAAAGCATGTTTAAAGTGTAAAGGCTCTCGTTAAGGTAAAGTTTCGCGATACTAAAGGTTAGTGCATGTAATTTCGAGATTATTCCGTGCTTGATTCTGATTGGTTGAAACATTCCGGAATGTTCCTTAATGGCCAAAATGCTCCGCCCACTGACCGTTCGACCAATCAGCGATCAGCTGCGTAATGTATAAATTGAGAGCGGTTTTGTTCCGCGACACAGTCGTCTTCCGAACATTGTAACAAGAAGAATACCTGAGAAGAAATAAACCTGAGAAAAAAGAAGCCTCGTTTTATTTCAAGTTCAAGAAGAACACCACCCACAAATACAGTCCACCACAAACTCCATTACCAAAAAACTTCTTTCTTCCTACCACCTTTATGCAGACGATTTGCAAATTTATAAGCAAGCTGACTACTCGAATTTGGCTGATGCCGTTCATATCATCAACAAGGATTTGGTTTCAATCTGTGAGTGGAGTGAGGCGCATGGGTTGCAGGTTAACCCATCGAAGACTCAAGTCATTGTTGTTGGCAGCTCAAGGATGATCTCCAAGATAAACTGGTCGCAACTTCCCCAGGTTCAATTTAACGGAACTGCAATTCCTATCAGCGAAAAGGTAAAGAACCTTGGGGTTTGGATCGACAAACATCTTTCTTGGGGTCCTCAGCTACAGGAGGTAAGTCGCAAAATTTTTGCATCTGGTAAGTCACTGAGACGATTGCGGAACTTTCTTCCAACTGCCACTAAAACTGCGCTTGCACAATCCCTTTTACTTCCCATCCTTGATTACGCTGATGTCAGTTATCCAGATCTTACTGAGGCACAACTAGATAAACTTGAGAGACTTCAAAACTTTTGTATAAGATTTATATTTGGCCTGCGCAAATATGATCACATTTCAGAATTTCGTACAAAGCTCAAGTGGCTTCCCATACGTCTTCGCCGGAATTCTCATATCCTGTTTCAGCTCTACAGTATTTTGTTTAATCCTAAAACCCCCACTTATCTTAAAGAACGTTTCAAGTTCCTTCATGACACACATAATAGATATCTGAGGTCATCGGAAAACCTGAGACTAGAGATGCCGATGCATTCCACCAGTTTCTATGACAAATCTTTTACTGTTCAAGCAGTACGGTTATGGAATGACTTGCCCGTGTCGGTAAGGCGTGCTCAATCTTTGTCCGCTTTTAAAATTATGATAAAAAAGCACTTCCTCTCTCCTTAAACATCAACATTATATTTTTCTTTGCTCCTGTTTCACGTTTATTGTTATATGTATATATTTATTTAGATTAGTATAATATACTTTACGTATGTATTTATTGTATTATGTAAATGGTACACCACAGACTACCTGCAGTATTTGTCTGTCCTTCCCCTTTTTAATCCATCCAAAGGTTGTCTTTAAAAGATCGCTTTTAGCGATAAGACCGCCCATTGTGTCACCCTTTGTACAGTTTCTATACCTTATGTCTGTAATTAATATGGTGTACATAATAAAGAGTATTCTATTCTATTCTATTCGTATAGATACGTACCTGTCTGTAAAATCAGGAATGAAATTATCCAGAAAAGAACCGGAGTTACCGACATAGCTTGCAGAGTAAGCAAACTGAAGTGGCAGTGGGCTGGCCATGCCTGTCGAAGGACCGATGGCCAGTGGAGCAGACGAGTCCTAGAGTGGAGACCGCGTATCGGCAAGCGTAGTGTGGGACGCCCCCCAGCTAGATGGACGGACGACATAAAGAAGGTGGCTGGGGTAGACTGGATGCGGAAGGCGGAGGACAGGGTGCTGTGGCGCAGTCCGGGAGAGGCCTATGTCCAGCAGTGGACTGCGATAGGCTGAGTTCATTGATTGATTGACGTACCTGTCTGCGCTCCTTCGAGTTGAGCATCAGGTATCTGGGATCGAACACGATCTTGTGCAGCTCCTTCTCCCAGGTGGAGAAGGCGGACACGTCCTTCTCCTGCAGCATGTGCAGGAAGGCGGCGAGGCGCTGCGGGTGCGGCAGGGCCCCCCGCTCGCGGGCCGCGCGCACCTCGGCCTCCACCGCCGCCGCCGCGCCCACCAGGATGGTGCCGCCGCCCGACAGGCTGGACTGGTGGACGGGGTTGCTCTTCTTCTCTGTTGACGACATTTTTTTTTTATATTTCGCATAAGTTTCGATCCCGTAGGAATATCGGGATAAAAAGTAGGCTATATGTTAATCCAGGGCGTCAGCTACCTCCATACAAAATTTCGTCAAAATTGGTCCAGCCGTTTGAGCGTGAAGAAGTAACAAACATGTAAACACACACACACACACCCCCACACCCTCACACATCCCCCCCCACACACACACCCTCACACACACACACACACACCCCTGTTTGTACAGACACCCTTACGAGGACCTTGTTAGTCCTAGAACAAACCGAGGACCCTCCAAAAAAACTGGTTTAAACACCTCGTGGGCCTTTTAGAATAAGATAGAAAGAGACAGGTGAATAAATCTATAGTGATGAGCTTATTGGGATAATGCTATCTCAACATTTTTCTGTATGAATTTCGGCTATCATACTGAGGACCTGAAATACACAGCTAAATGTGACCAGCGATGCACATACGAGGACTTTGTGTGAGCAAACCGAGGACCTCTTACGTAAGCCCTGGGACGTCCTTCCGAGGACGTATTTTTACACAATATTTCTTATAGCTTGTACAAAGTGCGGACGTTGTGTTAGACTTTATATCACTAAACCGAGGACAGTTTTTCGCGTAGAACTTGTACAAACCGAGGACCTGGAAAATCTACCTACCTAAAACATGTTACGTGTAAGATAATAATTATATCAATGTAAGTAGAATGTACCGATTTATTTATTACACACTTTTTCTAAAATGAAGTACCAAGCGAGGACGAGTCGATGTCTTTACCTTTGTCGGCGCTTCTCAAAGGATTATTATTTTAGTATTATTGCTGCAGCCAGAGTCGTCTCTTCATGACGGTACTCCTCAGCACTTGATAGCATCGTCTTCAAATTTGGCAGAGGCATTAGGTTTATGTAGTAAAACTAAAATAATTACCAGTTTGTACTGATGCTGCAGCCAGGGTCATTTCTTTATGAGGGAACTCCTCAACAGTTGATAGCATCGACTTACAATTTGGCAAACGTGTTAGGTTTATCTAGCAAAATTAAATAATTACCAGTTTGTTCTGATGCTGCAGCTAGGGTCGTTTCTTCATGGGAGAACTCCTCAACTGATCGTATTCAAATTTGGCATATTCGTTAGGTTTATGTAGCAAAATTAAATAATTACCCGCTTGTGCTGATGCTGCAGCCAGGGTCATTTCTTTATGAGGGAACTCCTCAATAGTTGATAGCACCGTCTTCAAATTTGGCACACGCCTTATGTTTATCCAGTAACACCAAAATAATTACCAGTTTGTGCTGATGCTGCAGCCAGGGTCATTTCATTATGAGGGAACTCCTCAACAGTTGATAGCACCGTCTTCAAATGATGCACATGCCTTATGTTTATCTAGTAACACCAAAATAATTACCAGTTTGTGCTGATGCTGCAGCCAAGGTCGTTCTTCATGAGGGAACTCCTCGACAGTTGATAGCACCGTCTTCATATTTGGCACACGCGTTATGTTTATCTAGTGACACCAAAATAATTACCGGTTTGTACTGATGCTGCAGCCAGGGTCATTTCTTTATGAGGGAACTTCTCAACAGTTGATAGCACCGTCTTCAAATTTGGCACACGCGTTATGTTTATGTAGTAAAACTAAAATAATTACCAGTTTGTACTGATGCTGCAGCCAGGGTCATTTCTTTATGAGGGAACTCCTCAACAGTTGATAGCATCGTCTTCAAATTTGGCACTCGCGTTGTGTTTATCTAGTAACACCAAAATAATTACCAGTTTATACTGATGCTGCAGCCAAGGCCGTTTCTTCATGAGGGAACTCCTTAACAGTTGATAGCACCATCTCCAAATTTGGCACACGCCTTATGTTTATCTAGTAACACCAAAATAATTACCAGTTTGTGCTGATGCTGCAATCAAGGTCGTTTCTTCATGAGGGAACTCTTCAACAGTTAATAGCATCGTCTTCAAATTTAGCATACGCATTAAGTTTAAGTTGTAAAATTATTTTTATTATCAGTTTCCATGATCCCGCAATGTATTAATTAGCAAAAAAAAAGCAATAAATCGTCGTAATCGTCTAAACTTGCTGTGGAGTATCTTAATTTGACAGGACTAAACTAATATTTATCTTCTGTCCTTTTCTTAATGAAATAAGCCCGGTTTCCACAGCGAAAGAGTAATGAGCCGGAAATGGCTAAGCGGAGCGGACTTCGTTTTCATAAAATAGGTTTGCGTTTCCACCAAGAAAGAGTTTAGTCGTCTGAGTCCCACCGCATAAGAGAAATGAGCTCATTTTTACTCTTTTTGCAATCTGAGTCATTTCCGCTCAACTCTTTGTTGGTGGAAACACATGTAAGCAGTTTTCTCTTGCGAGGTAAAAGAAGTCATTAAAAGGTCCGCTCCGCTCGCGGTGGAAACCGGGCTATAGAAAGGAAAAGATGCACTGAACATAAATTTAGTTTAGTTTGTGAACAAGGGAATCGGCGCCATTAAGTTATTAAGTTTTCATGCTTCCCAAATTATTTTGAATATTTCTTTGTTTTCTTTATGTCAAGTTTTTAGCCCAAATTATGTCGATCTCTTTTAATTATGGTTTCTATAAATCTTTTTGTTTGAGTCACTAGACTTACATTACAGTTATTAGAAAACTCTAATAACTGTAATGTAAGTTTTCTAATCCTGCTTCTCAAAGATGTTACTGCAACTTGATGATTATTGCTATAAGTAGATCATGTAAAGTATAAGTGGTTTTCTTTATTATGTTCATGTTCTGTATTTCTTTGTACTTTATATTTGCTTCAAATCTTGCTGCAGACATTTCACCTAGGAAGGCATTTACTTTAGATTCTTTATGAAAAGCACACGTATTCAGTTCCTATTACAACACAATATTTTATGGTGCAAATCATAGTTATATAATACTAGCTGACCCGGAAAACGTTGTTTTGCCATAATTATTTCTAGCTGCCCAGCGCTACTTCGTTCACGTGGCGTCCTACCCTACCCCTACCCTACTCCTACCCTACTACTACACTACTCCTACCCTTCTCCTAGCCTACTCCTACCCTACTCCTAGCCTACTCCTACCCTACTTCTAACTTACTCTTACCCTACTCCTACCTAACTTAACCTTCTCCCACCCTACTCCTATGAGCAAATAAAAGTATTAAAAAAGAGTATCCTATATCCGTCTCCTGGTTCTACGCTACCTCCCCACCAATTTTCAGCCAAATCTGTTTAGCCGTTCTTGAGTTATAAATAGTGTAACTAACACGACTTTCTTTTATATATAGATAAGCGGGCCTAGGTACTTAGCACATACTGCAGAAGAAGCCTGATTATTCCTCGTGCACCTAGTAGCTACTAACAATTTGTTTAAGGATTCAGTCTACCTTCGATTTCCTCCGTCATAATTTTATTTAAATGCTAGAATATTTGTCTTCTACACACGAGGAAAACTGTCGAAACGAGGACTAGAATACACACTGTTCGGAAAATCTACCAACCGAGGTCTTAAATACACATTGTCTGGAAAAGCTACCTAACCGAGGACTTTTGTGTTAAAGTTAACACACAGGTCCTCGGATAATACAACAAACGTGAAATGAGTGTAAAGAGTCTGTGTATGAGGCGACAGTGGCACCATCTGGTGGATACACAATGTTTGTGTAAGATTATGAATAATCTTGATCAAACCGAGGTTCAGACAACTTTTTCGTATTAAGTATATAGGAAGACGCAAAATCGCTTGCAGAATGCGAATCTTTGGTCAAGTCAAACCGAGGACCCTCGAAAAGGTCCTCGCTTTGAAAAGGTCCTCGGTCGTGCCTTGTGTATTCATACGCACGTCCTCGGATGGTACTTAAAACAAACACACACACACACACACGCACACACACCCCCACACCCTCACAAACACACACACCCCCACACCCTCACAAACACACACACCCCCACACTCTCTCACACACACACACACCCCACACCCTCTCACACACACACACACACCCCCACAACCTCACACTCACAAACTTTCGCCTTTATAATATTAGTGTGATGATAATAAAACAAAACCAACCTTCTTCCACCTTCGTCTTCTTGGCAGCTTCCACGCCCACGTCATCAGTGCTGGAGTCAGCGGCTCTCTTCAGCTCCCCGTTAGCCGACTTGCTGCTTGAAGCGATCGCTGCGTCCTTACGCTATAACAAAACATTGACCATTACAACTTAATTCTTTGAAGATGTTATTTACATACACATTTCGCTATGTTCATTAGCACCGCTGCTTCGTTGGTCTAGTGTTCGCAAGAGCTACTGCTGAACATGAGATCCTGGGTTCGATTCTCATGTCGGCCAGATTGTTATTGGGTTTTTTTCCATTAGAAAGAATTATGGGCGTTTTGGGCCGGTATGTCAAATAAAAACCACATTAAATGAAAGTTTATATCATCATTATCTGCCTTGCCCTTTCCCAACTATGTTGTGATCGGCTTCCAGTCTAACCGGATGCAGCTGAATACCAGTATTTTACATGGAGCGACTGTCTATCTGACCTCCACAGCCCAGTAACTGGGTAATACGATACCCCTTGGTAAGACTAGTTGTCAGATTTTTAGGCTTCTGACTACCCGTAACGACTGTCAAAGATCCACGAATGACAGCCGGGACCAACGGCTTAACGTGCTTTCAGAGGCACGGGGAAGTCTCGGTATGTAAAAATGGTCACCCATCCACAGATCAACTGCGGCAAGCGTAGCTTAACCTGATCGATCGACCTGTGCGGCCGTTATTAAAAAGTTTATATCATAAGCATCAATTGTTATTATGAGCAGAAGTCTGTGAAATACCGGGTTAAAGAAACATCAGACCTGCAAGTACCATGTAAACGTGTTAGTTTATGACGCTAATGTTCACTGCAGTTCTCAATAAATTAAATAAAAGTTGGAAGCAGGCGGGACCCATCACCCATTTGAATTTGAAAATATAATAAAAATGGTATGGGTCCCGCCTGCTTCCAACTTTTATTTAATTTAAAATGGGCTTGTTTGTAGCTTTTCAGTTTCGCAGTCGGGATTTTTAATTTTTTAAATTACTTTTTTTATTTCCAGCTTTTTAGTTTACAAATGTGAAAGATTTCGCAAATGATTTAGTTCTTGTTACGTGTTTTTTACGATTTGTCACTTCGAATTACTTTTAACCATATAAGTTATATATATTTTTGTAATCACCTTTTAAAACCCTTTATTTTGATACCCCACTCGATAGGTTTCGAGAAAAAAAAAAATTTTTTGAAGACATTGCGCCAAAAATCGACCATTTTAATTTTTTTTTTCAATTTTGATATACCCATTGTCACTCTCACAATTAAGACGAATCTAACGGCACCTCTCAAGCTGAAATCGATCAAGCCGTTTAGGCTACAGAGCGTGCCAAAGAAATATGTACATACATACATACACTCGAAAAACATAACCCTCCTTCTGACGCAGTCGGGTAATAATATTAGTTATTGGCTCATAACATTGAGGGGGCTAATGGCTAAGTAATAACAGCCGCACGGATCGATCGATCAGGTTAAGCTGCGCTTGCTGCTGTTAGTCCCTGGATGGGTGACCATTTTTACATATCAAGTAATTGCCGGTTATAAGCAATAAGTTGACATGCATTAGAACTCTATTTGTCATCAGGCCAGGCAGTGGCGTAACTATATCGTTTGGGGCCCGTAGCAAATTCAATGGATATGGGGCCCTTCCTCAATATAAAGAAGCTCAACCATCGTTATAGTTTTTAGGGTTCCGTACCCAAAGGGTAAAAACGGAACCCTATTACTAAGACTTCGCTGTCTGTCCGTCTGTCTGTCACCAGGCTGTATCTCAAGAACCGCGATAGCTAGACAGTTGAAATTTTCACAAATTATGTATTTCTGTTGCCGCTATAACAACAAATAATTATTTAAGGGGGGCTCCCATACACAGTGTTTTATTTTATCTCAAAATGACCACCTCCCTGATTATTAGTGAATCAGATAAAGCTCTTTATTCTAATTGCGAGAGTAAAACTCCCACGAATCTATCTTAACTAGTTTAGGAGATATCCGGGAGTAAAACTTTTTACCCATATATTGAAAAAATAATTTAAAAAATATTAAAAAAAATATTTCATCTAAACTTTTACAATGAGGGATTTTCTTTTTCTTTTTTTTTAACGCTTCCCTAGTCGCTGGATAGATGGCGCTGAACTTGGTAAGTTACTGCAAGGAACGGAAGTCACATAATTTTTTTATTAATTCACTTGGATGTAATTTTGAGATCGTAAAACGAAAGCAAACGAAACTGTCACTCAACGAGCGTATATGACGTGACGCAATGTTTTTTTTCCAAGCGTTTTGACTTTGGCATCTAGGAACGTAGTCAGTTCAACGCCATCTTCAGGGTTCTTGGGAACTATTTTTTTTTTTAAATACTGGAAAGAAAAACCTCTCATTGCTTTATTATTTTAACTACGTTTTAAAAGGTCTTGTTTTTATCTATGTTACGAGTCCTTTATGGCTGCTCTAGACCTCGTAGGAACTGAGAAATTAGCGATTTTGTGATTTTCGTTTTTTTTTTTTTATTTGCCCATGTTCCTCTGTATTAGAATTTGCAATTTGCTTTAAAAAAGAGGTAATAAGGTAGACTACCAACACAAAAAAAAACAACAATTAATTCCGTGGAATCTCGGAAATACTAAGATTTACCCGAACTTACTCGAACCCGGGGTAATTTCCCGCAAATTTTTTACTGTGGTAATTTTTTTAAATTAACATAGGTTGTTGGGTACATTTACGAGAACTGCCTTTATTTGTGTTTTTAGTTAGTTAACTAACTAATTTTGTCCAGTGATAGGTATATAGGCCAACGGATCTAAGTAAACCCGAGAGCCCATGTTTAATGTGATTAACTCTTGCAAAACATTTGGATTCTCCGCTTTCCAATGCACAAGAGGAAGCTATGGCTTTAGGATTTGAATTGTTGTTTTTTTTTGTGTTGGTAGTCTACCGTATTACCTCTTTTTTAAAACAAATTGCAGATTCTAATACAGAGGAACATGGCCAAAAAAAAAAAAACGAAAATCACAAAATCGCTGATTTCTTAGTTCCTACGAGGTGTAGAGCAGCCATAAATTACTCGTAACATAGATAAAAACAAGACCTTTTAAAATGTAGTTAAAAAAATAAAGCAACTGTAAAATTTTAGATGAAATATTTTTTTAATTATTTTTTCAATATATGGGTAAAAAGTTTTACTCCCGGATATCTCCTAAACTAGTTAAGATAGATTCGTGGGAGTTTTACTCTCGCAATTAGAATAAAAAGCTCTATCTGATTCACTAATAATCAGGGAGGTGGTCATTTTGAGATAAAATAAAACACTGTGCCATACAACAAACGCGATTTTTTTGCCCTTTTTTGCTCGATATCAAAAATGACAACAGGTAGGCACTTGAAATATTCACAAAATACTCAGTGGTATTTTAACTTTAATAATAAATAATAAAATTAAAATAAAATAAATATTTAAGGGGGCTCCCATAAAACATACTTGTTTTTTTTTTTTTGGCGTTTTTGCCTTGTGGTACAGAACCCTTCGTGTGCGAGTCCGACTCGCACTTGGCCAGTTTTTTTTTATTAGCACTTCTCCCGGGACTTCTTCACGCGGAACATTTCATATTTTCCTCTACAAAATTTAACACCTGACTGCTTCTGTCCTTATGTTAGGATTCTCATGTGCTCACGTATTCATGTTTTGTTGTCATAATGCCAGTGTCGCGGGCGCATCACGGATTGATTTGTAAATGTCAAATATGTCAATTATTATATTGTGTGTTGTCTGTCTTTGGTGCCTGGCTCTGACATCAAGCAATTGACAAAATTGTCAACATTTTTTAAGCTTGAGTACGAGGCTTTTGACTTCGTTGTGTGTGTATATTTTGCCTTTTTCTAATTTTTTATTTGCAATGTGCGTTTTGTTTGGGCAGAATAAACAATTTTCCTTTATTTTCTTTCTCTTTGCTCATGGCCCTCTCGGGCCGGGGGCCCCTCTGACTGGGGGCCCGTGGCCTTTTGGCCCAATGCCACCCTATAGTTAAAGCCACTGAGGCTAGGCTCCATACAAAAATGCCCATCATTCTTTTCTCAGTAATATTAGGCGAACCAATTAAAATTAACTGAACACGAATTACTCCGGGCTACTGAGAAATTCCTGGTGAAATAATGAGAGGTTTTTCTTTTCAGTATTTAAAAAAAAAAATAGTTCCCAAGAACCCTGAAGATGGCGTTGAACTGACTATGTTACTAAATGCCAAAGTCAAAACGCTTGGAAAAAAAACATTGCGTCATGTCATATACGCTCGTTGAGTGACAGTTTCGATTGCTTTCGTTTTACGATCTTAAAATTACATCCAAGTGAATTAATAAAAAAATTATGTAACTTCCGTTCCTTGCAGTAACTTACCAAGTTCAGCGCCATCTATCCAGCGACTAGGAGAGCGTTAAAAAAAAAAGAAAAAGAAAATCCCTCATTAAAAATAAAACATTGTCCGACCTGCAGATCGAACCCAAAATCTCATCAGCTGTTTAGTCCTAACGCTAGATAATTAGTAGTTTATTAATTATACAGGGTTATTGGTAAAACATTAACAACCTCTTAAGAGGTCATTGTACTCATCATTATGAACAACTTTTACTATGGGACCAAACCTGAAATCGCGAAAAAAAATCAGCTGTTCCCTACATTTTGACGAGTTATACGAACATAAATGTATGGAACAGCTGTTGCATTTTTTTTCGCGATTTCAGATACAATGACCTCTTAAGAGGTTGTTAATGTTTTACCAATAACCCTGTATATATGTTGTCAGTATGTACAGTCGACCGGACGTCAGGGGTAGCAGAACCTGGCTGAACCTGGCTGGCTTCATATTCTATTGAAGCTCGTCAGAACTCATACTAACGAGCGACACGCTTCGTCGACGGACACCAGTCGGCGCCTCGGCGGCTGCCGTCAACAACGTGTCGGTCGAGTATTTGAGTCATCATTTGCCTACCCTTTTCCCAACTATATTGGGGTCGGCTTCCAGTCCAACCGGATGCAGGTGAATACCAGTATTCTTACTTGGAGCGACTGCCTATCTGACCTCCACAACCCAATTACTGGGTAATACGATACCCCTTGATAAGACTGGTTGTCAGACTTTCGGGCTTCTGACTACCCGTAACGACTGTCAAAGATCCACGAATGACAGCCGGGATCAACGGCTTAACGTGCTTTGAGTAAGGCGCTAAAATACACGAGCGGCCTCTTGTCGAGGGCTGTGGTTGCTTCTGTCGTAGACGCGTGTCGTTCGTTCGTATGTACACTTACGCTTAGCCAGCTCAAGGTCAAGAGTTACCGCTGACGTGAAGTCGACTGTACAGTCAGCAACAATAGTCGATTAACACTTCCGTTTTCTCTCAGTTATTGAGCTAAAAATTTGTTCAAAATTGCATTGAACGTCTGCTGCAATGTTGAACAAATATTTTGCTCAATAACTGAGATTAAAAAAACTGAAGTGTTAATCGACTCTGGTTGCTGACCGTACATTGTAGCGGTTGCAGTAGAGCAGAGAACGCATTTTTATACGATTGATATATCGACGTTAATTCTTTGGTCAATTTTCTCAGTGGCGAAGGGTTTCTGTTAATATGTTTCATTATTAGAGCCAAACGTAAAAAAAAAAAACAATGGCGGAGATTCTGTTGTTTACAAACTTAACTAAATTTAAGTTCATGCATCATTTTCTTTCTATTTCATGAAGAAATGGACAGAAGATAAATATCAGTTTAGTCCTGTCAAATTAATTTAGGTACTTCTGGAACAGACATTACAACATTTTCAATTCGAATGAAACTCTGATTCAGATGCATTGAACAATGCGCACGCACACATTTATGGTATGTCCATAATGTGTGCGTGCGCCTAATTTCGCTCGTAAAACCCGAAACACCCATGCCTGTAACTTGCACAAAAGTATGCAAGTAACTTGCATTCCGTGAATACCATAATGTTATGCAAGCTACTTGCATACTCTTGTGTATTTTTGACGTTCAAAAGTGCCTTTTATGTGCCTATTTGAAATAAATGTTTTGAATTTGACTTTGCAAGTAAAGTTAGGAATACATATGCCTGTAACTTGCACAAGAGTATGCAAGTAGCTTGCATACCAATATGTCATTCACCAATCAGAAGTTGTGCAACAACTGATGGCGGGACAAGCTGGATAGGTTCCGTCAAAACTGGAAGAAAGGATTTCGTGAGCTCGCGAAAGATGGAAGGAGTGGAGGGAGGCCTTTGTCCAGGAGTGCATGGTGCAGGTGAATACCATACTGGTATGCCAGCTACTACGTGGTCCGACGACCTTGTGAAGGCCGCAGGAACCCGTTGGATGCGAGGACAGAACCGGTCGAAGTGGAGGTGCTTGGGGGAGGCCTATGTCCAGCAGTGGACGTCTTTCGGCTGAAATGATGATGACAGCTACTTGCATACTTTTGTGCACGTTACAGGCATGTGTATTCCTAGCTTAAAGCCCGGAATACCCATGCCTGTAACTTGCACAAGAGTATGCAAGTAGCTTGCATAACATTATGGTATTCACCAATCAAAAGTTGTTATGGCACACGGCATGCAAGCTACTTGCATACTTTTGTGCAAGTGGGAGGGATGTGTACCCGGGCTTTACAGGCTTGTGTTTTCCTGGCTTTATATGTGTCCAACGATCATAGGGGCAATTCTCGTAATTTTAATTACGTTCACAGTCTGATCTCAGTCTCAATCTGTCAAAAAATACCTTTAATTTCTCTCCATTTTTGACAAGTTTTTGACATTTCATTGTCGCTGAGATGAGATTGAGACTAGATTTTGAACGATTTTAATTACAGAAATTGGCCTTTTGGGGGCCTAAAAAGGCCACTTTGGCAGAAGCATAAAAGGATAACGTTATGAATCATAATGGACAGTTAACTGTTAAGTTAATCGTATCAAATCCCATTGGTGAAGGATTTTTCAGTTATTTTTTTTGTCTGTGCTAAAATACCAATCAATCCAATCCCAATCTCTTTGATTGTACCTATGTAGTGCAGCGAAAAAAAAGAAAAACACGGACTGTCTTCGCCATATTAGCCCTTCATTGCATCTTGATGGAAATTTCCATCAAACGGTTCACGGGTTAAAAAAACACACAAATCAGTGGACGATGTTAATATTTTTTAGTTAATATTTTTGAAAACATTAAATCATGCAATGAACGGTTAAGATTCATAATGTTATCCTTTTATGATTCTGCCGAAGTGACCTTTTTAGGCCCCCTGTTCTATTCTGTGCCAGAGGCTTCGCAGACGCGTTGCCAACTTGCCATTCCAGGGAGTCTCCTATGCCTGTAACTTTTGGACATCCATGCATATACAGGTTACCTGAGAGGCAGGTACCAGGGTTGTACGTGTAGAGCAGAACCCAGCATCAGATGGATTGGATAGGACCACCAGGCGTCCCTCAGAGTCCCAAGTGCTGAGAGTAACTCTCGCTCGGTGAGGGAAATCATTCTAAACGTGCAATAGACAAGATGTTTTTAAATGACGTCACTAACTACTGGTTTAAACCGGTTCCTATATAAAAAAAACGAGTCGTTTTGTTTATCAGTGACAGTATTTTTTTACTGTTTTCGAATGCCAATTGGTCCCTAGGATATTTATTCGAATAGTATGACTTTGAGGAGTTTTTCGAGTTAAAATTTTGATAAATTCTGCTTGGTTGATATAGGAACCAGTAAATATAAATAAGATTAGCCTATAATGCCTCTTTATCAGCTTAATTTTGAAATAAAGCTTAACAGTTCATCGTATTTTAAACATTATTTTTCTAATTTTGTCATAAAAAGTAAAATTGCTCTGAATACTTAATCGCAAAATCATAATTGTTAAGAGTATAACAATTTTCTTTTTTATCTAACACCTTACTTGTGAAAACTTAGTACTTGTCATGTCATATCTCATGTTGGTTCCCGTGATTGGTTGACTGAATTAACAACAACCGGTCATAAAGTAGTTGACATGAGATTCGACGTCACATTAAAAATTATTTGAAGAACCTGGTGGCTTACCAGAATATTTTGGACAAAGTCGCGTTACGTCCGCTACGCGTAGCGTCCGTTTATGGCCCTATTGTATTCTTGAATGTGATATTTTTTTGCATCAGTCGCGGATGTAACGCGACTGAAATATGAGGTATTTTGTGTGTCGGGCATGTCTATGCCTGCTGTTACAAATAAAGGTCATATTTAGTGGTCTTAAAAACATTGTAAGCTGAATCTGAGCGATTGATTGCCTATTTTATATTTATAGCAAATAAATATGGGGCAGAGGGCATTTTCGACCTCGCTTCGCTCGCTCTTCCATATTAAATTTTCTTAATTTTGAAACTTTTATGCATCCTAACTAATATTGTAAATGCGAAAGTAAGTTTGTTTGTTTGTTACCTTTTCACGCCTAAATCACTGAACCGATCATCCTGAAATTCTACATATACGTTGTCAGGTGTACAGAAACGGACATAGGGTACTTTTTATCCCGAAAAAAGTGCTGTTCCCGAGGAAAGCAACAATAACGTTATTATGATAATAGATGGCGCCACGTGTCTTTCGAATCAATAACAGGACAACGTCAGTCGGGTCAGCTAGTAATCTATAATTCGAAAAGTAACTTTTATAACAGCATGAATTATATCAAAAGTAAATCTACTTTAAAAGGCGAGGTGCGATCATTTTGGAAAGGAAGATTTTCTGGATAAGCCGATAAAGTAGCTCCTATTTCTGTATATCTATATATTCCTATTCGGTCAAAAGAAAACTTAACCTATCTGAGGTGCAAAATTTTTTCGAGTTCGCTTCGCTCGCTTTTGCATACCTACTTTTTTTTTTTTTGCGAGTTACCGCTATTTTTCCTTTTATTTCGCTAGTTTACGAGGTGGAATTGCATTGGCCAGGGGCACCAAATCTAAAAAACTCGCCGACGACGCCAAGTACATTTTTTTTTTTTTTTCAATTCACCTACCATGCATTCAGCCCTTACGCACGTGTTAGAAAATATAGTAAAATCTATCTATAAGTGTAGGTATATATATATTATATTACCCAAATGTAAAGCTTTGAATATCAGAATGGTTACTAGTTACTTAATGTGTGTAAAGTGCCTATGAATAAGGTATGTATGTAGGAAAAGGATTTTATGAAATAAAGCACAGAAAGACAAGGCTAGACATTTAATTCAATTTAGTCTTGTCAGTAATTAATCAGAAAGCTAGTCGTCCGTTCCAAATCTAGGTCATCAAGGAGAAGAAGGACAAGAAACTCCTTGGAAACAGTATTAAAGTATTCTATCAACAAATTGATTACATTGTCATAAACAATTAATTCTATCTCTTAGACAATGGTCCAAGGAATTCAGAATAATAGCAACATAATAACAATAGCTAGGAATATTCCAATAAACGCCTTAAAACATTAGCAATATTGGTCATATTATAACAATACAGAACAACATAGTTATCATCAATAATCAAGACAATAATCAGAAGTAAAACATTTAAAAACAGTTCCTAATCGTCACATAATAATAACAGTAATAAAATAACAGTAAAATCATCATCATCATAAAATAACTTAACTTCTACCTGTAGGCCGGAGCTCTGTTCTGGTCGATGTCTCGAACAAGAATTGCCTCTGCCACTCGGAACTCCCCCTTTTATAGTCGTGAACAACTTTGACGTTTCTATCTACAGTCATTTAAAATATAAAAATATCCACGACATAAAAGGTGGATATCCGTTAGGAATATTTTCAATGTTCTGCTATACTATTTCTTAAGATTTTAGCTAGTCTATTTTTACAGACATACTGAAATAATGAAAGAATTATTGAATAATGTAAATTAGGTACTAGATACTTGTTACAAGTTTTAGGTTATGCAAAACATTACTATCCTTTTTATTATCTACCAACGACTTTTACGTCAAACATCTACCACCATTTTGAACCAATCACAGATCATCATAGATTATGGATTAATATCTTCCAACACAGGTAAACAAATCTTATGTAGTGAAACCGTTTTAAAACATTATAGTGTAATTAATCAATTTAATAAGAGTTGATTCGTAATTATTACAAGTCTTTTAAAAATAATATTACATCAACTGACAGTATTGTGCCAATCATTTGAAACAGCCTACTATATTAAAATAGCAAGATTAAATCAATGATATACTACAAGTGTAATTAAATATCACTAAATCATTTATAGTCATAGCATTTATGTGATTTTTACAACTTAAGACTTTCTTTTTGTTGTAAACACAACATTGAGTCAAATTAGGTACTTTCAAATTAATACTAAGATTCGTAAATGTGACAGATGCCATTAGCCAACAAACGATATTCTAACATTAAAATTATATCAGTAAGAATAATCCAACACGGCCATACTGACATGTACTTCGTTCTCGAAGTACCTATGAAGCTATAGTCCCACGAAAACGACAGCGTTTGACAACCAACCAACAGAAAGTTATACATTGTTTCTTATTTTAGGTGCCGAGAGCCAATAATAACTTTTTTTTTTACTAATGTATCTAAATACCTTTGCAACTTCTGCTAGTGTAATAGGAAAACGTTAAGTACATAAATAATTGATGAAATAATGAATTGGTTATCGGTATAATTTACAGTTACTAATATAAAATTAGGATAGCAACAATTTGGTAAGCCATACATATTCAACAGCTTTTGAAACGAAGCAATAACCAGCGAACATAAAACTTATTCAAATAACTCATCGCTCGGTCAATCTGACAATATTATTGACAACTATTCAATAAACACAGTTTCTGTTAACATTTTAACAAACTTTTAACATGGTCATTGAACATTACTTCACTTTGGAAGTAAAAACTTTAAACAATACCTCACAATAACCCAACACCGATACACAAATAACCAATAACAAAAGAATTCGAGTCAAAAGTTACTAACAAAAAATAAGAAAATTACTCATTTCAGCAGGTGGTGACTGGAGGCGGCAACTCGATATTGGTTAAAGGTATATACTATTTAGATCTGTGTTATCAAGTAATTAAATATAGTTTTCTACGTAATATAGTCTTCTCAGTACCATAGTTTTAAAAGGCATTATGTATCGTGACTCGATAAGCCAATCACAACTTTTTAAGTTATTACATTTAAAATTCACAATACGTTATTCATATATAACAGAATTATTATCTAAAATATCATACCGAATCTATGGCAATGTATCGTTTGGTCGACGTTCTGTTAAACTGAACTGAACTTTATATCTGAAAATAATCCATCATGAAAATAATCCATCACGGCTATTCTGAACTGTACTTTGCTCTCGAAGTACCCAACTAATTATATTTGTTTTCAAGAAGTCGCTGGCCTTGGCATATTAGTTCTATCATTTGCTGCACATGAATTTCAAACTAATATCAGGGCAGTGACCGACCAGCAATTCATACAATAGCCTCTGGCCTTGACATACCAGTCCTATCACCTGCTGCGAATGAATTTCAGACTGGTATCAGGGCAGTGACCGACCAGCAGTAAGTTATAAATAAGTAGCCTCTGGCCTTGACATACCAGTCCTATCACCTGCTGCGAATGAATTTCAGACTGGCATCAGGGCAGTGACCGACCAGCAGTATTTATTTTATTTCAATCAGTTTAATTTTTCCTTTAACTTTTTATTTCTACTTTATATCCTTTATTAAACTTCGTTCAGTTCAGCTTATCGAAACTTAAATGAGTTTAACTGATTTTCATTGAAGTTTGCATAGCTTCTTTGTGAGCACTTGAAATTACAATCGAATACGACATACATACAATTTTATAATTATGTTCCTATAATAAAAAGCTCACAAGCTTATTTTGAAAATCGTATAATATTCTAAACGTCATAGATAAAACTGCTTGAAGTACCTACTCTAATCTACTTCATTGTCGCAAATTGTCACAATTTAAAACAGTATAAACTAGGTATAAATCTTAGCTGTTTCCTACCACATCCTATATACCTCAATATATCATACATAGGTATTCCGTTATTCAATTGCTTCTAAAATACTAAGACTACCAAATCACCCTAACAACTAATATTATAAAGGCGGAAGTTTGTGAGTGTGTTTCTATGTTTGTTTGTAGAATAATCTGACAAAAATCAGAATGATTGTATGTAAATTAGTATGGTTTTTATTGTAAAAAGAAAGTTCTAAGCGGTATCTAAATAAAACTATCTATTGTATACCTGTGACAACATAATTAGCTAAGTATCACAGACCTAAGGGGAAGTGACAGTTTCTTTTTATACTTGTAAAAATAAATAACTGAACGAAAAACCGATAAAATTTTCTATTTATGGTTAATGTAAACAGGATGTTTTAAGTAGGAACCTACTTCATAGTGTGTTTTATCTCAAAATTGAATGAGGTTACCCTACACACTACATCTGGAATCAGTAAGTTTAATTTTTGTGCATTATACTACTCTTTTCTATTATTGTATTCTCAAATTGTATTCTCAAATTTTATTTTATAGCAATTTGTTCAATGATTATCACGTAATTAACATAGTCAAAACATACTAACTATTGTCCTTTATAACCCAAGTGTGAACTAAATATTACATATTAATAATATCTAAAATTATTTTGCAATACGTAACTTATCAATTTAATCTAATTGCACTTCGTTTTGATGTAAAAGAGCCTCTAAGCGCCTTACCGAGTACCGACTTATCCTTGGAATGGGTTTCGAAGATATTGCAGCAACTTGTAGCTTAACATTCCCGCTCTCCGAGTTTGCAGCACGATGTCATCGTCGTGGTGAGAGTTAAGAGTCAGCGACCCGCCGACATCAATGGCTTCCAGCAGAACACCGATTGCTCCAACAGTGATCATGAAAATAGCAAAATAAAATGCATTAGTAAGCGGTTTACTATCCCACTTCTGATGTTAGAAAATATAGTAAAATCTATCTATAAGTGTAGGTATATATATATTATATTACCCAAATGTAAAGCTTTGAATATCAGAATGGTTACTAGTTACTTAATGTGTGTAAAGTGCCTATGAATAAGGTATGTATGTAGGAAAAGGATTTTATGAAATAAAGCACAGAAAGACAAGGCTAGACATTTAATTCAATTTAGTCTTGTCAGTAATTAATCAGAAAGCTAGTCGTCCGTTCCAAATCTAGGTCATCAAGGAGAAGAAGGACAAGAAACTCCTTGGAAACAGTATTAAAGTATTCTATCAACAAATTGATTACATTGTCATAAACAATTAATTCTATCTCTTAGACAATGGTCCAAGGAATTCAGAATAATAGCAACATAATAACAATAGCTAGGAATATTCCAATAAACGCCTTAAAACATTAGCAATATTGGTCATATTATAACAATACAGAACAACATAGTTATCATCAATAATCAAGACAATAATCAGAAGTAAAACATTTAAAAACAGTTCCTAATCGTCACATAATAATAACAGTAATAAAATAACAGTAAAATCATCATCATCATAAAATAACTTAACTTCTACCTGTAGGCCGGAGCTCTGTTCTGGTCGATGTCTCGAACAAGAATTGCCTCTGCCACTCGGAACTCCCCCTTTTATAGTCGTGAACAACTTTGACGTTTCTATCTACAGTCATTTAAAATATAAAAATATCCACGACATAAAAGGTGGATATCCGTTAGGAATATTTTCAATGTTCTGCTATACTATTTCTTAAGATTTTAGCTAGTCTATTTTTACAGACATACTGAAATAATGAAAGAATTATTGAATAATGTAAATTAGGTACTAGATACTTGTTACAAGTTTTAGGTTATGCAAAACATTACTATCCTTTTTATTATCTACCAACGACTTTTACGTCAAACATCTACCACCATTTTGAACCAATCACAGATCATCATAGATTATGGATTAATATCTTCCAACACAGGTAAACAAATCTTATGTAGTGAAACCGTTTTAAAACATTATAGTGTAATTAATCAATTTAATAAGAGTTGATTCGTAATTATTACAAGTCTTTTAAAAATAATATTACATCAACTGACAGTATTGTGCCAATCATTTGAAACAGCCTACTATATTAAAATAGCAAGATTAAATCAATGATATACTACAAGTGTAATTAAATATCACTAAATCATTTATAGTCATAGCATTTATGTGATTTTTACAACTTAAGACTTTCTTTTTGTTGTAAACACAACATTGAGTCAAATTAGGTACTTTCAAATTAATACTAAGATTCGTAAATGTGACAGATGCCATTAGCCAACAAACGATATTCTAACATTAAAATTATATCAGTAAGAATAATCCAACACACGCGTTCGGAGCTGGAATTCCGCTTATAGAAGAAGTACTTATTTCTATTAAAAGAATAACGTCGATAATTCAAATAAAACGTCCACTGCTGAAACTGATCCGCTACAATCTCCAGAAGTTGAAGAAAATTGACAAAACTTTAAAAAATAAAGCCTAAAAGGTGGAAATCTGCTGAAAGTACGCGATGCTTTTTGCAATGCTTTTAAAATTACATATGAGGCCGAAATTACGTCGCATAATTTTCGGCAGGCGTATCGCTACGCTAATTAAAAACTTTTTTACAAAAAAAAAAACAACCGACTTCCAAAAAACACTATAAAGTGAAAAATAACTTTAATTTCGGAAGTCGGTGTCTTTGGATTTGTATTTTAGTTTGCCACCGACTTCCGAAATTAAAGTTATTTTTCACTTTATAGTGTTTTTTGGAAGTCGGTTGTTTTTTTTTTGTAAAAAAGTTTTTATTTTTCACTTTTTTGTGAGTTAGTTTGTAATTTATCTAAGTTACAATAGCTTAATGTCAACTGCTCATCACCTTTTACAAAATATTGCTTTACCCGATGCAGGGTCGTTAATTGTTGAGGAGCTCCCCTAATGAGAACCAGGAGAACTGGAGCTGATTGATAAGTCACCATCAGCTCCATTTCACCATACGCATTGTAACGAGCATAAATTGCTTATTAACCATATTAAACGTGAAATATTTGTCATTGAGTAGTTCCGATGGCCATCTGTGGTCTTTATCATCAGCTCCACTTTACCAAATGATGATTTCCGAGAGCAAATGCTCAAGTTACTTTAATTAAAAACAAGTGCGAGTCGGACTCGCACACGAAGGGTTCCGTACCACAAGCCAAAAACGCCGAAAAAAACATGTTTGTTGTATGGGAGCCCCCCTTAAATATTTATTTTATTTTAATTTTATTATATATCATTAAAGTTAAAATACAACTGAGTATTTTGTGAATATTTCAAGTGCCTACCTGTTGCCATTTTTGATATCGAGCAAAAAAGGGAAAAAAATCGCGTTTGTTGTATGGGAGCCCCCCTTAAATATTTATTTTATTTTGTTTTTAGTATTTGTTGTTATAGCGGCAACAGAAATACATCATGTGTGAAAATTTCAACTGTCTAGCTATCGCGGTTCTTGAGATACAGCTGGTGACAGACAGACAGACAGACGGACAGACGGACAGACGGACAGACAGCGAAGTCTTAGTAATAGGGTCCTGTTTTTACCCTTTGGGTACGGAACCCTAAAAAAAGATGTTTTCAAATCGGTTCGTAAATGACGGAGATATGCCCGAACAAGAAACGCAATGAAGAGTAAACGAAAAGATCGTTAATGTAGGCAATGTAGATAAATTTTTAGATTTTTGTTGATTTTTCAAAAACCGCTCATCCAAATTCGACAAAATTTTCATGGGACCATTTGGGAAGTAAACCCTTTCCAACAAAAAAAGAATTTTTCAAATCGGTTGCCAAGCGACGGAGTTATGCCCGAACAAACATAAAAAAAAAAAAAAATACAAACATCCGAATTGAGAACCTCCTCCTTTTTTAGAAGTCGGTTAAAAATAAAGAAAAACATGCTACTACGAAGACAGATCGCAATGCTTAAAACAATAAAACTATCGCTTTCTGCTCGCTCAGCTTATCATAAGTGCCATTTCAACAAAAGCTATATTCACCCCCCCTTTAGGGGGAAGCGCTAAGGTAGCCCGCGAAATTCAAATTTTCTTACGTGTTTTGCAATTTGCTGGTCAGTATTAAGTTGTACGTTGATTAAAATATGATTCGCGACCGTAACAAATATGTTTTTAGTTTTACAGAATTATAATCATTAGGATCAGTAATAATACAACTTGTTAAGTTAGTATATTTGTTAAATGTCAAGATTTCATGAAATAGTCATTCAGTGGGATTACCTGGTCTTAGAGAGTTGTGTTGATGACTTTGAAGAAAAAAAAAAGAGTCAGTTTGAAAATCAAATAGTCTGTGAGAAAATAAATCATATTTTTATAGTCGACCCTTTACTTTTGGGAAATCATCGGATGACCCCTCCCGCTCTGGGTGGAGCGGAAGGGAGTGTCAGACTCTTACTGACTAACTCTTGCTGTTTGCATGCCTTAAACAAGGTAGATTGTACAAGGCTCACCCATCCTATTGTAACATCTTATTTTATGTACCTACAATCTATACAAATAAAATTTACTTACTTACTTACTAAAACCCACCCGTGTTCCTTCCTTAGCCCTTTATGTTCCGGGCCAGCGGTAACCCTTTCGGACTATCCCGCTGACCGAACAAACCCGCTGACCATAGTCTACCCTAACTTTCTCTATTACAGTGGAGGTTCAAGATCGTGTACAATTGTAGACCACTGCCTACCTCGGACTAACGTAGCGTCATGATGTTATATGTTTTAAAACACTGTTATGTGTTAGTATCTGAACAAGCATACGCTGTTAATAAGACCACTTTTAAGTCGGTTATTTAGCGATGGTGTTATTAATTATATTAACAATTTGTAACCGTATGGCAAGCCCCCAGTTCATTTCCTAACTAAACTAAAGCTACTACTATATACCAACGTTCAATGGTAGCCGCGGTCATGAAAAGTGGGAGCGAGACGACACGAGACTCCGTCCTACTCGCACGTATTATGACCGCGACTGCCAGTATACGCCAACGTATGTTGAAGCCACGGTCATGAAAAGTGGGAGCGAGACGACACGAGACTCCGTCCTACTCGCACGTATTATGACCGCGACTGCCAGTATACGCCAACGTATGTTGAAGCCACGGTCATGAAAAGTGGGAGCGAGACGACACGAGACTCCGTCCTACTCGCACGTATTATGACCGCGACTGCCAGTATACGCCAACCACGTATGTTGAAGCCACGGTCATGAAAAGTGGGAGCGAGACGACACGAGACTCCGACCTACTCGCACGTATTATGACCGCGACTGCCAGTATACGCCAACGTATGTTGAAGTCACGGTCATGAAAAGTGTGAGCGAGACGGCACGAGACTCCGTTAAGAGTCCCGTCCTACTCGCACGTGTTATGACCGCGTCTGCCACATTTGACGTTTAGTATAGTCAGTATTGATTAATCGCAATTTTTGTATTAGTTACGAATTAAAATTATTATTATCGAATAAGGCTAATAGACTAATTTCTCTAAAACTAAATTTGCTTATTTCTGCTATGAATATGCGCATAAATATAAAAATTATACTATGCGATCAAAACAATAACAGCTGTAGAATCCAGTTGATTCCGTATTTCACTTGATTATATCACTCACTGGCTCATTATCGCAACCAGCCGCTCAGGCAGGGCTACAAATCCCCCCCCCCTTTCAATTTTTTCCCGCCATTTGTAATGAATGACAGATGCCATTAAAGTCAGTAGTTATCTCACTACTTGTGCGAATGAGACAGTGTTTACATATATCTATTCAATAGATGCACAACAACAGCATTCTGAAAATTTCGACTTTTTTACTCTCTCAATAACTACAGTTACTTCGCGCAAATGGTATAGTGCAACAAGTATATCTGACCCGGAGTCTTAGATTGGAACTAACGAAAACACTATGAAAAAATTGCGCACCGCACACGTATTATGAGAGATTCAGTGTGAGAGACAGAGACAGAAAGAGCAGTATCTGTCTTCTCTATCATGTAACGAAATGTGCTTAAACGTGACGCGTCCTTGAAATGTCATTCTCAATTCTCGTCCAATTATCGAATCGTCGCCTTAAAAGTTTCACTTGAAAAATTTAGATTATCTGTGTTGGGTGATTTTAAGTTCACCGACCGTTCGCCTCACCGGGCTAGATTGCTTAACCCCAGGGGGCCTAAAAAGGCCACTTTGGCAGAATCATAAAAGGATAACATTATGAATCATAATATGGCGAAGACAGTCAGTGTTTTTCTTTTTTTCGCTGCACTACGTAGGTATAATCAAAGAGATTGGGTTTGGAGTAGATTGATTGGTATTTTAGCACAGACAAAAAAAATAACTGAAAAATTCTTCACCAATGGGATTTGATACGATTAACTTTACATTTAATTGTCCATTATGATTCATAATGTTATCCTTTTATGACTCTCCTTTATTTGTTATTCCTCCTGATTTATTTGTTATGCTTTATTTTCTAGTAGTTCGAGGGCTCGTCGCTGAGCAGTAAATTTAATAATTTACAACTATTCTTATTTTGATCGCATAGTAATAACCGATACAACCATTAGTAATTTAAATTTTTTAGTGATCTAACAAATGATTGGGGCTAAACCGTGTTTATGTGTGAAAATGACAGAATGAGATGGAGCTATGCGACAGCTAAGCGTTATAAAGAGCAAACGTTACCGACACGGTTAAAAATGCAAAATACTTTGTAAGACCACTAAAAAGTGCTATTTAATATTAACGCAAGTAAAGTGCTTATAGACTTGATTTAAAAATCATTGATTCAAAAGTTGTTATTTATGTATGACGCCAGCACATCAAACTACTACAATCTGTCAAATTTCTTTATTAGATTTTCAACTTTATCGCTAAAGCATAAGGTTCAAAGTTGATTGGGAAAATTTGACAGTTTAGGGTAGCTTGATTTGCTGGCGTCTGTACATTTAATTTTAATCTATAAAAATAAATAAACCTGAAGTGTCTGTTTGTAATGTCAAAATAACAGCTTTTTACTAAGTGCATATGAAAAAAACTAGCTTTTGCCCGCGGCTTCGCTCGCGTTAAGCATTATTAAAAAAAAACTAATACATTTACATCCTCCATCATCCCTTATTTTATCCCCATGGGGGTTGAATTTATCAAAATCCTTTCTTAGGGGATGTCTACGTCATAGTAGCTATATGCATGCGAAGTCTCAGCCCGATCGGTTTAAAATTGACAAAGTTTCATACAAACTTTCATCCCCTATTTTATCCCCTTGGGGGTAGAATTTATCAAAATCCTTTCTTAGCGGATGCCTACGTCATAACATCTACCTGCATGCCAAATTTCAGCCCGATCCTTCCAGTGGTTTGGGCTGTGCGTTGATAGATCACTATGTCAGTCAGTCAGTCAGTCACCTTTGAGTTATATATATTTAGATATGCGGTACTTCTAAGAAAAAACCCAATTTTCAAATGTTTGTCCGTCTGTCTCTCTGTTTGTTCCGGCTAATCTCCGAAACAGCTGGACCGATTTTGATGTTTGTTATGGGGATACTTTGAACCCTTTATCGACCACGGCGAAAGCTAGTCCTAAATAAAATAATTTTTGAACGTTAAAAGTTACAAAAACCCTCCCCCGAAACTCACACCTTCATCCCATGGCGGTAAGCGGTAACTACAAAACCTACTGGAATCCGTACATCCTACTTCTTTTGCCTCGTAAAGGGGCTTACATGACCTAAAGCGCGGTCACTGTCGGACTGCATAGAAAAGAAAGAGAAGCGCGATGACACAACCCTGGTAGTTTATTGCAAAATATGAAGCAATTATTTAATTACAAAAAATCTATTGTTTGGACAAAAAAATTAATACACTAGTGTTTTAGTATGTTGCTTGTAAAATAATCTGACAAAAAATCAGAATGATTTTATGTATATTAAGTATGGTTTTTATTATAAAAAGAAAGTTTTTAGAGGAAACTTCATGATTTTTTTCTATCGTATCAAATTAGTTGTATTATGTTTTCAACACACTATCTGCCTAGCATATATCCTGAAGAATATCATAGATTTTTCTGATTTTGTTTACTGTAGTCGATCATATGCTTTTATTGTTTCTAAAACTTGCATATTTTGCGTTTAGGTCCTGTAAGCACCTTAATGGTCATACACGCCCCTTAACGGTCATACATGCGCCTTAACGGTCATACACGCCCCTTAACGGTCATACATGCGCCTTAACGGTCATACACGCCCCTTAACGGCCATACACGCCCCTTAACCGTCATACATGCTCGGCGGTTGCGAGTACTACGCACCTGACCTCTCTAAAGAACATCAACAATAAAGAATTGCTCAAAAAGTTCAGTAAAATCTATATTTTGTAATCAAGTCTATAATCACTATTAAAAATACGAGACCAAACAAATATCATACAGTACATTTAACTTACAAATAAATTTCGCGGTAGGCCGACTATTTACGTATTGAATCTTTAACAACAGCAGTGCTATTCTTTAAAAATCTCACCGTGAAAACTTAGGTGAAGTGAGCGTGGAGTAAGCTGCCAAGAGTGTCAATTCCTAGCAAAAACAAACTCACATCACCTAAGTTTTCACGGTGAGATTTTTACAGAATCGACCGGCAGCACCCGGACGTAAATATCACCCATCGAGCTTTAGAAGAAGACTGTCTTACAGGCGTATAAAGGTATGAGGAACAGGGTGTGAAGGTCACTCGCCCTTCGTAGTGCAGGGAGGATCCTCAGACCAGACGGGTGACGTATCTGGTGGGCCACTGTCCGACGACTGATGTTAGGGACGTTGTATACAGAGTTATTGGTAGAACACTAACAACTTTCTAGGACTGGATTCATCATCATCATCATTTCAGCCGAAAGACGTCCACTGCTGGACATAGGCCTTCTCAAGCACCTCCACTTCGACCGTTTCTGTGCTTCTCGCATCCAACGGGTTCCTGTGGCTTTCACAAGGTCGTCGGACCACCTTGTGGGAGGCCTTCCAACGCTACGTCTTCCGGTGCGCGGTCGCCACTCCAGAACCTTTCGGCCCCATCGGCCATCTGTTCTGCGAGCAATGTGCCATGCCCACTGCTACTTAAGTTTGGCAATTCTTCGGGCTATGTTGGTTACCTTGGTTCTCCTGCGGATCTCCTCATTCCTGCTTCGACCACGCAGGGAAACTCCAAGCATAGCCCTGTCCATTGCCCTTTTGGTGCCTTTTTATAAGGCCCTTTGTGAGCGACCACGTTTCAGTGCCATAAGTCATCACTGGCAGCACACACTGGTCAAAGATTTTCGTCTTGAGACACTGCGGTATGTGGGACGAGAAGATATTGCGTAGCTTACAAAAACAATACATTTACCAAAAAACTAAACCCCGCTCCCCTTCGCTGCATTTTGTACTAGACACGGCAGTTTGTTTACCTACTAGCGTTTTCTTTCGCTTCGCGTTAATTTCGTAACATTTACGAGGTCTGGATTAAAATATTTTTATTTTTGTATGAAAGTCTGGTGAATTATTAAAAGTCATAGAACAAAAGTTGTTGTCTTCCTAAGAAGTTGTTAGTGTGTACCAATAACCCTGTATAATATGCTAGTTGCGCGGTAAACTCTGCTTGCGCGATGCAGGATTTTCTGTGACATTAGTGAGTAGTTCGCATTTGGCAATGTAGATGTCGCCACAGGTATGGGAGACAGAGACGACGCTCTATAACTACGAATTTCTGAGAAAACTCGTTGTGTCATATTTACGGCTGGGTCCTGTAATTCACTACACACTACAGTCAAGGACAAAAATATATTTACTCCCAAAAAAAAAAACAATTTTCTCGGAGTTTCAGCTCAATTATTTAAAAGTTAAACAAATTGTAGAAGCATGTGTACGAAGATACTTTGCATTTCATACTCTCTAGGACAAAATAATTATGGAAATTCACCAATTGTATGAATATTTTTGCCCATAACTGTATGAACTACAAGAGTTTAGGGTGAAGTCTCCCTATAAACTTCATCGGTATTATGTTACCTAGTAACTATGTTGTGAGGTCGGATAGACAGTCGCTTCATGTAAAATACTGGTATTCAGTTACATCCGGTTAGACTGGAAGCCGAACCCAACATAGTTAGAAGGCTAGACAGAAAGTCACCGATAAAGTGTTATAGAAGACTCGGCCCTTACATTTCGGTATACAGGAGACATAGCGAGCACATTAGTCTGAAAATCATCAAAGAAAGCCAGTTCCCGTTTTTTTTTTAAGAACAGTCACATTCTAATCGGAGTGTCAATCTGTCACAAATATCTCTAATTTACCTGCATAATATCTTGACTTTGAGTGTTTCGTAAATTAACATGTCCTATCCAAGAGAGACTGGTGATCTGTAACTTAGCACCCTTCTATCAAAATATACAGAGAGTACAGAAGGCAATCTACATACAAAGTGCGCTCGAGCAACGCACACATAGACACCGCCCACGGATATGTTATCTCGTACTGGTTGGGACTAGTGCGAGCGCGAGTGCCATCCGTTTGAGACACGCGTCTGTGAAGTGCAAAAATGGAGCAACAAAAAAATGGCTATCTAAGCTCGATTTATATAAGTTTCCTATTTTGAATCAGTATAAACGAAGTAACTTTTTTGTAAGGTAAATTCACGCCACCACGCTACCGTTACGTAAAAGTTGAAAACATGATTTTTTTGTTTGTGTAGATATTGTGTTGTTTTTATTGTCATATGATAGGCTTAGGTCTAAAACGGATAGGGCAAAATAAATTGTGTAAATAGGGTAATCCGTTTTGAAGTTATTAGGGATTTTCGATAGTGAAAATTGACAAATGTAAAATTTTATATGTTTTTGTTCTGTAAACTATTTGTATTATAATACTATGGTTTATTGTTTTGTTTTAGTATTGTAGAATAAGCTCAACAATAAATCAAACAACTAGATACGAGTGACACTACCACGATAGTTTTTTGTGTATAAGCCAAAGTTGACAACCCCAGTGCGGCCGTCGAGCGTAGGTATGAAAAGTGAATGAGAGGTTTTTCTTTTCAGTATTAAAAAAAAAACATAGTTTCCAAGAACCCTGAAGATGGCGTTGAACTGACTACGTTACTAGATGCCAAAGTCAAAACGCTTGGAAAAAAAAACATTGCGTCACGTCATATACGCTCGTTGTGTGACAGTTTCGTTTGCTTTCGTTTTACGATCTCAAAATTACATCCAAGTCAATTAATAAAAAAATTATGTGACTTCCGTTCCTTGCAGTAACTTACCAAGTTCAGCGCCATCTATCCAGCGACTAGGGAAGCGTTAAAAAAAAAGAAAAAGAAAATCCCTCATTACATACATGTGATTGCCTTCTGTACTCTCCGTATTTTGTGCATCTACCTCCGATAGTTGTTGAAATAAATAAAGATTTATCATTTCTGACATTGACCGTCGCTCAGATGAGACTGCGACTAGATTCGAAACGTTAGAAGCGCCGGGAACTGTCCTGGTCGGGCACGCACCTGCAGCTCCAGCAGCGCGGCGGGCGGCTGGCTGACGGCGCGGTCCACGTCGGCGCGGCCCAGCAGGATGGCGGGCCGCTCCCACACCGACGAGTGCGCCGCCGAGTTGTAGAAGAACACCGAGCCGTCGCCCGTCCACACCACGCACCTGCGAAGGGGGGGACATACATTGTACACTACGGCCAAAATATCTTGGCAAGTCTGAATATAGACACTAAGAACTTTCGCGCACGTTCACTCACTCGCATTCTCTCTCATGTTGTCTCACTCTCATTATTTAGAACAGGTAACTCATGTTCTCTCACTCTCATTATTTTATTTTTGGATTATTGTTTTCTTACTATTTGCTGTACTCTGGAAGCTCTTAACGCGTACGTCTATTTTACACCGTTCTCACATATAATTGTAAATTCAACATTAATGTTGTAACTAATATTTTTGTAAAAATATAATTTAAAAGAGTGTCCATGGAGTTTCTTGCCCGTTCTTCTCCATAGGTACCTACGCTTTGGAATGGGCAACTAGCTTCATATTTTCTGACTGAACGACTTCTTGACAATTCAAAAGTGCCTGTAAATGGTTTAATTGAAATAAATGGTTTGAGTTCGTACTCGGCTCCTGTCACCATTTGGTTCCTAAAAAATCTTACAGCGCAGCCTTCTGCGCGTAGTTCAGACTTGCCAAGATAAATCGGCCGTACTGTAAACTGGTGGTATAACATTATTTGGAGTTTTTTTTTTAATTTTTCGTCTTGGGTGTCATTTTCATGGTTTTCAAGGGTGCTGAAGCCAATAATAAAGTCAAAATGAAAATCCAAGATGGCCGCTACAATTTTTTTTTTCGTCATGGGTGTCGTTTTCATAGTTTTTTAGGGTACTGAAGCCAATAGTGAGGTCAAAATGAAAATCCAAGATAGTGGCCGAGTCTGCCGACTAGAGGCAGCCTAGTGCCTGCTTACCTATTTTGAAAACCAATGCACGCCACTGGCCGACCTCATCTAGTTTTTACAATGATTGACGTGTAAAAGTGTTTGTGCAAACCTACTTACTAAAACAAAATCATTAATCATTTACCTGGCAACATGACTTGTTATAGCAGTATTACCCAACTCGGCAATATTAACCTAGATGGCAATATTACCCAACTGGCCATATTACCTTCATGGAAAAAAAATCTTACCATGGCGTTCCCAAAATCGGCGTGCTAGATATAGGCCGACTCCTATCCTGTTTGGCCTTATCTTTCTCCTTCTCCTTGTCTCCCTTGTCCTTCTCTGCTCTCTCTCGCTCGGCCGCCTGGCGCTCCTGGTCGGCTTGCATCTCCTGTCTCTCTCTCTCTTCGGCGGCGCGTCTTTCGGCTTGCAGGAGTTTTTCGGCTTCGGCTGCGGCCTTCGCTTCGGCGTGAGCTTCTACGTCGATTACTGTGTGGAAAATGTTTGGTTAGAATGTGGGTTATCCTGCATTTATTATTGTCGATCGTTTAGCATATTCCCACTGCTGGGACGGCAGCCTCCTCTCTGTGAGAGGGAGTGGGCCGTAATCCACCACGCGGGCCCAGTGCGGGTAGATGTCACATGTCTTCGAATTTTTGGTTCTAGGACATGCCGGTTACCTCACGATGCTTCCCTTCACCGTTTTGAGAGCAGTGGTCATGTCATAATTTGCACAAAGTAAAGCGCCTGTCTGTGTTCGAACCTCCGACCTATAACTCGGCTGTTACCACTGCTCATATGTCATTCACTGACTAGAGCATATCATGATTCATGAATGGTGCTGATCGATACGTCAGGTTGGTGAACCGAATAGTGTCCGTTCTTGCCCGTTCCATAGGTACCTACGCTTTGGAATGGGCAACTAGCTTCATCTTTCTGACTGACCGACCCCTTGACAATTTAAAACTGCCTGTAATTGGTTTATTTGTAAGTACTTGAGTTTGAGTTCACGTGCTATAATAAAAACTCACCTTCAATCTTACCAGCGTCAACGTCCATTTTCTTGTCGTTTTTCTTGTCGACCGGTTCGCCTTTCTCTAAAGCGATCTTCGCTCTCAAATCTGTATGGGACAAAAATAAATAGTTTTTTTATTATTTATAACTTCAGGTATATAACGTGTATCAAAATGGCGTTCACGTATGAAACCTATATAAATCGTTAGTTGACATCAATCATCATCATCTGCCTTGCCTTTCCCCAACTATGTTGGGGTCGGCTTCCAGTCTAACCGGATGCAGCTACTAGACCAGTATTTTACATGGAGCGACTGCATATCTGACCTCCACAACCCAATTACTGGGTAATACGATACCCGATAAACTGATTATCAGACTTTCGACCTTCTGACTACCCGTAACGACTGTCAAAGATCTACGAATGACAGCCGGGACCAACGGCTTGACGTGCTTTCCGAGGCACGGAGGGGTCACGGTATGTAAAGACGGTCACCCGGTGTCAACGGTGTTAGACCCGCCTCGGGGCCTGTTGTGTAGCCTGCAAGATGCCATCCCCAAAATAATAGAAATAGGTCATACCTTCGAGCTCCTTCATGGCCTTGGGTTTCTCCCATACGCTCTCCTGCTTGGCCGCGTTGTAGTAGTAGGGGCGTCCGTCTGGCGCGCGGTGCGTGGTCCACTCGCCAGCCGCCGCCACCAGCTCCGGGGATATCACCTGACGGACAGATGGCAGCAATGGAATAGCCTTCACGGGTGCTTATACAAGGTTATTGGTAAAACATTAACAACCTCTTATGAGGTCATTGTACTCATCATTATGAACAACTATCATTATGACACTCAAAATGTAGGGAACAGCAGATTTTTTTTTTTCGCGATTTCAGGTTTGGTCCCATAGTAACAGTTGTACATAATGATGAGTACAATGTCCTCTTAAGAGGTTGTTAATGTTTTACCAATAATCCTGTATAGTATTTTCTAAGACTAAGATAATCAGGCCCAAAAGTCACACGCACAATAAAACGACGCAGATTGAAAAAGTTATTTTATTTCATTTGCTTTAATTTATATCTGTCTGTGTGGTGCCGGACTTAAAGAATAGCACCACCAATTACTTCCCGTGGGTGTCGTAAAAGGCGACTAAGGGACTTATCGGAGAATGGGCAGCAGCGTTCTCTATTTATTCCACCATCATACCATACTGCGATCGCCAACCCGCCTGCCAAGCGTGGCGATTATGGCAAACCCCCCCCAAAATTGGGGGAGGCCTATGTCCAGCAGTGGACGTCTATCGGCTGAAACGACGAATTTATATCACTTCCGTGTTTTCTACTGCACTGACTGGATAGGTCCACTCAATCTGTGTGGTTCTTTCCTCAAAAGACCATTTCAGACACCAATCTACATGGTCTTCACACGATCTGACCAAGATTTTGTCTGGACTTTAAAAGAGACTGTGACCTCTGAGTTTGTTTCGGCCTTTCGTCTCAGAATAGTCAGACAGGAAACGCCGACCTCATCTAGTTTAAAAAAATATAATTGACGTGTAAAAGTGTTTGTACAGACCTACTTACAGAAAATAAATCATTTATCTATCATTAATTTAATAAAACCAGATAAAATAGTTGTCATTTATTATTTAAAAACGCAAATAATCGTTTTTATGACTTGGTAGTATGAAGTATCCAAGACGAATGACACGTCATGTTGAAAATAAATAAAACTTTTAAAAATTTCGTAGTGGGAATTAGCTATTCTCTTCTTAAATTTTGCAACTTTTTTTAACAGTGAAAATACTGTTTACTTTATGCCTGTTTCATTTTCTCGCAATCGAAGAGAAACGCAGAGTGTATAACTTGCCCTAAACGAGCCATTTTGCCCCTCGGCTGAACTATTCACCCCCGCCTGCGTCGCGTGGTAAAATTGCTTTTTTTATGCACTAGTTGTAAATCTACTATTATACTCACAGTCTCGTCCTTAGCGGGCCTGTCAGCCGGCGTGGGCGAGTCGCATATGATGGTCGGCTCTGCGGCCGGGCTGGCCCCGCTGGCCCCGCCGGGCCCGCCGGGCCCACCGGCCCCGCCAGGCCCGCCGGCCCCGCGCGCGCCCGCTCCCGCAGCTCCCGCGCCGCCCAGCGCCACTGCCGCACCCACAGGAGGGGGGAAACAAACACAATCTATTTATTTGATCCTGGTTAAGTTATAAAATAAAGGTAAACAATAAAACCACGTGACGTGGTTAACCGACTAAACGTAATATTATTAAGTTCAATACTATTCAGTTGTCCTACATCCACCTTAAATACTACATTTAATAGCCCACTAACACGTATGGCAAGGCAATATAATGAAAGGTCCAACTTGACAGATTTCCCTATTGATATTTTCTCCATGAGTTTTGCTTCATACAGACGTTCCCTATTTAGACAGAGTG
Source organism: Mesoligia furuncula (assembly GCA_916614155.1). Lineage (NCBI taxonomy): Eukaryota > Metazoa > Arthropoda > Insecta > Lepidoptera > Noctuidae > Mesoligia > Mesoligia furuncula. The sequence goes on along the minus strand of OU744820.1, from coordinate 12,877,386 downwards.
TAGAGTGCATGTCTATGCAGCTCTAATCGGTTTGTTTTTGTAGTGTTCTAGATAATATGCTAGATACACTTTTTATTGTTCTCCTTTGTCTCATATATTTTTTAATTTTAGATGTTATGCATACCTGTTATTTGCATGGTTACTGAAATGCTAATTTTAGATGATTTTTTATTCGAATTGTAAGTGACTGTGCTGTTGGTGTGCTTATTATAAATAAATAAATAAATAAATACTACGTCACAATTGTACTCTTCAATTAAGCAACGTTATGTTAATAACGTTGCTAAAACGAAGAGTACAACTGTGACGTTGCATGATAACCAAGAAGCATAAAGATAAAAGTGGAGGCAACACTCTAAATGCCTAAGTGAAGACGACTGTGGTCGGACACTCTCTTTCTAAATACACACATAAGAACGAGAAAGTGATATGTGTTTTCTTTGTCATATGTATGTATTTAGAAAGAGAGTGTCCGACCACAGTAGTCTTCACTCAGGTATTCAGAGTGTTGCCTCCACTTTTATCTATAAGCTTCTTGATGATAACTGAAGTTGACATGACAACTGGTATTACGTTTAGTTGGTTAACTAACTCAAGTGGTTTTTTTTGTTTACCTTAGTGTTTACCTTAGTATAGTAATTGCCTCGCACACGGCTACGAATCGATAAATAATGCCTACAATAAAAAAGGAGGAGCAATCGTTGAATTGAACGAAAAAATCATGCATATTCTCTGTCGCAGAAATACGACATGAGCGGTAGGGGCACGGAAATATATGTGTCGCATAAATGCGACAAAAGCGGTTAAAGGGTTAATGGAGAATAGTAGAAGATAAAGAACTAAGTAAATACTCACTGGCGTCAGGCACGGCCGCGTTAGCCATGTTGGGCGGCGGCTGCGCCACGAGGGGCGGCGGCCAGCTGGACCAGGCGGGCCAGCCGCCCGCGCCGGGCGCAGGGAACGTGCCGCCGTAGCCGTAGCCGGCGCCTGCGTTGCCGGGGAACATGTTACCTGCGGGAGGGGAACTTACGTGAAATAACAGCAAAACTGTGTACCACCAAAGGGGAGGTAGAGGTGCTATGGTAACTTCCACAATTATACAGTTATGTACGAGACTATTGCCATGAACCTGACACAAATCCACTCTTGAGGTGCTGCTGAGAAATTTCCAATAGGAAAACTTTGGAATCAAAACCCAATCATTTTTTCCCGATGGGAATCAAACCCAGGACCTCACGATCAGCAGTCGCGCTTGCGACCCGTAGACCAACAAGTCGGTGCAACCAAATGCAGTTGAATACTAGTATTTTACATGGAACAACACAACCCAGTTACTAGGTAACACGTTGAGCTCCTTAAGTTTTGAGTTGAGCTGCACGATTTCTGACAAATGCGTGCACTGACTGGACGACTAGAAACATCAACCAGTTACTGTGTAACACGTTGAGCTCCTTAAGTTTTGAGTTGAGCTGCACGATTTCTGACACATGCGTGCACTGACTGGACAGGTCCAATCTGTGTGGTTCTTTTCTCAAAAGACCATCTCAGACATCGATCTACATAGTCTTCATATAACCTGACCAAGATTATGTCTGGACTTTAAAAGAGACTGCGACCTCTGAGTTTGTTTTGGCCTTTTTTTCTCAGAGTAGTCAGATAGGAAACGCCGACCTCATGTAGTTTTAAAAAAATATGTTTGACGTGTAAAAGTGTTTGTGCAAACCTAATTACAAAAATAAAATCATTTATCACACCTCTTGGTCCCCTACTGAATCTATATTAAAAGAAAATCGTGCTAGTTACACTATTTATAACTCAAGAATGGCTGAACCGATTTGGCTGAAAATTGGTGGGGAGGTAGCTTAGAACCAGGAGACGGACATAGGATAACTTTTTATCTGGTTTTTTTTTCATATATGAGTAGGGTAGGCGTATTGTACGAGTAGGTTAGGAGTAGGGTAGGGTAAGGGTTAGGACACCACGCGAACGAAGTAGCGCCGGGCAGCTAGAAATAATTTATATGGCAAAACGTTTGCCGGGTCAGCTGGTTATTTATAACATAATCTTACCATTGGCTGGTTGTGCGATCGGCGCCGCGTTCTCTCCGGGCGGTACGTCATCATTATCCGTGGGGCTATCTCCCTCTTTATTATTATCCTTTGAACCTGTCAAAACAATAATTAATTAGAGACACGTAAGTATTACAAACCTATAATTTTTAGTGTAGTCGAGACCATGTCGTCGGTGGTAATAAAACTTTGACCTTGGACTAGTCTATACTCCATTTGAAATAAAATTAGACATTTAAATAAACCTTTTTTTACACTCCGTTCTGTTTAAAGTGACTGGATAGTCATAGACCGCGAAATTCAAACTTTCTTACGTTTTTTGCAATTTGCAGGTCAGTGTCAGATTGTAACTTGATCAAAATATGATTCGCGACCATAACAGGTACATATTTAGAGAATTATAATCATTAATATATCTTTCTAAGTTAGATTTCTACCAGCAACCACCAATCTCTTATGGAAAAGTGTTAGTGGTAGAAATCTAACTTAGAAAGATGTATTAATGATTCTAATGATTATAATTCTCTAAATATGTACCTATTATTGTCGCGAATCATATTTTGATCAAGATACAACCTGACACTGACCTGCAAATTGCAAAAAACTTAAGAAAATTTGAATTTCGCGGTCTCAACTACCCATTTCACTATAAATCCTATCTACGAATAATGATATTTATGTTGCCACAAAACAATATTATGTAATAAAGTGGTTTACGTTGGTAAGGTCGTCAGGGCAGGTTATTAATTATAAAGTTTTTTTTGGTGAACCTGTTCATGAAAGGTAGGAAAGGAAATAAATCAATCACTTATTGTACGTATGATATTGATTTAACAGAATTATAATAACGCGTGTACGCCATCTAGCGTTCTCATCTCTAAACTATCGCAATCATGGCGCTTGAGTTTGCTTGTCAAAACTCACGCACACTAGTGTGATAACTGTCAAATTTCGTCTGGATTTCGCGATCGTTTTCCTCAGTAAATAATGTAAGTTATTTCCTAAAAAGGTCGATCGCGGGGACATTTCATTATAGAAAAGTGATAAAATGATTTGTTTTCAACAAAGTGTGTCTATGTTTAGCGTATAATCCCCAAGAAAAATGTATGGACGGCCCATCAGAGGATCCACCTTAAGAAAACTTGAATTTCGCGATCTCAACTGCCCATTCACCTTAAGCCATTATAAAGACATCAACGCGCGGTACATTTTTTTGGGAAGAATGACCTTGAAACATATTTATAAGATTACTATGTTTTTTCAAGTTTTCACTTATGCCGGCCGGCACTCCTGGAGCGCCATGTTTATTTTTTTATATTGCTAACGACCTGTGTTAATGCTACAGTTTTAAAAGAATACCGAAATAAATAATTTAGAAATTTATAATTCATTTCAAATCGGAAAACTATCGATAGTCGACTATCGATCGGCAACACTACAGCCGACCCGATACAGTATCGGAGCAGTCGCTAAAATGCGAGATTCAGATACCGCGTCCGTACACAGGAAGTCGCGAAATCGCGATGCAGCATCGATAGAATCTCTAAAACGCGCGATTTTGCAAACCCATTGCTACTAAACAGGTGATTTTTTTTAACGATTCCATATTTTTACAGGATGTTCTACCTACTACTGAAATTTGGAACCAGTAAAGAAAATCACATGTAGGTATAGTGTGTTACGCAATTAGTCTAAAGTTAGAACTCGTTTTATATAATAATCTGTTATTAGTTTTTCAAAAACTTACCTCCTTCCTTCACCCATGGCGGTGGTTGCGTCATGAACGGCGGAACATTGCCAGTGGGGGGCGCGTTGTGGACCCCGGGGGGCATCACGTTGGACATGACCCCGTTGGGCATCATGCCCATAGGCCCGGACATCGGCCCGCCCATGGGACCGTTCATAGGCACCGTCTGGGGCATTGGACCACCTGTAATTGAACACACATTTAAGATCACGTTGGTATCACCTAGAAAGGGTGGACAGAGGTATATATATTGGTAACCTCACGTTCTGTTACCATAGGTAGCTGACATATGGCATATGTAATTTAATTTTTATCACATTTATTCAAAAATAGCTAGTGTATTCTTCGTAAACAGTGACTAAAATTTAATCCCTAGGGACTAAAAGTGATTTGAATTTAGAATGTGGATATTGTTAATAAAAGAGATCAATCAGGAACATTGTATGAACAAGTAACAGGCTGTATGATAAAGTAAAACGCGCAAGAGCCAAATAACAAAAAAGTTTGTGAAAAATTAAAAAAACGCGCGAAAAGTATTCTGCCTTCGTTGGTTATTGTTTCCTCAAAATTGTATGTAAATAAATAAACGTACTATTCTTATTCATAAGTTGCACTTACTTATTTATTCATAAAGGGTGACAAAAAGTAGAGTGTCCACCTCGGGAGCAACACTTTTTTAAGCTCAAGTGACGTGCTTTGAATCCCCATCGCCTTCAAAATAGTTGTTTGCTCCCTTGGCAAACAATCTACTATTAATTTTCTGTATCTCATAATGTTAATTACTTTGCATACCATTGTATCTATAGAAGCAAGTGTATCTAACTGAACAGACAGCTGTGCTGCTGGGGAGTTTGTCGCGCCATTTCCTCTCCCCAGCGAAAGCACTAGGGAGTGGTGAGGGGAGGGGGAGGGGGGCGTTAGGTGAGACTGTCTTATGTAATTTTAATGTTCGAAAAGTACTGATTATCAGATAACTCTGCCTCTCACTCTCATCATTCCAGCCGAAAGACGTCCACTACTGGACATAGGCCTCCCCCAAAAGGGGGGGGTTTGCCATAATCGCCACGCTTGGCAGGCGGGTTGGCGATCGCAGTATGGTATGGTGGTGGAATGCATAGAGAACGCTGCTGCCCATTCTCCGGTACGCCCCTTAGTCGCCGTCGTCGGACTCGCACACGAAGGGTTCCGTACCAAGAAGCAAAAACGCCGAAAAAAACCCGTTTGTTGTATGGGAGCCCCTCTTAAATATTTATTTTATTCTGTTTTTAGTATTTGTTGTTATAGCGGTAACAGAAATATATCATCTGTGAAAATTTCAACTGTCTAGCTATCAGGGTTCATGAGATACAGCCTGGTGACACACGGACAGTGGAGTCTTAGTGTAATAGGGTCCAGTTTTTACCCTTTGGGTACGGAAGAATAAAGAGAAAAGAAGATAATTTATTCTCTCATACATTCGTTCTTATTGATTCTGTGGCGGTACGAAGTTTGCCCGCTTAGGTAGTTTGATATAAACACAGTATCACGCCTTTTCCCCATCAGAGTTATCTGATTTTGTTGGCCTAAAACTTCGCCACTTCCACGGCATCGTCGGCAGTAGGGCAGCAGTCACTAGGGGTGTGTAACTCTTTACTGAACCGACTCACTGATCCGGATCATTGGAGTGATTCAAAAGATTGGTTCAGTAACAACGCTTCAAATGCATCATTTGGATCTGAAACATTACTTTGCTCTGTGCTCATTCCGCGCGACGCGCCACTCGGGAGGCGACTGAGCAGTGTGCGAGCGAGAGATGACTGAGATACACTGACTCGCGAGTCGCGAGTGAGCGGGCGACATAATTACAATCTATACAAGTCAGAAAGAGATACCAAATGAGATGTGTATCACTCATACTCTCACAGATTTTGATTCTGTACTTTATATCCTTTGAACCGATGATCCAAATGAGCCAAATTAAACATATGAGTGTTTCGGATCATTTCAGTGATCGAGATGCAAATGTTCCAAAAAAATGATGCAAATGTTCCTGCTGCCGATAGCTGCCTGAAGATTTCTAAGAAAATAGTCGTACCTGATGTAACCATGGCTTCCATATCGGACTGTGATATGACCTTGCAGGTGGGCGACTCCTGGGGCCTGGTCCAGGTGGTCTCCCTGGTCCTGGAGTGGTAGTAGTACGGCTTGCCTTCGTCAGACTTGGTCTCCACCCAGAGTTCGGGCGCCGGCTGTTAAAGCATCATAAGATTTAGGAAAGGAAAGATCAAAGGATTTTTAAGAGATTTGTCTTGAGAAATGTCATCATCTGCCTAGCCTTTTTCCAACTATGTTGGGGTCGGCTTCCAGAGTAACCGGATGCAGCTGAATACCAGTATTTTACATGGAGCGACTGCCTATCTGACCTCCACACCCCAGGTACTGGGTAATACGATACCCCTTGGTAAGACTGATTGTCACACTTTCGGGCTTCTGACTATCCCTAACGACTGTCAAAGAACCACGAATGACAGCCGGGACCAACGGCTTAACGTGCTTTCCGAGGCACGGAGGGGCCACGGTATGTAAAGATGGTCACCCATCCACAAACCAACCGCGGTAAGCGTAGCTTAACCTGATCGATCGACCTGTGCGGCTGTTATTATTTAGCCACGGGCCCCTCCTGTCTTGAGAAATGTAACATTTGAATCACTTTACAAGGAAGGTATTTATCGCATTATCGAGTATTATGTAATGTATGTATTTACTGCATCCGGTTGGACTGGAAGCCGACTCAGACATAGTTGGGGAAAGGCTAGACTAGGACTTTTAACACGCAAAAAGCGCAGATGTTCAGCATAATTTGAACCAATGAAATTGCAATTTTGAATTATTGTGTGTTAAGGCGCAAATTTTCTTACGTTTTTTGTAATTTGCGACCGTAACAACTCGCACCTTGAAAACAAAAGTGGCGTTATACAAAAATTTACATTTTTCAGTATTACCATTTATTTTGGTCAATGTCTTAGCAAATAACTGGAATAAAAGAATGCAATTAATTTCATTTATCAGTTTGACTATCTTATTTAAGTTATGCACTGAAAAAAAGCCAGTAAATTATGAAGTCATCGTTGTAACTCAATATTGCCATCTTAGGTATAGTGCCACTTTTGTTTCGGATAGTGCCACTTTTGTTTCGGTATAGTGCCACTTTTGTTTCGGATAGTGCCACTTTTGTTTCGGTATAGTGCCATTTTTGTTTCGGATAGTGCCACTTTTGTTTCGATATAGTGCCACTTTTGTTTTCAAGGTGCGAAATATGTATTTACAGCATTATAATAATAAAAATCATCAACGTAACTGTTTATTTGATACTTTAAAAAATCCTAGAAAAACAACACTCAGAATAAGACACTTACCATATTAGGCGGCGGCATACCAGGTGGACCACCAAACGGCGGTGGCTGTCCCATCATATTTGGCGGAGGACCCATTGGTCCACCCGGAGGCATCATGCCAGGCGGAGGCCCAAACGGTGGAGGACCACCCATCATACCAGGTGGAGGCCCGCCCATCATGCCCGGGGGCGGAGGACCCATAGGGCCCCAGTTGTTGTCAAAGTTCGGACCGTTGTTAGGCCCAAAGCCGCGTGGGCCGCCGCGCCCACGGAAGAAGCCTCGACCTCTCATCGGGGGACCGCCTGGACCGTAGCCGCGACCTCTGAACCTCATAGGAGGCCCATTCATCCAGCCCGGCGGGGGCCCGCGGCCTCTACTTCTGTTCGGAATTTCATTCGTGTTAGTCTTATTGAGAGCTCAGCAGTAAATTACAAAGATTTTGTCGTGTAATGTGATAATGTAAGACAAATAGTTCTATTCTAGTATTATAACTGTAAGCTTGGCATTTCATGTAAATTATATAATTTATGAAGTTTATAATGACATCATAATTAGGCTGACATTTAAGGGGCTTACAGGACCTAAACATAAAAAAACTGGCCAAGTGCGAGTCGGACTCGCACACGAAGGGTTCCGTACCACAAGGCAAAAACGCCGAAAAAAAACATGTTTGTTGTATGGGAGCCCCCCTTAAATATTTATTTTATTTTTATTTTATTATTTATTATTAAAGTTAAAATACAACTGAGTATTTTGTGAATATTTCAAGTGCCTACCTGTTGCCGTTTTTGATATCGAGCAAAAAAGGGCAAAAAATATTTTGTTGTATGGGAGCCCCCTTAAATATTTATTTTATTTTGTTTTTAGTATTTGTTGTTATAGCAGCAACAGAAACACATACTTTGTAAAAATTTCAACAGTCCAGCTATCGCGGTTCTTGAGATACAGCCTGGTGACAGACGGACAGACAGCGAAGTCTTAGTAATAGGGATCCGTTTTTACCCTTTGGGTACGGAACCCTAAAAACGAAAGTTTAAGAAACAATAAAAGTATATGACCGACTACAGTAAACAAAATCAGAAAATATGATATTCTTTAGGATATATGCTAGGTAGATAGTGTGTTGCAAAACATAATACAACTAATTTGATATGATAGAAAAAAATCATGAAGATACCTCTAAAAACTTTCTTTTTCCAATAAAAACCATACTAATATACATACAATCATTCTGAATTTTCGTCAGATTATTCTACAAGCAAAACACTAGTGTTTTAATTTTTCAGTCCAAACAATAGATTCTTCGTAATTAACTAATTGCTTCATATTTGGCAATAAATTAACAGCGTTGTGTCATCGCGCTTCTCTTTCTTTTCTATGCAGTCCGACAGTGACTGTGCTTTAGGTCATGTAAGCCCCTTAAAGCTTAGTGAAGCCCTATTTACACTAAGCCGTAAGGGCTTCGGGGGTAAAAATAAATAAAAACTACTGTCTTGTCTATGTGCAAGCATTACAAATGGGAGGAAATGCATGTGACTAAAAGAGTTACGACCATAAATGCTGATCGATGTAGAATCAAAAATCAAAATATTTTATTTCACATAAGCCTACGTACTTATGAAACGTCAGAAGCTATGTGCACGGTTCCAATTGGTTGTTTCCTATGGAGAAGAGCCGGCAAGAAACTCCATGGTTACTCTTTTTAAAAATAATTGGCTTTTACAATGTTTTCAAATTACAATAGGTATGGGAGGACAGCATAGGCCTGTCAACAAGTACCAGGTACTTTATAAAATAATAAATGGTCTACAGATCTAAAATCTACAAGGCCAACAAAGTCACACATAAGCTGAACCAGTGCACACATAATGTAGCTTGAAGAGTTAGCAGGAGTACAGAGGGTCAACATGATAATCTAAACTAATATTATAAAGAGAAAAGAGTTGATTTTTTGTATGTTTGTTTCTTAAAATTTCACACTAAAACGGCTGAACGGATTTGGATGTAATTTGGCACGTAGGTAGACCATAAGCTGAATTTGGACATAGGATAGTTTTTATCCCGATATTCCCACGGGATCGAGACTTATGAGGGTGAAAACGCGTGGCGCAGCTACTAAAGATATACAATTAAATAAAACAAGGCTACTTCCTTTGCTGTATGAAAAGGGGCCTTTGCTCTGCAGTCGCACAGTTATTTTGTTGCAAACGCACTACTGTTCTTTATTACGCTTGCCAGTTAACTTCAACTTTATAGGTAACTAGCTTTTGCCAGCCGAAAATTATCCCACAAGAACGTACTACCGGGATAAAAAATATTCCAGGTGTTAATCCAGGTTATAAACTAATCTGTGTGCTAAATTTCATCATAATCCGTTCAGTAGTTTTTGTGAAAGAGTAACAAACATCCATCCAACCTTACAAACTTTCGCATTCATAATATTAGTAGGAAGCTCATTTAACCTGACAAATATTGTATGAACTATTCATAAGAAAAATACACTCAAAATCAACATTAAATATAATTAAGAAAACCGTTACGCACTTACATGCAAACGGCTTCTAGTAGGCAATTGTTTGACAGGCTGTGTGCTTTTTTGGTGGCATATAAGAAAGGCAACCAAAATGGTTTGCGCCATGCGTAATCTACCTTACGAACAATGCCTCAAAGACCTTGGCCTTATCACACTGGAGCAGCGCAGACAAAGGGGTAGGCTCATTGAGATGTACAAAATACTTACCGAACACTACGAACTGCCCAGCCTTCAAGATCTTTACACACTGAATGCAAACACACACTTGCGTGGGCATTCCCTAAAGCTATGGGAAAATTCATAAAAAAAAAAGCCCTTGAAGGAATTCTTGTCTAACCGAGTTGTAGCAGCATGGAATAGGCTCCCGGAAATTGTTGTGACGGCTCCCACACTGAACTGCTTCAAGAATCGACTGGACAGATTAAATATCTCCAAGCTATACGATACACACGCATCAGCTAATTAGCTGCCAGTGTGTCTAACCAAATAATAATAATATAACTATAATTCTTATTATCTCTCCAACTAAAATCTAGACTTGTAATAAGATTGGATTTATGTCAAGAGGATTACTGGGTGAGGATACGGGCTGGTGTCCGCAACTCTACATCAAAGCACATATTTTACATATGGGTAGGCATATCAATTATTCAATCCACCCTAGCTCCTCAAGGAAGGCCAGCAAAGCCTTAGTATTACAGGCAATTTCACGGAGAGTACCCGGTACATGTGAGGATCAAACTCAGATATTATTCATAATTTATAAAAAATTTGTCTTTATTATTTTTGGCAAGTAATGGTGGTATTTGCAAAAGCTTTCAATAATAAGTCTAGATTTTTTTTAAATCAGGTCAACAATGCAAGCAGATAAGCAATCACACAAAACATACAACTCGGAAATAATTGCAGGAAAATCAAAGTCATTCTATTTCCGTTACCAGTTACGGGATCAAATATACATGTAAAGGTAATGACATGCAAGTGCTGGGCCGCAGTGCATAGTTTTACTAACGCTAGGGGACGCTAAATTGTTAACATTCTTGGATTTTGAAGACTATGGCAGTGAAAAATCTATGTGAAGAGGTTATAATAAAGAAAATGTTACTAAGATCTACAAATATTGATTCAAATAACCCCGCTGGGGTCGCTACGCATAAATTAATGCAATTTACGCCAGCAGACTAACTTACATCTACAGAGTTTAAATGTAAGCACACCCAAGGTCTTATTGTATAGAACAGATGAATTTACACATACAGAATGCTCTACAACTTTATGGAAACGCTGCGAATGGCCGCAAATCACCGCAAGTGGTAATATAGATCACAAATTATAATAAGATACTTGGGAAATGCAGCAAATTACAAAATTATTGTTTGCAACATGTATATTTTTTTTTTTGTGAAGCATAGATATTGTTACCTGAAGTTCCCGCGGCCCCGGCCTCCTCGGAAGCTGTTTCCACCTTCGTCGTCTTCGTAATTCTCGTCGAACCCTACAGGCACTACATCGCTGAAATCTTTGGAATTGTCCACCAAATTTTCACTCACTTCACTATTAGGTCGATTAACCACTTCAGTTACACCTGAGTCCTGGGAGTCAATGTATTCCTCTTCCATTTTATGTATTATCACTACTAAATCAACAAAAACTTAAGTCCTCATGCTAAATCAGTTTATTTTGTTGAAATGGAGCCACATTTCAATTGATATGGAAATCAACAATGTCGACCTAAGATGGCGGCCGGCGGCTTGCCTAAATGCCTACTAGTGCTTGACACAACTGTAGTTATGTATTGTTGAGTCGATATTATCGATCATGTTCGAAGCTAGAGATATTTTTAGAATTCATGCAATGTGTTGGACTATGGGATTGTAGAATTATTTAAATCTTTGTTGCAGATCTATGAACAAAAATGCTCTAAACGATTTTAATAAAACTTAGGTACCTACTACATAAGCACTCAGAATGAATTGCGGTACCTTTTGACTTTGACTATACGCCATTTAAACATCAATGCGATAGGCCTCGAGATTTTTTTGGCCCCGTGTCCAGTTGGACTATAATATATCTAAAAATTACTTTTGCATTAATTTGTGTGAATAAGCGTTATTTCATAGGGGTGCGAACTGCTGCACGGGCAAACACGTGGCTTTTAAGCCATCTACTTTTGGCGTCAATTTATTAGTCAAGGCGATATGCTATTTTATAAATTCTCGACTTGACTCGAATAAAAAATTCTGAATATTTAAGGTGGCTAATAAGTGCCAATTAGCTGATTCACATTTAACCCTCTTTCTTACGCAGTGAGGTAAAAAGGGATGACGTTGGTTATAGATAGACCATAGCAGACTCACTATTTTTAACATCGACAATCGGAACGCGTGGGAACGCGATTTTATCCAAATCGATTGCATTGGTTGTCTAGAGGTAAGCCAATCAGTCGCTATATCGAGTTTTCGAAACTCAGTAAAAAGAGAAAAAATCGCTTATCGACAATGCTAAAAGTAGTATGTCTGCAAAAGTCATTATGCCAAACACATTCACACGATACGACCTCGCATCGTAGCTGGTTGCGACGTCGTTTCACGATGCGATGTCGTGTCGTGCATATTATAAAATGCACCACGTAGATTTCCACTACGAGGTGCATTCGTTGTAATAATTCACGACAGGACTGTTAGCACGTCGTCGTGTCGTGAAAACTAACGATGCAAACCTGTGCCGGCGTCGCATTTAATATTCAATAGTCAAAGATGTCGCACGACCGCAACACAGGACGCTGTTCCACTAGGGATATTTTCTGATCTACATAATATTAGCTCTTACCACAGATATAGATATACCTAGATAACGCAAGAGTAACTACTTCGCGTGCCAAAAATTGCACCAACTTATGATTACAAATCGTAAGCCGCCCCTTTAGCGCTCAGTTTGTACTACTGGCTGGGCAAGTGTGAGCGAGAGCGCGAGCTTGTGACGTCATAGTAGGCAGTCAAAAAATGGCACGCTTGGTTTTCATACAGTTCGTGATACTTTTTTTTTTTTTTTTTTTTGTCTCGGGGGGAAAATCCTCATGGACATCCTCCGCCCTGGGGAAGGCGGAGGGGCATGCCAGACTCTTACCGGCTAAAAACCACCCCGGTGTTCCCTTCCTGTACCTATTGCCGGGGGTACGGGTATCGCTTGCGCATTCATCCGCGCCCCTGGCAGGTATTGGCCCGCCAGATGATTGTAGGCGGGCCCCGTCACCCTCTACGGCCGTCACCCGGTGGCCGCAGGAACTCCAACTAAGAGGCGCGCGCGGAACACTGCGCCGCCGCCTCGAGGCCTGTTTCTGATCGGGCGACAGACGCCCCTAGTCTGCCGCCCGCAGGCCGCGCCCTATGGTGGCCGGAGATCGTCCGCCACCCTGCGACGCCCGGTGCGTCTGCTGCGGGCCGGGAGAGAGGTAACAGCTTCTCTCTCCCTTTCCGCCGCCTCCTTTGCCAACATTACGTCCTCACAGTATAGTAGATAGTCAAAAAATGGCACGCTTGGTTTTCATACAGTTCGTGATACTTGCGTTATCTAGGTATATCTATATCTGTGGCTCTTACACATAAAGATGACACGACGTGGCGCCGTGCTGCGAGGCGGCATCATTTCATCGTGTGCGTACAAGATGCGAAGTCGTCGTGTCGTAAATTATTACTATGCACATCGTCGATCACGACACGACATTATATCGTGACACGACGTCGCCACGTGCCACGATGCGACGTGGTATCGTGTGTACCTATGTGTGCCTTTACTTAATAAGTTGAAAAATATTCGCGTTGAAACAATCGCGGCAGCAGCGATAGTTAAGCAGAAAAATAAGTAAGAATATAAAGAAATAAGAAAATTCTACTCGTTACCTCAACCAACATATTTACGCCAATATTTAGAGAAAGACCTGTTCAAAATACATCATTTAAACAAATTTGTCCAAAAAAAGAAGCATGCAGGGCCCTACAATAATTGCCTAACACACTTTCAATCTCAATCTGAATGATTTGAAGGATATTGCTAATCCATTGCTTCATATGTTCGAAAAATAGTCTGCTCAAGAACGTAAATAACGCAATGAATGTTGTTGAATTGTCAAAATGAAAGCCATTACTGATAATGTGTTACGCAATTACCGTTACCCCGCAGGGCCCGCAATCTCTCAGAGTATATATCGTACCTACGGTGCAAAAACGTCACTAATGCAAATTATGTAATTGTTCAGGAGAAGCGTTTGAAAATTCGTCATCCTAATAAAATGTATAGTTCTTCTTGACTAAACAATAACGACACAACTGCCCTCTAGCGGAAAATATACGCACTACACAAATGACAATTACTCACCAGTTAAACGGGTACATAAGCTACTTTTTCTCATACTCAGATCAATTTTGAAAAATTGCATAAGTGACGTTTTTGCACCGTAGGTGCGATATGTTCTGTGCCCGCAATGGTCGAGATTAGTAAGGAGAACAGGGCTGTAAAAATCTCACCGTGAAAACTTAGGTGAAGTGAGTTTGTTTTTACTAGGAAAATTAAAAAAAAAAAAAAATCCCTCCCACATTTAACCCGACTGCCTTCAAAGCAAGAGTGAACAGGCATCTTCTGGGCACGCTCGTTCCATCATAGACCTCATTTAACGCTTACCATCAGGCGTGATCGGGCGAGAGCGGGCCCATTAAAAAAAAAAAAAAAAAAGAAATTGACACTATTGACAGCTCACTTCACCTAAGTTTTCACGGTGAGTTTTTTACAGAATAGCACCGCAGACCACGGAATCGCCACGCCAGCAGTGTCTAAAGACGGCAAGTATTAATAAAATTCGTGGCATTAAACTAAAACCGCGTTGAGCGCAGAACTTCTGTCGTTTTTAAGGCCGTAACACGTCGTTGTGCGAGCGAGTGACCGGTGACACTCTTGGTCTGTGTGGAAAGTGTTGACAATGACAATGCCGCCTTTAGCAGCGGCCGCCGAGACGTCTAAGTACAGACGCCAGCACATCAAGCTACTACAATCTGTCAAATTTCTTTAATAGATTTTCAACTTTATCGCTAAAAGCATAAGGTTCAAAGTTAATTGGGAAAATTTGACAGTTTCGAGTAGCTTGATGTGCGAGCGTCTGTACGTGCTCCGTGGTCGGGCGTGCTTCAAACCTTTTGGAGAGCGCCATGAAAGAAGTCGTACGGTTATTTCATTTAATTCAGTTCATGTGAAGTTCTTAGGTCACATTCCACGAAACTTTTATACATAGAATAAAGGCTCCCACAAACAGGCACGACACGCGATATAATCGCGGGCGTCACAAAGGCACAGCTCGTTGCGCGACTTGCGGTGACTTTGTGTTGCGCGCGATTTTATCGCGTGTCGCCGTCGCGCATATGTCATAAATGAGAATAAATTTTGAAATTTTGACAGATTTTCCATACTAGAACTGTCAGATGTCAATTTTATTCCACGGATAAAAGTTATCTGACTTTGGTAAAATCAGCCCTTAGTGGTTTTAGAAATGCCACCATAAGACAAAGAGTCCTGACTTGTTAGCAAAAGTTGCATTAGAGAGTTGCAGTAACATATTATTGTTGCTCGAAACATGTTGCATCAACTCAACCTATCGCAGTCCACTGCTGGACATAGGCCTCTCCCTGGCTGCGCCACTACACCCTGTCCGCGGCCTTCCGGATCCAGTCTGTCCCCTTTTTTCGGTCGTCGGATAATCTAGCTGGGGGGAGTCCCACATTACGCTTGCACTGGACTGGAGACCACGGTATTGCCTGGTGCTGTGTTGCCAACATGTCCTGGCGGCTCCAGGACATGTTGGCTATGTTGCATGTCTCACTGCCAATACCAGATGTGTTTCAGTGCGGCACCGCGCAGGCAGGACCCAACATGCTGCTGCGTCCAGCAATCCCGTCGATGCAGCTGTACTTGTCCAGACTGCACCACTCCACGAAGGTTGAGGAGATCGTGGAGTACATGCGTGTGAAGACCAACTGGACTTCGAGGGTCGAGAAGTTGGAGTCGCGTCACAACACGAACTTCAAGTCGTTCGTGGTGCGTGTTCCAACACAGCATCTCGAGAAGTTCCTCAAGGAAGAGTTCTGGCCGAAGGGTGTTGTGTACCGCCGGTTTCGTGGCCGGTTACATGACAACAGTCAGCGAAACACGATGCAGACACTTCGTGTGCGTTAGCTTTTACCCGACTGCGCGACGCAAAGGAGTGGTAATGTGTTCATCAGCCTATGTATGTATGTATGTTTATATGTTCCTTTGAAGCACTATACAAACCAAACGCCTGGGCCGATTTTTATGATTCACACGTTAATCGATTCCTCTTAGTGCGGCGAGTGTCACTAAAGACATGACGATAGTGAAAATTCAATATGGCGACTACTGGACGCCATCTTAAATATTAAAAAAAAATTTTTTTTTTCAGACCTATCGAGTGGGGTATCAAAATAAAGGGTTTTAAAAGGTGATTACAAAAATATATACAACATATATACTTAAAAGCAATTCGAAGTGACAAATCGCAAAAAATACACCTACTTACCAAGAACTAAATCGTCTGCGAAATCTTTCAAATTTGTAAACTAAAAAGCTGGAAATAAAAAAAGTTATTTAAAAAAATCAAAAAACCCGACTGCGGTAAAAAACTTAAGTTAAAAGAAACTGAAAAGCTAAAAACAAGCCCATTTTAAATTAAATAAAAGTTGGAAGCAGGCGGGACCCATTTGAATTTGAAAATATAATAAAAATTATATAGGTCCCGCCTGCTTCCAACTTTTATTTAATTTAAAATGGGCTTGTTTTTAGCTTTTCAGTTTCTTTTAACTTAAGTTTTTTACCGCAGTCGGGTTTTTTTTAGTGTTATTATAATGTATATAGGTATTTATAGTATTTTTAAATCATATTAATATTATATTGTATATGGGCCTTGATGCTTGACATAAATGGATAAATAATAATAAATACATGTCATGTTTCCAGCAACAACCATGTTGCTGCAACAATGCTGCGCAACTGTCCTGTGCCAGGAATATACTTGTCTTTTTCGATTATTGCAGATTTTATGAGGGGAAGGAAATCATGGGTTTAAACCCATTACGTTAACAGTCGTTCCCGTATGCGGATCACCAACAAGATTAGTAACTAATGAAAACAAAATATCATATTTTCACGAGAGTCGTCTTCGACACGACACCAAAAATCAATCACGGGGTTCCAAATTGAATAGAAAATTGACATGCAATGATAAACGTTCTTCGCTAACAATAACAACAAAAGTTTATGTACAAAACAGAAGATTATGTACCTTTTTTACAAGTGGTCGTTGTCTGCTGAAATGGGGAGACTTGATCACAATATTATTGTATTTTTATAAATATGATAAGCACTGGCGCTCTTCGTCGAGAGGATTCAGGTAAAGTATACCTACATAGATGACCTTATGCACTACCTATGCAGGGCGCGGCGCGCAGGCGCGTTGATGTTACGAGCTATTTCGCTTGCACTTCAGTTTATTTAGATACATAGTCCGTATCTAGATTGATCGTATCGTTCAATGATGCGCCATCACCGTGAAGCGTGGCAACAGTGCGGGCCTCTCTTTTACCCGATTGCGGAGAATTCATAAAGAGGGTAATGTTTTTAGGGTTCCGTATCAAAATGTTAACAAGTGCGTGTCGGGCCACGCACGTCCGTAGTAGCCCGTTATTACAATGTAGTACGATTATGTTGTTCTTTATTCTAAATATTAAAAAATAGTAGATTATGCACCGAGGGGCTAAAGTTGTGTCTTATGTCACGGGCGTCATATTGAATCTCGAGCGCAATGATGGATTCGGGAATTAACTCCCGAGCGCAGCGAGGTAGTTAACAGTTTAACTCACGAGCGAAGCGAGGGAGTTAATACAAGAATCCTGAATGCAGCGAGGGATTCAAGCTAGCCCAAGGCAAAGACACCTTTAGCCCAGAGGAGGATACTCTACTTTTTACACCTACTGTGAGAAAATAATAGCCATAGTATGAAAATTCGCGCCTTTATTGCGTCTACCAATAAGTAGCCAAGACACGATCAATTCGATTTTCAAAAAAAAAAAGTCTCTTCTACGGTTTTGTCGTGTGTGTGTGTATCACTCTCATGGAAGTGGCGTTTGTGTAAACTAAGCTTTATACAGGGCTGGTAGAATGGTTTTGGATGATTGGCTGTATGCATTTTGAATTTAGAACGTCATTGGAGACGCTCGTGAAAATGGAGTATTTTTGATAAAATGTGATAAATCGACTGTAGTACCTATAGATAGGTTTTATTACTTATTTATTTATTCACAAAATCCACAGCAATCTTAGTGCAGTTCACTTAAAATAAATTAACTAATGTTACAGCCAATTACTATTACGGTATTACGGCGTGGTACGGTATTTGTTATTATTAATGCCAGTTTTAATGTTATTCCATTCCTTTTAAAAAATGGTTCGTAGTTATCTAATGATTCTTACAATATTATATCTTCGAAAACATAGCAACGATATGAAGAAGCAGTCGTTACGATTTTGTAGGAAATCGAAATATCATCCACGCGTAGTAAGGGTTTCGAGAATAGCTTTCCTCTTGCTGGCACCAAAGGGTGTTTGTTAGTACTATACTGCCAATTTAGCTGAGCATGTGAGATTCCAAATTCAAATCACATTATTGACCAGCGGGTCATAATGAAATCCAGTACAACATTATTGACCGGCTGTGCCCCCGGCCACTAATGACTCACTTTAGGTTAAGGTTGCTTGTCATATAATTTGACATTTTCGAGCAGGTGGTGTGAAAAAAAATCTTATTTTTTTTTCAATGCAAGTCTTTACCCGTTATAAACAAGCAACTACTTCAGCTTAGTCACTTTAAAGGATTAACGCTAAGGATTTTGTATTTGGTACAAAATTAGCCAACACCCTCGTTCAACGACTATTACTGCTAAACTAATAAAGTTATCTTAACCGCTATAGTTTTCCTTTAAACTTCATGAAATGCACTATCGTGAATTTTTCCAAATTTTTCATGCCAGCAGTTTAGGTTTTAGAGGGGGGGGACGCCCTACTGGAACAAAAATTTGGAACAATAACTTTAAAGTTTAATATTTCGTAAATGGAGCATTAAATCTAAAAATAATTTTAGCAACCCCCAAGTCATTTTAGAAGACCTACTCAACGATACCCTACACGATGGGGTAGACGACAAAAAATATATTCATCCCCACTTCACATGTAGGTGAGCTACACTAAAAAAAAATATTTTACAAAATTTTATTTTACCACTTTGTCGGCGTGATTAATATACATATTGGTACCAAATTTCAGCTTTCTAGTGCTAACGGTCACAGAGATTAAGCGAGGACGGACAGTCGGACGGACAGACAGACATGGCGAAACTATAAGGGTTCCTAGTTGAGTACGGAACCCTAAAAACGGAACCCTTATGGTGAGACTCAGTCTGTCTGTCTGTCTCTCTGTCTGTCTGTCACAGCTGGATATCTCAAGAGTTTTAGATGACGTTTGCCCAACTATTTTGCAAATAAGAAAGAAATAAAAATACATTGTAGGTATATTTTTTGCAACAGGGACTGAAAGGGGGTCTGAAAAGTTAGAAGTGGGGCTACAGGGCATGTGGGGTATCATATGAAAGAGCGCAGTTTGGACATTCTCAAACATTTTTTTAGGTCGCATAGTTTTCGAATTTTGATGAAAAATGTAAAAAAAAAAAAAATACCGTTCCCCCCCTTATCTCCGAAGTTGCAAAGAGAAAATTCTGAAATAATTGTATGTGATAGAAGTTTGTGTAAGTATTACAGGAATAATAAAACAAAGTCTCTAAATAGCACACTTTTTCAGAAATCATCGGTCTAGAGATCGTGCTGACTTAAAACTGCAATATTCTATGTACCACAGTGCACAGTGTTAAAATTCTCCGACGAATATAGGCTTTGCCGATGAAAATTTAAAAACATAATTATGATGTTACGCAACCCTCGGTGTGCGAGTTCTACTCGCTCTTGCCCGGTTTTTTACAATTAGAGTTTTATTGGATTTCACATCCAATAAACTGATTTTATGCGACAAAAAAAAGGATGAGGTTCTCAAGTCGCCGATAATAAAGCCGAAGAGCTCGTTTGTTTAAACGCACTAATCTTTGGAACTCCCAGTCGGATTTCAACGATTCTTTCTGCAATTCATAGCCTAATTCTTGAGGAATAACATCACGGCTCTTAGGAGCCAAGCAGCCGGAGCCAATAGCCAAGCGAAAACGAAGCAGAAGCGCGAGCATTCGATGTGATGCGACGGCGATAGAGCGGCGGAAAAATAAATTTCAGGCAGACGAAGTCGCGGGCAGAATCTAGTTAATATAATACAGACATCCAAATTAAATGATTTCGAATGAATTGACGTCAACATAGCTAAAACTTAACCCTCCTTTTGAGCCTAACCGCAATCGGGTAAAAGAGGTTCTCATCACTTCTTGTTAGGTACAGCCTTCAACGTCAGTCGATTTAAGGTCATAGCCCACTTACACAACTCTGCTCCCACCCGGCAAAAAGAATATAATTGAAATATGGGCTTTAAATATTGCTCTTTAGATATATTTTATATTGGCATCATAAATTAGCAGACGGCTCGCTGTCATCGAGCTTACTGCCGTCAGACTGCTCGGTAGTTGACGCCACGCTGGCCTCACGTTGTAGACGAGCAGTGAGCGCGCGGACACCGCGCCGGTCGGCGCGGTGTCCGCGCGCTCACTGCTAGCAGTCCCCGCTCAGTCGATCAGTATCTACCAAGCAATCCGCACGCTCGATCTCTTTCCCGGTGTTTTCGCAGGTATTGAACATCCATTATACACAAAGAAAAACTCATAGAAGAAGTGCGAAGATATCCCTATCTGTATGAAGCCAGTCTAGCTGTCGCCGCGTGGACTGCTGGGTGCCTGCAAGCTATCGCCGCGTGGACTGCTGGGTGCCTGCTAGTTGTCGCCTCGTGGACTGCCAGCAGTCGTCTTAGTTTAGGGCGGTGTTGGGTGGGAGCGGTGTTGGAGCAGAGTCGTTTAAGTGTGCTATGACCTTAAAGGCACACGTATCAAATCAAAAAGGGATCGGCACCGTATCGCCTTTCGCCTCGCCGTCAAACAGGCATCAACGTAACGTAAGCACGTAACCAAAGCGGATCAGAAGCTCCGATACGTCGACTCGGCTACGGCTAGGCGACACCGCGCTTACGGCTCGCCGCGCCGATCGCTGGTTGATGGTGCAGCACGCAGGCCGGAGAGGTGACACGGGCAAGGGATCCACCCTTGCCCGTGTCACCCCTCCGGCCTGCGTGCGAAGAGACGCATAAGCTCGGGTACGGAGAGACGTAAGCGCGGCGACGACGAGCCGTAACGCACCGCACCGCGGTACGTGAGCTTGTCCCGAGGCGAGGCGATTACGTTACGATTCCGATTAGTGTGCGTTGCAGTAGGGAGTTTCATACAAAGAATACTGAAAGGCTGGAGTTGATACGGTTTTGATACATGTGCTATGACCTTTACACACCAGCAGGGCTAGCATGGGCTGGGGATAAATCTTTTCTCCACCGGTTATTTCCACTGACAAGGGATAAAATTATTTTTCACACCACCTGCTCGAAAATGACAAATTATATGTCTTGCAACCTTAACCTAAAGTGAGTCATTAGTGGCCGGGGGCATAGCCGGTCAATAATGTTGTACTGGATTTCATTATGACCCGCTGGTCAATAATGTGATTTGAATTTGGAATCTCACATGCTCAGCTAAATTGGCAGTATAGTACTAACAAACACCCTTTGGTGCCAGAAAGAGGAAAGCTATTCTCGAAACCCTTACTACGCGTGGATGATATTCTCGATTTCCTACAAAATCATAACGTCTGCTTCTTCATATCGTTGTCATGTTTTCGAAGACATAATATTGTAAGAATAATTAGATAACTACGAACCATTTTTTAAAAGGAATGGAATAACATTAAAACTGGCATTAATAATAACAAATACCGTACCGCGCCGTAATACCGTAATAGTAATTGGCTGTAACATTAGTTAATTTATTTTAAGTAAACTGCGCTAAGATTGCTGTGGATTTTGTAAATAAATAATAAAACCTATCTATACTACAGTTGATTTATCTCATTTTATCAAATATACTCTATTTTCAGGAGCGTCTCCAATGACTTTCTAAATTCAAAATGCATACCTACAGCCAATATCCAAAACCATTCTACCAGCCCTGTATAAAGCTTAGTTTACACAAATTCCACTTCCATGAGAGTGATATCAATAGACACGCACGACAAAACCGTAGAAGAGACTTTTTTTTTTGAAAATCGAATTGATTGTGTCTTGGCTACTTATTGTTAGACGCAATAAAGGCGCGAATTTTCGTACTATGGCTATTATTTTCTCACAGTAGGTGTAAAAAGTAGAGTATCCTCCTCTGGGCTAAAGGTGTCTTTGCCTCGGGCTAGCTTGAATCCCTCGCTGTATTCAGGATTCTTGAATTAACTCTCTCGCTTCGCTCGTGAGTTAAACTCTTAACTCCCTCGCTGCGCTCGGGAGTTAAATTCCGAATCCTTCATTGCGCTCGAGATTCAATATGACGCCCGTGACATAAGACACAACTTTAGCCCCTCGGTGCATAATCTACTATTATCCACATGCCAAAGCACGGCAACATGGGGAAAGAGAATTATATCACTTTTTGACATTAGACGTGGATAGGTACTCACCCCCCCCCCCCCCGCCTATAGCATGGCGACTAGTGGAAGAGAAAAATTACAGGTATTTTGACATAACAAAGGGAGAAAGTCCTCGTCTTTAGATGGTGGGTTTAAGTGTATCTCTTGGAGAAACTATACTTAATTAATTGTACTATTAAAATGTCCCGTGCTTACTGCCACCGTGAATAGTTTATCCACACATGTCGCCATGCTCGGAGGGTGGACAAAATTGACAGAGGGGAATAGTATTTTCTCCTCTCCCCGTGGATAAAATGTCTCCGGCCATGCTAGCTCTGCAAGGTGCACTAATGACAGGTGGAGTGGACCGAGTGGCGTCCAAGGACTGGAAGGCGAAGTGTAAGCCGACCGGCGCACGACATCGAGATGGGCGGAAGACATTGTTACCATCGCTCGGGTAGAACCTGAGGCTGGCACACGAGCTTGGGGATTGCTAGATGAAAGGAGAGGCCAATAATATGTCCAGCAGTGAGTGTGAAGTGATGATGACGATGAAAAGCTTAGTTATTTTGAAATAAATTCCATTTGACATTATCATTTAATTTTGTCACACGAACCCATCCCAAACTATTTAAGTGCTCGGCCAGACTGGCAGCGCGGGGCGGGGAGCGGCGCGGGTGCGGGAACGCGCGCGATCTGCCTGTCCGCAGTCGAGCGCGGCTGCGTTCTGCGTGTTGTCGTGTCCAGTGTTTATCAAAATATAATATGGATGAAGACTTAAATTATTTTACTAGAAAAAAATCTCGAACTAGTTTGAGAACCCCGCGCGGACCGCCCGCGCACCCACTCGGCCACTTGTATGAACGAGCTATGGCGTTAGTTACCTGCGCGCTCACCGCGACGAGTAGCCCGCGCCACTCACCGCGCCTACGTGTGCCCTCTCGGCACTTAAGACGAAAGCGCTAAGGTAGGTTTTTTGTAACTTGCTGGTCAGTATTAAGTTGTATGTACGTTGATTAAAATATATGATTCGCGACCGTAACAAATATGACATATAGGTATTTACAGAATTATAATCATTAAAGTCATCAACACAACTCTCTCAAGATCAATTAGTTCTTCCCACTGAATGACTATTTCAAGAAATCTTGACATTTTACATTATTGTACTAACTTAACAAGTTGTATTACTGATCCTAATGATTATAATTCTGTAAATACATATTTGTTACGGCTGCGATTTAATCTACACACAACTTAATACTGACCAGCAAATAGCAAAAAACGTAAGAAAATTTGAATTTCGCGGGCTACCTTAGCGCTTCCCCCTTAAATGAAGTTCATATGTTTGAGTACGCCACACCGCGCCCGCCCCGCGCCCGCGCTGTCAGTGTGGCCAAGCACTAACTCTTTCTAGGTACGGTTGGCACTGGCAGATGGCTTGCTAAGGGGCCGTCTCCACGAGCGAGAGAATCGCGGCGATAGTATCGTCGTGACACGTATTTCTATACACTCTCTTAGAACGTGCCTCCACACGGCGATATCATCGCGGCGAAAATTTGATGGCACGGCGAGATTATCGCCGCGATTCTCTCGCTCGTGGAGACGGCCCCTTAGAGCAATATATAGCGCACTAGCGGCTTGGCCGCAGCGGCCAGGTCGCGGCGACCATCGAGATAGATGCATTAGTATGAAATCGCCATAGAGCACGGGCACCTGGCCGCACGCGGCCAGCGGCCACACCGAGCCGCAGCGGCCAGCGAGATCGAAGCGACGCATTCGCGGCTCGTGTTCAGTCGCTGGCCGCTGCGGCCACCGAGATCAATTGCATTGTAGTTAAATCACCAGTGTGCGCGCACTAGCCGCTAGCCGCTTTTACGTAGCAAGGGATATACCCAATATTTTTTCCTTTTTCCGCTTCTTACTTATAAGATACAAAAGCACACTGCTATTTCCTCAACGTCCATTTTGAAGCGCGCTGTATGTGCAACTGCCGATCGTAGCCGCGGTTTTGGCCGCGTTGCAAATCGCAACCCCTGCGGCCGGCCGGGCTGCGCGACCTGGGCGCGCTGCCAGGTCGCTAGTGCGCTATTGCTCTTAGTGCCAGCCAAGCGAGCGAGTCACCTTGCGAGTAGCGAAGTGAAACGAACGCTGTAGAATGGCAACCGGTCGCCCATATCGAAGAATCTGGCTCTAAGCACCTGTCAGTACGTATAACAGCATAATATTATGTTAACCGACTATAAAACAAAAAAGCACATCTTAAAGCCTGGCTGACAACTCAGGAGCACATCTCAACAGCCTCATCCAATGCTCTGAGACAGTTGCTTCGATGTATAAATAATAATAATAAATATATTCGACCACTATCACACAACGCCGTCTAGCCGTGTGTACCTGACAGATTGACCCCTTCGGCTCTGGGTGGAGCGGAAGGGAGTGTCAGACTCTTACTGACTAAAACCCACCCATGTTCCTTCCTTAGCCCTTTATGTTCCGGGCAGCGGTAACCCTTTCGGACAATCCCGCCGACCAAGACAATCCCGCTGACCGGACAATCCCGCTGACCGGACAATCCCGCTGACCGGACAATCCCGCTGACCGGACAATCCCGCTGACCAGACAACCCTGCTGCCCAAGACAATCCCGCTGACCGGACAATCCCGCTGACCAAAACGATCCCGCTGACTGGACAATCCCGCTGACCTACCTGACAGGGTTGGCCGAGCCTTGCATCTGCTGACAGTAGTGAGAGAGGCTAACGAAGACGAAGAACTGAGCCATCATCATCATGTCAGCCGAAAGAGTCTGCGCTGTTGGGGTTCTGGAGCTGGTCTTAGAGGACCTGGTGCTTTCATGTGACAACCAGGTTACGAAGTATGTAACTCACACTCCAGCAGGCGAGGCGGAATGCTGTCTGATGAAGGTTGCAAAATAAAGAATAGGTGTACGCTGTTACAGTAGTGCAAATAACCCTCTTTGTGGCGCAGTCGGGTAAAAAGAATAGTGCAGTGGTGGCCCAGCGGTCACGGCCGCGTTTGGGTCGTAGGTTTGTACCCAGACAGACAGGCGCTTTACTTCATCACCACTGCTCTCAAAACGGTGAAGGAAAACATGAGGAAACCGGTATGTTCTAGAACCAAATATTGGAAGACACGTGACATCTCCCAACCCGCACTGAGGTCGCGTGGTGAATTACGGCCCACTCCCTCTCACCCAGAGAAGGCCGCCGTCCCAGCGGTCGTACATAGGTTATGTACGCTGTGTTGTGTTGTGTTGTGGTGAACTTGGCAGAGGGCCTGAGTCTAGCGTATAAGGCTGGTTTTAGAGTCGCGCTGACCGCACGCTGACCGTCGGCGCTGACAGCTTGAAACGTATGAACTTCTAGGAAGCGTTTTAGAATAACGCGTAGCTATCAGCGCGTGCGTTTCATACGTTTCGGCTGTCAGCGCCGACGGTCAGCGTGCGGTCAGCGCGACTCTAAAACCAGCCTTAGACTGCGACTCAGAAGGCGCACAGTGTGCCGTAACAGGAATTGTTCAGAAACTACACACAAATGTCTTTTTTGAAGATTTCGAGCTGTGCGTGCGCTCAGCGTAGCCTTCAACCGACGACACGTGTCGGCGGCAATGTCGCTCGTGAATTTGAGTACGATGCTCTAATACACGAGGGACGCGCTGAAGGAGTGTGAAGGTGAGTAGTGTGTGTGTATGAGAGAGAGAGAGAGAGAGAACAAAACTACGAAAATGAAAAATCAAATGGGTTTGTAATGTTACGATTTTTATTACATTTTTAACAATATTTTTAGCACGTGAGGCTGTTTGTCGTTTCGGGTCGTCAAAGGTCTGAAAACCAGTCTTACTAAGGGGTAGGTCACCCAGTAACGGTGTCGTGGAGGTCAGATACACAATAGCTCCATGTGAAATACTGGTATTCAGTTGCATCCGGTTGCCGACCCCGACACAGTTTGGTAGAAGCGACAGATTCAATTTATCACAAGTTGAGAGTTAAAAAAAAACAAGCTTCGGGTCAGAAATTATGTAGAACTAATGGTTGTTACAATGGATTGGCCTCAGCCTGTTTACTCCGCTATCCGGACTAGTCGGAACCTTGAAATCATTGAACTTGGACGCACACCGCGGATGAGCGTTCAAGTGGGTGAAGCTATTGGGAAACCTTGGAATTTCTCTTTCTACGGCAGTCGGAACGTAACAATTCGGTATGAACCTCGGCTTGTCATAAGTTGGAAAGGACTCATCGTATGTAGCGCAGACGTTCCGAGTTTTCAGGTCCTGGACCGACTGTTTCGGTTGCGTGCTCTCATTCTCAGCGGCTTTGTTTGCTCGTATGCTTGTAATTGCGGTCAAAGTTGACTGGTAACAAGTGAGTATGGTGTTGACCAGGGGCTTCGACCGATCCGTTAACTGCTTCGACTCATTGTAACCTGGGTGTTTGTGGAACACCGTTAGGTTGCTCCCTGGTCGGTTAAGAGGTTGCACAGTGTTAACGGCCTTCTTAGGCGGTACCGGAGACAATGTTTCTTCTTCTTCAGTGCTTGCAGTAGCGCTGGTGCATGTGGGGCAGGCACAAAGCTCTTCGACGCCAACCTTGTCAGTGGCCAAAGCAAAACAGCATTGGGTAAAAGGGACGGGGCCTGATGGTGATCCGAGGGTTTTCTCATTGATAGGGATAGGACGCGCACATTTGCAATTAACGCATGGGCCTGACCACTGTCCGGTGGTGCTCGGCGAGGGGGGCGGTGGGATGATGGGTTCACACAGTCCAGGAGAACTTGGACATGGGCATGGCGCGACTCCACAGCATGCACCACAGCCGAAGGGAAGGCACGCGCCACAGCCGCAGGGCCCGCAACCACATGCACCGCATCCACAAGGGCCGGTAAGAGGCCCGCAAGGCCCGCAACAAGGGCCGCAGCCGCATCCACAAGGGCCGCAACCGCATCCACAAGGGCCGCATGGGCCACAGGGGCCGAATGGGCCACAGGGACCACAGGGGCCGCATGGGCCACAGGGGCCGCATGGGCCACAAAAAGGCCCACAAGGCCCACAAGGGCCACAATTACTACAAAAAGGCCCACATGGGCCGCAGGGGCAAACACGCATACTACCGCAGCAACAGCTAGTACAGCCGCACCCCGGGCCTACGCAACACTGACTGGAAGGACTGCCGGGACCGAACCCGCCGACACCACAACCAACACCGGGGAAGCATGGACCACACGGTCCAAACGGGCCTTGAGGGCCACATGGACCACACGGCCCTTTACCACCGCAGACAGGGCCACAGCAGGGACCACAGCCGCCACATGGGCCGCAACACGGGCCACATACGCCACACGGACCACACGGACCACACACGCCACACGGACCACACGGCCCACCTGGCAAAGGATTGATAGAACGCCCTCCCCCCTTAGCTGATGCATGAAGGGGGAGACAGTTCATAGGCAAAGATCTCATGTCAAATGGTAATTTAATTTTAGTCACATCCAACATATTCATGGCTTGCTCACTAGGCATAAGGTTGATCGTACTGCGGTGGTTACCAGGAGTTGGCATTACTGCAAGACTGTTTAGCACTCCGCAGACACATCCCGGGTTACAGGGACCACATGGACCGCCAGGGTTAGGAGGACAAGGGCCGCAGGGGCCGCCCGGGGCCACGGGGCCACCGGGGACGCAGGTACCTGTCACATGGTATGGTCCGCAGAACCAGAAGCCGTAAGGGTAGTAGTAATAACCCGTCATGTATTGGATGCACCGCGGGGGCGTGTTGCAGGGCGCGGGGAGGGCACTGCAGCAGGACCCGCACCGCGCGGGGCAGGGACAACAAGGAGCGCAGACGTTGCTAATGTGTTGCATTATCGCCGATGTACTCTTGTCTGGAGACATCAATGGCTCATTCCGGTAGTACGGCCGTCGGTTGTTGGAAACCGTTTGCGGTGTTTTTAAGCAGAGCGGGTGACGATAGTGGTCTTGATGTATGATGGCTGACTGAGTCTTCGGCAGGTATAGGCACGGAACTTGAAGAACCTGTCGGGGCCCACTTGCTCCGAAGCACGGACAGGACGCGCACCGGTGCAGACGCCAGGTTGTCTTCTGCTTCTTAAGGGCCGCTTGCCTCTGCATCCCATGCATTCCGGCCACCGGAATATCCCGACATACATATAGTTGCTCCATCGCATTCTTCATCGACGCGAGATTCGCTGAAAGGACGATTGTTTTACTGTAATCACAATCCTATCTAATAAAATGTATACAAGAGGGTGTAGTGCAACAAAATTAAACGGCAATTCGGCAATTTATCAAGAGATGTTTATTGAAATTCTTGTAACAAATTTTATTTCAATAGATTTTAGTGGGAATCATCAGCTTTTGTTCCAAGAACGTCTTTTCGACTTTGGTCTAGTTGTGTTTCTGTCTCTTATTCCTTGTATTCGGTGACTTTTAGGGGCTGAGGGGGGTACGGCTTGCGATAATTCGGGATGTTGGTGTACTGGAACGCCCCAGGAAATGTGGTAGGTCTATCGCGTTGCTCCCTAGTCATTAAGCCTCTGGGACTTTCTAAAAAAGGGCCTAGTCCGCAATTAATTTTTTTGGACCGCTTATGGTGTATGGGGCTCCTGTGTTCTGAACGCTTTTCGTACAAATTTGAGAATGGGTGGCGCAGCCGGGAGCCTAAACTGGGCTTGATGTAGGGTGTGCAGTAAACTGCGGGCTGCTGTTCTTGGAAGGCGCCGAGACGTTGGGGACTAGTCTGGGGCTGGGTGCTGTAGGGGCATACATTCACAGACGAGTGAGGCATGTGATGATGCGGCACTAACGCAGGGACGGCGTTAAAGGGGAAGAACTTTGCTATGCCTCCTTTGACGCGGGGTTGTGGAGCTCTTTCAGGATTGGCGGTTTCTTTAGTTGGTAGTGGATAATTGATGGCTTGCTGATGGGGCCTTGCTGGGAGTGGGTGATTGGTCGGCACACTCTGGCAACGAGGTTCTGGGTCACCGCCTACCACGGCCAAGGGGACTGGGTTCATACAGGCACAGCATTTCGGACAAAGACAGCATTTCGGGCAAAGGCAGCATTTCGGGCATGTGGTTGGTGGGCAAGGGGGGCAGGGGCTCGCAGGACAACAGGGGCCACAGGGAGTGCATGTGCCTGAGACATGGTACGGCCCGCAGAACCAAAAGCCATAGG
The DNA here is from genome assembly GCA_916614155.1 of Mesoligia furuncula. NCBI lineage: Eukaryota > Metazoa > Arthropoda > Insecta > Lepidoptera > Noctuidae > Mesoligia > Mesoligia furuncula. Next base: position 12,847,691 of record OU744820.1, on the reverse strand, counting down.
GATAGTAGTAGTAGCCAGTCATGTACTGGATGCACCTTGGAGGCGTGTTACACGGTGGGGGTAAGCTATTGCAGCAACTCGCGCAGCATGCTGGACACGGACCGCAAGAGCATGGGGGACAGGATTTCTTGTCAGCAGAATACGAAGTATGAAAATTACTGCAGGGCACCAAGTTAGGCATCGAGCCTGTCCGGTGCGTCAATAGCGAGTCGAGAGATTGAATGATGCAGCGCGTAGGACCGCATTTTATTGGTGAATCGCTGTCTGTCGTTCGCGAGAGAGGCACGATGTATGGGCAAGACGCGCAGAATCGCAAACGTGTGGTCTCGCTCCCACCGCGACACTTCGTGGTCGATGGCAGCGGCTTCGTAGTTTCAGGCTTCACGGTCCCCACGCGCAGCGGTCGGGCCTTAATCTTGAAGTTTCTGTGGTTTGGGACCGCCGTCGCTGCAAGGGAATTTTATGCTATTCACCTTCATTAAAAGATCCGAGACTATAATCGGTGGGACAAGTTGCTCGCAAAGATTACTCCTTATTAGATAACTTCGCTTCAATAGTGTTGGGTAATCTGTGCGGGCTGTCAAATAAAACAATCAAATTATATATGGAGGATTTATTGTAAACGTTAAAATGTCATAAAATACAAAATATTTTTAAAGTCTTATTTATAAATCGAATGTTTAATCCAGACTTAATTAAAGTATTTCATCAGGAAAGTTACAACGGCGCCTGCTTGTTATAACTTCCGGCCATTCTAGCTGGTATCTTTTTATCCTCTTTCTTGGTGTCATCCATTGTGCATGGTGCCTTCGCTAAGCATTGCGGGCATATAGGGCTTGCTACGCACTTTTTCGGACATGGCTTAGGGCAAGGTGGGCAACATGGGCCACATGGACCACATGGACCACAGGGGCACGGGCAGCAGGGTCCACAAGGCCCGCACGGTCCACAAGGGCCACAGGGGCCACAAGGACCGCAGGGGCCACAAGGGCCGCAGGGGCCACATGGGCCGCAGGGGCACGGGCAGCGACAGGGACCGCAAGGGCCACATGGACCACATGGACCGCAGGGCCCACATGGTCCGCACGGGCCGCACGGGCCGCACGGACCGCACGGGCCGCAGGGGCCGCATGGGCCGCAGGGACATGGTCCGCACGGGCCACAGGGACATGGGCCGCATGGGCCGCAAGAGGCGCAGGCAGGGGCGCAAGGAGGGCACGCCCCGCAGGGGCAGCTAGGTACACAGGGTCCACACGGGGGTGCGCACGGGCCGGATGACCCGCAGCCGCAGTAGGGGCAGCCGCATGTTGGACAAGCCTTTTTCTCGTCTTTTTTCTCGGTAGCATAACTTCTCGTCACGCCGCGCTGATCTCCACAACACAGAAGCTTCGTTCGACCATAGCACCGGGGCTCGAAGGACGCCACATTGTAGTCGCGAACCACTGGAAAGGACATCCAAGCATATAATACTAGGCGAGAAAGCCGCTGGTTGGAAGCTCATGCTATTCGGAAGAACGAAGGGCTCACGCGCACTCGCCGAGTATTATAAGCATGGAGGTCCTGTGACGGTGGCCACCGTTCTCCAAAATAACAGAACCGCACCAGCGGCAGGTAAACCGAAAGGACAATGTTCCACCAAGCAATTTAGTTGTCTGGTCTAAGGTGCCACTAGTCGATATTTTTTCCAATGCACTAAGGTGCCAGTAGTCGATATTTTTCCATACAAATTTCGATGACATTCTACTGTTTGACATTTTGTATCAAAAGTTAAACATGATGATCGTTTTGAAGTATTATTAATTTATTGTTAGTACGGAAACAATCGCACTAATATTATAAAGGCGAAAGTTTGTGAGTGTGTGTGTGTGTTTATATGTTTGTTACTTCTTCACGCTCAAACGGCTGGACCAATTTTGATAAAATTTTGTATGGAGGTAGCCGACACCCTGGATTAACATATAGGCTACTTTTTATCCCGATATTCCCACGGGATCGACCATTACGCGGGTGAAACCACGGGGCGCAGCTAGTAGTAACATAAAAAGCCATTAAAAAGTTATGAGTCAACAAAGATTCGTTTTTTTCATGCTATTGTTAATGTAATTTTTGGTGTAAATAAGTAATAAAAGAACTGTAAAATCTTCAAAACAAAGGTACCGACAAAGCTCAGTTATCGAAGAGTTCGATAAACTTTATTTGTAATTGATTTATGCATGCAGTGGTTTTTTCACTATTTTCCAAAGTACTTTCGAAATTTTTTACGCGCCTTTCAGTTCGGAAGGGTGTTTGTGCGTGTGAACTAGACGTTGTTGTGCATGCAGTGACACTAAGCCAGGTGAGACAGCGTGCTTTTTGGCCATGTGCACCAGGGAGTTCCGAGCTCGCGACTAGTTCCACCTTAAACCTCAAACTTTTATTGTTTTAACTTATTCGTGTGCGTTCATTAGTTAGACGATTACATTGGTTCGTATATGGTTCATTTTTGAGTTCAGAAAGCAGCCGTAAACGTCAGTGACAAATGTCAAACTGACAGCTTTTGCGCGATTGTCTTTCTTTAATTTAAAATAAAGTTTCAATGCTTATTAGTACTATTATTTTTACTTAAATACTACATAATTATACGCTACGCTACCACTTACCTGTCCGTTAGAACCAAGATGTACACAAAGATGATGCCTATCTAAATAACAATGATACCCTGAATTTAAATTACTAGAATATTCCGCCCGATTTAGCCCACACTAGTGATGTGATCGTTTTCCTTAGTCGAGATCTATGCTACGTTAGGTTACACACAAAAACTATTGGATTCAGTTACAATAGATTATACTCACATAATACTCCGTTATTCTTTTTATTAGCCGCAGTGGCTAATGGTCGCCCTTTGAAGTATTTAAGCAACGACACATTTTTGGGCAAAATCGCCTTCCTGAATACTAGGGACATGTTTCGCGATTTGCTTGTCCTTTTTATTTTAATATGAACTGAGAATTTTGTTGCCTGATGTCACTTGATAATTTATCGAATAAGTGTATATATTTTACTTGAAAATTTAGGCCATGGTAGGAGCGTGACCTTAGAGCTTGTCTCTTTAGAACAAAAGCTGTGTGACTGAATTTTGGACGTTCGATTTTCTTTCAATATTCTTTTTCAAATTCTTTTTCTGGCTGTTATTTCTTTCTTTTTGTTTCTTGGTATATTTTGCATAAAATACTGTTTGGTCGATTGGATTAAAGACTTTTTTACCGAAAGTCATAACATCGTGGTCATCATCGTGATACTCAATTACACTGGCCCGGTGTTCTATTTGGTTCAAACATGACCCTGGTCGAAAGTCAACGCGTCTAGGACCGATGTGCCTCAAGTGGAGTTAGGCAGGACATAGCCCTTATGTCCAGGCATTTACTGTGTGTAAATTATTTCATCACCATTGCCCTCAAAACGGTGAAGGAAAACATCGTGAGGAAACCGGCATGGCCTAGAACCAAAAATTCAAAGACATGTGACATCTACCAACCCGCACTAGGCCCGCGTGGTGGATTAAAGCCCAATTATGGTAGGCTTGTGGCCATATCCCAGCAGTGGGAACAATACAGGCTGATTATGATGATCTTTTAGTAACGATGACGGGAAACGAAATATAAATGAAGCAGCATTCTGTTTGGAAGATCCCGTAAAATCTTTCCATAAAGGTCTCTGCACACAGCCGGCGTGGCGTGACGGGGCGGCGACACTGGCGCGGCGGCATCGGTCACACTGCGGGCGCGATCGACACGTCCCGTCCCGCCGCGCCCATCCACGCCGACCGTGTCGCGACGCCACACTTACCGCTTTGATTCAACTCTCTTCCTATAGATTCCCAAAGTTCATTTTTAAGAACAGTGTTTTTATACTGCCTATGGCTCAAATCGTAGAAACATACGTGAGCACGAACACATTCGATTCGTTTTTACTCGACTGCGTCAGAAGGAGGGTTATGTTTTTCGAGTGTATGTATGTATATTTCTTTGGCACGCTCTGTAGCCTAAACGGCTTGATCGATTTCAGCTTGAGAGGTGCCGTTAGATTCATCTTAATTGTGAGAGTGACACTGGGTATATCAAAATTGAAAAAAAATTAAAATGGCCGATTTTTGGCGCAATATGTCTTCAAAAAAAAATTTTTTTTTCTCGAAACCTATCAAGTGGGGTATCAAAATAAAGGGTTTTAAAAGGTGATTACAAAAATATATATAACTTATGGTTAAAAGTAATTCGAAGTGACATATCGTAAAAAACACGTACCAAGAACTTTGAGTATTAAACCAACCGGAGACGCCACGAGTACTAATATCTATGCAAATAAGTCTGTCACTTTCATCGCGGGGGACGAGGGAACGCAATAATACACTAATGCAATTCGATCGCGTTGTTACGCACGCACACAAAGCATAAAACAAACACAAGCATAAACTATACGCACACATGTATATAACCGCTATGACCGGCGGTCTCGTACCTTTGGCAGCGGGGATCGCCTGACAATGGCGCCTCCAGTTGGTTTAATACTCAAAGACCAAGAACTAAATCGTTTGCGAAATCTTTCACATTTGTAAACTAATAAAAAGCTGGAAATGTCGGGTCTTTATATTTTTTAAATTACTTTTTTTATTCGACATCCATTTTTGTAATTCAATACAAAGTCACATTCACGTTCCGTCCCGTCCGACGAGACGTGTTTCCGCCCCGCCGGCAGTGTGATTACCACATACGTAAACCATACAACAACAAAAAAAAACATACAATCATCCGAACATAGTACCTCCTCCTTTTTGTGAAGTCGGTAAAAAGCGTCGGCGTCCCGCCATGCCCCGCCCCGCCGCTTCTGAATTGCATTCCCGCTCGGCGCGGCGCTTACCGTCGCGTCGAGCGGAACGGCTCTGTGTGGCGTCGTCCGTAGGTAATATCTAGTACATTACAATTTACAACTCAGCGTCGCGTTGCCGTCCCATCCCGCCGCGCCGCGCCCGATGTGTGCAGAGACCTTTAGGAAACGTTTTACGGGATCTTCCAAACAGACAGGAGCCATTACATGTACAACCTCTTTACTCCACGTACTTAATCAAGTTTTATTCTAATTTAACCTAATACCTATCTGTTCCAAAAGAATCAGCCGAAAGTGTAAACAAACCCTGTTCAGATTAATTTCTTACGCTATCACACGCTAAAAGAAATTAGTAACACATCCATCTGGATTAAGAAGGTTACAAGTCGCACGGCCCGCGTGGTGGGTTACAGCCCGCTTCCTCTCGAGAGGACGTCTGGGTCCCAGTCGTGAGAACAGTATAGGCTGAAGGTTCCAACTTCCACGTTATGTTTAGGTGAAATGTGGGTGTTCCTACTATAATTTGACCAACAAAAGCTGACCACGATTTTTTGTCTAATCTTTTAGTATGGCAACATTTTATGACTGTCAAAATTGTCACATTGACGTTCTTGAGGAATTGAGTGACATTGGCAGAATAGTCGACATCGGCTTTGTTTGCAATTTATTAAAAATAGAATAGAATAGAGTTGATTTATGGGTACACCACGGAGTACTTTTTTATAAAGGGCGTCTCACGGCTATGCCACATGGAGGGACCTTGAATATTGTAGATGGAACATTTTACTGAAAGAAGACATTATTTTAATTTTAAAAACAATTTAAACTGCATTCATAGATTTAAAAAAAATTCCTTGTTTGAACCGGGAATCGAACCCGCTACACGAGAAAAAATTACCCTGTAGCTTTATCATACCGATCGAAAAGCTTCATCATAAGGATTATTTTTTGCTAAATAACATAGTGTCAGAAATAAACTGATCCCTTTGTTTACTTTTTCATCAGATACTTTAGGAATAGACTATACGAATCTTTCCCGTATATTCTCACGCTACGTAATAACGTAAACTACATGAACTGACACTGTCTTTCCATGGGGTAGGCGGAAACTACAGAACACAACCTGCTACGATCCTAGCATCTAACTTAAGAGCGTTTACGCCGAACGGCATTTCATACAAACTTTCAAGCCCTTTTTTTTCGAAGTGAATGAACCGATTTTAATGAAACTTCGTACGTATAAGCAATATACAAAGGTCTAAAAAGTTAGTAGAGAACATTTTCGAAAAATAGTGTTACAGCCAAATTAGACCGATTTTAAACTTTCCATAGGAACAGATATTTCCAGTTATCTTTTTTTATATAAGACATATCGAAAATGTTCTCTACTAACTTTTTAGACCTTTGTATCCTGCTTATGCTTAGGAAGTTTCATTAAAATCGGTTCATTCACTTCGAAAAAAAAGGGCTTGAAAGTTTGTATGAAATGCCGTACGGCCTAAACGCTCTTAATCCTTTTGCTTTGTTTACGTTCATACCCAATGATATTAGGTACAATACACTAGCACGCGCAAATTGTTGCAGACAAATTGAGACAATTGTTGTAGTTTCATTTAGTCCGCTAATAGCAGCGAGCAACACATTACAAATAGCTATCTCTTTCTGTGTCATACGTTCCGTATTATCTATCGCAGTAAGTACGTTGTAATAACAACGCAACAATACAGAACGTCGCTCAGTATTAACGTAGCGTATCCTTCCTTTATAATATCATTGTTCATACCTACGTCTGGTCATACACGCGTATTACGCAGCTGACCTTTCTGAGGAATTTCACCGATAGGGTCACTATATTCCCCTCACATCTGTCTTGCCCTGCGTTTTGTTAGTCTATAGAGGTATGAGGAACAGGGTCGCTGCATGCTGGTGGTCAGGATAGCCGTTGAAGCCGTGGATGCTGGCTGGCTGGGTGACTTGCCGCTCTAAAGCTTGCGGGAGTGATGATGGCTGCGCTGACGTTTATGTGGTCACCAGTATAGAGGTATGAGGAACAGGGTGTAACGTTTACTCAGCCTCCATAGAAAAGGGAGAATCCTCCGACCAGACGGGTGTTATGTCTGGCGGGCAACTGCCTGATGATCCATGCCGGGCCGTTGTATCTATGCTATGTAGTTGCGGAGTAAACTCTGCTTGCGAGATGCAGGATTTTGCGTGACGTCAGTATATCGCGTTGTTCTCATGTGGCGTTGTAGATACCGCTACAAGTCGTACAGATATAGATACACCTAATTAAAGCAAGAGCAACTACTTCGCGTGCCAAAAATCGCACCAGCTTACGTTCAAAAATCGTAAGCCGCCACTTTCGCGCTCAGTCCTGTGAACTGCTGGCTGGGTAAGCGTGAGCGAGAGCGCGAGCTTGGTTTTCATGCAGTTCGTGATACTTGCGTTATCTAGGTCTATCTATATCTGTGATTAGTTGTCTTTCGCTTGTCGCCGCTGACCTATTATACAAGAGGTCAGTGCTTGTCGCCTATCTAATACTAAGAAATAAAGGTTTCAACATTTGATTCATAAGTTATTTTGTGTAATTGAATCACAAGCAATCAACGAAGTCTCTACTACTCTCTACAGACATCATTTTTATTTCTATTTAGTTCGTAATTTTCACCGTCTGTTAAATCAAAATATACTGGGCGCTCTGTATTTTGCCTCTGGGCGCTCTGTATTCCGTGGTAGCACCACTGGCCACTGACCTCTATAATACAAGACTTGTATTATAGAGGTCAGTGGGTAAAACTGACTGGACCTGAATTATACAGTACTTGTATGATAGAGGCACTGACCTGTAATAGACACTTGTATGATAGAGGTCAGTGTCTGTACCACACCCTTAAAGGAGACGTTCAATAAATGTATGGGCCTTGGTACTAAAATAATTGAAAATTTAAACAGCCTTCTGAGCTATGTGGGCTGAAAGAGGGTAGTTCTTTTGATATTTTCGGGCATTTCATTTTTTTTTTACAGCCGCCCGTTTTTTTTAAACAAGTGTTGAAAAATATTATGCTTGTATCACTAACTACAAACATTATTTATATTTTAGAATTGGCAACTCTGTAGCAATTGACGTGACAATGACTCCGCTTCGCGGATTGGACGGTGTTTTTTTTATTTCAACGTCATTCTGACATTTACTCTTAGAGTAAGAAAGCTATAGAGCATCGGGTAGCGTGGCCGCACATGAGACAAAAAACTAACTTAACTAACATAGGCTACATGAGTAGCTGCCTTGAAAAAACTGGCACGCACTGAGAGACGGAAATAGTATAGCTTTATCCTTTTCTGTTACTTATAATAACTCAATACTTTATCCCTTTCTTGTGGAAATGAAATGGATATACCCGCCGTCTATACTTTTCTTTGTCTAAGCATTTACTATTGCATTGTCAATGATAATCAATGTTTTATGTCTCAATTGTAAGGAGCTGCAGCTAAAATTATAATAAAATCTTAAAGTATATAATAGAAACGGAAACTTTAGCCACATTTAAAATAATCATATTGCATAGAAATGAATAAATAAAGGCTACGTGCGTTTTGTTTGTACTGAACCATTTCTTACTTTTATACAAAAACAGGCGCCTGAAAAAATCATATTTAACTATAGGTAATAGAGTAGCTAAATAAATAAGCTTTTTATTAATGTACATCACATTAGCGTTTAAAAATTTTCGGAATATTGTACCACTTTTGACATCTCCTTTGGCTGGTCTTCGAAAACCAATCTAGCATATGGAACAGCACTTTTATTTTGTAAACCTACGAGAATTTTCAACCCTGGGGTCCAGTACCATGTACAGTCCCGAGCACCAATATGTCAACACTTGGCGATTTTCAATTGCGATTTTTTCGTGAAATAACGAATGCAACGTTAGGGCGTTTGTGCACTACAAGGAATTTTACTGTCCGGCAGTCCGATTTTTTACGGTCCCATATAGCACGCCATAATAACAAAATAAAATCGGACTGCCGGACAGTAAAATTCCTTGTAGTGCACAAGCGCCCTTAAAATACGAAACATTACGGCCGTTGACTGGCCCGTTGGTCTAGTGGTTAGTGGCCCTGACTGCTATGCCGGAGGTCGTGGGTTCGATTCCCACCCAGGACAAATGTTTGTGTGATGAGCATGATCATTTGTTCTGTGTCTGGGTGTAATTTATCTATAATATGTATGTATTTAGAAATATATAAGTATGTTTATCAGTTGTCTAGTACCCATAACACAAGCTCTGCTTAGCTTGGGACTAGACGGCGTTGTGTGATAGTTGTCGAATATATTATTATTATTATTATTATTATTATTATAATTCTTTTATTTCACTAAATACATATAAATTATATTTTTAAATATTAGTATAAAAATATAAAAACATTTAAAAATATAAAAAATAGTAGCCCACCGGTATCGGGAACAGGGTCCAAGCTACCGGCGGTCAGGGCTCCAGAGAGAGGAACCTCCTAACAATGCGGGCCGTGTCCAGAAGTACCGCTCTCTGAATCAAGCCCTTGATCCAGCTGCCCAACGAGAGCCTCCTTAGATGTTGGTCGAGGCTCTTGGCTATTAACCCATTGGCTGTCACGACTATCGGCACAATGATTGCAGTGTCCACATCCCACATGTCGACAACCTCGCGAGCCAAGTCAAGATACTTGATCTGTTTATCTTTCTCGGCTTTCACGAGGTTCTCATCATGCGGGACGGTTATGTCAACAATCATTGCGCGCCGCTCTGATCGATCCACCACCACTATATCAGGCTTATTGGCAACAATAGTCCTGTCAGTGATGATGGATCGATCCCAGTACAATGTGATATTACCATTTTCGAGAACTGGGTCGGGCACATACCTGTAGTACGGCACCTCCGATTCCACAAGGTTGTATTTCAAAGCAAGCTGCTGATGGATTATCCTGGCTACAAGGTTGTGTCTATGCAAGTACTCTCCGTTAGCCAGACGAGAACACCCGGAGATAATATGTCTGATTGATTCTCCCGGCCGGTGGCATGCCCGACAGATGTCAACCGTACCGTCTTTGACAATAAATCTCCGGTAATTGTTCGTCATCATAACTTCGTCCATAATTGCACAAACAAAACCTTCGGTTTCTCCAAAGAGGTTACCGAAACGCAGCCAGGCTACGGACGCTTGTAGATCTACATCGGGTCCACGTAGGGCCCGGAGAAAGCGTCCGTGAAGCTCCTTACTCTGCCATACCTCCATGCGATCATTAGTGTCAAGCACTACTGGTTTGCGCCAGTTCTCTTTAGCCAAGGAGAGCGGGGTAAGGCCCTTGTCCACTATGACTACATCTCGATGCATCCCCACGTCGGTTTCTAGGAAATATTCCCTGAGACTGCATATCTCGCGATTGTGGAGCGTCTTAGTGTTCAAAAACCCTCGACCTCCACATTTTCGCGGGATATACAGCCTCATTACCGATGACCGTGGGTGATGCATTCGATTTGCAGTCAGCAGTGTACGGACCCTCCTATCCAGGGCGTCGAGTTCGGTCTGAGTCCATTTGAGTATGCCGAAAGAGTACATCAAAACTGGCATGACCCAACCGTTGAAGGCGCGCACCTTGTTTCCGCCTGATAGAAGACTATTAAGCACTTTTTTCAGGCGGCCAAAGAAGCGCTCCTTCACCGATTGCTTCATGTCAGTAACATTGATCCCTAACGCTTCCGACATACCCAAATACTTATAGGTTTCGGATGCGGAGAGGGCTCTAAGGTTTGTGGAATCCGAGAGTTGGGTTCCCACGGATTCCACAATCTCCCCTCGCTTTACATGCATGACCGCACATTTGTCCACACCAAATTCCATCCTGATGGCGCTACTGAAAGTTTCAGTAATTTTCAGTAGCTCCATCAGTCGCAAATTGTTGGGGGCAAAAAGTTTTAGGTCATCCAAGTAAAGGAGGTGAGATATAACCTGACCACCTCTCCTCAGCCGATAGCCTAGACCTGAATCCTCCAGCAGCGTGCTTAGAGGATTCAAGGCTAAGCAGAACCAAAGCGGACTCAAACTGTCGCCCTGAAATATGCCTCGCTCAATCCTTATCGGTTCGCTATTCCTCTGAATATTTCGACATCCTGGATAGCGAAGGACCGTCCTCCATTGCCCCATACACGACATCAGGAAGGTGCGTAGAGTTGTATCTACTTTATACAACTCTAACACCCTCATGAGCCATGTATGTGGCACCGAGTCATAGGCCTTCTTATAATCTATCCAACATGTCGACAGATCCTTTCGGAAACGACGAACCTGTTGGCTAATGGCCATATCAATGAGGAGTAGCTCCTTAGTACCGCGGGACCCATTCCTACATCCATTTTGAGAGGCAGACATGATGGAGTTGGTGTCTATATGTTTGTTAATTTTAGTTCTCAAAATGGATGTAAGAACTTTATAGACCGTCGGTAAACACGTGATCGGCCTATAATTTTTGGGTACTGCGGTGCTACCTGATTTATGGAGCAGGTGGGTAATTCCTGTCGTTAGGAATTGGGGTAGCGAACCAGACTTCAAAGCAGTCTGGAACTGAGATGCCAAGAGAGCGTGCGACCTTGGAAACCATTTGATCCAAAAGTTATGCAGCCCGTCCGGCCCGGGAGACTTCCAGTTAGGCAACGGACGGACTGCACGAGCTACATCTTGGGGGCAGATGGTGATAGCCCCCATTTCTGGTATTGGGTCGCAGGCTCGCTCGACTTCTCGAGCCCAATCACCTTCGGTGTGACTGACAGGCACCGACCAGATATTGCGCCAGAAGGAACACATGGCATCATCATCTGGTAGGCACGTCTCAGCCACACCTTGGTCCGGTCGTTCCCAACCCCTATAAACCCACCTTTCATCGCTCTGGAAGGTGCGATTCTGAGTGTATCGCTCTACTCGCCGCCTATACCGACGAATACGGTTTGCCCATGCATACACCTTCTGCTTCAGGAAGTCGATGCGCTCTGTGACACAAGACATATAGTCTTGAGGACTGATATCAGTCCCCGAGAACGCCCGCCTCACAAAGCGCATCACTCTAGGGCGAGTATTGCCCTCCCTGAAGCAGATTAGTTTGCCGATGAGCGTCCTGGCCCCACCAATACGGCGTTCAATCCTGCACTGCCAAGCTGGTACGGCTTGTTTCGGTCGTGTAGCTCTAGAATCGTTGGCAAATTTGACGTGAGCTACACGACATGCCGCTACAGCCGCGCAGTACAGAATCGAATGAGTATCGATGAGGTCTTCGCAGGTGTCAAAATATTTTGACAACTGCGAATCCAGGGCCGCCACCAGCGCCCTATTTTTGTTATGCATGGGCAAACGAGGTAAGCGTGGCCTAAGTTCGGGCGACATGAAGCGATATTCTTGAATCGCATCCTCCAAAGCACTCCTCAATTCCTCATTGCACTGGGTACTTACATTTATAGCCCTATCATTACTCCCCTCGTCAGCATGACTTATATTAGGCTGCGGTAATATTACAGCGGTCTGCGACTGGGGGGCGATGACATGGCTACTCTGCATTTCACTTCGCAGGCGATCAAGTACAGTGTCATCTAACATATGATTACGCTGGATGACCCGCACCTGATCCGATAGTCGTTGTGCCGAAACGTTTACAGCTGGTTCAAGCACCTGAAAAAGAGAGAGCATCCGAACACGGTACGCGGTCAGAATGTTTCCCCCCTCTGTAGCCCCATAGTATGAGCGCATGACATTTTCATTGATGGATTGTGTCCATCTCATGCGCTGCACACTTCCGCCGGGAGCTGGGACCCTATCAGAGGCCGGTGGGCCTCGAAGTCCTAAGCCGTCCGGCGGCCGGCGTCCTCTCCGTCGACGAGCAGGTGGTGGCGTCGTGGGCGGAGAGAAATACTCGTCGCTCGAGCTCGACGCAACTGCCGCAGCCGGTGTCATCACAGCGCTCACAGTGGGGCTGGGTACCGGTGGCGGCGAGGCGGAGCTGAGCGAAGAGTCCGGAGGTGGTAGGCGTGCACGTCTTGCGGCTAGTCTTGTCAACATTTCCTTTTCTTGTTCGTTTTTATCGGAGGTGACATGACAGATGTCACCTCCGGTTCGGCAGTTTTTGTTTATAGTTTATCCAAATATGGTTCATTGTAAGTACTGTTTTGTTTATAAAATGATATTATATTGGGCTATGGCTGTAGTATTTCAATAACACAACAAACAAACAATCAAAAATGGTTTTAAAAATAAATTTCTGAAAATTGTTAAAATTGTTATTATTATTATTATTATTACACAAACCTATAGGTTCCAAAATACTTTGTTCGTAATAACATAAAATTTCATTCAAAACTGAAGGAGAAAATCGTCTTTGAATAAAGCCAAGTGTATACATACTTATGCTCGTGACTGTACCGATAATAATAATAATATTAAGTATACTAATCTTGTTTACTTACATGGAATCTACAATATTTTGTATAGACGCCAGCACATCAAGCTACTACAATCTGTCAAATTTCTTTAATAGATTTTCAATTTTATCGCTACAGCATAAGGTTCAAAAATGATTGGGAAAAGCTGCTGGTGTCTGTACGTTTCTTGAGAGAGAAAATTGTTGAGAGTCACCTACTCGTCCATGGAACACGTAGACAGAGTAATCTATAGACTCATGGTATCCGTGTCACCGAAAGGGACAAAAAAATCCGGCAATCTTCATCATGCTATCATTTTTGCAGCTTATTACACTGCACCTTACCATGTTCACAGTTGCGCAAATGTACTATTATTGAATTATGCACGAAAAAGATCTTATTTTCCGTTTAATCGCGGTGTATTATTTTATTAACACAATAATATTATAAAGGCGAAAGTTTGTGAGTGTGTGTGTTTACATGTTTGTTACTTCTTCACGCTCAAACGGCTGGACCAATTTTGACAAAATTTGGTATGGAGGTAGCTGACACCCTAGATTAACATATAGGCTTTTTATCCCGATATGCCCACGGGATCAAAACTTATGCGGGTGAAACCGCGGGGCGCAGCTAGTTCTTTCATAAACGTCAAACTTGTTGTGCACATGTGCTTAGCCGAAACGCAATAAGGGACAAAAATATTCTTACTCACTCTCTTTTCTTTGCTAGTGACGTTAATATATTTATCTTTTTCTTGTGTGAATGAAAAAGAAGATAATTATGCAGCAGTCTATAGTTTACTACGTCTACGGTGTAACAGGTTCCAAAAGCAGGGTAGAAAAAAAAACACATCAAAAGTTATATTAACTTCTTTATTTAAAATTATCAAGTAAAACAAAAACATATTTACATACATTAAAATGATTTTTTGAATAAATTAAAAACATTTGTTTAAACCTAAATTCGTTAATTTACTAAAAATCATACTCAATAATTATTGCTTGGGTTGTGAGCAATGGCGAGGTGTATCTACTGATTTTGTAGTGTTGAGAACTTTCGAACAAATAGAAAGATTTTTACTAGGCATCTAGCACTTACAATAGCGACCGGCTTTTACGCATTGACAAAAACATCGAGATTTCATTACTATGATTCAAATGATTATAATTCTCTAAATATGTACCTGTTATTGTCGCGAATCATATTTTGATCAAGATATACAAGATACCTGAGACTGACCTGCAAATTGCAAAAAACGTAAGAAAATTTGAATGCTCACTTCACCTAAGTTGTCACGGTGAGATTTTTACAGAATAGCATTACAGTGGACGTCTTTGGACAACCTCTTAATAGGTCATTGTACTCATCATTATGAACAACTGTTACTATGAGACCAAACGTGAAATCGCAAAAAAAAAATCAGCTGTTCCCTACATTTATGTTCGTATAACTCGTCAAAATGTAGGGAACAGCTGATTTTTTTATCGCGATTTCAGGTTTAGTTCCAATAACCCTGTATACATAGTTGATTACAGAAATGCTTTACAGAGTCAGTAGATACACCTCTGGTGGCAAATATGGATTTACACAGCATTTGGTACATAGGATATTATTTAAATTAATTCTACGAATTTTGGAAAAACGAACCATAGTACCCCCTTTGCCGTTGCGCAGTCGGGTAATAAGAAAAAAAAAATAGAAATGTTTCATTTGGCAAATAATCTGACGTCTGTATTCTGTTTGAAGGGTGAAAAAAAAAGGTAACTTTGCATTATTCTTTAGATTAAGAGATTGAATGTCGACAGAAACAATTTTATTAAAAAGCCATTGTCGCGTGGATCCACGTTCGCAGTAACGCGGATCCACGCGAGACCCAATGGTTAACAAAGTACGACTAGGCATAATCTACAACATAATTTTAAATATGGACTAGAATTTTTATAAAGAAATTATCTTCTATATTAGTCAGGTAATTTGCCAAAATAAAAAATTAAAACATTCGTTTTTCCAAAACGCGTAGAGGAAAAATTTGTTTGTTACATTAACTATTTAAACTAGCTGTGACCAATGATAAAGATTTTATTAATGGATGGAAAGCACCCTATGTCCTCTAGATATCAAGCTACATTTTGGCAAATATCATCAAAATCTCAAACGCTACTTAAGGTGAATGGGTAGTGGTAGACCGCGAAATTCAAATTTTCTTACGTTTTTGGCAATTAGCAGGTCAGTGTCAGGTTGTATCTTGATCAAAATATGATTCGCGACAATAACAGGTACATTATTTAAAGAATTATAATCTATAGAATCATTAATACATCTTCCTAACTTAGATTTCTACCGTAAACACTTTTCCATAAGAGATTGGTGGTAGAAATCTAACTAAGAAAGATATAGTAATGATTCTAATGATTATAATTCTCTAAATATGTACCTGTTATTGTCGCGAATCATATTTTGATCAAGATACAACCTGACACTGACCTGCAAATTGCAAAAAACGTAAGAAAATTTGAATTACGCGGTCTCAACTACCAATTCACCTTAACATTTTGAATGTCTTAAGTTACACAGTTCGACATAAGCAATTGTCTTTCTATTGTGTCTCTAATTACGGCATTCGATGAGTTAATGTAAGTAAATCCTTGCGTGTACGTGAGTTTTCACCCTTAGGGCGTTTGTCCACCGCAGCTCGACATCGCCGATACAGACACGAGAGTATTCCAACCGTAAGCGTATCGACGATCGTCTGTCCACTGCGACTGAAGTCGGCATGATACACATAAAACAACAACCGGACGACCGGCGCGTTGCGATGGCAGTGAGTGGAACAGATCAAACGTGTTGTGTAAAAGATAATTTCGGTCACGCCGAACTACTCGAAACTTCTGCGGCTGGCGGAGAAATTGATCAACACAGTAACAGTGGGAATGTAACACAGTAACAGGGCCCGTGGCTAAATAATAACAGCCGCACAGGGGCCCAATTCTGTAAAATAACCAACTTGTCAATAGTGTGTCGGTAGTGTGTCAGTAGTGTCTCAATAGAATAGTCAGTGTCATTTGGTATTCTACAAATTATTTATGGCCATTGACTTGCCACTGTAGTGCCATTGGAACGCCATAGTAAGACTGTTGTAATAATTGGTAGTCTGGTCCACTATAATGTGTCAATGGTATCGTGATGGCTAAAGTTACGGTAGTCTGTAAATATTTTAAGTGTATTTGACAGTTGTGTCTATCGTGTTTGAATAGTGTTTTGGCCATCGAACCGCCATTGTGAAGCCATTGAACAACGATACCTCTTTTCCCTACTGCTTTGGTTCAATTTGTTTGTTTTTTTAATTTAAAATAAAGTGTCCGTGTGTGTGTGCGTCTTACGTAGTGAAATTAATAAAGTGGACGTAGTTTTTCGCCACAATTAGGCCTGAGGAGGTTCTTAGGTCGTCGGAATCTTTTTATTTTTTTATTTATTATGTTCCCCGATTACTCGAAGACGGCTAGACCGATTTCAAAAATTATTTTTATGTTTGAAAAGATATACTTTCCAGGTGGTCCCATAGTCATCAAGTCAGGATCTGATGATGGGATCCTGGAGAAATCGAAGGAACTCTTTAAATATTATAGGCACACCTATAGCGATTTGGGTATTTTTTATAGTAACTCGTGCATTTTTTCGGAAAGCATCATTGAAGTGGAACTGATGATGAAGACCATAGATGGCCACCGGAACTACTCAATAATAAGTATTTCACGGGTTGCGATTCGATTACTATAATATGGTTGCTAAACAATTTATGCTCGTCACATTGCGAATGGTGAAATGGAGCTGATGGTGAAATACCAGGAGAACTCCTCAACAATTAACGTCCCTGCATCGGGAAAAGCAATAGTTTGTAAAAGGCAATGAGCAAGTTGACATAGGCTATTGTAACTTAGATAAACAGACACACTAAAAAGCGAGAAATAAATAATTTTTATTTAAAAAAAACGGACTTCCAAAAAAAAACACTACAAAGTGAAAAATAACATTAATTCATTTCGGAAGTTGGTGGCAAAAAACTAAAATAGGTATAGATCCAAAGACACCGACTTCCGAAATTAGTGTGCGTTACCCAGGCCAGATGTTGTCGAAAATGGTCATTTGAATCTTATAGATAATTAGTTTTGCGGCTTCTGTAATTGTTGCGCACATTTTTAAATTTGTTGCGCTTATAGTTTTTTAATTATTTCACAAAAACATTTCCTGCTGGGGTAACGTTACCCCAGCCAGACCTTTTTCTTTCTAATGGGAATATTTAAATAATTACTAGCTATAAAATTAGTTGTCTAGATGAAGTAAATGTTGTGCCTTATTTTGTATTTGTTCTTTCATCGGTTGCGAAGTTATTCGAGATTTTGCTGGGGTAACGTTTTTGGTTTTGCTAGATCTTTGAAATGGTTAAGCGGATTCTTATCATATTTTGTACATGGCTTCTTGGGAATTAGTTTAAATTTGTTCTGCAATAAAAAAACCAAAATAATACATAGCTTAAAGGTTATTTCATTAAATAGAAAAACACTTCAATTGGTCCCAGCACTCTCAATAAGAGCTCTAAAGACTTACTTTAAACGTTATTTTAAAGCTTGTAACTGCCTTCAAATGTATGTGAAGTTTCATTAGTATCCTGTAAGTATTTAACAAGTTATGATGATATTGAGTTCTTCACGAGCACGGTCTTGATGCGCGCGGTGTTATTTGGCCACTGGATTGGATATATGAACTGAATGTTATGTCAATTATTAGTTTTTTAGTTCAGTTGTATATCAGTAAAATTTCAGCTCAGTACATTGGATAATTAATGAGATAATACGATTAAAGTCATTAGGAAGTGAATGACCGTGGTAACCCGACCAAGTTTAGGTGGTTACGAAAAAGCGAAAACGCAAAACATTATGGTACCTTCTAAAATATATAGGATAGTGTTACAAATTTAGTACAGACATGTACACAAGTTTAAAAAAAAACTACGTGATTATTAAATAATTTTTATTGACAGGTAATATAATCATTTCAATTGAACTTTTAAAGTATTATTAAACTTATACTTAAAAACAATCACAGATTAAAATCACAGATAGTAATTTTGCTTTTTTGAAATTTTCTATTATTTTTTAATTAAATTATAGATTTCAGTATACACAGATGAAAGCTAACTCCCCCTGGGTGATTACGGAGCATGTTTAGTGCGATATGCAAACAATGCGCCCCTTCACCCCACCCCTTCCGCGTCCCACCGAACGACATGTTATATCAGTGATTTTTGATAAGTTTGTGCAACTGGAAGATAATAATAATGTTTTCATAGTACAGATATTATTATATTATTAATGTATTTAACAGTGTACGCGTCTGTACCGAAATTGTAAGGTGTATTATACTAAACATTTCAAAAGATAGTATAATGTTCTGTGTTTTCGCTTTTTCGTAACCACCTAAACTTCCTCGGGTTACCACGTTCATTCACTTCCTGATGACTTTAATCGTATTATCTCATTAATTATCCAATGTACTGAGCTGAAATTTTACTGATATACAACTGAACTAAAAAACTAATAATTGACATAACATTCAGTTCATATATCCAATCCAGTGGCCAAATAACACCGCGCGCATCAAGACCGTGCTCGTGAAGAACTCAATATCATCATAACTTGTTAAATACTTACAGGATACTAATGAAACTTCACATACATTTGAAGGCAGTTACAAGCTTTAAAATAACGTTTAAAGTAAGTCTTTAGAGCTCTTATTGAGAGTGCTGGGACCAATTGAAGTGTTTTTCTATTTAATGAAATAACCTTTAAGCTATGTATTATTTTGGTTTTTTTATTGCAGAACAAATTTAAACTAATTCCCAAGAAGCCATGTACAAAATATGATAAGAATCCGCTTAACCATTTCAAAGATCTAGCAAAACCAAAAACGTTACCCCAGCAAAATCTCGAATAACTTCGCAACCGATGAAAGAACAAATACAAAATAAGGCACAACATTTACTCCATCTAGACAACTAAATTTATAGCTAGTAATTATTTAAATATTCCCATTAGAAAGAAAAAGGTCTGGCTGGGGTAACGTTACCCCAGCAGGAAATGTTTTTGTGAAATAATTAAAAAATTATAAGCGCAACAAATTTAAAAATGTGCGCAACAATTGCAGAAGCCGCAAAACTAATTATCTATAAGATTCAAATGACCATTTTCGACAACATCTGGCCTGGGTAACGGACACCCGAAATTAAAGTAATTTTTCACTTTGTAGTGTTTTTTTTGGAAGTTGCTTTTATTTTTGTTAAAAGTTTTTTATAACGTTCAATTAACACCAAAATAATTTAAAAAAAAATCAATATTGATTTTTTTTATTTTTTTTAAATAAAAAAATAACAATAAACTTAAAAACAAAATAAATCAAATTCTCAAAACTTACTGTGAAAAATATGTGCATTGCACTTCAGAACACCGAACCCATACTAATATTATAAATTCGATAATTTTTATCGACATACCTCGCGGGCGAAGCCGCGGGCGGAAGCTAGTATTATTATAAATTGATCACGTTTCTGAATTATTCTCCCAACAACAATTGAGACTTTTCCACTTACCATAACGTCGTCGTTTTAGATGATAATCAAGGAACTTATATGATAATATTTTGGAAAATAAAATTTAAAACCAATAAAAACAGCCGCTGCAAGTTTTTTGACAGTTATTTGTTTTCTTTTTCAGAATGGCAAAGACTAAAAATTGTCGTGATAAAAATCTTATTTTTTAACAATAAATGCATGTTTTTAGTGAAATTAATGTTTTGATATTATCAAAAAGGGTTTTTTTAATAATATAAAAACGTTTTATTATAATAAAACGTTTTTATATTATTAAAAAACCCCTTGATATAAAGATTTCATTGATAAAAATAAGATTTCAAAAAGTGGTCGCATGGTAGATTTTTGTTAGCAACACTGAAAACTATTGTACTGCCACACTATCGACATACTATCGACACACTACTGAGACACCACTGAAACGCCATTGAAGTTTTTGCAGAATGCCAAATTTGCAACAGTGGCAAAATAATGTCTGTAGTGTGTCGATAGAGTGTCAATGGCGTGTCGCTTATCTTAAAGTTACAGAATTGGGCCCCAGGTCGATCGATCAGGTTAAGATACGCTTGCCGCGGTTGGTCTGTGTTTGACAGTCGTTACGGGTAGGTCAGAAGCCCGAAAGTCTGACAACCAGTCTTACCAAGGGGTATCGTATTACCCAGTAACTGGGTTGTGGAGGTCAGATAGGCAGTCGCTCCGTGTAAAGTACTAGTATTCAGCTGCATCCGGTTAGACTGGAAGCCGACCCCAACATAGTTGGGAAGATGATGAGTAACAGTGGGAATGGCTGTCATTTTGACAGTTCAACTACATATTCATTGCGTTATTTACGTTGTTGAGCAGACAAGTTTTTTGAACATATGAAGTAACTAGCTTCTGCCCGCGACTTCGTCCGTGTGAAAATTCACCCTCCCCCCATCCACTCTCTTAGAGGTGGAATTTCGAAAAACCCTTTCTTAGAGGATACCTACTCTTCACAAAGAACACACCTTCCAAATTTCATGTATCTAGGACCAGCGATTTAGGCTGTGCGTTGATATATCAGTCAGTCAGGACTTTGAATTTTATATAAGTAAATAGATGGATTACATATTTCCTTCAAAATTATTCAGATTGTGTTACGCAATTAGGATGTGGGATGACGGTGCTCGGGTGACGGACGTGCGGTTGACAGGCAGCCATAGTAAAATGTATGTATCGCTACTTCAGCGCCGCCATTTTGTTCTCGGTGACGCGAACGTCTCAGTTACGGCGGTAGTGGACAAACGCCATGACAGTATATTTTAGCGGCAGAAAGACATCTAAAATTTAAATGTCGTTTGAGAATTCGACTCTTTCGCATTTTTAATAATATAAATAAAAATGCACGTTCATTTCTTCAATCTATCAACGGGAATCAAAAGAATAAATAAATACCTTTTTAAATTGGTCAATTTTTGTGAAAGTGCTTAAACAATGTCAATCACGGGATCCCGTTTTTAAAACATCCGGGATCTGCCAACAATTACCTGATAATTCAGTGAAATAAATCCCGGGAAAAGTAAGTATCATCCCGGGAATTAGTTTGTGAAAAGGATAAATCCCGGAACAATGAAAAAACCTATATCCCGGGATCAGACAGTTAAATCCCGGGATAAACTAAAAAAAAAACCCGGGACCACGTCTGAAAAGACAGAAAGTCCCGGGATTAATATTTAAAAATGCAACATTCCCGGGGTATATATATAAAAAAATAATAATAAAGTTCTTAACTAGTGCCTAGCCACTACTTTACCTGTGTGTACAAGACGCAAAATACGCGTATTGTTGTGAAGATGCGGACACCTGGGGACCTAAATAGGCCACTTTGGCAGAATCATAAAAGGATAACATTATGAAAACATAATGGACAGTTAACTGTTCAGTTCATCATCATCATCATTTCAGCCGAAAGACGTCCACTGCTGGACATAGGCCTCCCACAAAAGGGGGGGGGGGTTTGCCATAATCGCCACGCTTGGCAGGCGGGTTGGCGATCGCAGTATAGTATGGTGGTGGAATGCATAGAGAACGCTGCTGCCCATTCTCCGGTACGACCCTTGGTCGCCTTTTACTACACCCACGGGAAGTATGGGGTGGTGCTGTTCAGTTAATCGTATCCAATCCCATTGGTGAAGGATTTTTCAGTTAGGTATTTTTTTTGTCTGTACTAAAATACCAATCAATCTAATCCAAATCCAATCCTAATCTCTTTGATTATACCCTACGCGACGTAGTGCAGCGAAAAACAAGAAAAACACGGACTGTCTCCGCCATATTACAATTCATAATGTTACCCTTTTATGATTCTGCCCAATGTGGCCTTTTTAGGCCCCCTGCTCGTATTACCTACCTACAAGTGTACAATTCGGTAAACAAAGATTTAGGAACTTATTATTTTACTTATACTGGGTGTTCAATCAATGTCAATCTTTGAAAGAGGTACGGCGGGACAATTGCTTAACACATTATCAATCGGAATGGCTTTCATTTTGAAAGTTCAACAACATTCATTGCGTTAGTTAGGCCTCTGCCTCGAATCTTGTGGGCAGCGGGGCGGCGGCTGCAACGGCGCGGGCAACGCAGACCTGTTGTCGAAACCAGCGGGCAGATCGCGCGGCACTATAGCGGCGTAGTGTTGTGTCGTCGAGATATTTGTTTTTATTCGAGTACAAAATGTCTGAACAAGGCGACAACATATTTTTGATTCAAATTTATCCCTAACGCTCGATTTATTGTGGGCAAAAGAAGAAGTGAATCCCTAATGCAGACGTGCGGGCGGTCACCGCTTGACTGGAGTGCACCGCTCGTTGCCCGCCCCCGCGCCGCTGTGTTCGAGGGCCGGTCCATTTGATTTTACGCATTAGATCCTGCCGCTCCCGCGCCGCCGCAGCCACCGCCCCGCTGCCCGCAAGATTCGAGGCAGAGGCCGTACGTGTTGAGCAGACAAATATTTCGAACTTATGGATAAGCAATTTGATTGAAAATTATTCAGATTCCGATTGATAGTGTTGAACAATACAGGGTCAAATTAAATTAGCTAGCGAAACTCCGCAAATGCGATGGGTAGGTACCGCAACCTATTGAAGTGAAAACTTCTTGAGGCGCCTTGGGCATTTCCATTGAACTCGCGACACTGTTACCGTAACCGACACCGCGCGTGTTTTGTTTATACGTCGATTAAAAAAATACACACGAAACTGTTCAAGTTTTCACTTCTATCGGCACTCCCGGAGTGGCACTGTTCTTTTTTTTTTAATTTGACCTTATACAAGGTATAACCTTAAATGCGCAAAACCTCTTAATGGGTCATTGTACTCATCATTATGAACAACTTTTACTATGGGACCCATGTTGAAATCACGAAAAAAATCAGTTGTTCCCTACATTTATGCTCGCTTATCTAGTCAAAATGTACTAAACAGCTGATTTTAATTTTGCGATTTCATGTTTGTTTGGTTTGGTGTGTTTCCCTTTCCCGGTACTCAAACTATCTCCAGACCAATTTTCATCCAGCCAAACATCTTCACAAAATACCAATCAATCCAATCCAAATCCAATCCCAATCTCTTTGATAATATCTACGTAGTGCAGCGAAAAAAAGGAAGACACGGACTGTCTTCGCCATATTACGATTCATAATGTGATCCTTTTATGATTCTCCAAAGTGGCCTTTGTAGGCCCCCAGAGGTATGGTCGTTGACCTCAAAATAGATTATAATCAAATTTTTTTTTTTAGTTTTATCCTCTTTAGATATCAATTCCATCACGACTACTGAGTTTTGCTAACTAAATCAATTTGACCTTGTATTATTAGTCATCATCCCTATTCAAAACAAAATTATTTATTTTAATAAGTGCTTGGAAAATTCTATTTCAATGAAAGTACTTTAAATTCTGGTAATAAAAATGTATGAGGAAGCCAACATCTAGCAGAGGATTTTAACGCGATAATATTTACAGCGCCTTTATTTTCATAGCACTATGAGCGATTTTCGTATTTCAAATGTCACTGTTGACGTTCAGTAGACTGTACATAGGACAACTAATTTATATAATATAATAATTATACATATTGCACTAAGATGTCGAAAGCATACTTTAACAGCCTGTTTTGCCACCTCCAGATAAGTTCCGGTTAACATATCTGTCAGATATCTTCATTAAAATGTTTTATTTCTGAATTTATCTGATGGAATGGACTTTGTAACCGGCTGTAGGTATTTTATTAAAAATTTATATATTTTTCACTAACGACAACCCTGAGAATGTTGACAGTTTAAAAGTCAGAGTTGCCACATAATAAAATCTGAGGGTCAATTCCCGCATTTTCAAGAACATTCGCATTCTAATGTCGATATGTCAGAAATATATCATTGACATTTGCCAAGGTAAGATTGAGACTAGATTTTGAACTGGATCAAACAAATATTTTTTTTCGTTTAAAATCTTTATATCTCCTCTTTTTTTTTCATATGCACACTTGTTTTTTCAGCTCACTTTAGACATTGGCAGAATAGTCGACGACGCTAATCAAATAAAGTTTATATCAGATTGCAACACTGTAATAATTATTTTAACTTAGCGTGGTGATTGACAACATAACCCTTTACAGTAACTTTATCTCAGAGAACGACGCGCGCTTTACTTGTGGTAACCAAGTGTAAAACACGCTGCGAATGTGTGCGTGAAGACACACACTTCTGATTTCACCATTGTCTCGGACGCACCGACAGCTCCTGCGCTTACGCACACACTCACAGAGTGCTTGTACACTTGGCAACCACAAGTAAAGCATGTGTCACTTTGTGAGATAAAAGTACTATACGATAAACGTATGGCTAACAATCCAACGGTCCACCAGCTGGTAAGTGGTCCCTGCTGTCTAAACCAGAGGCTTCGCAGATGCGTTGCCATCATAAAATCTTAACAGAACCTAGCTGTTAATATGACAACATCGAGTTTTAGAAAGAGACGAACAGATACCTGTGTGACAGAGACGACGCTCTACAATGCTGAACATATAACATAACGCCTGTTAGGGTTAGGTAGTACCAACATTTCTGGACAGGTGACCATCTTTACATACCCCTCCGTTTCTCGGAAAGCAGTCATTCGTGGATTCTTTGACAGTCGTTACGGGTCATCAGAAGTCCGAAGGTCTGACAACCAGTCTAACCAAGGGGGTATCGTATTACCCAGTAACTGAGTTGTTGAGGTCAGAGAGGCAGTCGCTCCATGTACAATACTGGTATTCAGCTGCATCCGGTTAGACTGGTAGCCGACTCCAACATAGTTGGGAAAAGGCTGAACTTTTTCTAAAACCTGATGTGCCATATTAAAGACGGAGGACTGCGGATCCATTCGTACTAGCATGGGCGTACCTACCGTGGGGCAGGTTGCCCCACCCCGCTCTCTGACGTTTGTTTTCTTCAAGGTCAGCGCTCATAACTCGTTGCTTACACTGTACTTGTCTGACTTCGAATCCCATATCGCTGGACGACTCTCAACAGTTTTTTTATTTATATGGATTAACACACAGCGGGTCGTCAGCGGCCTGCGGGTCCAGTACAACAATGCTTTCAGGTTGCTGATGGGACTGCCTAGATATTGCAGCGCATCAGCGATGTTTGCTGACGCACAAGTGGATGGCTTCCATGTAAGGTTGCCAGATGTCCGGGATTTCCGGGATTGTCCCGGAATTTTACGTCTTGTCCCGTGTCCAGTAATTCGATCTATTGTCCCGGATTCCGAAAAATGTAATAATTAAAAAAAAAATAACAATAAATGACACGGCTAGGCGGCAGGCAGTGAGCGGGTTTGCTTCGCTCGCCCCGACTCCCACCGAGTCATGTCATCCCGCTTCCCTATCTCCCACTAGCTCGTGTTGATTTCCTACCAAAGTCTATTTAATCAACGAACCACAAGGAGAGGTTCATTTTGTTTTGTTTGTTTTTATTTTTAAGTCTTATTTTATTTAGTTTATAAGATAAGTACAGTACGTCATAATGTACTTGTTGATAGCCTACTTTTTTTTCTTAAAATGGTGATTTTCTACCAAACTAAAAGAAGTTTGGTAGAAAATCACCATTATAAAAAAAATCTGGACTAAGAACAGTATAAATTTGAAAAAAAAAATGTATGTTCCTTTAAAAATAAATACAAATATAAAATTAGATATCCCGTAATTTATATTCATAGTTATAGCCACGGGCCGACATGGCATTGTCCCGGACTCTGTAAGTTCCGATCTGGCAACCCTACTTCCATGCCATAATCCGTAAGCGAGCGGCATCGCTGATGCCCAGGGTGAGGGACAGTCCCAACGGCTACCTGAGGGTCATTGCTGAGAGGATAGATAGTCCTCTATGGAGGCAGTGGATACACATCCACGTTAGATAATAGTTCCTCTTGTATATGTACTAACATTTATTTTTAAGTTCTTTTACATGTATTTACTAACACTATATGGACACATTTAGTCTGAAATAAAGAAATTGAATTGAATTGAATTAACGAAGCAGCGCTGCCACTTTGCGGGAAATTTGAAGGCGCCCTTAATTTCCTAGTACTTATTTTATTTACTTCTGCCCCACCTCTTAAAAAATGCTGGGTACGCCCATGCGTACTAGAGGACTTATCAGGGGTAAAAAATGATTATATTACATAAAGTCTAGTAATAATAGTTTAAAATATTCAAAGGGGATATTACGCACAAATATAAACCACTTTCACTAGACCATCAACTCTAAAATTTTTAAAAACATCAGCTGTTTTTCATTTCATACATTTAGGTGCAATTTTTGTATGAAACAGTTTTTTTTTTTGTATTTACGATTTCTATCGTTTATATTCGTGGGTATTATGACTTTAAAATATTTGTTCTTTTTATTGTTATAGGCTCCAGAAAAAAGGCCAGTTTACAAGTCAGTTCAGCGAAGCCATTCAGTACAGACCTGTCTTCTAATGTTTCCATAAAAACTGGCCAAATGCGAGTCGGACTCGCACACGAAGGGTTCCGTACCACAAGGCAAAAACGCCGGAAAAAAACACGTTTGTTGTATGGGAGCCCCCTTAAATATTTATTTTATTGCTTTTAGTATCTGTTGTTATAGCGGCAACAGAAATACATCATCTGTGAAAATTTCAACTGTCTAGCTATCACGGTGGTGACAGACGGACAGTGGAACCTTAGTAACAGGGTCCCGTTATTACCCTTTGGGCACGGAACCCTAAATATGAAAATGTCCGGGGGTCGAAAATCAAGACATACCAAACATGTCCAGACGTTCTTTCTACATGGTTCTCACAGGAATTCAACATGAAAGATGTAACCAATATTTTGATTTAGAAGAGTGTCCATGGAGTTTCTTACCCGTTCTTCTCCATAGGTACCTACGCTTTGGAATGGGCAACTAGCTTCATATTTCTGCCTGACCGACCCCTTGACAATTCAAAAGTGCCTGTAATTGATTTAATTGAAATAAATGCTTTGAGGTAACCATCCTCGCAAACCGGCCTCATATTCAGAGTCTTCAGAACATTATATATACTAAAAAAAATGTGTTGATATAACAAAAGGACATACGAACAGACACTAGTCACGTAATTACTATCGGTGATACTTCTGTAGCTTCTCGCAGCTGGGCGTGCGCAGCTTCTGTGCGTCGGCGTACTGCCGCGAGTCGCCGAAGTTGCGCGCCTTCCACACCATGCTGTCGCGGTAGTTGCGCTCGCGCTGGCAAGCGTGCCGGAGGCCAACTGTGGGACAAATGGGGGGATTAGTGAGCAATATTTATTAGAAAAATTATTTATTATGACTCACACAGGAAGGTCACAAATTAAACTAGGCACACTAAAAAAAAAAACTGGCCAAGTGCGAGTCGGACTCGCACACGAAGGGTTCCGTACCACAAGGCAAAAACGCCGAAAAAATACGTTTGTTGTATGGGAGCCCCCCTTAAATATTTATTTTATTCTGTTTTTAGTATTTGTTGTTATAGCGGCAACAGAAATACATCATCTGTGAAAATTTCAACTGTCTAGCTATCACGGTTCATGAGATACAGTCTGGTAACAGACAGACAGACAGTGGAGCCTTAGTAATAGGGTCCCGTTTTTACCCTTTGGGTACGGAACCCTAACAAACCTTTTCCCAACTATGTTTGGGTCGGCTTCCAGTCTAACCGGATGCAGCTGAATACCAGTATTTTACGTGGAGCGACTGCCTATCTGACCTCCACAACCCAGTTACTGGGCAATACGATACCCCTTCTGACGACCCGTAACGAGTGAAATCAATAAATCAATAATCATGAAAACAAAAGATATATCAGAGGCTGGGTACTGTAAGATAGTATAAGGTTTGTTCAGACATACCTATATATTCCTCCTCTATAGCCATTTCGAGACGTCGCAGCGATCCTTGGTAGTCAGTGTGGAAGTTCTCTTTTACGTAGTACGGCACCTGAAGTTAAAAAGCATAATATTTTAAGGCTATGTACAAAATTCAACATCTAAAAGAGATTGTTCCGCGCGGTCGTCACACACACAAACGCACACACAGACAAACTTACACATAAGTGCACATTGTAGCCAAAAAAATCCTCTTTTTTGGAGCGAATTTCTTTAACGAAGCTTGTGGTAGGTGTAATTTTGGAGAAATCGTCACCTAATGAAAAAGCGTTGTGCCTCTCCATGCTACTTTTTATTAATTATAATAGAGTCAGAGAGAGAGAGGGAGAGATAGTTTTCATGGTTTTCGAGGGTGTTAAAGCCGATAGTGATGTCAAAATGAAAATCCAAAATGGTGGTTGCAAAATATTTCAATTTTTCGTCATGGGTGTCGTTTTCATGGTTTTCGAGGGTGGCGAAGCCGAGAGTGAGGTCAAAATAAAAATCCAAGATGGCGGCTGCGAATATATTAAAATTTTTGCAGCCGCCATCTTGGATTTCGTGGCTGCTGGGGGCAAACCCCACACATTTTTTAACCGTTTGAATTTCAGTTTTAAACCTAGAGAATGTTTTACCTTCAAATTGACCGTCTCCCTCGGCACAGGATACTTGGAGTTCGGCGCGAGGCTGTAGACCGGCTCGCTGATGAAGTAGCCGGACATCATGGACAGCAGCACGAGGACCAGGACGGGCAGGAGCTGCACCAGGCCGGCGTGGGCGTCACGCTGTTCAGGCTCGCGAGCACGTCGCCGGGTGTAGACTGTGGGGCCGCCGCCGGGGAAGGCTGCTAGATGGACATATTTTGTATGATAAATAAACATATATACATAATCTGAACATGTTGAACAGTTCCTTAGCCTTGAAATCCGGCTAGAATCCTCTGGAGTAGTACTGATGATGTTTTGTTGGTCCATGTGGCTGTGTGACTCCAGGGGCTTGTGTCTATGTGTCTGAGACAAGTGTTTGTGAGGCACGGGTCTGTGTTTCCGAGGGGCATGTGTCTGTGTCTGAGGAACGTGTTTGTCAGGCACGTGTCTTTGTGTCCAAGAGGCACGTGTCTGTGTGTCCGAGCGGCATGTGTCTGTGTGACTGTGGCACGTGTTTGTGAGGCACTTGTCTGTGTGTCCGAGGGGCATGTGTCTGTGTGTCTGAGGCACGTGTCTGTTTGTCCGAGGGGCATGTTTCTGTGTGTCTGAGGCACGTATCTGTTTGTCCGAGGGGCATGTGTCTATGAGTCTGTGTGTCTGAGGCACGTGTTTGTGAGGCACGTGTCTGTGTGTCCGTGGGGCAAGTGTATATGTGTCTGAGGCACGTGTCTGTGTGTCCGTGGGGCAAGTGTATATGTGTCTGAGGCACGTGTTTGTGAGGCACGTGTTTGTGTGTCCGTGGGGCAAGTGTATGTGTCTGAGGCACGTGTTTGTGAGGCACGTGTCTGTGTGTCCGTGGGGCAAGTGTATACAGGAAAAGTTTTTAACCAGTGCGCAAATTTTGACATAATAAACTTGAATATATTTTAATAAACACGTATTTTTTGTTTTGATATGTTTCAATAGTAAAAAATTAAGTTAACGCTTACGAGACTTGTTTACTCAGAAATTTATTTTATGGACGTCGCTTGCCAGTCCGTCGACCGGTCGCCCGATTCACGCCGCGCGTCGACCGGTCGCCTGACGCGCCAGCTGCTATCAGAAGTACTCACGCGCGCTCGCTCTATGCGACGGCGGATTATTGACCCCAGTTTAGCGCTACAATTTTTTAAGTTTAGACTGTGTAAAGTTATTTGTAAACGTAATTTTTCGTAAATTCCAATTTATCCTTCATACTTTCATGGGCTTAGGACCATCAAAATGCAGAAAATAAATCATAATAAGTAAGAAAGTAATACGTTTTAGTCCATTCAAAATAAAACATTTAGGTATGATAGGTACTTAGACATGATACAATTTGCGTCAATGTCTAATCAAAGAGAACCTAAGACACTAAGATTGTTTATAATTTCTTCTTACCTCTTCATTTTATTAATCACAATAATTTTAGGTATTGTTCGAAGTGACCTCCTCCTTTTTCAAGGCATAAACGTGCACGTTTAAATAAGTACCTAAGCATTTAGTTTGTTTAGGACACTAACACCACTTTTTACTTCATTGAAAGCGTTAATTATTTTTTCTTTCAAGTCATTTAGGCTCTGAGCCGCATACCCCGCACATACACCGCATTTCACTTGTTTCATACACCTTGGTTTGCTGCTAAGATTGTCCTCTCATTAGGGACCGTGGGATTGAGGATCCCTTTGGGCTCGCATACGAGGTACGCTCTCCCTTTCGTATCTTCTTCGTGCTGCTCGTAAATTTTCATTGCTTAACCAATACACTCGCACCATTTCATAATACTCGCGGTGAGTAAAATGAGACATTGTCACTACGCTAGTCTAGTACGCGGCACGCGCGCAGGGACATCCGACCTCCGCTTCCGCAAGTGACGTACTGCATGTGCATGCGTTTTGTTTATCCAACGCCGGCGCCGCGCCGCATGCCCCCGCACCCCCGGCCCCGTCTCGTGCGCCGTGGTCCAGCGGCCGGCGGTCGGCCTTCGCGTTTTCATTCATGCTCATTCATAGTATTACTATTAAATTATATCCATGTCTTGCTTATTTCAAATTGGGACAAAGTGGATAAATGAAAAAAAAAAGTCATAAACTAAAAATGGAAATGTGTTCTATTGCTTACACTGAGCCACCAAAAAAAATTTGCGCACTGGTTAAAAACTTTTCCTGTATGTGTCTGAGGCACGTGTCTGTGTGTCCGTGGGGCAAGTGTATATGTGTCTGAGGCACGTGTTTGTGAGGCACGTGCCTGTGTGTTTGTGAGGCACGTGTCTGTATGTCCGAGGGGCATGTGTCTCTGTGTCTGAGGAACGTGTTTGTGAGGCACGTGTCTGTTTGTCCGAGGGGCATGTGTCTGTGTGTCTGAGGCACATGTTTGCGAGGCACGTGTCTGTTTGTCCGAGGGGCATGTGTCTGTGTGTCTGAGGCACGTGTCTGTTTGTCCGAGGGGCACGTGTCTATGAGTCTGTGTGTCTGAGGCACGTGTATGTGCCTGAGGTGCACGTGCCTGTGTGTCTGAGGGGCACGTGTCTGTGTGTCTGAGGCACGTGTCTCTTACCGGTGGCTCCGAAGAACATGTTGAACAGTTCTTCAGCTGTCAGATCCGACTCGAATCCTCTGGAGTAGTACTGATGCTGTGTTGCTGGGGCGTGTGAAGCTTCTTCGCCGCGCAGGTCGTATTGTTTGCGTTTCTCGGCGTCCGTTAAAATGGCTGCCGCGTTCCCTATCGCCTGTAATGAGAAGACATCTGTTGTACCATGACGCGTACATGGCCAATGGCTAAATAATAACAGCCACACAGGTCGATAGATCAGGTTAAGCTACGCTTGTCGCGGATGGGTGACCATCTTTACATACCGTGACCCCTCCGTACCTCGGAAAGCACGTTAAGCCGTTGGTGCCGCCTGTCATTCGTGGATCTTTGACAGTCGTTACGGGTAGTCAGAAACCCGAAAGTCTGACAACCAGTCTTACCAAGGGGTATTGTATTATCCAGTAATTGGGTTGTGGAGGTCAGATAGGCAGTCGCTCTATGTAAAATACTGGTATTCAGCTGCATCCGGTTAGACTGGAAGCCAACCCAACATAGTTGGGAAAAGGCAGGCAGATGATGAATCAGCCTATAATGTTGCTGGGACACAGGCCTCCTCTCGGTGAGAGGCAGTGAGCCGTAATCCACCAAGCGGTTACAGTGCCGGTTTGTGGATGTCACATATATGTCTTCGAAAGGTTGGTTCTAAGACATGCCGGCATGACATGCATTCCTCACGATGTTTTCCTGACGTCACTGAAACGTTGTTTCTGAAAATAAATTGGTGTTTTTTCCAAAAGAGCGTTTTTGCCATCGTAAAGTCAATCCCCGCTGCCCAAAGATTTAAATCGCTAGATTTGCCCTCACCGTACTTAGTCACGCGAATTATATAGTGTTTCCATGCAATCAAGTCAAGTCCTTACGTCATTGTGTGTCAGAGGTGTTGAAACGAAACAGAAATGCGACTATCTTGTGTCGCGATATCTAGCGATTTAAATCTATGCCGCTGTCATAATTTCCCCCTATTTGGTCCCTAGCTTTTTCCTCTAGTATAAGGGCCTTTTTAGTTAAACATTTATGAACTTCTTCTTAAATTATTTTTAGGACAACCGTCACTACGGTCTTGATGTGCCATCTTCGGTTTTGTAAGAAACCGTAGCCTAAGGGGCCGGCGGAGCATGCGTAGTTCATACAAACGTAATACCAAAATAATTTGTAAATCAAACATATTCTTAAGGTAGTGTGTATTTATTCCGATTGGATTACAGAATATCTAGGTTCCCAAATATATATTTTGAATGGACACTGATTTAATAAAGACGAGATATGAGAAAAATAAGTTTTCTATAGAAATTTGAAATTCCTCATAATATCTCGCCAGCCCCTTAAGAGCGTTTACGCCGCACTGCATTTCATACAATCTTTCAAACCCTTATTTTTCGAAATTAATGAACCGATTTTAATGAAACTTCATAAGCAGGATACAAAGGTCTAAAAAGTTAGTAGAGAACATTTTCGAAATGTCTTATTTAAATAAAGATAACTGGAAATCTCTGTTTCTATGGAACATTTAAAATCGGTCTAATTTGGCTGTAACACTATTTTTCGAAAATGTTCTCTACTAACTTTTTAGACCTTTGAATCCTGCTTATGCGTATGAAGTTTCATTAAAATCGGTTCATTCATTTCAAAAAATAAGGGCTTGAAAGTTTGTATGAAATGCCGTACGGCGTAAACGCTCTTAAGCGGGACGACGCTGCTCAGCTCAGGCGATGCTGATCCCGAGTTACATACCTTGAAAGCTTCCCCAGCTCCTGGCGCGTGGTTCTTATCAGGATGCAGCTGTAGAGCGAGTTTCTTGTAAGCCTTCTTTATGTCGGAGTCTGTCGCCTCCTTAGATACACCTGGAAAGTAACATCCATACTAATATTATAAATACGAAAGTGTGACTTCTACCTCTTCACGCTTAAACCGCTGAACCGATTTAGATGAAATTTGGTATAGACATAGCTTGAGTCCCGGGAAAGGACATAGGATAGTTTTTATCCCGATATTCCCACGGGACCGAAACTTATGCGGGTGAAAACGCGGGGCGCTGTTAGTTATACTATATTTAGATACCACGTGGAAATCGGTTGTCATGGTATGGTCATGTGTTACGGAGGAATGAGGAAAATGTCGTGAGGAGAGTTTTGAGCATGAATGTCGATGGCTATAAGAGTAGGGGAAGACCAAAGAAATGATGGATGGACTGTGTGAATGATGATATGGTTAGAAAGGGAGTGACTACCGAGATGACGACTAATAGAGAAGTATAAAAGAAAAAAATATGTTGCGTCGACGACTAATAAATTTGGATAAGGGCAGGACACTGATGATGATGATTTAGACACCTCGTGGTTAGATAATAACAACCACACAGGTTGATCAAACTCAAAACTCAAACTCAAAATAATTATTTATTTCAATTAAACCATTTACAGGCACTTTTGAATCGTCAAGAAGTCGGTCAGTCAGAAAATATGAAGCTAGTTGGCCATTCCAAAGCGTAGGTACCTATGGAGAAGAACGGGCTAGAAACTCCGTGGACACTCTTTTAAGGACGCTATAACATTTTGAACTCGCTCAAGTTTAGGTATTTGAATCGCAACACAACAACATTACGCGCACGCACACATTGAACCCATTGTCCGCTCGATTTTATACGTAACTATAACTAATCTTGGTATTTGAAGGTATAATTTTTTTAATTTTACTGATATTTATTGCGTAAAGTTAGTTGTAAGTTCGCAATCGAATTAGGTAACTGCTATTAGTACTTACTATCTGTGATAATCATGTTTTAGTTTTATAGAACTTCATCAGTCATTACGTACCTACATTACGTATTGTACCCAAGAACGACATTAACATTTTAGTATTACAAGGAATATCTACGATTAACCCCCAGTCTGATGTTAGCTTGAAAAGATGTAAGTACTTTTAACCGACTTCAAAAAAGGAAGAGGTTCTTAATTCGTATGTTTTCTTTTTTTTAAATCATATTTTTTATGACAATTGTTGGAGCATTATACAATCAAATACTAGCCTGGGAGTTTATAGTAGAATTTCGTTGTGATATTTGAAAATAATCGTTCCCTTAAGAAAACAGTAAGTATTTTATTTAGTTAAAAATTAAAACAAAAGAAAATCAAAGGTCATTTATTCAAATTAGGCTGAGAATTTGCACTTTTCTAACGTCAAAATTACAAAAGACAGTCCCCGGCACGCCCGCCCTTCACCACTTCCTAGTGCTTTCGCTGGGAAGAAGAAGTGACGCAACAAACTCCCCAGCAGCACAACTGTCTGTTCGGTTAGAAAATACTTGATCGTATACAATACTAGGTATGCAAAGTAATTAACATTACAGGACACACAACATTAAATAAAATTATTATTCATATGTCAGCTAGCCACGCCAATATACCAACAAATACAATAAAAACAATACTTACTAAAAAAAAATAAAAAAAAATGTGTAAACAAAAACTTACTACCTAAATAAAAGCCTCCAGGTATAAAAGGCTTACATATTTAGACATTGCTGGGTTCTGTTCACATAGCTGTCACTTGAAGTCACTAAAGATAAACTAGGAATCGGAACAAACGGACTAGGAACGGGCTCTGACTAGGAATCGAAGTAAAATAAATAAGCAAGTTATTACTAATAACAACAATAAAACCATGTTCAGCAGGACGACCAGTCACCACAAGCAGCACCCGTTCACGAGCATTACGCAAAGATCAGCCATATTTGAGTGAAGGAAGCAACCCGACCCTCGACGCTGCCGCAAGCAGTGTCACTGCGTGTGGCAGCGTCGGGAGCATGACAAACTTGCTGCCGGTTGCTCAGGCAAGAATAACATGATCAATCGTCGAGGTCGCTGACTAATCACATATTGCAATAAACTCATTAAAAAACATTGAAATGAATAGATTATGTCAATAACAAGTTATGAGCGTTTACGCCGTACGGCATTTCATACAAACTTTCAAGCCCTTATTTCTCGAAATGGATAAACCGATTTTAATGAAACTTCATACACATAAGCCGGATACAATGGTCTAAAAAGTTAGTAGAATATTTTCGAAAAATAGTGTTACCGCCAAATTAGACCGATTTAAAATGTTCCATAGAAACCGAGATTTCCAGTTATCTTTTTTTAAATAAGACATTTCGAAAATGCTCTTTATTCACTTTTTAGACTTTTGTATCCTGCTTATGCGTATGAAGTTTCATTAAAATCTGTTAATTCATTTCGAAAAATAAGGGCTTGAAAGTTTGTCTGAAATGCCGTACAGCGTAAACACTTTTAAAATAAAATTACACAGAATTGACTTAAACAGTTAAATAAATATAACCTGGCGTCGTTAGAAATAAAACATGCAGCATGCTAAATTTATGCTTTGGAATGTTATGCTTAATCATTATTATGATTAGAGAATCATCATCATTCTCCTGCCCTTATCCCAATTATGATTAGAGAAATTATGCTTAAAAAAATTATGCGTAAGCTATTAAGCGTAAATAATGTTATGCAAAAATATAATTAGGAGAAACAAAAGTATGCCAAGTTATATTAAGTCTTAAAATTTTATGCAAATGGATAGGGAACCGTTAAAAAAGCCCAACAAATAAGTTATGAACCTTATGAAGCCGGTGAAATGGTGCACATAGTTTGTCCTTATTTCTAGCATTGTGAATATTACTGTTTTTAGTATACAAGTATTTTGCCTAATATAATATAAGATGTTGGCGAAGATGAATTGTGATGCAACCGTGAGAATACCAATATCTTTAAAAAATATCTTAGAGAAACTCTGGCACCTAGCTGGTAATGTGAAAAGTAAGATAAAATAATTGTTGATTATTATAAGCTTTTACGCATTATTTGTTTCCATCAGTATGTTTGTGCGTATGTGTGAACTATGATCTCTAAGATTCATAGACCTCGTGTATCGAGGATCAACTAGTTCTGGTAGTAAACAGTTATTGTAGAATTTCACTAAATGCCCTTCCATGTTTTCCTTCCAGAACTGGTCGTCTCTTGATACGTATTCATACTTAATTTTGCCATCGCCTGTCCATACTGCAAATACGCACATCTTTTTACCCGTTACACGTAGTTGGCCCTGGACTTGGTAGTACCATTTGCTTTTTTTTATTAACCGTGAAAGCGTCTGATTTATGCAACCAAAAGTCAATTTTCTTTTGCTTTATTGCTTCTTCGGGTTCCATATTAAAAGCAGATGATGGACACTTCACTTCTACAATGCCATGTTCGTATATGCCGTCTGGAGTAGCACCCAGAAATGAAAAGTCTTTGTCAATGAACAATCCACATTCTTGGATGTCCAAATTTAAAGCAGTTTTTAGTTGTTGAAGCGCTGTATGCTCGTTGTTCTTGCCATGTTTTATAGATGGGACATTGCTGAGATCGTTACCGTATAGGATCTGTTTAACAAGAGGCGCACAGTTGGTATTTGCACGCCTCTTGCAAACTCTGGCAAACCAGGACGCTGTCAAAAGTTTCCTTCTAGTCTCTAGCCAGAGCGGGCTTGCACTCTGTAAAACCGTGCTTCTTTCAATAGTTTGCCTCGCTTCTGTAGACATGACTAATGATTTTAAAAAATCTTCTTTAGCTTTATCGTATTCACGAACGTGCATGTCAGGTTTCTGACAAATTTCGCCATAATGGGCGTCTTTCGCCGTAACATTTTTTATTGACTTTTTCTTTTTAACATTCCTTCTTTTATAGTTATTTTCCTTCCGTTCTGTTTCTAACTTAATTATTCGTGTGTTTGCATCAGTTCCAAAAATAAATTTGTGCACGTCTGTCTGAAGTGTGCCGCCGGTGTTGAAAGATATGACTGCGGCTGCACATCGTCCGCTGTATGATCCTTTTAATGCATAGTTAACCCTTTTTCCGCCTATATATTTTGCAACTCTGGCATTAAGGCTTTCGACTAAGTTGTTTGTTACATTATACGCAAAACTGTACGCATGAAGAGATAATCTATGCGCCAAATCTGTAATTTTTTGAAATAATCCATATGCTATCATTTCGGGGACAAAGTTTTCGGAGCTGGTTTTTTTACAAAAATATGGTGGACATCGACTGTGGTCACCGAATATATGGTAGGGCCCATTTTGAATATCCTTTTTTATATTAATTACTTTTTCTGAGAATGGTATATTATCTTTACTAGTCCAGTATTTTATGGACGAGTCAACTCCCCAACGCAACCTTAAATACTTTTCTTTTATTAGTTTTCTGGCTTTAATGTGATAAAAAGTGTTGGTGGAGAGTCCTAAAAGGGCTTTACAATAATTTCGCAAAAGGTGGTTCTTACATTCTATTTTAGCTACAGTTAAATTTTCATATGGTCGGGCATTTCTAATGCAAGCATAGGTACTGGCGTCGCCATCAGCAATTAAGTGGGAATAAATAAGTCCATGGTCAGGTACGGAACATTTAAAACCTTCCGTTATAATTGCAGCTTCCATTGCAGTTGAAGGACCGCTGAAATTTTTAAAACATGTGTGGCCCGGTGGCTCCAATCCTTTATTTGCTGAACGGGAACATGTCACACAATATTTATTTTTCACCCCACAGTAAAGCACTTTTTTGCTGTGCTGTCCAACAATTGCCGCAGCGCCAGAAGAAGCATTGTAATTTGTTCCATATGAACGCTTACACCAACATGCATCTGCAATTACTGCTATCATTGGCACTCCTTGAGAAGACACATTTCCGATACGTTTCGCATGCTCAACTTCTTCTTTCCCTGCCTCAATCATACAATGATCCGCCGTTTGTTCCCACCATTGGCAAACTCGATTATGTGTAAGTTCATACAACCGCAGAGATATCGTCGGTATGTCAGCATGGGCAAGGACAGTATTAAGCTGGGTGTATCCAGCACCAGTGGACATAATTCCTGCTACAACTTCCTGATTCATGTCCATTTTATTATCGTCTTTTTGCACTGTTTCAAGCTTAAACTTCTCACCACACATTTTGCAAAGCAGTTCAAATGTAGAATGAAGCCCAGCTCTTTTTTCTTTAACCATGCTGAGATACTTAACGCCGCAATCAAAAAGAGAAGTGTGGTTACCTATACGGATTAGCTGGTCAAAAAGGAATCCAATCTCGACTATTCTTCTGCCTTCTGGCTTATATTCTTTTATTGCGCATTCTTGCTCCTGAAAATAAAACAGACAACATTAGTAGGTACCTAAGGTAAATCAAATGAAACAAATTACGAACCGACGTTGACATAACTTACAAGTGAAAATTCATTCTGCTCATCATCGCCTACGGAGACATTTAAGCTGCTCTCTCTGTTAAATAAAAAAAAACGTACTATATTTTCTAATACAAGACAACAAAACTCTACAGTAGATTTGTGTTTTTTTAATAATAATACTTACAAAGTCTCATTACTTTTATTTACTGCTATGTGTGGAGTTTTTTTTGTCCTTATTCCGAATTTCCGAATTCGTGGCATCTATAATAATAATAAATATTTAAGCAATGCACAACACAAAAAACCATACTTCGTGTCGAAAGTTATAACCATGACAAAATGACAATTAGTTTAACTTAGGGGCAAAAGCAACAGTAAAAGAAACAGTTAAAATAGTGAAGAAACATATTTAAGCGTTACTTTAGCTTTGGAAAGAAAATGGCCGTAAGTCAATTTATCACAAAATAATCCGCTTCCTTAAAAAACTGTATGGTATATTTGTAAACACCACCCTAAACATCTCCACAATTGATACAGCCCGATTCAAATTTTATTGCGGCTCGGAATATGAGGCGAGTCGCTGCGTAGTACCTAATTCATGGGTCAGCGGGGGTGAGAGGTAGGGTGGTGCGCAGCGAGTAGCACTTCAGAGCTGCCATAAAGTTTGATTCGAACTATACCAATGTCGATTTTTTATTTAAAAAAACACCCGCCATTTTGAATTTTAAAAAATGGATGTCATATTCGTAATCACCACCCCCAAAAACCCCAAAATCGACTATAGTATCAAATATCTCAAAAAAACATGTTTCTGTCATTTTAATTTGATTAAGTATAACTTAATAACATCAAATTTATACAATCTTTATCCGTCATCTACATCCAATAAACAAAAAATTACAACTAAGTATTTATTTCTAAAACAAATTCCAATAATCGTACTTACTTTTATTTCGATCCGAAAAAGTATCAACTTCGTCCAACCACAGTACACAACACGGAACTCACTTTTTACGTAATATTTTTTTGCGAGAAAGTGTTACAGTCGTGCTTCCACGGGCGCGTCTGAGCGCGGAATGACGACCCGCAAGTGTCCGCGGATAGAAAATGTATGGAGAAATTTGAGAACGTTTCTTATTTTTCTCATAAATGAAAAAGTTATTTATTTATCTACAAGATATTTAGCTTGTCGTATAGAGGACTATATAAGCAACAATATCTTATTATTTTTAAGTCAATATATGCAGTGGATTTAGCTATACTGACCCCTATTCAGACCCCTTTTTATTTAATTTTTTGCAATTAGTGTGATAGTAAAAACGTATTTGTGTAAAAATTTTGTATGGGGCTATTTAATTGTTATGGGGCCAATCTGGAGACGAATATATTATCTATAATTTGAAACCAAGATATCCTCGCAGTTGTGGCTCCTGTTTATTAAAATGGTACCTGAAAAGCACTGTTAATCGAAGAAAAATGTGATAGCGTCCTTAAATTATATTTTTACAAAAATATTAGTTACATCGTTAATGTTGAATTTAAATAATAACAAAAAGACGTACGCGTTAAAAGATCTTCAAGTGCTCGCATCGCTTGCCGAGGTAGGCCCGTGGATGGGAAGCCAAAATCCATTACGTAAGGGCCCGAAAATCTCACCAACAGTCTTGCCAAGAAATATGGTGTTACCCAGTCGCGCGTCTACGATAAAGGTAACTGCGTGTCGGCGACAGTCGGCAATGCGTGACGGCGACAGTCGGCAACGCGTGTCGGCCACAGACGGCAACTCGTGTCGACGACAGTGGGCAACGCGTTTCAGCGACAGCCGGCAACGAAAGTCGGCGACAGTCGGCAACGAAAGTCGGCGACAGTCGGCAACGCGTGTCGGCGACAGTCGGCAACGCGTGTCGGCGACAGACGGCAACGCGTGTCGGCGATAGTCGGCAACGCGTGTCGGCGACAGTCGGCAACGCGTGTCGGCGACAGTCGGCAACGCGTGTCGGCGACAGAAGCCGGCAACGAAAGTCCGCGACATTCGGCAACACGTGTCGGCGACTGTCGGCAACGCGTGTCGGCGACAGACGGCAACGCGTGTCGGCGATAGTCGGCAACGCGTGTCGGCGACAGTCGGCAACGCGTGTCGGCGACAGTCGGCAACGCGTGTCGGCGACAGAAGCCGGCAACGAAAGTCCGCGACATTCGGCAACGCGTGTCGGCGACTGTCGGCAACGCGTGTCGGCGACAGTCAGCAACGCGTGTCGGCGACAGTCGGCAACGCGTGTCGGCGACAGTCGGCAATGCGTGTCGGTGGTAGCCAACGATGCGTTGACGGCCGCCGACAATATGCCGCTCGTGTATATGTGCACCGAGCGGCATATGGGCGGTTGCACGTTGCAGTTGCCTCTCTCGTCGACGCGTGTCGCTCTTGTGTATGCACACTTAGTGCTTGGCCAGACTGGCAGCGTGGGGCGGGAGCGGCGCGGGTGCGTTCTGCGTGTTGTCGTGTCAAGACTTATTTTTACTAGAAAAAAGCTCGAACTAGTTTGAGAACCACGGCCACCGCGCGGGCCGCCCGCGCATCCACTGCGGCCGCTTGTATGAACGAGCTATGGCGTGAGTTGCCCGCGCGCTCCCCGCGCCGCTCACCGCGCCCGCGTGCCCACTATGGACACCCAAAGGAAGTTCATATGTTTGAGTTTGCCGCGCCGCGCCCGCCCCGCGCCCAAGTCTGGCCAAACACTTAGGAAAAGACAAGCAAGGTGATGATGATAGTGTCTACGTCACAAGAATACGTCAGACATGACTTTTTAGTCAATTTGAACCACGTCACGTTAGAACGAGTCAATTGAATATTAATTACTTAAGGAGCATCATACGATCTGCTCTTGGACATTTTCCCGCTAGATGGCGCTGAAGTCAACATTTTTAGTTTATTTTGTTTTATGTGTAATTGGCACATTATTAAGTCGTAAAAGTAGTGGACGCGGTTATCGGACATTACACTTTATTGAATTTGGTCATAACATTGCCTCAAAATCCACCCAATTCGACACATAACTGTTAGATAAAATCTGCCATTGAATACAGGTCGTTTACACACACAGACGTAAGCGAGTACTTCCATACGTTTATAAGAATAGACCACTAGATGGCGTGTATTTAAAAAATGCGCCGCCTGCTACGATATTTATATGAAAAATGAAATACGTTTCTTGAGAATACTGTGCCTGTGCGTAGTACTCGCAACCAGCGTGCGTGTATGACAAGATTTATGAACGTAAACGAGACAAAGGGAGTATGTAAGGTATCGTAGCAGGTGGCGTTCTGTAGTTTCTACCTACCCCCATGGGGAAAACGCATGAGTATGATGATAGGATAATAAAAGTCAAGCATTTATATAAAATCATTTAATAATCAAACTAGGCTGAGAATCAGCACTTTTCGAATGTCAAAATTACAATAAGACAGTCCCCCAAAACGCCCGCTCTTCACCACTTCCTAGAGCTTTTTGAGAAGTGGCGCAACAAACTCCCAGCAGCACAGCTGTCTGTTCAGTTACAAAAACTTCAGTCTACACAGTTTATAAAGATAGTTTTATTAGAATACCTTACACCGTAATTAATTATCAAATAAAAGTATTTGAAGTGACACAAATGAAGCCTGATACATGATTAAATTTATAGCATAATCAATTATTACAATAATTACAGATATTACACATTACATACACAAGAAAAAACAAAAGATAACAACAAATCAAAAAAATACAATTTAGTATGCGATTACATCGCATACTAAATTGAGGTAGGTGAAAAAATATTTTATAATGTCAAAGCCCTCTTATCAGTTTTTAGAAAAATAAAAATCTAAAGACCAGCTTATTGAGTTCACCAGGTGGTTATCTTACATAATAAAGTATTATTTCACCTTTTCATTTTATAGTAAATACAAATAAAAAGTAATATACAATGATAATGTTGATTATAAACAAACTACTACAAAAATAAGCCTCTTGATTTTATAGTAAAATACAAATAAAAAGTAATATATTATAGTGTCGATTCTAAACAAACTACTACAAAAATACAATATAACAAAAATCGTTTGACTTGATGATTTCACCATGTGCCGTGAGTCTTTTTGTCCACTGCTACAAGGCTGCTGCAAAGAAAAATAACTTTACTTAGTATATAATTATGTTACTTTGGACAAATATTATTTCCTATTCATTTCAAAATGTCATTTACCATCAATCTCCAAAGCTGCTCTAAAATTAAAATTACTATTTGCTCGAATTTCCAACTGATGTTGATGGACGATTTTTCACTAGAATAACATAATAATATATTTTAGACATTGAAATTGATACAATTTATGAAGTTAAAAAAATTGCCTTGTGTGCCAGTATATACTGGTACACACGGCTACATAATTAACCAGCTATACATTTCCAGTATAAGCTGATCTCGCATTGTATAAGATTTCCATATAATGGGAGGTCAGCTTATACTGGAAATGTATAACTTGATATCTAGCCGTGTATACATACCATTCAAATCTACACATTTAGCATTTTTTTGACCATGTCTCAATATGATTTCTGGCAGAATACAACTTTGTTCCTTTCGATTTATGTATTTTAT
Organism: Mesoligia furuncula; assembly: GCA_916614155.1. Lineage (NCBI taxonomy): Eukaryota > Metazoa > Arthropoda > Insecta > Lepidoptera > Noctuidae > Mesoligia > Mesoligia furuncula. Next base: position 12,804,203 of record OU744820.1, on the reverse strand, counting down.
TTAATGTGTCCCTGGGTGTGGTCTGCTTTTTCCATACAGTTCCATACCATTTGTGTCCAGTAGCAAGCGATCATCCTGAAAATAGAATATGTTTTTATTTTCTAATATCAATGAAATATAATAGATGGTTATGTAACATACAAAGAAACAATACTGTACCATGATAATCAAAGCATTTCTTACTGGTACTGACAATTTCTGACTTATTATATTTCCATTTGCAGCTGTTTTATTGACATTGCAGTAATAATGCTTGCAGTTTTCATGTATTCCGAATACAAAAGCGGGCTATTTCGCAAATCTGCTACTCTCACTGATACACATTATAATTTTCCATGCCACTAGTGTAACCTTCATCACGTTTGGCTTCAAAATATTTCGCCCGTAAAGTGGGAGCTTAGTGTTGGCAAACATCTAAAAAAAGTACAAATATGAATACAGAATATGCTTCACTGGTCTTGAGATGTCAATACAAATTTGATTTATTTATTTACCTTGTATAGTTCCCCCTCGCCCTCAACCCTCGACCTGTGCCCTCGTATAGTTTTTAATTACATGATTCTTGCATTCATTTTTTTTTGATTATGTTTCCATCTCAGACCAAAGTTCCTATATGACACTTTCTCTTTCAAGTTTGCAAACAGAGGAGTCTCCGTATCCAATAAAACTCAAATAGGGAAGTTGATGCATTTCTTCACTCTTTTGAAAGCCTTCCACAATAATTAGTGACACCATAATTAGTGCTGTAGGCGGTCCAGTAAAATTTTTGCAACAATTATGTGCTTTCATGTCCATGTCTCCTTTTTTCATAATATTGACACGTATAACAATATTTGTTTTGAACACCAAGAAATAGACATTTCTTAGTTTCTTTACCAACAATGCAGGCCTGAAAAGAAAAAGCAACACTTGTAAATATTGCACATAGTAAAAAGTTCATACAGAACCAAATATGTGTTTAGTAACGGAGTAGGTATGTAAGGTATCTTAGCAGGTGGCGTTCTGTAGTTTCTGCCTACCCCCATGAGAAGAAGGTATATGTTTATGTATGTGTGTTTGGTAATACATTAACTTACCATACAAGAACATGAATCAAAGTTGTAGCCATATGACCTTTTCAGCCATCATCCAACTACATACAGTAACATATGGAACACCGTCTGAAGATACATGACCTTTTTGAATAGCAACTGACCTTTCTTGTTCACCAGCAGTTTTAATTTCCTCTGACAAATGTTCAAACCACACACTGCCTAATTTTTTTTCAACACGACGAAATTTAGTCATTTATTTGGCGACATTATTGGAATATTCATGAGACTTGTAATGTGAGCTGATTGAGTGTAATAGCTACCAGCAGTCGCAGTTGCCCACAAAAATGCAGTATTTATTTTATTACTGCTCTCCGTAGTGCTTCCACGCAATTACCAGACATAGTGCACTTGAAAATTAATTCACTTCTCATCTCACTAACAAATTCAATTTGTGAAGATTCACACATATTTCGGTCTTTCCAATTGGAATGCCCATTAAATTACATTCTTCAGGTCCACAATGCGATACCCAGATATCGCAGATAAACATTTCTTTGGAACAGTTTCCACAGTCAATTGAAATCACAGAACACATAATATACTCCTATCCATTGAAATTAATCAGTTTCAGGATTAGAGAAATCTGAAATAGAAAAACAAAAAAATAGTACAATACTTCTATAAACTCAGTATTTGAATAAAATTTAATACTATCGAATTTCACAACCGTACAATGAGATCTCAGAATTTCCTAGTCGTATTTTATACCTGTAACACCTTTTTCACGTGTATTATGCAAATAAATTATTTGATTTGATTTGTATTCAAGCATTCTTTCTACTAGAAAAGAATTGCTACCTACTATTAGATTATTATTATTACAGGTACAGCGTACAGATGATATTGAATAAGATACGATTTATTTATGACAAGGTTACGTTCCGAAATCATTAGGTACAGAAAATAGAAACTAAAAGTAAAATTTTACTTATCTTTATATAAATTCCTGGTAGAATATTAGTCGATGAATAAGAAAAAAAAACAAATTAGATGTTTAAATACAATAATAAATCACGTTTGATGTAAGTAACTCAATCATTTGTTTGTTTCTGAACCAATGATTTCAAAAGTCAAAGTTCTGAACCAAAGATTACAATATAATGTGTTCTGAACGCACGTCCAGCGGCGCCGGCACAAGTACTTAGACCGCCGCCGCCCCGCTAGATGCGACATAACTATCAAACTAAAAATAATGTTTGTTTGTCTGAAACTGACAATATGCGTAAAAGGTATTCTATTTTACAGGTACATTCGATTTTGCAAATGTTTGCAAACTCGTTGGGTTACCGAATTATAATATTATGTACTTACTTATTTAATGTATTGTTGACCAAAAAATATAAGTAGGTAAAAACACATAACCACTGACTTTGTACTTATGTAATTGAGACATGTAAGTACCTAATTAGTATTGTGACGGGATTTCAGCGTCTAAAATCACGGGCCAACTTGCTGTTTCTAAAACCGCCGAAAGATAGGTACTTACTTACCTACTTACTTTTAAAATTGAATAATTATTAGTTACTATACCTACAAATAATTGCAATACTAGAAATATTGCAATTTGAATCAATGAAAATGCAAAGCATACAAAATAAAATAACACGCAAGAAAATCCGTGTGCAATACTATTGCATACAAGCAAGCCCCAAAATTATATTTATATCATGCATGTCGCTACGGCGTAAGAGTGGCAACATGGTGGCGCCCTTTTCTTCGGAATTCTTTCAAGGTTGCGAACACAACTCGGGTGGGACGGCAACGTCGCGCGTCGCATAAATGAATGGACAGTCATAGACCGCGAAATTCAAATTTCCTTACGTTTTTTGCAATGTGCAGGTCAGTGTCAGGTTGTATCTTGATCAAAATATGATTCGCGACAATAACAGGTACATATTTACAGAATTAGAATCATTAATACATCTTTCTAAGTTAGATTTCTACCACCAATAGTGGATGATGAATGATTCTAATGATTATAATTCTGTAAATATGTACCTGTTATTGTCGCGAATCATATTTTGATCAAAATACAACCTGACACTGACCTGCAAATTGCAAAAACGTAAGAAAATTTGAATTTCGCGGTCTCAACTACCCATTTCACTATAAATCCTATCTACGAATAATGATATTTATGTTGCCACAAAACAATATTATGTAATAAAGTTGTTTACGTTGGTAAGGTCGTCAGGTCAGGTTATTGATTATAACGTTTTTTTTTGTGAATCTGTTCATGAAAGGTAGGAAAGGAAATAAATCAATCACTTATTACGTATGATATTGATTTAACAGAATTATAATAACGCGTTTACGCCATCTAGAGTTCTCATCTCTAAACTATCGCAATCATGGCGATTGAGTTTGCTTACTTTGCTTGTCAAAACTCACGCACACTAGTGGCGCAACTGTCAAATTTCGTCTGGATTTCGCGATCGTTTTCCTCGGTAAATAATGTAAGTTATTTCCTAAAAAGGTCGATCGCGGGGACATTTCATTATAGAAAAGTGATAAAATGATTCGTTTTCAACAAAGTGTGTCTGTGTTTAGCGTACAATCCCCAAGAAAAATGTATGGACGGCCCGTCGCAACATCCACCTTAAACTTGTATCGTACATATTATCCTTATATGACGCTCGAAGACAGGGAAAATATTGTGCAAGGTGACTGTAAGCTATGTTGTTTAAGACCTTCCGTAAAAAAATTAATATACCGAATGAGTCAATTTCGTTTTTGTTAGGGTTCCGTACCCAAAGGGTAAAAACGGAACCCTATTACTAAGACTTCGCTGTCTGTCCGTCTGTCTGTCACCAGGCTGTATCTCAGGAACCGCGACAGCTAGACAGTTGAAATTTTCACAAATTATGTATTTCTGTTGCCGCTATAACAACAAATACTAAAAACAAAATAAAATAAATATTTAAGGGGGGCTCCCATACAACAAACGCGATTTTTTTGCCCTTTTTTGCTCGATATCAAAAATGGCAACAGGTAGGCACTTGAAACATTCACAAAATACTCAGTTGTATTTTTAATTTAATAATAAATAATAAAATTAAAATAAAATAAGTATTTAAGGGGGGCTCCCATACAAAAACGTCAAGTTTTGCCTTTTTTTACTCGATATCAATATTACCTACAGGTAACAGGTAGGCACTTGAAATATTCACAAAATACTTAATTGTATATTTACTTTAATAATAAATAATAAAAATAAAATCAATGTTTAAATCAATGTTCAGTCTCGCGCCGTACACTACGGAGCACGGTCGCGTTTTATAACTGCCGGGGACTCGCGCTATTGGCTATGGCCTCGTCTACTGTGAAGTGTTCAAATTGTAATGTTGTGATCAACGAACTTTTAGCGTTTCTTTCGAACGTGCTGGATTATATGGACGAAGAGAGCATACACCAGCTGGTAACTTCGTCCTTCGATGTAGAAAGCATCTCACAGGCGAAGTGTTTGCTTTTTGAATCCGTTCCTAATGCAAGAAAAATGCCGGTGAGGCGTAAAGAAGGGAAGAAGAGAATGTCTCGAGACCTGGATGACATAATTTGTCTAATGAAGGGTATGGATGCCGAAGTATTCCCTGTGTTCGTGGCAAAGGACTTACATAAAGTGCCTAGCGTGAGTTTTGATCATATAGATTGCACCCGTTTGCTAAAGGATTTAGCGAGGGTTCGGTATGAAGTCAGTATGTTGCAAGAAAACGTCGTAACAAAGGAGATGCTTGAGGCGTTTGGAAAGGACCTGAGACAAGCGTCGATTATTGTTGACAACCATACATCTCAAGATCAATTTGTCAATAGAAGGAGAGGAGCATGTCTGCAGGAGAGCTACTATGAATTGTGCAGCGGCCCGGTTGGCTTGCAGTATGTTCCTATTAAGGATAATAGTGCATCGTCATCGTCGTCGTCAGGAGCGAAACGTCACTCAACGCCTACGAGGAATGAATCATCGCCCGCAAGCACGCAGCCTATCTCTTTTCAACGCGAGCAATCGAATGAAAAGGAGACAAAAACTGACAGGCACGTGGAGGCCCGGATGCGGACTGTGGTTCCGAACGTCGTGAGCGGTGTGAGTGAAAGCAGCAATGTTACCAGTCCTGGACGCGGCGGCGGGAGCGAGACGGCGCTAGGCGGTGAGGCCCAGCGAGAAGGTACTGTGGTTTCGAATGCACCGGATAGTGAGCTTGAGTGCGCGCGCGCGTGTGTCAACAAATCGGTTATATTACCGAGCGTTAATTCGAAAACAGCTGTTAATACTGTGCCACCTTCTTTGTTAATAAATAAAAATGTCTGTCAGGTTGCTAAGAACTGCTCACAGGTAACTAAAGAGAATGCTGAATGGCAAGTTGTTCAGTCAAAAACTGCCAGGAGATATAAACTTATTGGTCAAAAAGGTAGGGCGTCTACAGCGCCGGACGGCAAGTTTAAAGCTGCCGACATAAAAGTCCCTTTGTTTATTTCTAACGTCTCTAAAGATACTTGTGAGCAGGACATTGTTGACTATATAAAAGGTAATACCGGTGAGGTTGTGTCACTAAAAATGATAAAAATGAAAACGAATCGAAAATACAACGCATATAAGTTATTTGTTTCAAAGAATAAATTAAATTTGTTTTTAAATGACGACTTTTGGCCTGATGGAATTACGTTTCGGCGGTTCGTGCATTTTATGTATGGACAGAAACAAGTATATAATAATGTTAAAGTTTAATTGTTTTTACATCATGGATATTAGTAATGAAATAACATATAATAATTGTAGATTCATTAGTTTTAACTGTAAAAATTTTAAAACATCCATAGAAGATGTGAGAAAATTATGTATGTCGGCGAATTTAATCTGTCTCCAGGAGACGTGGTTACTCAATCACGACCTTCCGCTGTTGGGTACTGTATCTCCTGATTTTGAATACATAGGTAAGAGTTCAGTTGACAGCAGTGAATTGCTGGTCGGTAGACCATATGGGGGTTTGGCCATACTATGGCGAAAGGGCATTTTTGATAGTGTGTCTGTAATAAATTGTAACAGTGACAGACTGTTAGCTATCAAGGGTAATATAGGTGGTCGTTCCATACTAGTTTTTTGTGTGTACATGCCAGTAAAAGCGAGAGAAAACTTGCCTATTTTTACGGATATTCTCAGTGAAATTAGCTCAATTGAAGAAGGTAATGGTGGTCAAACTGTTGTAATTTTAGGAGACTTAAATGCTCAACCAGGCCAATTATTCTTTACCGAGCTTAATAGCTTTTGCGCGGATAGATCGTGGGTGTGTGCTGACGTGGAAGTGTTAGGGATTGACTCGAACACGTTTACCTATTTTGACACATACCATCGTAAGGGTAGTTGGTTGGATCATTGTATTGTCTCACAAGCGGCTTGGCAATCTACAGTTGACGTCGGAATAATTGAGGATATTTTTGGGTCTGATCATTTGCCGATTTTTATCGAGTTAAATTTGGGTTCAATTAGTCCAATCGTAGCAGTCCAAAATACATCTCGCAGTGCTGTAATTTGGGGTGAAAGGGATGAGGCTCAGATTAATAAATATCGGGATTTATGCAATAAAGGCTTGCGAGATATTGACTTTCCCACAGAATTTGAATCATGTAGTTTTGGGGCTTGTTCTTTATCTAATCATAAGGTAATTTTAGATAACGTATATAAGACGTTTATTGATGTATTATGTGATGCGGCTGTACAATCCAAAAAAGATATCAGTCGTAAACGGCATAATAAACGAGTGTGCGGCTGGAATGAACATGTGAGGGAGGCGCATCGGGAGGCTAGGCTAAAATACCAAAACTGGATGGCTCTGGGTAGACCAAGTAATGGTCCTGATTACGACCAGATGTGCGAGTCTCGGAAAATTTTTAAAGGGCGGCTAAAATGGTGTCATAAGCATCAGGACCAAATTAAAATGGACGTATTGGCGAAACAAAGAGCCGAAAAAGATTTTATTAAATTTTGGAAGTCCACCAGTAAGCTTGATGTTAAGCCTGGCCTCCCTGTGAATGTAGATGGCCGAAATGACCCGGAGGACATAGCTAATTTGTTCATGGAGCACTTCAAAGTGTGTTCTCCTCTAGGTCCTTCGACCACTATGCCAGACGGTGGGCCCATCGTGTCGGGCGAGGAGCCTTTACTTAAATTTACAGCGAAGCAACTTAAGAAAGTTATAAGTAGTATGCGTAGAGGTAAATCTCCTGGCCACGATGGGCTCAGTATCGAGCACTTCAAATATGCGGGTGTGCACGTGCCGAGGGTCCTGTCTATGTTCTTCAATTTGTGCATTAGTCATTCATATTTACCTGATGATTTGATGAAAACTACAGTGGTGCCCATTTTGAAGAACAGGACAGGAGACATATCGGACAAGGAGAACTATCGCCCCATCTCTCTCGCGACAACTGTAGCAAAATTGTTGGATAGTGTGCTTGAGTCTTGTCTGGATAAGTACATAAACATTCATGACGCTCAGTTCGGGTTTAGACCTGGACTGTCAACTGAAAGCGCGATTCTGGCACTTAAGCACACTGTCCAGTACTACACTGAACGGAAGACTCCGGTGTACGCCTGTTTCTTGGATCTCTCCAAGGCCTTCGATCTCGTGTCGTATGAAGTGCTTTGGAGGAAGCTGGGGGACAGGGGTATACCTGCGGAACTATTGAAAATATTTCAATATTGGTACTCGAATCAGACTAATTGTGTCAGGTGGTCAAACTGTTTCTCGGAGTCGTACAGGTTGGAGTGTGGAGTGAGACAGGGGGGGTTGTCCTCTCCAAAGCTGTTTAACTTGTACATGAATGACCTCATAGTCGAGCTCAGTGGCATGCGTGTCGGTTGCCGCGTGGGGGGTGTCTGTGTAAACAACATCAGCTACGCGGACGATATGGTTCTGCTGGGCCCGACTGCGAGGTCAATTAAAGATATGTTGAAAGTTTGCGAGGAATACGCCGCATCACATGGTCTTATATATAATGTAAGGAAAACCGAGTTCATGGTTTTTAAGGCCGCCGGCAAGTGCCCTGACACCTTTCCTTCAATTAATTTGAACGGCTCAAATATAAAACAGGTAACCAAGTTTAAATATCTGGGCCATATACTTGTCGACGACCTTAAGGACGATGAAGATGTGGAGAGGGAGCGCAGGGCGTTGGCGGTTCGCGGGAACATGTTGGCGCGCAGATTTTTTCGTTGTACCGATCAGGTCAAAATAACTTTGTTTAAAGCGTACTGCCAAGGCCTATATACGGGAAGTCTGTGGTTCAACTGTTCACGTGGGACGCTAAGCGCCTTGCGCGTCCAATATAATAATGTTTTCAGGATGATGTTGAAACTCCCTCGTTTCTGTAGTGCCTCGGGGATGTTCGCCCAATCGCATATAGATGGTTTTCATGCGATCATCAGAAAAAAGGTGGCATCGCTTGTGAGGAGGATTCGGGGGAGTAACAATAGCATCCTGAAAGTCGTTGCTGAGGATCCGAGAGCTCCTGTGCTGAGGCATCTCATGAGGAATCATTGTCCGCCTGAAGTGCCTCGTAAGTACATGACTCACTAATAATTTGTGTATGTTGTAATTATAATTACTAATCCTAGTGTTTAAGTTTTAGCATGTAAGTTACTAACAAATATGGTTCCATTGTTGTCCGAAAATTAAACAATTTATTATTATTATTATTATTATTAAGGGGGCTCCCATACAACAAACATGTTTTTTTTCGGCGTTTTTGCCTTGTGGTACGGAACCCTTCGTGTGCGAGTCCGACTCGCACTTGGCCAGTTTTTTTAACCCCCGTCAAAAACAGAGAGGTGTTATAAGTTTGACGTGTCTATCTGTGTGTCTGTCTGTGTCATCGTAGCTCCCAAACGACTGAACCGATTTTGATTAAGTATTACAAAGCTAGTTTAATCGATGTAAAAAGTTATTTAAAAAAATCAAAAAACCCAACTGCGGTAAAAAACTTAGGTAAGTTAAAAGAAACTGAAAAGCTAAAAACAAGCCCATTTTAAATTAAATAAAAGTTGGAAGCAGGCGGGACCCACATCATTTTTATTGTATTTTCAAATTCAAATGGGTCCCGCCTGCTTCCAACTTTTATTTAATTTAAAATGGGTTTGTTTTTAGCTTTTCAGTTTCTTTTAACTTACCTAAGTTTTTTACCGCAGTTGGGTTTTTTGATTTTTTTAAATAACTTTTTTATTTCCAGCTTTTTAGTTTACAAAGAAAGATTTCGCAGACGATTTAGTTCTTGGTAGGTGTTTTTTTGCGATTTGTCACTTCGAATTGCTTTTAAGTATATATTTTTGCAATCACCTTTTAAAACCCTTTATTTTGATACCCCACTCGACAGGTTTTGAAAAAAAAAATTTTTTTTTTTTTAATATGGCGTCCAGTAGTCGCCATATTGAATTTTCACTAACGTCATGTCTTTAGTGACACTCGCCGGACTAAGAGGAATCGATTAACGTGTGAATCATAAAAATCGGCCCCGGCGTTTGGTCTGTATAGTGCTTCAAAGGAACATATTAACATACATACATAGGCTGATGAACACATTACCACTCCTTTGCGTCGCGCAGTCGGGTAAAAATAGTAGATTGTTATACAAGGGTCGGAAGGAATCAATTTCCATACGAGGCATTTAGACGCCCGAGCGCAACGAGGGCGGCTATAGTCCGAGTGGGAATTGATGACTTTCACCCGCGTTAAACACTCTACTTTTCATTTCGAATTTAAGGAAAGTAAAAACTCGTAGTTTTTCTAAAATATTTATCACACTAATATTATAAAGGCGAAAGTTTGTGAGTGTGTGTGTGAGTGTGTGTGTGTGTTTATATGTTTGTTACTTCTTCACGGTCAAACGGCTGGACCGATTTTGATAAAATTTTGTATGGAGGTAGCTGACACCCTGGATTAACATATAGGCTACTTTTTATCCCGATATTCCCAAGGGATCGACACTTATGCGGGTGAAACCGCGGGGCGCAGCTAGTTGATAATAATTACATGAATAATAAGTACCTATTTATTAGTCTTTTTTAGGGTTCCGTAGCCAAATGGCAAAAACGGAACCCTTAGAGATTCGTCGTCTGTCTGTCTGTCTGTCCGTCCGTATGTCACAGCCACTTTTCTCCGAAACTATAAGAACTATACTGTTGAAACTTGGTAAGTAGATGTATTCTGTGAACCGCATTAAGATTTTCACACAAAAATAGAAAAAAAATAATAAATTTTAGGGTTCCCCATACTTAGAACCGAAACTCAAATTTTTTTTTTCATCAAACCCATACGTGTGGGGTATCTATGGGTAGGTCTTCAAAAATGATATTGAGGTTCCTAATATCATTTTTTTCTAAACTGAATAGTTTGCGCGAGAGACACTTCCAAAGTGGTAAAATGTGTGTCCCCCCCTGTAACTTCTAAAATAAGAGAAAGATAAAACTAAAAAATATATATGATGTACATTACCATGTAAACTACCACCGAAAATTGGTTTGAACGAGATCTAGTAAGTAGTTTTTTTTTAATACGTCATAAATCGTAAACCGCAATTTACCATTCATTCAATCAACTCAAAAATAAAAAAAACCATTTAATTTCATAAACATAAACCTTATGCATATTCCCGGATGTTACGGAACCCTCGGTGAGCGAGTCCGACTCGCTCTTGCCCGGTTTTAAATTTGAAGTATGGAACACACCACGTCACCGCCACATGAGTAGATTCTGTGTCACCACCGCGGGCCGTCTCGCTTACTAGGGCCCGTATTATAATCATTCTGTCTGCATTCTTACTTTTACCATTTTTCATAAATTACTTAGAAAACACGATAATCTTGATAAAAAATACTAAAAATTGTGTTGCGACGTGACACTTTTTAGTGCTGACCGTCCACCCAACTTTCTTATTTCGATTCAAAACTTGCATACAGCCTAATCGATACTCGCAATAAAAAAAAAGAAAAAAATTTGTAGAAACTGATTAAAAACTCTCTAAACTAACAAAATGTATTGAAATGTAAAGTATGTAAAGTGTTTGCAGAATATCCAATCTATAGAATTAATTAATTATCATCATTCTCAATAAAAAACTTCTGGAAAGCCTAACTAAAAATGTTTACTGGGAATTCTGTAGTAAACTATTAGAAATTATCAAAAATAAAATCCACAATAAATAATTGTCCAATAAATTAAAATAATTTTAAACAGCGAGCGCATTCCGAATATAAATTCAATTATAGAAGCATTTCGGCGCGAAATTCAGTAAATGAGGTACCTATGTCCGCCTGTCTGATAGTGACATGATATTAGAAGAGATTGAAATGATATTAGAAAAGCATAAATCATTATAATAAACAATGCTTGTTGTATTTATTGCTTAAAATAATTTTATTTTATTTTCAAATATCGATTACATTCGTCATATTAATTACTCGAGTCAATCGAAATTTAAAAAAAAAATGTTTGGAATAATCGCTTTCACACATCATTGCAATAAAAAAAAGCAATAATGGTCGGCGATTCTGAACATAAATTGAGTAGTGGTAATGATTAATACGTATTATTGAACCTGTGTTTGAATATTACGTTAAAACCTGGGCATTTTCGTGTTGTTTATAATATAATCAATAACATTTGTCACATTTTAAATCTTATCTACATCTGTGTGTGTGAAATTTGTGAAAAGTAAAAATGTTAACACACACGACCGTCGCGAAACTTCGACATTAGATATCAAAAAAACTTCATTACCACTACTTATTTATCTTAAACTATGGATAAATTCGTCAAATAATTAAATGATGTATATTCACAGCCCCCTATGGTAAAGTCAGGATGTTCGAAATCCCCAATTTTTATGTTTTTTAGCCTCGACCACAACTGACATCAAAATGGTGATTATCGTACTTAAGTATGTTGAATTTATTCAAGGTAAATTATTAACTTGTGCGCTAAATATGAAAGATTTAATGGCGTTAACATAATGAGCTTTTTATCCAACTCTCCTAGTTAACGCACATTCGTAAGATTTGATGGGTAGCATAATAAATATTTACATAATCAATTAAGGGTGTCGTATGGTCTGACTGAGCTGACTACCTAACTAAATTTAGTTCTATTTTCAATTTTCATTCCCGCCCTAGGGAGGGAAGCAATTACTATGAGTATTTCCCGCCCAAGGGTGGGAAGCAGCGTTTTCCACCCGCTTATCGGATCAAACAAACACTACTTTCCGAGTATGAGAGATGAAAAAAATATTTCGCAAGCTGTGAAGCGCATCCCCCATAACTTTGATGATAGTACTCTAATACTTTACTTTATACTTTGAAATCTTTGGAACTAAAAAAACCCGGTCAAGTGCGAGTCGGATTCGCGCACTGAGGATTCCGTATAATTACAAATTTACGGTTTTCGGATCTTTTCCTTTACTTGTGCTACATGACCTTGCTTCTTGCCAAATTTCACGATTGTAGGTCAACGGGAAGTACCCTATAGGTTTTGATTCCCTTGCAAGTGTCAAAATATGCGGCATAAACGGAACATAAGCGCCTGTATCTTTTGATTGCGTTGACTTGGAAGTTTGATTTTTTCACAGCTTCAAGGGATAGCAGCCCTGAGTATTTGATATTAATTTCAACTTGATAACTCCACACGTTTCTGAGAAAAAGGCTCTTGACAGATGGACAACGGAGTGATCTTATAAGGGTTTCATTTATCCTTTAAAAATATTACTTGATTAACTTAGCACTCCACTAACAACAAAGAATATTTTCAAGGATTTAAGAATCATTGTTTCTAAGCAAACATATTTGCATCTTCAGGAAAACCAAATGTATCTGTTAGACATGTTTAAAAAACAATCTCCATTTTAGCCGAAAGACGTCCTCTGCTGGACATAGGCCTCCCCCAAGCACCTCTTTCTTTCTTTCTTTTCTTGCCCAACCTGAGTAGGCCAAACGCCTCCTGCCGGAGGCTTTACGCTTGGGTCGTGCGGTCCATGTTCCTATATGGGGCCACGATGTGGGCGCGTTCACTGCGGCGACGAGCCTCCCACTACCTGAACGCGCCCCAGAAGGTGGTAGCCGTTAGGCTTATCCGGGGCTACCGCACGATCTCGGGCGAGGCGGCAAGCCTCCTTGCCGGACTGCCGCCATGGGATCTGAAGGCGATAGTCCTCGCGCGCCTGTATGAGTGGCGCGCGTAGGCACTACGCCGGGGAGAAACTCCGCTTCCGCGGCAAATCGCTGCGGAGCGGACGGATCTCCGGCGCGATCTCATGGCGGCATGGAAAGAGCGACTGTCGCAAGCCATGGTCCGGGGCGAGAGGGAGTGGGAGGAAGTCGCCTCCTTCTGTGAAGCAATCATGCTAGCGAAGGAGGTGGCGGGACGACTCATGGAGAGAGCCTCCCGTCCCAGCCGCCGCGGGAGACGCTCCGGGCGTCAGGAGCCGCGTGACGACTCCCGGCCACTGTAGGCGCGGGCCTGCGGGCGGAGAGTAATGGGTACCTCACCGTCCGATCAGGACCAGGCCCGTGCCGGACGGCGCGTACGTGTTCCACGCGGGCCTCAAAGAGACGTCAGCATCGAGGAGGGGTCCCCTTAGGGCCGAAGCCTGCTGGGCCAGCGGGATTGTCCGAAAGGGTTACCGCTGGCCCGGAACATAAAGGGCTAAGGAAGGAACACGGGTGGGTTTTAGTCAGTAAGAGTCTGACACTCCCTTCCGCTCCACCCAGAGCGGGAGGGGTCATTTGATGATTTCCCATCCGAAAAAAAAGAAAGGCCGTCACACTTACACGTATTCGTGCATATATTGAAAATTAATGAATCGATTTTGATGAAACTTGCACTGTTGCCTAAGTATTTTTGACAGATTTGAGACTGAGAGCAGACTGTGAACGTTCAATTGCCCCTCACATATGCGATGTGCCGAAATGTCGAGTGGCGACCGTGTACCGGAAGACGTAGCGTTATTGAAAAATGTTTTAAATAACATAACAATCAACTATTTTCTTTGTTACTGCTACAAATCTTATTAGTAGCAAAAATAAACCTTGACAAGCAGAAATTCAAGGAAATTCATTATTTCCTTTGTTGTACAGTTTTTTAGTGGACGACACGCACTACCTACTCAATATTATTATCATTTTAACTAACAATATTGCTCTAATTATTTGACAAATATTTTCGTATTTTATCTCTTCACTAGCTTTTGCTTCGCTCGCGTTAAGTATTATTAAAAAAAACATTTACATCCGCCATCATCCCTTATTTTAACCCCATGGGGGGGGGGGTTGAATTTACCAAAATCCTTTCTTAGGGGATGCCTACGTCATAGTAGCTATATGCATGCAAAGTCTCAGCCCGATCGGTTTAAAATTGACAAAGTTTCATACAAAGTTTCAACCCCTATTTTATCCCCTTGGGGGTAGAATTTATCAAAATCCTTTCTTAGGGGATGCCTACGTCATAGTAGCTATATGCATGCGAAGTCTCAGCCCGATCGGTTTAAAATTGATAAAGTTTCATGCAAACTTTCATCTCCTATTTTATCCCCTTGCCTTGGGGGTAAATTTATCAAAATCTTTTCTTAGCGGATGCCTACGTCATAACATCTACCTGCATGTCATATTTCAGCCCGATCCCTCCAGTGGTTTGGGCTGTGCATTGATAGATCACTATGTCAGTCAGTCAGTCAGTCAGTCACTTTTGAGTTTTATATATTTAGATAACGAGGGGCTCGTGGCAAAATAATAACAGCCGCACGAATCGATCAAAGGTTATGCTTGCCGCAGTCTTTTCGTCTGCCAGTGCCGGATTAACACTTCTTGATGTCCTAAGCAATCCACGCCTGTAGGCCCTCCTATCCACTAGTCACCTCGTATTTTTTCAAAACAACGACGAGCGATTTGTAAAGATTGGCGCACATCTCTAGCTAGAGTGACTTTTGGGTCTTGTAATATCTTGCTGATAAACAGCCTTGCCTTTCATGTGCTAGCAAATACTGTTTCGGTGCTGTTTCTGCCTTATGGTGCCCCCCGAGACGTGATGCCCTAAGCAATTGCTTAATTTGCTTATGGGCTAATTAGTTACTGTCGTCGGTTCGTGGTTCGTGGACTATCCATTACATACCGAGAACCCTCCGTGCCTCGGAAGGCTGTTATTCGTAATCTTTGACTGTCAGAAGCCCAAAAGTCTGACAACCAGGGTTACCAAGGGTTATCTTGTTACCCGGTAACTAGACGGTGTTAGACGGCACGGTTGGCGCAGTGGTTAAGCGATAGACTGCTGCGCTGCGTGTCGCGGGTTCGATTCCTGCACGGAACAAATATTTGTATGACCTACAACTAGTTGGTTCAGGGTCTGGCTGTTTGTGTATGTGAGTTTAAATGTTTGTAAACGCACCCACAATACAGGAGAAATTCCTAGTGACAACGCCAAAAAAAAACTGTGTTGTGGAGGACAGATAGGTAATCAGCCGTTCCATGTAAAATACTAGTTCTCAGCTGCACCCGGTTAGACTGGAAGCTAACCCCAACATAGTTGGGAAAGGAAAAGGCTAGGCAGATGGATTGATCTTATGAAAGAAAGAAAGAAATTCTCTCAGATAAGGTTCATTTCCGTACGAAATACTGTAGGTACTTAGCTTAAGGAATGTCGAAATTCGCTCTAAAGAATTCAGCCATGGTTTTTGTGGTAGCACATTTAAATTGTCTTATATTTTTTTGCAATTCCCCATGAATTCCCCTCAAAATACCCTCCTTCTTGAATAACATTATGGTTTACGTGGGTATAAAAAAAAAATCAGCATTATCTTTATAATTTCTAATGTTATCATGACAACAAGGAGGAAAACAGTTCTAGTGACCCTGAAATCAACCTTGTGTCCTGGTTAGTAAAGTTCACATTACATATACACAATAAGCATGAATAATTGCTTACCTAAACAACACAACATGGTCGAACACTGATATTAAATATTTAAGTAAAAAAAATCAATAATAAGTCGCAGGTTGTATTGATTCTTACTTTCACATGGTAAATCCATACTATGAATGAGTATGAATGTCGATGGCTGTAAGAACCTTTGCACACCACTTTTTTTTTATGCACTGACGACGCGCGTAGAACGCGATCAGGACGCTCAACAAACGCAAGACTTACTTACTGCGACAGATAATACGGAAAGTATGACACAGAAAGAGATAGCTATCTGTAGTGTGTTGCTCGCTGCTATTAGCAGACTAAATTAAACTACAACAATTGTCTGAATTTGTCTGCAACAATTTGGGCGCGCTAGTGCGATATCTACCTCTTTAATATAATATCATTGGCTAAAACGTGTTGATAATGCGCAGCGGACGCGCTAATCAAAAACGTGCGTCGTCAGCGCATAAAAAAAACGTGGTGTGCAAATGCTATAAGAGTAGGGGAAGACCAAAGAAACGATGGATGGACTGTGTGAATGATGATATGGTTAGAAAGGGGGTGACTACCGAGATGACGACTGATAGAGAAGTGTGGAAGAAAAATATACATATGTTGCGCCGTCCACCGATACATTGGGATAAGGGCTGGAGAATGATTAGCCTTATCCCAACTATGTTGGGGTCGACTTCCAGTTTAACCGGATGCAGCTGAATACCAGTATTTTACATTGAGCGACTGCCTATCTGACCTCCACAACCCAGTTACTGAGTAATACGATACCCATTGGTAAGACTGGTTGTCAGACTTTCGGGCTTCTGACTACCCGTAACGACTGTCAAAGATCCACGAATGACAGCCGGGACCAACGGCTTAGCGTGCTTTCCGAGGCACTGAGGGGTCTCGGTATGTACAGATGGTCACCCATCCACTGACATACTGGTTGATTTATATATTTTTAACAAAAAAACATATTTTGTCCATATAGTAATTACTGGTTTTGTTAGACTTATAATGAAACTTTTAAGTTCTTTTGACTGTACTTACTTGTCATAAAGAGCAAACTTACATAATGTGGATAAGACAAAGATTAAAACAGAAGACGATCCAGGAGGGGATCGAGGTGGGGGGTGGAGCGGGGGTTCAGGGGATCAGACCGGAATAACTCATATGATTCGTCGTCGTCGTTTCAGCCGATAGACGTCCACTGCTGGACATAGGCCTCCCCCAATTTTGGGAGGGTTTGCCATAATCGCCACGCTTGGCAGGCGGGTTGGCGATCGCAGTATGGTATGATGGTGGAATACATAGAGAACGCTGCTGCCCATTCTCCGGTACGATCCTTAGTCGCCTTTTACGACACCCACGGGAAGTAAGGGGTGGTGGTATTCTTTATGTCCGGCACACTCATATGATTCATACATGGACTATTGTGGAATAGCTATTAGGAGTATCAATACAAAATATTAACATTCCTGAGAACCCAATTAAATGTGATATATGTTATTAAGAAGTTATTAGGGAAATGAGTATTTAATGGTTACACAGAATAACTAATGCAGAAATGAACTGCTTGTAATAATTTACCACGCCTCATCAGCAATTGTAATATTAATCAAACAATTATGGGGTACCTGGATATAGTATAAAATATTTCTGTGTGTGTATTATGAGAATAAAGACCACAACTTAAAACACGACCAGATTCAGGAGGCAGAGCTCGTCTCAATAAAAAACGCCGAAAAAAACACGTTTGTTGTATGGGAGCCCCCCTTAAATATTTATTTTATTTTGTTTTTAGTATTTGTAGTTATAGCGGCAACTGAAATACATAATTTGTGAAAATTTCAACTGTCTAGCTATCGCGGTTCTTGAGATACAGCCTGGTGACAGACAGACAGACGGACGGTCGTACAGACAGCAAAGTCTTAGTAATAGGGCCCCGTTTTTACCCTTTGGGTACGGAACCCTAAAAATACATCACCCTATATATCCGAAGGTGCACGTTTGGCGCACCATGTGTCTTAGCACTAAATGCAGCTCTTTGTATGTGTACTATGACAGACAGTAAAGACCACAACTTGAAATAAGATCAGAGCCACAACTTGAAACGAGGCCAGAATCAGGCGCCAGAGAGAGTGTTACAGTCATTTTCATAGTAAAATTTCCCATTATCTCAATTAACTCCTCAAATACGAGAGATAGAAAGAAATTCGTCAGCACAAGTTTTGAAGGCATTTGATAGCTTAATACGATGGCATTATTTGTTTTTCAAAATTAGAGTTTTACTCGGCAATGCCGAAGTCCAATCTCTCCCATACACTCGTTCCACTGTGAGGGGCCCGTGGCTAAATAATAACAGCCGCACAGGTCGATCGATCAGGTTTAGCTACGCTTGCCGCGGTTGGTCTGTGGATGGGTGACCATCTTTACATACCGAGACCCCTCCGTGCCCCGGAAAGCGCGTTAAGCCGCTGGTCCCGGCTGTCGTTCGTGGATCTTTGACAGTTGTTACGGGTAGTCAGAAGCCCGAAAGTCTGACAACCAGTCTTACCAAAGGGTATAGTATTACCCAGTAACTGGGTTGTGGAGGTCAGATAGGCAGTTGCTCCATGTAAAATACTGGTATTCAGCTGCATCCGGTTAGACTGGAAGCCGACCCCAACATAGTTGGGAAAAGGCGAGGCAGATGATGATGACACTCGTTCCACTGTGCGGTAGCATGTGCCCATGGGATATTTTCCCACGTACACGCGGGCGAAAAAGTGGTCAGAAGCTAATATATAATATTATAAATGTGAAAGTTTGTATGTTTGTTACTAAGGGCTGATTATTCAATCAGCTGATAACTTTATTCGAGGAATCATTTTGAAATTTTGACAGTTTTTTCATACAAAAACTGTCAAACGTCAATTTTATTCCTCGAATAAAAGTTATCTAACTAATGAAAAATCAGCCCAAAATCGCACAAAAACGACTGAACGGATTTGGATGAAATTTGGCGTACAAGTAGACAACCTGGATTAGGGCATAGGATACATTTTTCCCCAGTAGTGCATTTCCAAGCGGCCATGAGATCATTTTCAACTTTCATGTTGGCAATGCTGCAGTCAAAAGCTAATGAATAAATAAATCTCTAATAGAGCGACCCTGGGCCAGAAACACACTTTTCTTTGTATTTAGAAGCACTTTTGGATAGATATAGATGTCAGTTACCAGTAAGAAAGTTAGTTATGTAAGCTTCAAGCACCTGACCAAGATTATGTCTAGACTTTAAAAGAGATTGTGACCTCTGGAGTTTGATTCGGCCTTTCTTTTCAGAGTAGTCAGATAGGAAACAAATCCGCCCCTAAGACGACCCACTGACTGAAACACCCACCTCATCTATTTAAAAATATATGATTGACGTATAAACAATGATTATTATAAAGGAAAGATACGCTACGTTCATACTGAGCGACATTCTGTATTGTTGTGTTGTTATTACAAAGTACTTACTGCAATAGATAATACGGAACGTACGACACAGAAAGATATAGCTATCTGTAGTGTGTTGCTTGCTGCTATTAGCGGACTAAATGAAACTACAACAATTGTCTAAATTTGTCTGCAACAATTTGCACGCACTAGTGCGATATCTACCTCTTTAATATAATATCATTGCGTGTAAAAGTGTTTGTACAAACCATTTATTATTTAACAGTAATTGTTTTCAAGTCTCTGTTATTGTGAAAGAGAATGTAATAGCAAAAACCATAGACCACAAGGACTGCAGCTACTTTCAAAAGATGTTCAATTCAGTCTTGACAATAAACTTCCTTACAGACAATAATAATTGTCATTGATAACAGTACAACAATGACCTACTACTTCCACTAAGTATTTTGAAGCTTTTTAAGGAATAAAAATTAAGTAAACGCACCTTTGAACCCGAATTCATCAAGACTGAATGACTAATCAATTAATTGGCTCACTTACCCAATATTTCATAGAAATCCTTGCATTTGTTGACGCGGCGGACCGCCTCCTGTTGATCTGGAGTATATTCCCTCTGTGGGACATGATGTGCTGTAGGTTTTCGCCTCCTCACTTCCTCAGTACTAGGACTTGAAGGAGGAGTCCGTTTAGGGGCTGCTGTCGATGGCCCCGCGGCTCTAACCCGTGTTAAGAGCTCCTTAGCAAGCGTAGTTGGGTACAGGCGTTCAGCTTTAAGCAGAAACTTCTCAGCTTTTTCCATATTCCCTCCTGTAAAAGCATTTTGCGCTATTGCTATACATTTTTCTGCTTCGTCCTTGTTCCCTTCGAGCGTCATTTTTCGGTGTTTAGACGCCTGTTGTCGGTGTAAATTGTTTTTGATACGTTAAGGACACGTCACAGAATGATTTGGAGATCGCGACGCGCAAATTTAATTAGCGCAAATAGAACTTAATTGCGTTTAATTCACTACATTTAGGTGCATTAATGGATGTAGCTATTGCGTCAATCAAAATACTGCTGGGCTGCCAACATAATAAATTGATTTATGGTTTCCTTGTTTCCGCATTCGAGCAAAGGTATTACCGAAATAAATTTAGTAGAATGGTAGAATTTATTTGTGAATTGTTTTTTTTAAATAGCCGTTAATGTCCTACTGATGGGCAAAGGCCTCCCTACTCTCCTTCCACCTCTCTCTGTTCAGAACTACCGCCAAGGATCAATATTTTTATTAATTGTGGATATGCTTTCGAATCATACTAGGTAGTGCAGTGAATTAGCAAAGGCCGGTGAAGTTCATAACTAACCAACTGAGTATACAATCTCAACTATCCTGTCGCTATCAGAGCTACAGTCCTATCACTGTTATTTTTACCTTTGGGTCCTCTCACAGCAACCCAAGCAGCACCCCACCAGCACCCTAGCACCAGGACTATAATTCATATTTTGAATCAATCGTCATGTGGTTTGTGCAACCCAAACCGTGGCCACACACAGATTTGCTATTTGGTTTATAATTAAATAAAAAATAATTTATTATAAATTTTTAACCGACTTCAAAAAAGGAGGAGGGGAGGAGGTTCCTAATTCGGATATTTATATATACAGGGTTATTGGTAAAACATTAACAACCTCTTAGGATGTCATTGTAAAGTAAGTAAAGTAAGTTGTTCACGCCCCTAAGACGACCCACTGACCGTTTTTTTTTATAAACAATAGTAATAATAAATAATAATAAGCGTTTTACTTTGCTTGGGTAGTTTTTGAGTTAGTTTCAATAATACGATTTTTTATCGCTTAGTTTATATTGATGATTAGTAGCGAGCGCCCCGCGGTTTCACCCGCTTATGTGTCGATTCCGTGGGAATATCAGCATAAAAAACTACCCTATGTCCTTTCCCGTCCGTGGAACCGTTTCAGTGGTTTAAATAGGCGTGAAAGAGACAGTCAGAGTTACTTTCGAATTAATAATGTTAGTAATAGGGAAGTATGGATGTTTTAATAACTTCTTGTCACTGATATTTACATAGCAAGTGTGTGGAGTAAGTACAACTAAAAACAGAAAAATAACAAGTTTTTTTACAAAAAAATACAATCGACTTCCAAAAAAACCAGAAGAAGGTGTCAAAAACGAAAATGTGGAACCAACGACACCGACTTCTGAAATTAAAGTTATTTTTCCTTTGTAGTGTTTTTTTGGAAGTCGGTTTTTGTAAAAATGTTTTATGAAAGCCATACACGCCAAAGGCCAAAGGGCCAAAACTATGAAAATTAAATTCGAACTTCGAACACGTTTGACGTTTTCTCTAAATGCGTTTCATTTCCTAAAAACATTTGATCTGTAGCTTTTATTTGACGCTATCTCACTTGGTCTCGAAAAATTTACGCTTTCAGTCTCGCTCGCACAGCAGAACCAATACACATCACGCCAAGGATTAATCATCCACCGTCATATGACGTATGACGCATTAAAAGAATTGATTCAATTGAATCGTGTAATATTATTGCGCTAGGCGTATCCGGCGCTTAGTATTTAAGTGTAAATCGTCAAAAAACGTTGTGTAGGCTTTTTAAAATCAGTTTTTGGACTAACCGCTGCGAAAAACATCCAAGAAAAAATGGCTGCTCCGCCAATCTACAACCCTGTAAGTCTTTTTATATTCCTCGATGTTGTTACGAAAGATGCCATCTTATGCGGCATTTTGCTTGTTTTCAAGGGCATTTAGAACAATTTGGTATGATTAGTAACATTACGCGGTTTGTAAATACTGTGTTCTGTTAGAACGAAGTTATCGTGATCCTTTTACGGTAATAGGAATTAATAATATTCGTTGGTATTTCGTCGTGCCCAAGGTCTTGCTTTGCGGAGACGGTAATTCACGGTGTCCGCGTTAATTAACGGTTTTTCCTCTATTCTCAATGCACGTTCTTGGAAATGTTGCTTGTTTTTGCAGTAAATTTTTTATTTGCTAGATAATCATGTATTCTAAGTTTCTACAAATTAGATTTCAATTTAAATAATTTTCTTATAATTTGCACATTTATATTCCAGACCTGTCAGTGTCTACTTTATAAGCATACCAAAATCCAATAGAAAATAGGATTCCAATGCTCAAAATGTTGGTAATAGTACCAAAATAGACATGCAGCTATCATTTAAATACAATACCTGCATTAGTACCTACAGCGATTAAAACTATATCTACAGGTCAGAGACCTCATTAAACTGGACACAGTAATGTTCACTTGCATCATTTAGGGAAAATGTCTGGGATTTTGCAAGTCCAGATTCTTCACTTAAGTACTATTTTGTGTTATTTTTGTTGTGATGTAAGACACATAGAAACTAATTGTTAAGTTTGGGTTTCTTATCACAGCCATCAGGAAACCGCCCCTAAGACAACCCACTGACTAAAATCTCATTTTCATCAATATTTGACATAATTCCCCTTTAGTCGTAAACATTGCATAAAGTTAAGTATTAATTAGCGACTGTTTAACCATACAGTTTTGACATTTAAATGTCACTTAAATCATCGTTTTTAAATAAGTGCTCCAATGAAATCGCGAACGTTTTGATACATCGAAAGCGTAAAATATGGATTACCATCATTATTCTCCCGCATTCGATTTCACACGCAGCTGCCTATAAAACACGTACATTTGCGGACCTCTGCGAAATCTTTTCAATCGGACTCAACCAGGGGTACGTCAAAAAGCATAACCCAAAGCATAAATCCTGCGAGAGGATAAACCCCCGGGTGTTAAAAAATGTACATCTGTTATTTTTTTATTATTGCTGAATGGGTCTGCTCTTGACCTCGAATCTCACCTGATGGAAAGTGATGGACTAAGCATGCCTAATCTTCATTCGTGACTTATTTGCCAAAAATGTAAACAGGTATGAGTTTATGGAAAAGTAACTTTAATTCCCACACAATAAAGTGCAGTTTTTGCTACCACTTCAAACATTTTTATTACTTTTTCAATAGTGCTAGACTTAATTACAAATTAAAATAAAGTTGATATTTGTTTAACTTCAAATCATATTAATTTGAAACAAGTTTAAAGAGACTAGACCGTACTGTTGTCTGCTTTCATAGGAAACCATAGATTTAGGTACAAATTTTTAATTGGCCCGTGGATAAATTATAACAGCCGCACAGGTCGATCGTTCAGGTTAAGCTGCGCTTGCCGCGGTTGGTCTGTGGATGGGCGACCGTCTTTACATACCGTGCCCCCTCCTTGTCTCGGAAAGCACGTTAAGCCGTTGGTCCCGGCTGTCATTCGTGGATCTTTAACAGTTGTTACGGGCAGTCAGAAGCCCGAAAGTCTGACAACCAGTCCTACCAAGGGGTATCGTATTACCCAGTAACTGGGTTGTGGAGGTCAGATAGGCAGTCGCTCCATGTAAAATACTGGTACTCAGCTGCATCCGGTTAGATTGTAAGCTGACCTCAACATAGTTGGGAAAAGGCCTTCAGATGACTCAAAAATAGGCATTACAAAATACCATCAACAATCGGCTAAATACCTGTTAAACTCAAATTCAAAGAATTTTTTTCAATTAAACCAATTATAAGCACTTTTGGATTGTTAAGGGGTCGATCAGTTAGAAAGTTGAAGCTAGTTGCCCATTCGAAAGCATAGTACCTATGGAGAAGAACAAGCAAGAAACTCTATGGACACTCTCTTAACTCTTCCCTCGTCAAGTGTACACCATGTGTACCAATAACATTAATTTCATCCAGCATCCAGCGTGGGGTTTGTTTCAGTTTAGACAATAAATCACTCAACTGCACCATGCAATCCCCACGCAATAATTTATACCAGGGGTGGCCAATCGGTCGATATCGCGACTATTAGTCCAGTCGATCGTGGCAAGGCAAAAAATATTTCCAACTACAAACCTGATTTTGCTAATCTAGCGAAAGATGCTCAAACGCAATGCTCACATAAATAAGGAGTTACTAAGAATAATTTTAAGTTTTATTTTTTCCCTCTTAATAAAATAAAAAATTCTACATAATTGTGTATTGAACTATGCTGTTTCATATGAGATTTCAAGAAGTATGTAATTGGTACATCGCACAGGGTGTCGTCAGTGAACAGTAGATCTTGGCTCTAACCAAGTTGGCCACTCCTGATTTATAGGAATACAGGAAGCTGACCCCAACATGTTAGGAAAGGCTACTAAGTCTAGACAGATTAAATTCGAATGACGCATGCGGCTGATGTCATCAAATTCGACGCAGGCGAAGCGTGATGTCATTCTGATGACGTGACTAACGTTTATCAATGACGAAATTCGCATTAGGTGTATTCAGTAAATATAGCCATCACGGATATCGAGGGATATGTCATGGAGGCGCGTCACATGTCGCCTCGATCCGATCAAACTAACCAAAATTTTAATTGCGTACACACAATCAGTAGCAATAGGTTTTGTCAGTTCATAACATTCTTTAAAAATGATTTAGATTGAAATTGATAGTGTGTTACGCAGTGCAGAGTTGCATGTGTGCATTCACTGACTGTATCTATACTTTCTAGTGCCCGCCCCTTTTGAGCATGTGTACAATAAGATAGGACAAAAGTGTTACGCCTACTTTAGTGTTTGCCAAAAAAGCATCATGCGTGCCGTATCTATTTCTTTGGTTTTTGTGTGAGTTTCAGGAGTGGACAACAATAGAGTACAGCACGCGTAGCATGAACACTTCTATCTCTACGAAGAGTAGACACATTGCTTTCTATACAAAGTGACATTTCTTTTCTTCATTTTTGACATACCGCCATAGAAATCTTATACGGGTAGACTTCTGTAGATGGAAGAATATATGGACAATATGTCATTTTGTCTTTCGTTTGTAACGATCTTTGTCTAGGTCCTTTTTTATACAGTAGACTATTTCAGAAGAAAGTTTTCTACCCAAACTGTCAAAATCATATTGACAACTGACGGTTGTCTGAGGTAGTGAAGAGATTTTGTAATCACTAAAGACAGTAGAAAACTTTCTACTCGACGGCCACAAAGTATATATAAGTACGCTTACCTATCTACAAAATCCCGTATCGACTGTCAAAGATCCACGAATCACAACCGGGACCAATGGCTTAACGTACTTTCCGAGGCACGGAGGGGTCTCGGTATGTAAAGACGGTCACCCATCCATCCATGGACCAACCGCGGCAAGCGTAGCTTAACCTGATCGTTCAACCTGTGCGGCTGTTATTATTTAGCCACGGACCCCTCCTTATGATGTGACTTAATATAAGTAAAAATTAAGAATCAAAAGGAAAAATAATCCTATGACAAAACAAAGAATTCTGAGTCGAATTATGTAAAAGCGTGAATTTCCTAAAAAGTGCAGTTGTCTCTTTCTACTTTGCTGCCTTCATACTGTCTACACGGAACGTCATCTTTGTCTACTCTTCCGTCGACAAACCGGTGTTCATGCTGCGCGCGCAAGTACAGTAACAAATATAGAGTGAAGGTCTATATCTCTCGGATATCTATGATAGCCATAGATAGCTTAGTTGATATCCCGACCAGTCGTATTCAGCGCTTCCTCTCCACATTTATTATGCGCATAAACAAAGTGTGGAACTTTCTGCCAGTGTCTGTTCCCTCCCACATTTAACCCGAAGCAAGAGTGAACAGGCATCTTCTGGGCATGCTCGTTCCATCATAGACCTCATCCATCGCTTTCCATCTGGCGTGATTGCGGTGAAGAGCGGCAATAACAAACATAGGAGTGGCAATCAACAAAGCTAAGGTGCATAAAATAGCTTCCACTTAACTTGATTTTGGATTCTCAGATAATAATGTTATGTTTTGGAACTACAAACTGGATGTCGTGTCTCGGAGCTGCGGTGGGCTGTCATTCGTAGACCTTTGACAGTAGTTACGGGTAGTCAGAGGCCCAAAAGTCTGACAAACAGTCTTACCAATGGGTATCGTATTACTCAGTAACTCGGTTGTAGAGCTCAGATAGGCAATCGCTCCATGTAAAATACTGGTGTTCAGCTGCATTCGGTTAGACTGGAAGCCGACACCGGCAAAGTTGGGAAAAGGCTAGGCAGATGATTGATGACTTTTGGAACAGACCGTACAGATTACGGCGACTTATTGTCGCATTCGCAATGTGTACATAAGCCTTTATTTACGTCTAGACTACACATGGTATTTAAGTAATTACGTAGACAATGCGACATACATTAATTGTACAGTGTGTACTAAACGAGAAAATGAATGGAATATCCAAAATCACACTATCTCACTAATATTCTAAAGGCGAAATTTTGTGAGTCGGTGAGTGTGTGTGGTGTGAGGGGGGGGGGGGGGTGTTTATATGTTTGTTACTTCTTCACGCTCAAACGGCTGGACCTGTTCAACCATGAACACCCAAAGGTTACAAGACACCTTTAGCCATCATCGGTCCTATAAGTCTGTGGGATCGGCAGTGAGAACCATTTCCTGTGTACATTGCACGACGTACACAAACCCCTATTCCTACCCAAATTCCGTGTGTTCCCTTAGGTCTCCTGGGAACAGACTTCCCTCACGTAAAACCAGCGTAACTCACGTTGTGGTGTGGTTTGTATGATAGGGTAGGGCGTTAGGGTAACTAGGGTGCTAGGTAGTTGCTGTAGGGCTAAGTTTCTATTCAGTAGGGTCTTAAGTAATCATAGGTACCAGGCTCCATTGTTTCAAACTTAGCGACACTCTACGCAATTGGGATAACGGCCGTGCTAAGCTGTGAAGCCCAGTGTGTACAGGACCAAAAGATTTTGATAAAATTTTGTATGGAAGTAGCTGACACGCTGGATTAACATATAGGCTACTGTTTATCCCGATATTACCACAGGATCGACACTTGTGCGGGTGAAACCGCGGGGCGCAGCTCATAATCAGCCTATAACGTTCCCAGCACTGCTGGGACACAGTCCTCCTCTGTGAGAGGCAGTGGGCTATAATCCACCACGCGGGCCCAGTGCGGGTTGGTAGATGTCACATGTCTTCGAATTTTTGTTTCTAGGACATGCCGGTTTCCTCACCATGTTTTCCTTCACCGTTTTGAGAGCAGTGGTGATGAAATAATTTACACAAAGTAAAGATTCTGCCTGGGTTCGAACGACCTTCAGCTCGTAAGTCGGGACCGTTACCATTGGATCACCACTGGTCCTTAAAACCGTAACCGCAGTCCTCATCCGTTCGACCTAACCTTGGACTCTCGTGTCATTAATGATCGACCTATGGCCTTGTACCAGAGCAGTTCGCTATGACGTCGGCAGTATTGATTGTATCTTCCTGTTATCCGACATCGGGGCTTCACAGACTCGTATTACTCAGTTAACATAACATAAAAATTCAAAGTATTTTATTTCACACTAGCCTCCGCCCACGGCTTCGCCCGCGAGGTATGTCGATAAAAACTATCCTATGTCCTTCCCCAGGATGCAATCTATCTCTCTGCCAAATTTGATCGAAATCCGTTCAGTGGTTTAGGCGTGAACAGGTAACATACAGACAGACAGAGTTACCTACTTTCGAATTTATAATATTAGTATGGATAAACGTACATGGGCACTTATGAAACTTCAGAAGCTAGGTGCACGCTACCATCTTGTCTCGGTCAGTATGTAGATGGGTGACCATCTTTACATACTGAAACGTGGTTCGGAAAGAACACGAAGCCGTTGGTCGCGGCTGTCATTCGTGGATCTTTGACAGTCGTTACGGGTCGTCAGAATCTCGACAGTCTGACACCAGTATTACCAATGGGTATCGTGTAACTTAGTGGGTTATGTGGGAGGTCAGATAGGCAGTCGCTCCATGGAAAGTACTGCTATTCAGCTGCATCCGGTTAGACTGGAAGCCGTCCCCAGCATAGTTCAGAAATGGCTAGGGAGATTCTATTAGATTAACCGTCATCTCAGTGCTGACTTCCGCCCTTCATCTTTCGCGGATGTGTGCGTCGTAGCTTGATGCTGTCATAGGTTTTTTTTACAACTAGTTGTGCCAGCAACTTCTCGTGCATGTCGGAAAAGAAATTGGATTTCAAGGGCTTTTTTTTGCACAGAACCCTATTTATTTTGGTTTTCAAGGGTTTTTTTTTGTGCGGAGCCCAATTTATTTTTCTGAAATAAAAGCCTACGTTATTCTTTATAACATCAGCTATGTGCCAATGAAAGTCCCGTCAAAATCGGTCCAGCTGTTTCGGTGATTAGCCGGGAGAAATGCGCAAAAATTCTTCCTTTTCAATGGAGGAGACGAGTGGTATGGTACCTACACAATCATCGTGGGCACAGATAGTTACTTATATGTATAATTATTCTAGCTGACCCTGCAAAGGATCATCATCATCATCATCATTTCAGCCGAAAGACGTCCACTGTTGGACATAGGCCTCCCCCAAAAGGGGGGGTTTGCCATAATCGCCACGCTTGGCAGGCGGGTTGGCGATCGCAGTATGATATGGTGGTGGAATGCATAGAGAACGCTGCTGCCCATTCTCCGGTAGGTACGCCCCTTAGTCACCTTTTACGACACCCACGGGAAGTATGGGGTTTTTGCAAAGGTTGTTTTACAAAAAAAAAAAAAATATATTCTCAGACCTACCAAATATACACAAAAAATTTCATTAAAACCGGTCAAACCGTTTCGGAGGAATTCGATAACAAACACTGTGACACAAGATTTTTATAAAATACTAGCTTCCGCCCGCGGCTTCGCCCGCGAGGAATGCCGATAAATCAGGATGCAATCTATCTCTCTGTCAATTTTTTTCGAAATCCGGTCAGTGGTTTAGGCGTGAAAAGGTAACATACAAACAGACAGAGTTACTTTCGAATTTATAATATTAGTGTGGATTATACATAATACAATTGAACTGTGTCCGGTAAACAATTTATCCTGTAGGTATTCCCAAATTGGTGGGGATAATTGTATAGCATATAGGAAAGCAGGTACGTCCAAATTTCCTGTTTTTCCGTTCGTCGTCATATAGAATTTCCCAATGGCTGTAAGAGTTGGGGAAGGCCAAAGAAACGATGGATGTACTGTGTGAATGGTGATATGGTTAGAAAGGGGGTGACTACCGAGATGACGACTGATAGAGAAGTCATCATCTGCCTAGCCTTTTCCCAACTATGTTGGGGTCGACTTCCAGTCTAACCGGATGCAGCTGAATACCAGTATTTTACATGGAGCGACTGCCTATCTGACCTTCACAACCCTGTTACTAGGTAATACGATACCCCTTGATAAGAGTGGTTGTCAGACTTTCGGGCTTCTGACGACCCGTAACGACTGTCAAAGATCCACGAATGACAGCCAGGACCAACGGCTTAACGTGCTTTCAGAGGCGCGGAGAGTCTTGGTATGTAAAGATGGTCACCCATCCACGGACCAACCACGGCAAGCGTAGATTAACCTGATCAAGCCAAAGCAAGCTGACAAGCCCCTCAATGACGTCTAATAGCGAAGTATGGAGGATAAAGACATGTTGCGGCGCCGTCCCGAAATAAATTTGGACAAGGGCTGGAGAACGATGAATACGATGATGATATAGAATTTCCCGTTGCTACCATAGTAAGTTGTGAGGCTCGTGGCCGAGTAATAACAGCTGCACATGGTCGATTGATCAGGTTAAGCTACGCTTGCCGCGGTTGGTCCGTGGATGGGTGACCATCTTTACATATCAACACCTCTCCGTGCCTAGGAAACCACGTTAAGCCGTTGGTCCCGGCTGTCATTCGTGGATCTTTGACAGTCGTTATGGGTAGTCAGAAGCCTGAAAGTCTGACAACCAGTCTTATCAAGGGGTATCGTATTACCTAGTAATTGGGTAGTGGAGGTCAGATAGGCAGTCGCTCTATGTAAAATACTAGGTTAGACTGGAAGCCGATCCCAACACAGTTGGAAAAATGCTCGAATGATGACCATAGTAAGTTGAAATCAGTGCTGGCCCAGTGCTAACGGCCGCAACTTACGAGTTGTAGGTCGTAGGTTCGAACCCATACAGGCGCTTTACTTTGTGTAAACTATTTCATCACCACTGCTCTCAAAACGGTACAGGAAAACATCGTGAGGAAACCGACATTTTCTAGAACTAAAAATCGAAGACATGTGACTTCTACCAACCCGCACTGGGCCTGCGTGGTGGATTACGGCCCACTCCCTCTCGAAGAGAGGAGCCTGTGTTCCAGCAATGGAAATATTATAGGCTCAATATAATTATCCACGTGATATTTAACGGATTCAAGTACCCGCGCGACTATCAAGTCACCTGTATTAGTCCTCAGTTGATAAGCGAGTCATTGACCTGCTTATCAACTATTCATATTATGTAAACAACACTTATCTAGCTATTATATATGTGATAAATAACTGCCCTAACCTTATTTATTTATACAACGTTATTTTTAGTATATGCGAACCCTGAATATAGTTTGTTCAGAATAAGTAACTGAATCGATTCCAATAACTTTTACCCCATGTTAAATTTTGTCCCATAAATATTTAAAAAAGGTGAAAAGTTGAACACCGAGCGACACTACGTAGGTTATCTAATCTCCGCGCCGAACGGTTAGGTACCTAGGTACTATTATCAATGAGCGCAAGACGGCGCGGCATGAGCGGCGCGGGTGAGCATGTTTTTGTACGAACAAACAGGTAACTTAACAAGCTTATAACTTTGTGATTTTTTATAATATGATAGTTTTGAAATTTTGTACATAGATTCTTTACATAAAAATACTAGGCACGTGTTTCGGGGTTCACATATACTAAAAATAATGTTGTTGGTGTACTTTATTGTACACCACAAATATAAAATACATAACAAAAAAAAGTTGATCGAACACTAAAAATATACAATGGGCGGCCTTATCGCTTTCTGCGATCTCTTCCAGGCAACCTTGGAATGGACAGTAATACACAAATATATGTATACATTTCCTAAAAAATAGATACATAATAAATATATAAGCAACGAAAATAGATGGAGTCTTGTATTACATAGATTAGCTCTCAGCGTAT
Source organism: Mesoligia furuncula (assembly GCA_916614155.1). Lineage (NCBI taxonomy): Eukaryota > Metazoa > Arthropoda > Insecta > Lepidoptera > Noctuidae > Mesoligia > Mesoligia furuncula. Next base: position 12,772,656 of record OU744820.1, on the reverse strand, counting down.
ACCTTACGCGACGGTCCACTGCTGGACATAGGCCTCGCCGAAGCATCGCGACTTGAATCGGTTTTGTGCTAATCAAATGCAATCATTTATTCAAATCAGGCTGAGAATCAGCACTTTTCGAACGTCAAAATTGCACAAGACAGTTCCCACAAAACGCCTGCCCTTCACCACTGCCTAGTGCTTTCACTGGGGAGAAGAAGTGGCGCAACAAACTGTCGAGCAGCACAGCTGTCTGTTCAGTTAGAAAAAACTTGATTCTATACAATAGCAGGCAAAGACATTTAAAGTATTTACAATAGACGGGACATTGCGAACAAAACAGTGTCCCGGTACTTGTGACCTAGGCGTAACAAGTCTCTCAGTCTAGTATGGTGCGCCTGCGCGTCAAGTCGCATTGACGCATTCGTGTCCAACAAAAGAAAAATATTTTGTATGGAAATATGCCGAGTTGCGCATTACGTTACTGCAAGTCTCGTTATGGTAAAACAACTGGACCTAAATTCAGTTTATTTTCGTATGTATTATCTATATTTACTCAGTAATTAGAATTAAATAATTTTCATAAAAAGATCTAGAAAATTTGTTTATTTTGTATTAAACGCCATCTATTGCTGAGTAGCTTTACTATAGTTGGGTAAAATGACAGCTTCAGTGTTACCACTTTTTAACAAAATTAATATAGTGGTGTGACAAAATAATCGATTCATTCAAGTAACATTCAGTTTAAAATCGATCCATGTTTAATTGATTTTATAAAAGAGGGTAATAATTATTAGAAGAATTAAAAACTAATTAAAAGTCGGACTGCCTTTCAGAGATGTGATGTTGTATATCGATTTTGTTATCGATAATATTTATTTAAATGTGTGAGGGAGGTTATCTTAGGGAAACTACCTTTTAGAGATAGAGTATTTATTTGTGATATAGGCACAAAATTAGTTTACACTTTAATTTTTAAAAAAACATTGGGAACGAAGACCCTTAATAATTATTCTTTCGCGTTACAATGGCGGCACGAGGGAGGCACGTGGCGACTTGCGCGGTAGGATGATAAATATGCGTCTACGCAGTATGCGTTTGGGCAGCGGACTGGGCACTGGCGCGAGGGGCGCGCGTTCCGTTTTCCGTTTCGTTCAATTTTTGCCTAATTTGTTTAGTTTTCGATATTTATCTAACTGATTTGATTTATATTAGATTTTTCAGGCACCACCGATCCGATTTTTAATCGATGAATTGAAAATCGTATCTGGCAACACTGGCCACACTGGCCATCTACCGGGCGATAGCTGAACCTAATTGAATAAATTGCCGCTCTAATTATGCCATATCTTACCAGATGGCGGCACTGAGACATGGGATCACAGTTTTTCTAAGACATTTCTTTGCATGGCCCCTCTATTGTACCTATCTTAAATCTCTTTGATAGCAGGTATGAACATTAAATTAAATAGTTGCCCTATGACAACTAGCCACGCCAATATACCAACAAATACTATGAAACTATACTCAAGCAGAAAATCGTCATCTGCCTAGCCTTTTCCCAACTATGATGATGGATGCAGCTGAATACCAGTATTTTACATGGAGCGACTGCCTATCTGACCTCTACCCCTTGGTAAGTCTGGTTGTCAGACTTTCGGGCTTCTGACTACCCGTAACGACTGTCAAAGATCCACGAATGACAGCCGAGACCAACGGCTTAACGTGCTTTCCGAGCCACGGAGGGGTCACGGTATGTAAAGATGGTCACCCATCCACAGACCAACCGCGGCAAGCGTAGCTTAACCGCGTATCGATCGACCTGTGCGGCTGTTATTATTTAAATAACTAAAAATTAAAAATGTAAACAAGTGCTTGTTGCATCCAGCGGATTCCTGCGGCCTTCACCAGGTCAACGGTCCATCTTGTGGGAGACCTTCTAACGCTACGCCTTCCGGCCCCATCGGCCATCCGTTCTGCGAGCAATGTGGCCTGCCTACTGCCACTTAAGTTTGGCAATTCTTCGGGCTATGTCGGTTACCTTGGTCCTTCTACGGATCTCTTCGTCCTATAATTTACGTCGTCTGTAAAGTCATATATTTGTTATGCTCGCGAATCATTTTAATTAACAATCAACATGACACTGACCTGCATTCAGGGTTCGAAATTATCAAGATAATTAAGCTTTTTGATAATTATCCGATAATTATCTGATAATTATCCGATAATTATCGGATAATTATCACCTGTGTTAGAAATTCATTTGTTGTATTGTTTCATAACAAATACATTATAATTTGGGCAATTCTCACAGAAAAAAAATATAATATTCATTTAATATCCAACACAAAGTACCATTAATTATAGGCAGATTGAGTAAAAATCAGTGTCCGTCAGATTCGACATTATAATTAAATTAAATTGAATGAAGTAAAGCCAAAGGAATATCTTCGTCCGATGATGATTCTATTTCCATTGGCGTTCCGATACACGCAAGTGCAGAAATGTTCATTCGAATACAGTTCACTTTCACGAGTGCATTTTTAGTTATTATCAATCGATAATTATCATGATAATTATCATTGATAATTATACTTTCGAACCCTGCCTGCATTGTTACAAAAAACTTCAGATATTTTGACCGACTTCAAAAAAAAGAAGGTTATCAATTCGACACGTATGTATGAAATATTATTGGAACTGCATTATATTCACATATGACAATCTATTAGGGCTTCCAAACAACTATACAAAATTTTATAGATGTATGTATGTTTGTCCAGCACGCATTTCTCCGCAACTATTAATCGGATCGTGACCATTTTTTTATTGGCTTACATTTATGAACAGTGCAAGTTTCATCAAAATCGATTCAGTATTTTTTTAAGATATGGACTAATACGTGTAAGTGTGACGGCCTAACTTATTGTATTGTTATACTAGCTACGGGTGTAGTGTCATCTCAAAACCTTGGTCAAATTCTAGTGCAATATTTACAACAAAACTATTAAGTACCTACCTATTACAAAGAAATATTTCAGTTTTAACTACGAAATAAAAAAGTAATTAAAAAAAATTAAACCGACTTCAAAAAGAAAATAACTCCTTATTATGAAATAACATTAATTTCGGAAGTGGGTGGCAAAAAACTAAAACTAAAAATATACAGATCCCAAGACACCGACTTCGGAAATTAAAGTTATTTCATATGTTTGAGTTAATTTTTTTTTTGAAGTTGGTTTAATTTTTCGCAATTTACATGGTTACCTTGGCGCTTCCACCTATTTTAGAAGAACTTAGACAAATCATCTAATCAATGTTTTCAATTTTTTCAGGTAATACCATGTGTACACCCGATCCCCGCTGGCATGTACCCTGGTCGCATGATCAGGGTGCAGGGTAGCTGCCCTCCTGGCGCTCAAAGGTAAGTCTTAGACGGGTTGGTGATAACAGATTGTATATTAATTTAAAGTCATCGTTTTCTGACGATTATTTCCATCGTAATGTGGACATTACGATGGAAATAATCGTCAGAAAACGATGACTATGTATGTATTTTTGTGTTTATCTTGGAAGATAAACACAAAAATACATATGAAATGAAAAAGTCACACGATGACTATGTATGTATTTTTGTGTTTATCTTGGAAGATAAACACAAAAATACATATGAAATGAAAAAGTCACATTGATACTTGCACGGATTTGAACCTACGACTTCGTGCATGCAAGGCCTTTAGGCGCTTCACATATTTGCGTGATCGACCCAGGGGAAAGTTCCAATTGAGCCTAATCAATCATCCGGCTCGAAAGACCATTGATTAGGCTCAATTTTTTTTATTGCTGAATGGGCCCGCGTATGACCTCAATCATGCCTGATGGAAATCGATGGATGAGGTCTATGAGGGAACGAGCGTGCCCAGAAGATACCTAGGGCACTGGAACTCCCACGCATCGACGAAACACAGCAGGCTGCTTGACGCCGGACTCCGGAGGGCGTTAGCTCTAGAGCTAACAGCAGGCTGCTTGACGCTGGACTCCGGAGGGCGTTAGCTCTAGAGCTAACGCCCTCCGGAGTCCGGCGTCAAGCAGCCTGCTGTGTTTCGTGGTAGTAGCACCGCAAGGGAAGAATTGGCCAGTCAAATAAGGTGTTGGGTGTGACTGTCCTAGGTGCGGCGAGCGCTCGGTTCAGTTGAGTAAATGGCGGAACAAAGTGCGCTTACGAGGAGACTTACTACCATTTTTTTTGTAAAGGCTCAATTGGGGCTTTATAATAAAAGAAGTAGTGGAATTTATTAAAATAGGTATAATACCGTAATTTACAATGGGAACTAATTTTTTGAGCTGTTATTTAAATATTCGAGATGTTATTATGATCAGTTGAAAAACATATTGAGCAGTTATTTAATTTAATGGCGGTTGATTAATTATTGCGACAGTAAAACATGGACAGTAATAAAAGATCAATTAGACTGTTATTTTATCATACAATGTCAATTCTAAAAATAATTGAGCAGTCCAATAACTAAATGAGCGGTAAAAATGATGGAATGGGCGGTTCGCTAAATAGTTCGGCAGATCATAGCGGATGCAAGAGCGAGCGAAGCGAGCTCGGGACTTGGGGCACCCCGACTCGGACAGGTTAGGTTCGAAGGGGATGACGGGGGCTCGAGTGAGCGAGCAAAGCGAGCGAACGAGCCCCCGTCATCCCCTTCGTGTTAGGTTCCTTTAAACCCTGTAGACAGAAATAGGGGCCCCGCGAAGCGGGGCTCCGTCGACTACACACCCAAAACTACTTTACCACCTCATTGTTTATAGAATTGCTTAGAATGAGATTTATTACCGACAAATTCCGATTTATTACTGCCCACACGTAACTGCCCATTCATTCATTTTTACCGCCCATTTAATTATTTTCCCACTCAATTATATATTCACTGATCCATTTCATTATTTTTATTACTCATTTTTGTTTACTTTACTGCTTAGTTTTAACTGCTGAACAAGTTATTAAACGTGCCATTTATAATTTTTAACTTACCAAAACCGCTATTTACAACTGCCTCTTTAAAACAGTGCCATTTACAATAGCGACATAGAAAATATAAAATGAAATGCCCGTAGTGGAGCGTGCCTGCGAACTGAGTGGAGCGGAGCGCGCGCAGCCGGTTATTCCACCCTAAGATGGATGCGCGGAAACGCAAGTCCGAGAATCCACCCCTAAGCCTATAAATTCTGTTTAACTAGGGCGGATTCTCGGACATGTTTCCGCGTATCCACCTTACGGTAGATTTTATGAAATGGATAGACGGAATAACGGTGTGGGTTTGGTACTTCGACGCCCCTAGCCATATGGGATGCGCCTACAGGCCTAAGCACTGTGCCATGACGAAATACAAATCGTCAGAGAAATACAGGACTTAATATTGTCATCTCCTTCCCCAGATTCGCCATCAACCTCCAATGCGGTCCCAACACGGATCCTCGCGACGACATCGCCTTACATTTGAACTTCCGCTTCCCAGAGATGTGCGTCGTACGGAACCACCTGACAGCTATGAACTGGGGGGTTGAAGAGACCAACGGTGGCATGCCTCTGAATAGGGGGGACCAGTTTGAGGCCCTGGTTCTGTGTGAGCCTCATGCTTTGAAGGTGAGCAAAATTGTTTTAGATCCTTATTTAACAAATGTGATATGATGTTATACAGGGTTATTGGAAAAGCACCAACAACCTCCTAAGAGGTCTTTGTACTCATCATTATGAACAACTTTTACTATGGGACCAAGCCAAAAATCGCGAAAAAAAAAATCTGCTGTTCCCTACATTTATGTTCGTACTAGCTGCGCCCCGTGGTTTCACCGGCGTAAGTGTCGATCCCGTGAGAATATCGGGATAAAAAGTCTATATGTTAATCCAGGGTGTCGGCTACCTCCATACAAAATTTTATAAAAATTGGTCCAGCCGTTTGAGCGTCACACACACTCACAAACTTTCGCCTTTATAATATTAGTATGATAACTTGTCAAAATACAGGGAACAGCTGATTTTTTTTCGGGATTTCAGGTTTGGTCCCATAGTAAAAGTTGTTCATAATGATGAGTACAATGACCTCTTGAGAGGTTGTTGGTGTTTTTTGTTGGGGCCGAAAGGTTCTGGAGTGGCGACCGCGTACCGGAAGACGCAGCGCTGGAAGGCCTCCCACAAGGTGGTCCGACGACCTTGTAAAGGCCGCAGGAACCCGTTGGATGCGAGAAGCACAGAACCGGTCGAAGCGGAGGTGCTTGGGGGAGGCCTATGTCCAGCAGTGGACGTCTTTCGGCTAAAATGATGAATGATGATGATTGTGTAAATAAAGCTTGATTATTTCTAACCATCAGGTAGCACTAAACGGCGCCCACTTCTGCGAGTTCCCTCACCGGATCCCGTTCCAGAGGATCTCGCACCTGACCGTGGATGGTGACGTCATGATACAGCTCATCAGCTTCGAGGGGGCCCAACCTCCGCCGCAGCAGATGTATATGGTGCGTAGATCGTTATAATCTGCCCAGCCTTTGCGCCTTTGCGCATTTGGGCATTTTACTGGGTTTTTTAAAATTAGATTTATCGAAACCCAGAAAAAAAAATTAAGCCACAAAACAATAAAAGTTATATTACATTTTTTTTTATTTAATGCCTGTGGCGGCATCTACATCGCCACATGTAAACTACGTATCACATGTACTAACTTAACACAAAAATCCTGCATCGCGCAAGCAGAGTTTACCGTGCGAATAGCATAATATATACAACGTCCGGACATCAATCGTCGGACAGTTTCCCGCCAGACACAACACCCGTCTGGTTGGAGGATCCTCCCTTTTCTATGGAGGATGAGTGGATTGTGCACCCTGTTCTTCATACCTGACATCACAGCGGGTCCTATCAGAATACCAGCGCTGTGACGTTTATTTTTTAAATGTCGCAGCATCATGCTGAGATAGGAGCCTTTTGGCCTCGTATAGGACTTTCTGTTTTTTATATATCTTGGATTTTTATTTTACTGTGTTTAGTTTAAGTTTGTGATCTTCCTGTACGAGTAGCAAAAAATACTTTTTCTTTCTTTCTTTACCTCCTTAACGTCGGTTTCCTGTCTGACTACTCTGAGAAGAAATATCGTAAGAAACGTAAATTGGTGATAAAAGTATTTAGTTAGTTTGGTTCGATTTCCGATGGAAAATCCAATCGGGTACTCAGCTCTTTTCTTTATAGAAATTTTATTCTAGGTACATCGTCATCACATATAATTAATTAATTTATAAAAAATATTATAAAAGAGTAACTAGAGTTTCTTGCCCATTCTTCTTCATACGATACTACCTTTTGGAAGGGCCGACTAGAATGCATTCTATTTTCTTTTAATTTTGACTTTCAAAAGTGCCTTTTATGTGCCTGTTTGAAATAAATGATTTGATTTTTTTTTATCTGTACTGTCCCACTGCTGGGCAAAGGCCTTCCCCAAATCCTTCAATCTCGCCATCTCTTTCTAGGCCGGCCTCGACTTCGACTTATACAAATAAAATGATAACATCAAAAACTATTCTATTCCAGTCGGAACCCCCCGCATATGGCGCGTACGGACAAGGGCCTCCGCCCCCGGCCTACGGAGCACCCGGCGGCTACGGTCAACAAGGTAGGAACACTTTGTTATGAACACCTTGGGTGATGATGGGATAATATGGGAACTTATGGGTTAATATGGCAACTTATGGGTTAATTATGGGAACTTATGGGTTAATTATGGGAACTTGTGTGTTAATTATGGGAACTTATGGGTTAAAATGGGAACTTATGTGGTACCGACAACCAAATACTACTAGACGCACTCGTCATCTGCCTAGCCTTTTACCAACTAAGTTGTGGTCGGCTTCCAGTCTAACCGGATGCTGCTGAATACCAGAAGGACAGTTTTAAAAACATTCAAAGTGTAGTCCCAATCTCATCTCAGCGTCAATTCAAACCACAAAAAAAATCAAGAAAAATTAGAGGTGTGTTTTTGATAGATTGAGAGATGAGATTAGACTGCGAAAAATAACGGAATTGTCCCTCAGTATTTTACATGGAGCGATTGTCTATCTGACCTCGACAATCTAATTACTGGGTAACGCGATACCCCGCGGTAAAGACTGGTTGTCAGACTTTCGTTCTTGTCGGCTAGCGGTAATGACTGTCAAAGATATACGAATGACAGCCGGGACCAACCGGGGCCTGTAGACGCACTTTAGTATGAAAATAAAAACTCTAGCCACACTGAGGTGAATACTACGCAGGATGCGGGACACGTCTGCGCGTGTCGATTGTTTTATAAGGTCTGACGTTTTTCTTGCCGGTCGTCAGTGTTGCTTGGATCACTATGGAAGCATGTTTATAGACACGTTTTTTTCTATGTTGCGGTTTATTCGCCTTACTGTAACGAAACCGGCTACCCGATACTGTCAAATTTTCCTAATCAACTTTGAACCTTATGCTTTAGCGATAAAGTTGAAAATCTATTAAAGAAATTTGACAGATTGTAGTAGCTTGATGTGCTGGTGTCTGTAGAAACGGCCTAAGAAGTCGCGTTTCGTCCCGTATCCCGCGCGGAATTGCCTCGGTTTGGGCAGAGTTTAAATAGTTGTTGAGGGAAAAGCTTTCGACTAGAAAAATTGCATTAAAATTAGGTAGTTGTTTGTTTGTTCATCTGCATGTAATTAAATTAGGTAAAAAATATAGGATATAATTAAAGTAGTACATTACGATATGTGTGAAAGCGCCTGACAGGCCCCTGCGAGTTGGCTTCGGCTCCTCATACGCCAAAGTGTTTGAGACAGGCGAAAATCGTAAAAAAAAAATAAAATCAGATTATCAAAAGTACTATAGTAATATTTGGTTGTTTTTCAGTTTTAGTAGATTTTGATTACGGGACGATTCAAATTTTATAACGGCTCTGAGGTGCGCTACTCGCTGCGCAGTACCTCGCCCCTCACCCCCGCTGACACGTGAATTTGTGACTGCGCAGTACCTCGCCCCTCACCCCCGCTGACACGTGAATTTGTGACTGCGCAGTACCTCGCCCCTCACCACGCTGACACGTGAATTTGTTACTTCGCAGTGCCTCACCCCCGCTGACACGTTAATTTGGTACGTCGCAGTACCTCACCATCGCTGACACGTTTATTTGTTACTGCGCAGTACCTCGCCCACCACCCCCGCTGACACGTTAATTTGTTACTGCGTAGTACTTTGCCCCTCACCACGCTGGTACGTGAATTTGTTACTTCGCAGTACCTCAGCCCCGCTGACACGTTAATTTGTTACTACGCAGTACCTCGCCCCTCACCCCGCTGACACATTCATTGGTTACTGCGCAGTACCTCGCCACTCACCCCCGCTGACACGTGACGTTGTTACTGCGCAGTACCTCGCCCCTCACCCCGCTGACACGTGAATTTGTTACTGCGCAGCGACTCGCTTCGTGTTCCGAGCCGCCATAAAGTTTGAATCGGGCTGTACTATAGGTTTAATGTAGCAAATGGTATACGGGATCAAATTAAATTAGCTAGAGAAACTACACAGCCGTTATGAATATCGATATTTAAACATGATACAACAAAAATAAATGATTTTATGATATTATAATTTGTTGGGGTCAATGACCGTAGGTAGTCATCATCTGCCTAGCCTTTTCCCAACTATGTTGGTGTCGGCTTCCAGTCTAACCGGATACAGCTGAATACCAGTATTTTACATGGATCGACTGCCTATCTGACCTCCACAACCCTGTTACTGGGTAATACGATGCCCGTTGGTAAGACTGGTTGTCAGACTTTCGGGCTTCTGACTACACATAACGAGTGTCAAAGATGCACGAATGACACTCCGTAGGTAGTGTAGTCACTAATTGAAATATCAGTTTAAAAAAATCTTTTTTTGTCTGTAAACTTCACAGACATGTTGGTATAGTACTTTGAACACGATAATACAAAAAAAAAACTGTTCTCCACAACTCCTACTTCAAATAGGTAAATATACTACCAGTCTGTGTGGTACCGGACTTAAAGAATAGCACCACCACATACTTCCCGTGGGTGTCGTAAAAGGCGACTAAGGGGCGTACCGGAGAATGGGCAGCAGCGTTCTCTATGCATTCCACCACCATACCATACTGCGATCGCCAACCCACCCGCCTGCCAAGCGTGGCGATTATGGCAACACCCCCCCCCCTTTGGGGGAGGCCTATGTCCAGCAGTGGACGTCATTCGGCTGAAATGATGATGATGATGACTACCAGCGTTGTCCACTATAAAGAAAAACAGTGGCACACCGGGAGTGCCGACAGAAGTGAAAACTGTAACAATTACGTACGTAATTTTTGAATCGTCTTATTAAAAAAAACGCCCGGTGTCGTTTACGGTAACAGTGTCGCGAGTTCAATGGTTTTTTCTCATCTCAAAAAATGCCCAACGCGCCTAAAGAAGTTTTCACCTCAAAAATCATTATTAATCATCTTTTTTATTTTGTATAACTAATCATATTGTTTTAATTTAGACATCGAATCATGTCTGCGAAGTTTCTCCAGCTAATTTTATTTGACCTTCTATTTGGGAAGTCTTGTATACTTGCGTCTCAAAATACCTCCTTATGCTGGTTTTAATCAAGGCTATTATAATAAATACTAACATTTTCATTAAAATAAGGTTTCTATTCTACTTCAAGATGTAGCGAAGCGAATGATGACCTATGTAGCACTTAATATAAATAAAACTTCACGCTTATTTTATCGAAGGGGTAGGCAAGGATGTACGAATATTTCGCCAGTTCCCTTCCAGAAATACAGGCGTAAATATATTATTGTAGTACTAGCTGCGCTCCGCAGTTTCAGCCGCGTAAGCGTCGATCCCGTGGGAATATCGGGATAAAAAGTAGCCTGTGTTAAACCTGGTTATAAACTATCTGTGTGTCAAAAAATCCGTGCAGCCGTTTGTGCGTGAAGAAGTAACAAACATATAAACACACGCACTCACAAACTTTCGCCTTTATAATATTAGTCTGATTCGCTTCGCTACTGCCAATGGAACCCTATCCTTATGTTTTAAGCATGCTTTTTCTGCATGATTATATATTATATTATTAAATGTAGCTGTACCTATTAGCTTATAAGCTTTATTATGTAATATATTAATATATAAAAGTGCATAGGATTTATAAATAATATAAAAGGTTCTTCAAGTTAAAAACTAAAGTATGAACTGTTTTGATAATTAATATTAATAATGCTTTGACCGGTTATTAAACAAATATTTATACATGAATGATATGTACATTTTTTTATATTAAAATATTTATATATTTTTCTAATAATTTTTTGGTGGAAGTTCAATCATTAATCAACTCCAGCCGGTTTTTTATATTAAAATATTTAAGTAAGTATATATTTTTTTAATAATTTCTCTTTTTTATTTTCATAATAGAACTTTAAAATTAATTTTCATTTCCTAAACTTAAGTTTTGATGGCAGTTTAATCATTTATCAACTCCGCCCGGTCAAAGTGAATTTTGGTTAGCATTTATAAAATTTATTAACATTGCCCGTTTTAAAAAAAAAACGCGAGTGTTTTTGTGCAATATACTGAAAAGGTAAGTATGCCTTTTTTGTAAATAATGAATATATTTTTTTATTATTTTTATATCGTGATGTCTTTGAATGAAACGTGTTTGTCCTGTGTATTGAATGTGGGTGTGGATCGCATCGTTCGTATGGAAAGCCAGGGAAATTGATTGTTAAACAAATTGACTACCAACTTGACACTTTGAGGGACACTACCCTCCATTTGAAATAAGATTACACATTTAAATAAACCTTTTATAGAGTCCGTTCAACCGATTTTGAATTCTATTGCGTTGATGGCATGTCATATGGCAGCTGCAGTAAACAGTTGGTACTGTAACCACTTTTTTTTGCTTTCTATGCCATCTTTATTGCCTGTTGTATAGAAGTCAAAATCGGTTAAACGGACTGTAAAAAAGATTTATTTAAATGTCTAATGTCTTTAAACCTATATTCACATCACAGCTGTCATTCTTTGACAGCTGTAAGGAATGGCTCATCATCATCTGCCTAGCCTTTTCCCAACTATGTTGGGGCGGCTTCCAGTCTAACTGGAAGCAGCTGAATACCAGTATTAAATGCCGTATGCAGTTATTAACTGTATGAAATGACTATAATACGGCAATTTGACGTAGGGTGTCAATTTGCTTAATAAATAATTTCCCAGACTGTACAAATACGGGTTTTTGCCGCGTTAAAAGACCGTACTTTATGCATGGTTCTAAACTGTCTCGCTTCTAATGGGTCTCAGTATCTGTATGTTAACTAATGATTATATATTTTCTATTCTGACCACATAATTAACAACACTAACACCAAAATTCTTAATCGGATTTCTTCCTAAATACAGCGTTAGGTTAACCTCGTCAAGTGTACACCAAGTGTACATAAGGGAAACTGCTCGAAATGTCAACGGTACACCAAGTGTACACAAGTGTCATTGTTCTATTGTCACTACTCTGACGCGTGGGGTGTTTCGACAGGTAGGCGGGCAAACGTGTGAGGGGTTCAACGAGGGAGATACATACTTTATGGGAGTGTTGAACTCATGAAAATGTGACCAGACGGGAAATTCTCGTATTATTTTTTTTTTTTTTTATCTAAATCTCAGGCCCAAACTGTCAAAAATACCAAAGGGTAAAAACGGGACCCTATTACTAAGGCTCCACTGTCCGTCTGTCACCAGGCTGTATCTCATGAACCGTGACAGCTAAACAGTTGAAATTTTCACAGATGATGTGTTTCTGTTGCCGCTATAACAACAAATACTAAAAACAGAATAAAACAAATACGTATTTAAGGGGGGCTCCCATACAACAAACGTGTTTTTTTCGGCGTTTTTCCCCTTGTGGTACCTACGGAACCCTTCGTGTGCGAGTCCGACTCGCACTTGGCCAGTTTTTAATCATGGGAATTGACCTTTTAAGGGGCTTACATGACCTACAGCGCGGTCACGGACTGCATAAAAAAAAAAGCGCGGTTGCACAACCCTGGTAATTTATTGCAAAATATGAAGCGATTATTTAATTACAAAAAAATATGTTCTTTGGACTAAAAAATTAAAACACTAGTATTTTAGTATGTTGCTTGTAGAATAATCTTACAAAAAATCAGAATGATTGTATGTATATTAGTACCCCATCCACAGGCCAACCGCGGCAAGCGTAGCTTAACCTGACCGATCGACCTGTGCGGCTGTTATTATTTAGACACAGGCCCCTCTTTTTTTTTATTAGTATCGATTCTATTAGTTAGAATCTAAAAAGCTAATAAAGTCTAGAAAATATTGCCTTTAACGGTCGAATAAAATAGCGTCAGACTAGATATTTAACACTAGTCTAGCTATCGAGGCCAAGGTTCACTTCGATCTAGGTTTTGTCTTTGAAGTGACCGCCACGTAGGTATGTATCTATGTGGCGGCCATGTTAGTATTATTGATTACAAGGACAATGTTTAACGTATACAAGATGATTTTTGTACCATCTCGAAATTTTTACAGGGTGTTCTACCCAAGGATATGAACAACTTTCACTATGATGACCAACTCTAAAATAACGAAAAAAAAAAAATCTGCTGTTTCATACATTTTGGTCTAGTAGGTTTATTTATTTTATGGAACTTTTGTATTAAGCAACTGGTTTTATTTGTGATTTCAGAGTTGGTCCCATAGTGAAAGTTGTTCATTTTCATGCAACTTTCACTAAGGGACCAACTCTGAAATCACAAATAAAAACCTGCTGTTTCATAGTTCTGGTCAAGTAGGTATTGAACTTTTGTATTAAACAGCAGATTTTTTTTTCGAGAGGTCCGAGTTGTTCCCATAGTGAAAGTTGTGCATATTCATGGGTAGAACACCCTGTAAAAATATTGAGACCGTAAAAAAAATCATTCAGTAGACTGTAATACATAGTGGCGATTACGTTATCACATTAAATAGTACAACGGTTATTACAAGTTGTTACCACTTAAAAAAAAAAAAACAACCGACTTCCAAAAAAAAAAACTACAAAGTGAAAAATAACTTTAATTTCGGAAGTCGATGTCGTTGGTTCCGCATTTTCGTTTTTTGACACCGGCTTCCGAAATTAAAGTAATTTAGTAAGCGCCCGTAAAGTGGCACATTCCGTCTCATTGCAAAACGAGGTATTGAAATTACACTGTACAATAAAGAAAGAAAGAAAAATATTTTATTTCGGACTCACACTGGAAATACAATTAGCAAAAAACTGGCCAAGTGCGAGTCGGACTCGCACACAAAGGGTTCCGTACCACAAGGCAAAAACGCTAAAAAAAAAACATTTGTTGTATGGGAGAGTATTTGCTGTTATAGCGGCAACAGAAATACATCATCTGTGAAAATTTCAACTATCTAGCTACCACGGTTCATGAGATACAGCCTGGTGACAGACGGACGGACATTAGAGTCTTAGTAATAGGGTCCCGATTTTACCATTTGGGTACGGAACCCTAAAAAGACCTGTGCTAAGCCAAAAAGGCTCTTATCTCACCATAATGCTGCGATATTTGACAAATAAATAAATACCAAAGTCAAAGTCAAATTATTTATTTCAAATAGGCACATTGAAGGCACTTTTGAACGTCAAAAATAACACTAAAATTGAATTGATTCTAGTCGCCCATTCCAAAATGTAGTGTTCGTATGGAGAAGAATGGGCAATAAACTCCAGCGCTAATCTTTTAAAATGTTTTACAAGGTTTTGTATACATAATATAATTATGTATATGTGAAAACGATGCACCTAGAATAAAATTAGTCTACCACAAAAGGCAAAAAGAATAAAAAAAAAAACTGGCCAAGTGCGAGTCGGACTCGCACACGAAGGGTTCCGTACCACAAGGCAAAAACGCCGAAAAAAACATGTTTGTTGTATGGGAGCCCCCCTTAAATATTTATTTTATTTTGTTTTTAGTATTTGTTGTTATAGCGGCAACAGAAATACATCATCTGTCAAAATTTCAAATGTCTAGCTATCGCGGTTCTTGAGATACAGCCTGGTGACAGACAGACAGACAGACGGACAGACAGCGAAGTCTTAGTAATAGGGTTCCGTTTTGTACCCATTGGGTACGGAACCCTAAAAATTAAGCAATGACAGGTAAATCAATTATGTGATAGATACATGGTGCTCACATATTTACAAATTATTTACAAAAATTGTAAAAGTAGATGATTTTCTTAGAATTTTAACAAGTGTGTGAGTTACTGTAATCACAGATTATAAAAATCAATGTCATAAAAATTTAAAAAATCCAAATTAAATTAGCAACCAGTTTGATTTTGTCTAGACTCTAGATTGTCTTGTCCTATGGAGCAGGACCAGCATGTTTCCAAGCATTCTTATCTTGGATATAATCCTCTAATTTGTAATATCCATATTTACCACAGCGCTGGTATTCTGATAAAACTACCCATAAAACTGCACTTTTCCCCATAAAACTACACTTTTTCTGTGCTATTGAAATGTACATAAATGTGAAATATTTGAATTTTTTTTTTGTTTACTTATGTTTCACAAATAAACTTTATGATTATAACAGAACCCATGGAATTATCTTTAGCACATTTTTAAAGACACTCCACTATCAAATGTTTTGATATTTTATTTCACTTTAAACCACAGTCGACATTTTTTCAAAATTATTTCAATACACAAGTTTATGCAAAATTATTAAATGTATCTCGTTGCTGTAATATGCTTTTAGTACGAATTTAGAATCGGTGTTCTTGTCAAAATTATGATTTTTTTTTGTGTTGCCAACGCTAAATTTTATTTATTTTTTGTAATATTTCCTTTGCTCCAGGCTACTACTGACATGCTTTCGATAGCGGAGAGAGAAAATACAGGTATTGTAATCATTTTATTTTGTTTTTTTTTTTTCAATTTAGTGATGGTCCATATTTTAAAACGGTATGTAAGCATAAATTTTGCATTAAATCTGTCAGAATTCATTAAATCAATCTGCCGAGCCTTTTCCCAACTATGTTGGGGTCGGCTTCCAGTCTAACCGAATGCAGCTGAATACCTTATCTGACCTCCACAACCCAGTTACTAGGTAACACGATATTCCTTGGTAAGGCTGTACTTGGCCAGACTTTCAGGCTTCTGACTACTCGTAACTGTCAAAGATTTACAAATGACAGCCGGGACCAACGGCTTAACGTGCTTTCCGAGGCACGGAGGAGTTTCGAAATGTAATTGATGATCACTCATCCACGGACAGACGACACGATACCCCTTGGTAAGACTGGTTGTCAGACTTGCGCATCTGACCTGTAACAACTGTTAAATCTGTCAGATTTAATATCTGTTTACAATATGGACCAGGCTATACATGTACAGTCAACTGCATATAAGTGGGAAAACTTGCACTACGAAAATCGCCCTTACTGCTACGGCATAGAGGCGCTGTCATTATAAAATTGTTATCGCTAGTCTGCGGTTGACTGTAGAACATAGTTTTGAATTAACTTTTAAACGTATACCATCACAGTAATATTTAGTAAAATAATTGTTTAGTAATACTGCAATTAGATTTTGTGGTAAGCTTCTTTAGAGTTTGAAGCCATACCTCACCCCGGGACGCCATGGCGACGTCGCCAGGTCGCGTTGCCAACTAAATGTATACAAGGTCGAATTAAATCAGCTAGCGAAACTCCGCATATGTGACGGGTATTGTTGTGGTTATTAAATATGATCACACTAATATTATAAAGGCGAAACTTTGTGAGTGTGTGTGTTTATATGTTTGTTACTTCTTCACGATCAAACGGCCGGATCAATTTTGATAAAATTTTGTATGGAGGTAGCTGACACCCTGGATTAATATAGGCTACTTTGTATCCAGATACTTCCACGGAAGTGACATTTACGCGGGTGAAACCGCGGGGAGAAGCTAGTAAAACATAAAATAAATTGATTTGATGATTTTTTTGTGGGGCCATTGACCTCTTTTATTGTATTTATATGAAATATCAGTTTAAAAGTCCTAAAAAAATGTAAAATACAAAAAAATAATAATAATGTAATGTTTTAAATGAAAAATACTGGTATTCAGCTGCATCCGGTTAGACTGGAAGCCGACCCCAACATAGTTGGGAAAAGGCAGGCAGATGATGAATCAGTTTAAAAGTCCGTTTTTTTTGTGTAAACTTCACAAACGTGATTGTAATCGATATTTAGAAACGATAAAACACATTTCTCTATTCATTATTCAAGTAATAACACTACGGTCTATGACCCCCTGAGAAAAAGGTTCCGTACCCAAAGGGTAATAGAGGTAGACGGACAGTGGAGTCTTAGTAATAAGGTCTCGTATCTTATTACTAAGACTCCACTGTCCGTCTGTCTGTCTGTCACCAGGCTGTATCTCATGAACCGTGATAGCTAGACAGTTGAAATTTTCACAAACGATGTATTTCTGTTGCCTCTATAAGAACAAATACTAAAAACAGAATAAAATAAATATTTAAGGGGGGCTCTCATACAACAAACCTGTTTTTTTCGGCGTTTTTGCCTTGTGGTACGGAACCCGTCGTCTGCGAGCCCAACTCTCACTTGGCCAGTTTTTTTTATTTTACTATGATTAGATATCGCTACCCGTAACGTCGGGAGTTTCGCTACCTAATTCAATTTGACCTTGTATAGTGGATGGCTCACCTGGCGTCCACTTGGTTACGCAGTCAACCATACATCTTGTTGGTGACAACAAACAATTGCCACTATAAACAAGCCACACCATGTATGAATATCTCTCGCGCGATCAATCAAGTCGTGTTTGTACAGACGCCATCACATCAAGCTACCCGAAACTGTCAATTTTTCCCAATCAACTTTGAACCTTATGCTTTAGCGATAAAGTTGAAAATTAATTTGACAGATTGTAGTAGCTTGATGTGCTGGCGTCTGTGAACGATCGCGTAATCGCATGTTCGTGCGACTCGCTTTCGGTTAGAACGCAAGGGAAGGCCCTAGCACTAATGTGTGTGGATAGACAACGAAGTGGTTTTGTTTATAGAAAAAAAAAAAAAAAAATGAAAGCATGATTATTGAAAATAGTTAGCCTACAGTACGCACTGACAGTTGGATTGCTTAGTGCCTAGAGCCAGCGAGTCACCTTCCGGGTAGAGGTGGGCAAAGTGTATCATTTTTGCGATTGGAACATTTGCATCTCAACTAATGAAATTAAGTCTCCGTCTCCGTCTCTCTCCGTCTCCGTCAAGTCTTCTCGTCGCCTATCCCGGAGTGTTTGAAGACTAAGGTCTTCAACCAGTGCGTCCTGCCCGTCATGACATACGGTGCTGAAACGTGGACACTGACGGTCGGGCTGGTACACAAATTCAAGGTCGCTCAGCGCGCTATGGAGCGAGCTATGCTCGGAGTCTCTTTAAAGGATAAAATCAGGAATGAAATTATCCGGAAAAGAACCGGAGTTACCGACATAGCTTGCAGAGTAAGCAAACTGAAGTGGCAGTGGGCTGGCCATGTCTGTCGAAGGACCGATGGCCGGTGGAGCAGACGAGTCCTGGAGTGGAGACCGCGCATCGGCAAGCGTAGTGTGGGACGCCCCACAGCTAGATGGACGGACGACCTAAAGAAGGTGGCTGGGGTAGACTGGATGCGGAAGGCGGAGGACAGGGTGCTGTGGCGCAGTTTGGGAGAGGCCTATGTCCAGCAGTGGACTGCGATAGGCTGAGTTGATAATGAAATTATGCGAAGCACTGATATGTTTCATTTATTTGGCTCATTTGGATCATCGGCTCAAAGGATATAAATACAGAATCAAAATCTGTGAGAGTATGAGTGATACACATCTCATTTGGTGTCTCTTTCTGACTTGTATACAGGGTTATTGGTAACCCTGTATATTCTAATTATGTCGCCCGCTCACTCGCGACTCGCGAGTCTATAGTTAAGTAACTCAGTGTGTCACAGTCTCCCTCTCTCGCTCGCACACTGCTCCGTCGCCTCGCGAGTGACGCGTCGTGCGGAATAAGCACAGAGCAAAGTAATGTTTCAGATCCAAATGATGCATTTGAAACGTTGTTACTGAACCAATCTTTTGAATCACTCCAATGATCCGGATCAGTGAGTCGGTTCCGTAAAGAGTTACACGCGCCTACTTCCGGGTAGGGAAGTGAAACGAATGCTCTAGAATTTTTGCAACCGGCCGCTCTGCGGTGAGCGTCAAAATGAAGGGACCAAATCTCCAATGTCTGTCATACATATATAAATAAATAATACCATTAATCTACTATTTCCTACCTTTGATATAATTTTAGCTACCTCATCATATACATAGTATTTTAACAAAATGCTTGGTCCCTCCATTATGATATCAAGATGGAGGGACCAAACTGAAAAGCTACTCCCTGGAATGTTCTACCTACTTAGTGTTACAATACCTTAATTCTACCTTAATATTTTTGATTTTGGCTGCCCGAAACATATATCGTTTTAAAGATATCGATTATATAAGTTGGTCCCTCTAAATTGAAGATTCAATTGTTTAGTGCAACAGGTAAATGGGCGGTTTATTTTCGATCTTCGAAGGATAAATATTTAATACCTATTTACTACCTTCTAAACATGCTAATTTTTTTACGTTAAAGTTTATTTTAACTAGCAAAAAAAAAGAAATAAGTTGGTACTGCAACGTACAAATTTTAATCGTAGTAGCATTAATAAAGGCGTTTTTTTAAAATAAGAATAGCACAAAAATATCTAGCTAATATAAAATGTATCTTTAGTTTTTATATAATTATTACTATTTAATGGTTCATTTTATTTAGTTCCCGTAACTCAATGTAGGTAAACACAAAGAAAAATATTGAAGGTACTATTTACTACCTTTTAATCTTGCAAAATTTCTCACAGTAATATAAATCGGACCCTTTGAATGGCCGTAATAAAATATATTTGTGTATATTTATATAAATATTTTTGCCAGTTATATTTATTGCAATTAACAAAATTACACATATACTTCATCATCATCATCATTTCAGCCGAAAGACGTCCACTGCTGGACGTAGGCCTCCCCCAAGCACCTCCACTTCGACCAGTTCTGCGCTTCTTGCATCCAACGGGTTCCTGCGGCCTTCACAAGGTCGTCGGATCACCTTGTGAAAAGGCTTCCAACGCTACGTCTTCCGGTACGCGGTCGCCACTCCAGAACTTTTCGGCCCCATCGGCCATCTGTTCTGCGAGCAATGTGACCTATCCACAGCCACTAAGTTTGGCAATTCTTCGGGCTATATCGGTTACCTCGGTACTCCTGCGGATCTCCTCATTCCTGATTCGATTACGCAGGGAAACTCCAACCATAGCCCTCTCCATTGCCCTTTGGGTGACTTTTAGCCTTCTTATAAGGCCCATTGTGAGCGACCACGTTTCAGTGCCATAAGTCATCACTGGCAACACGCATTGGTCAAAGACTTTCGTCTTGAGACACTGCGGTATGTGAGACGAGAAGATATTGCGTAGCTTCCGGAACGCTGCCGTGACGAGTCAGATTCGACGATTGACCTCTTTCTCGAAGTTAGACCTACCTTAGTGGACAGTTTGTCCCAGGTAAACATGCTCGTCCACAACTTCAAGTGTAGCGTCTCCGATCTTTATGAGAGTGTGTGTTACATGGGCATTTGACATGACCTTCGTTTTGTTCATGTTCATTTTAAGTCCCACTGTTTCGGAGGCTCTACTGAGGTCATCGAGCATTGTATTGAGGTCCTCCATATTCTCAGCCATGACCACGATATCGTCGGTAAACCGAAGGTGAGTTATGTACTCGCCATTGATGTTAATGCCAGCCCCTTTCCAGTCCTTGAAGCGTCCTCCACATATTATACTTAATCTACCTATATTATATAATTAAGTGACGTCAGCTAAAAAATGATTTCACGTGACCGAAATCGCGGGCGGCCGCTAGTATGAAATCAAAAACTGAAAAAATACGGATAAAATCTATGTCTGAAGGAATTCTGTAATATTAATCTCCTTATTTTAACTGATTAGGAATTTCGTATAGGTTGATTTTTTCATCAGAAGACAGCTCAAAAAATATTGTGTTGGTAAACACAGTTTTCTGAATATCTAGGGAAATCGCGCTCTTCCTTCCCCTCTGCATGATAAATGGAGTCAACTATTGTCATAACAACGACGAAAAAATGATAATGAAATCACTGTAAATAAATGCACTCTGTTAAAGCTTCAACAAACACGCGCGATACGCGATATAATCGCGCGCGACACAAAGGCACCGCCCGTTGCGTGACTGGCGGTGCCTTTGTATCGCGTGTGATTTTATCGCGTGCGATTTTATCGCGTGCGATTTTATCGCGTGCGATTTTATCACAGGACGCAGTTATCGCAAACAGCTTCACTACAATGCAGTCCACCGACTATATTTTAGAACTACCTTCAATATTTTTCTTTGTGTTTACTTACGTATTGAGTATTACGAGAATTAAATAAAATGAACCATTAAATAGTAATACTTATATAAAAACTAAAGATACATTTTATATTAGCTAGATATTTTTGTGCTATTCTTATTTTAAAAAACGCCTTTATTAATGCTACTACGATTAAAATTTGTACGTTGTTGTACATACTTATTTCTTTTTTATTTTGGCTAGTTAAAATAAACTTTAACGTAAAAAAATTTGCACGATTAGAAGGTAGTAAATAGGTATTAAATATTTATCCTTCGAAGATCGAAAATAAACCGCCCATTTACCTGTTGCACTAAACAGTTGAATCGTCAATTTGGAGGGACCAACTTTTATAATCGATATCTTTAAAACTATGTATGTTTCGGGCAGCCAAAATCAATAATATTAAGGTAGAATTAAGGTATTATAACACTAAGTAGGTAGAACATTCCAGGGAGTAGCTTTTCAGTTTGGTCCCTCCATCTTGATATCATGATGGAGGGACCAAACATTTTGTTAAAGTATTATGTATATGACGAGGTAGCTAAAATTATATCAAAGGTAGGAAATAGTAGATTAATGGTATTATTTATTTATATATGTATGACAGACATTGGAAATTTGGTCCCTTCATTTTGACGCTCACGCTCTGCGAGCTTGGCGCCTTCACTCGTCGCCTAGCGAGTATCGAGGGTGGAGGGTGTTCTTAGTAACAGCCCGGAGTTTGGAACTTGGCGGTTTGATAACGTTACACGTTAAGCCGTTGGTCCTGGGCCTGATCTCACTCCGGTCGTGTCGGATTGCCGTGCCATCGGACTATGAGAGTGTGGGAAGAGGGAGTGCACCTGTGTCTGCGCGCACACGCCTGAACTATAATATCTCCCGCGCTGAAGTCTAGTCTCCGTTTAGAGTGGCCGCCGTGGCCGAAACACTGTCTGGAGGACTTTATTTATCAAGGGATAATAAGTCAATAGCACAGATATAGATATACCTAGATAACGCAAGAGTAACTACTTTGCGTGCCAAAAATTGCACCAACTTATGATTACAAATCGTAAGCCGCCCCTTTCGCGCTCAGTCCTGTGTACTGC
This sequence comes from Mesoligia furuncula, assembly GCA_916614155.1. Lineage (NCBI taxonomy): Eukaryota > Metazoa > Arthropoda > Insecta > Lepidoptera > Noctuidae > Mesoligia > Mesoligia furuncula. The sequence goes on along the minus strand of OU744820.1, from coordinate 12,750,007 downwards.
TGGCTGGGTAAGTGTGAGCGAGAGCGCGAGCTTGTGACGTCATAGTAGGTAGTCAAAAAATGGCACGCTTGGTTTTCATACAGTTCGTGATACTTGCGTTATCTAGGTATATCTATATCTGTGGTCAATAGCCTCTAGGCGCTACATCTAAGGCAGGCGGGAATATGGGGTTGCGGTCGATTACAGTGGGGACTCTGTTGGCCCACTGAGTGGCCTCCGGGAAGACGGCGCACAGTGGTCATGTGCTGCCTTGTACACTTGCTAAGCTAGGTTTTGGGGGACCCCTTTACAGTCTCCCCAGAGATGTGCCCTAACAGGTGTTGCACAGAGGGGGCTCCGGATTGGTCTTTTGAGAGGTAACGGTGCCCCCTTCCATAGTGCAGATGGTGACCACCGGGGTGGTTTTAGTGAGGTAAAAATCCCACACTCCCTGGATTTATCCCCAAAGACAAAAACAAAAAGACAAAAAATGCTCTAGGCGCTAAGCAAGCCAATCAATGCGCACGTAGCCTAAGTTTATCTAAAAATATTTTATTGAACAATGTTTTTTTTTTTATTTCAGGTGCCTTGTAAAATAAGAAGATACTGATGGGAAACTTACTATTCAAATTATAACAAAAAAAACTTCAAGATGGCACTAAACCTAAACGTTTAAAAATCACAACATATTTATGATTTTTTTAAATTATGAACCGAATTTAAAGGGAATGTTTTATTTTGACACGAATCTCCTACATGTGTTTGTGTATTTCTTATCTTCGGCGTGTGTCAGAAAGTTGTGGTCATATTAAAACGGTGACGGTACAGACCGTCAAACTGAACAACTTTCTCCATGGGGCCAGGGGGCCTAAAAAGGCCACTTTGGCAGAATCATAAAAGGATAACATTATAAATCATAATGGACAGTTAACCGTATCAAGTTAATCGTATCAAATCCCATTGGTGAAGGATTTTTCAGTATTTTTTTTTTGTCTGTGCTACAACCTTAAAGAATGATGGGCGTTTTTGGCCGGTATGTCCAGTAAAAACCACTAGTTTATATTAGAAGCATCAATTTTCATTATGAGCAGAAGGCTGTGAAAGACCGGGTTAAAGAGATATCAGACCTGCAAGTACCATGTAAACGTATTAGTTTATGACGCTAATGTTCACTGCAGTTCTCAATAATATTAGTTATTGACTCATAACATCGAGGGGGCTAATGGCTAAGTAATAACAGCCGCACGGGTCGATCAATCAGGTTAAGCTGCTGTTGCCGCGGTTGGTCTCTGGATGGGTGACCATTTTTACATACCAATACCCCGCCTCGGAAAGCACGTTAAGCCGTTAGTCCCGGCTGTCATAGGTGGATCGTATTCGAACTTTATTGGTCATCAGACCAGGCTCCATGCAAAAATGCCCATTATTCTTTGACCACATCTTTCTGACACTTGCTCTATAGTTATTACCAACTTTGCCCGTGTTGTCAACATTGCCCGGGCAATGTGAATAGCGATAAAAAAAACTCTTAGTTTGTACAGAATTATTGTGAAAGTGTTTTTATCTAATAATCATTTTTATTTTAGCGTTTTTTTTTTTAAAGATTTTCCTTTGAAATCGGTTTTTTTTCTCAATTTCTTATTATATATAGCTTGTCGTGTTGTAATGTTTTAATTTAACAATCTTTTACAATCACTGTTTTTTTTTAAATTATAAAAAAAATATAATCAGAAAACGGTATATTAAATACTTTTTTTTTAGTTGTTTTTGAAAATCAATTGCATTTTATACTTGTAGCTATTCTTTGCTGTCTGTCTGTCTGTGCACAATTGTACCTTTTTTCAAATAAAACCATTGTTACGCCTAATGCGATACGATGCAATGCGGTAAAATTAGGATTATTCAAACTAGAAAGTGAAAGAAATAAGCAGTATTATTATTTTTTTCTGTTATGTGTTTTGTTTGTACGTAAATAAATTATTACTTGCGTTTTGAAGCAACAACCTAAAATTGGAAAAGTACTGTTTCCACAATTTGTGTTTAGATTTGCCCTATTTGCATTGTGTCTCTTTAGGCTGTCGTTTTTTTTTATTTATTTTTTTCAGATTTTTCATATACATATTTTTTAACCTTTTAATAATTAAAAAAAAAAAACTATTATAATGTTAAAAGTTCCTCAAGCTAAATAGGACAGTACAGGCAGCTTTTCGTTAAAAATCATACTTACTAGTATTAAGTCAAAATGTCCACTGAAGCCAAAAATTTCTTTATCTTGGAGGTGTTTTGTTGGTTTTTGTAAAGATAATCTCAAATATTTAAACAATAACAATATGTACATGTATTTAAAAAAAGGAGGGTAAAGAATTATAGGGCATTAAAAAATTCATCCGCATCGCTGTCAACAGGAGAAGTGCCCTAAATGCTGGCAACATTCTTTGGTCTAAAAGAAGGCCTGTGATGAGTTTGACAGTTCTTCCATACAAAACCTGTCAGACGTCAATATTATTCCACGACTAAAAATTATCTGTCGATTGAAAAATCGGCCCTAAGTCTAACAAAATAATGACAAAAATAAAACTATAAACATTAGATCAATGAAACACCTCTTCTCCTTTTTGGATTTTAGGATATTATGTTTTTTATTCTGATAATCTATAATTATTGTTATTATTATTTCGTACATAAATTATGTAAAAAAATAAAGTTGAAAAATTAAAATTTAATGTTAGTAGTAACGTGTATTCCTGTTGAAAACGCATTTATTATGCTTCGCATATAATAATAAAAAAAAATTGGCATTTTTTTTTTTCAAAATTAACTTATTTTATTGACTGATTATCTTAATTTTGGACTGAAAAATATTAAAATAATAGGGGGTTCGACAGTTTTTTTTATAAAGAAAAGCCTATTTTCAGTTAAAATATGACCGTTTAATGACCGGTCGCCATTTTCATAATTACATAGAGACCAGTAGTGTCGCTGCGGGGCTTGTCATTACGGTTGGCTTTGCCGTTGCGGTCTGCGGTCGGAATTGTACCTTTGGCCCAGGTTATCACAGGCGATTTTATATCGCGCAATGGATTTTCAACTTCCGTAGTTGAGCCGAGTATTGAAAATCCAACGGTCAAAAAATTCACAGTTGGATTTTCAACACTCTGCCCTAAGCTGTGCGTTGAAAATCCAATGCGCGATGAAAAAGTGCAATACAGCGCGTCAAAAAAGATAATGGCGCCGATTCTGTTGTTCATAAACTAAACTAAATTTAAGTTCAGGCATCTTTTTCTTTCTATTTCATTAAGAACATGACAGAAGATAAATATTAGTTTAGTCGTGTCAAATTAGTCAGCGCCTGCCGTAAATTGACGTACTTTTAATAGCCTATTTTTTAATCTCGTCTAAGTTGTCTATGGAGTATCTTAATTTGACAGGACTAAACTAATATTTATCTCCTGTCCTTTTCTAAATGAAGCAGAAAGACAAAGATGCATGAACTTAAATTTAGTTTAGTTTGTGCACAACAGAATCGGCGCCACTGTTGGATTTTCGAATCTCGGCGCTAAGTTGTGTGCGATAAAAGAGTGCAATTCAACGCGTCTAAACATTTAGTTGGATTTTCAACTCTCGACGTTAAGCAGTGTGTGGAAAATCCAGTGCGCGATGAAGCAGAGTGTGCAATTCACCGCGGCAAAAAATTTCACAGTGGATTTTTAACTCTCTGCTTTAGAGCCGAGATTTGAAAATCCAGTGCGCGATGAATAATCGCCGCGTTATGCGATCAAGTAACTTTGGCTGTACTGTTTTAATGTCGAACTACCCTTAATGAAATAATATTTTTAATTACAAGTTTATGTACGAGGTCACGTAGTCTCACAATGTTTGTAGTTGCATTTAAAATGTAATAATGAAACTGTTGTATTACTTTTTGTATGTATTTTGCATTATTTAATATTTTAAAGTTAATAAAAAATATTAAATTAATTTTTTGTGGTGTTTTTTTTTGTCAAATTCCCAATGCTTGTAAAATGTGGTGATTACTAGCGTGAAATAAGATTAAAATAAGTATTTATTTATTTAAAAGCTAACAGTCTTAAAATAATAATATGTACAAGTATATAAAAAGGAGGGGAAATAATCAAAGGGCATCAAAAAATTCGTCGGCATCGCTGTCAACAGGAAACGTGCCCAAAAGGCTGGCCGCCACGTTGTATGGCTTTGCTTATTCTTTGGCCAAAAAATAGGCCAGCCCACTGGCAAATAAGTATTGCTTAGATTAACAATATTATGATTCTTATTTTAATTTGCTGGATCAAAACAGACAGCTAAAGTAGATGTCATGTTGACAAAAAAGGTCGATTGCAGCGGTCATTTTAGGTTGCGGTTCTGAAATGCGCTACTCGCTGCGCAGTACCTCGCCCCCCACCCCGCTGACACGTGAGTTTGTGACTGCGCAGTACCTCGCCCCTCACCCCGCTGACACGTGAATTTGTTACTGCGCAGTACCTCGCCCCTCACCCCGCTGACACGTGAATTTGATGTCCGTGACTACCGCCGGACCATCAACGCCAATCGCCTTCATATTTGGTAAATAATTAGTACTCAATTGGTACTAATTAGTACTCGAACCACAAAATTGGTACCTTAGCAGTTTTCGAGAAAATCGACTTTGAAGGTGTTCCGGCGGTAGTCACGCTCCCTTCAGCAGGACCACCATGAGCGCCGAAAAAGGGGGCACGCTACAGGTAGAATACCTATAATTATAGTATACAAATAATTAGTACCCATAAATGTGATTTATTACTTAAAAAAAACAGAACTGTAACATTTGTATTTACCGAGAAATCAACGATGATAACTTTCTCGCAATTGTTCAGCAGGACCACGATTTTGAAAGTTGATTCCAAGTTAGAGAAGCTTGTCGCTTTCCTCAAGCCTACATAGAAAATTAGTACCCTGCAAGATAAAATTAGTACCCAAAATTCGACACTAGCACTCCAGTAGTTTACGAGATATACCATGCCATTGGTGGGGTGGCGGTAGTCACGGTGCCAAATTTTCATTTCAAGATTTCCCTATTAAAAACTCTGTGATTTCTTCCCAAGTTTATACAAAAATTAGTACTCCTAAAGAAGTTAAAGCGACTAAAAATTCAGATTCCCAAGTGTTGTATTTTAAGAGAAATTAGCTTTCATTACTTTTCCATACTAAAACTTCGCGTATAACCCGACCAAATTAAGTTGCCATGGTATTCAGCTGTTTAAGAGATGTACACTCGTGCACATAAATTTATAGATGTTGGAATAGAATTAACAACAGTTCAATATCTAAATTTTCATACAAACAGTGTATCTAAGGAAAAAAAAATGTACGAGTGTACATCTCTTAAACAGCTCAATATCATTGACAACTTAATTTGGTCGGGTTATACGCGAAGATCACATTTATGGGTACTAATTATTTGTATACTTAGAATACCTGTAGCGTGCCCCCTTTTTCGGCGCTCATGGTGGTCCTGCTGAAGTGAGCGTGACTACCGCCGGACCACCTTCAAAGTAGATTTTCTCGAAAACTGCTAAGGTACCAATTTTGTGGTTCGAGTCGAGTACCAATTGAGTACTAATTATTTACCAAATATGAAAGCGATTGGCGTTGGTGGTCCGGCGGTAGTCACGGACATGTGAATTTGTTACTGCGCAGTACCTCGCCCCTCACCCCTCGCTGACACGTGAATTTGTTACTGCGCAGTACCTCGCCCCTCACCCCCGCTGACACGTGAATTTGTTACTGCGCAGCAACACGCCTCATGTTCCGAGCCGCCATAAAGTTTGAATCGGGCTGTAACAAGAATGAAGATAACCGTGATTTTGACAGACTTGTCAGTGGCAACAAGCCAACAGCAACCTTAATGTAACAAAAATAGAGATCACTGTGATTTTGAGACTTGTCAGTGGCAGCAACCTTATTGTATCGAAAATAAAGATCACGTGCGATTTTGACAGACTTGTCAGTGGCAACAACCTAACAGCAACCTTATTGTATCCAAAATAAAGATCACTGTGATTTTGACAGACTTGTCAGTGGCAACAACCTAACAGCAACCTTATTGTATCCAAAATAAAGATCACTGTGATTTTGACAGACTTGTCAGTGGCAACAACCTAACAGCAACCTTATTGTATCCAAAATAAAGATCACTGTGATTTTGACAGACTTGTCAGTGGCAACAACCTAACAGCAACCTTATTGTATCCAAAATAAAGATCACTGTGATTTTGACAGACTTGTCAGTGGCAACAACCTAACAGCAACCTTATTGTATCCAAAATAAAGATCACGTGTGATTTTGACAGACTTGTTTGTCAGTGGCAGCAACCATATTGTATCGAAAATAAAGATCACGTGTGATTTTGGCGGACTTGTCAGTGGCAGCAAGCCAACAGCAGCTTTAATGTAAATAGAATAAAGATCAATGTGATTTTGACAGCCTTGTCAGTGGCAACAACCTAACAGCAACCTTATTGTATCCAAAATAAAGATCACGTGTGATTTTGATAGACTTGTCGGTGGCAACAACCTAAAAGCAACCTTAATGTAACAAAAATAAAGATCACGTGTGATTTTGATAGACTTGTCAGTGGCAGCAACCTTATTGTATCGAAAATAAAGATCACGTGCGATTTTGACAGACTTGTCAGTGGCAACAACCTAACAGCAACCTTATTGTATCCAAAATAAAGATCACTGTGATTTTGACAGACTTGTCAGTGGCAACAACCTAACAGCAACCTTATTGTATCCAAAATAAAGATCACTGTGATTTTGACAGACTTGTCAGTGGCAACAACCTAACAGCAACCTTATTGTATCGAAAATAAAGATCACGTGTGATTTTGACGTGGCAGCAAGTCAACAGCAACATTATTCGAATAGAAAATAAGGATCGCTGAGATTTTGGCAGACCTGTCATTGGCAGCGAGCAGCGAAGCAAACGGCAACTTTATTGTATCCAAAATAAAGATCACTGTGATTTTAACAGACTTGTAAGTGGCAGCAACCCATCAGCAACCTTATTGTATCCAAAATAAAGATCACTGTGATTTTGGCAGACTTGTCAGTGGCAACAACCTAACAGCAACCTTATTGTATCGAAAATAAAGATCACTGTGATTTTGGCAGACTTGTCAGTGGCAACAACCTAACAGCAACATTATTGTATCGAAAATAAGGATAACTGTGATTTTGACAGACTTGTCAGTGGCAACAACCTAACAGCAACCTTAATGTAACAAAAATAAAGATCACGTGTGATTTTGACAGACTTGTCAGTGGCAGCAAGCCAACAGCAACATTATTCGAATAGAAAATAAGGATCACTGAGATTTTGACAGACTTGTCAGTGGCAACAACCCAACAGCAACCTTATTGTATCGAAAATAAGGATCACTGAGATTTTGACAGACTTGTCAGTGGCAACAACCCAACAGCAACCTTATTGTATCGAAAATAAGGATCACTGAGATTTTGACAGCCTTGTCAGTGGCAGCGAGCAGCGACCCAACAGCAACCTTGTCGTAACAAGAATAAAGATCACTGTTATTTTGACAGATTTGTCAGTGGCAACAACCCAACAGCAACCTTATTGTATCGAAAATAAGGATCACTGAGATTTTGACAGCCTTGTCAGTGGCAACAACCTAACAGCAAACCTATTGTATCGAAAATAAAGAACACGTGTGATTTTGACAGACTTGTCAGTGGCAACAACCTAACAGCAACCTTATTGTATCCAAAATAAAGATCACTGTGATTTTGACAGACTTGTCAGTGGCAGCAAGCCAACAGCAACCTTATTGTATAGAAAATAAGGATCACTGTGATTTTGACAGACTTGTCAGTGGCAGCGACCCAATAGCAACCTTATTTTATCGAAAATAAGGATCACTGTGATTCTGACGTACTTGTCAGTGGCATCGATCCCACAGCAACCTTAATGTGACAAGAATACAGAGGGGCAATTCTCGTAATTTTAAGAACGTTCGAATACTCGAATCTCAATCTCAATCTGTCAAACATACGTCTAATTTCCCTACATTTTGTCAATTTTTTGACGGGTCCATATTGGCTCACCTAAAGTTCTTTACCCGAAATTGTTCTTCAATGATCAGTCTTCCTAAAAGTCATCCTAAAGTTTTCATTCATACTATTTGTAGTGCTACCGGCGATGTTCATAACACTCATGTTTCCGAAAATTGTAATTAATAATATCATTAATGTAAATATATTTAAACTCCTACGGCCTTATTACAAAACAAGATTTAGCCTTAGACCCAGGTTTAAACCATCCAGCCAGTTTTAAATTTCGAACTATAATCCAACGAAGCTAAAGTTCTTATTACAAAAACTGACGTTAAACCCGAGTCTAAGTTGTCAATTTTGCATTAAGAACATTACGTTTGTCGGAATAAAGTTCAAAATAGAGTAACTGGCTCGAAGGTTTGGCTAGGTCTAAAATTAGATCTCGTTTTGTAATAAGACGGCTACTGTTTTTTTATCATAACGCTTTTATCCCTAAACATAATTACCATAATATTAGAAGATGATATTTATAGTTTTAATTTGAGGGTATGATTATTATTTGGGGGTATGCTTTACATAATGTACTGAGTTGTGTCTGTGGAACCACTGTACTTCCACACCCGGCGCTTTTTGATAGTAGCTATTTTTTTTTGGATACAATAGACTCTTTTTTATACTTATAGATTTTATATAGATTTTTTTAGTGTAAATTTGAAAACCGCAAAGTTCGCAAAATCATAGTGGCCGAGAAAAGAAATCCCAATGTTTTTTTTTTATCTACAAAATATGTGGTTAGGCGTAGTCGACTGTGATTTTGACAGATTTGTCAAATTACTGTCTATCATCAGCTTTTCGTTTTGGCAATCAAACATTTTGCATTACCTATACATTTAAACTGCCAATAATTTATGTTGCGATGCGAGGCAAAATATAGAAAACAAATGAAAAACAAACAGTTCTACAATGATACTTTAGTGTCTACAGCTCTATGGGTCTATGCGCGTGGCCAACATCGGAACTAACACAGCCATCTGGTTCATAGGGTTCCGTACCCAAAGGGTAATAACGGGACCCTATTACTAAGACTTCGCTGTCTGTCCGTCCGTCTGTCTGTCACCAGGCTGTATCTCAAGAACCGCGATAGCTAGACAGTTGAAATTTTCACAAATTATGTATTTCTGTTGCCGCTATAGCAACACATACTAAAAACAAAATAAAATAAATATTTAAGGGGGGCTCCCATACAATAAACGTGTTTTTTTCGGCGTTTTTTTCCTTGTGGTACGGAAGCGTTTTTTCCTTGTGTTTGTTCGTGTGCGAGTCCAACTCGCACTTGGCCAGTTTTTTAAATAATAAAATAAAAATAAGAAAGCCTTATATTTCTTACTACGAAAGTTACAAAACTACCATTAAAGAAAGTAAAAAATAACTAAACTATCTTAGGGCTGATTTTTCCAACGTCAGATAATTTTATCGGAGGAATAAATTTTGAATTTTTGACAGTCTTCCATACAAAAACTGTCAGACGTCAATTTTATTCTATAAATAAAAAATTTCTGTAAATTGAAAAATCAGCCCTAACTTAACTACCATTTCTTGAATTCTATAAAGTTAGGCATATTTTAAACTTCTGCGCCAGTAAGAACCCCTCATTTAATTGAAGGTGAAGGCCTTCTCTCTTAGAGTAAGAAAGCTATAGAGCATCGGGTAGCGTGGCCACACATGAGACAAAAAACTAACTTAACTAACATGAGCTACATAAGTAGCTGCCTTGAAAAAACGGGCACGCACTGAGAGACGGAAATAGTATAGCTTTATCCTTTTCTGTTACTTATAATAACTCAATACTTTATCCCTTTCTTGTGGAAATGAAATGGAGCTACCCGCCGTCTATACTTTTCTTTGTCTAAGCCTTCTCTAGAGATGTCCATTTCTCCCTGTCATTCGCTGTGTTCATCCATTTATGTTTATCGATTCATATAGGTCTCATGCGCGGCCGCCATTTTCAAAATGTATGCCAGGCTCCATATAAAAATCTTGTAAATCCATGGGTCACATCAATGCACAGGGTTTGGTTTTATTATGTTTTCTGTTTTCTTTTTTTCACCTATCAATTTATGTAGGTCTCATGTGTGGCTGCTATTTTCAAAATGGCGCGACAGTGCTATGCCATGCCTATGCCACGGATCTTCAAAGCCCTTTATTTGTTGTTTCGTTCCAACTAAGTACCTACTTAATTGGTTTTAATTCTCTAATTTTGGTGCGCGGTACAACTGTAATGAGTTTATGTTGGCAAAATCTTGTAAAGAAAATGTATAAAATACTGTAAAAAAAATAGTGTAGGTACTGATTATCTTCCTAGTCTTTTTTAGTAGTATGTTGGGGTCAGCCTCCAGTCTAACCGGATGCAGCTGAATACCAGTATTTTATATGGGACGGTTGCCTATCTGACCTCCACAACCCAGTTACTCCATAATGCGATACCCTTTGGTAAGACTGGTTGTCTTTCGGGCTTCTGATTACCTACTCGTAAAGGTACTGACACACGTGCTCATTACTAGCATGCTCAAACCAATCGGAGCACGCGAAAATTAAAGTCACGTGAGTTTTGCGTGCTCCGATTGGTTTGAGCATGCTAGTAATGAGCACGTCTGTCAGTACCTTTACGACTGTCAAAGATCCACGATTGGCAGCCGGGACCAACGGCTTAACGTACTTTCCGAGGCACGGAGGGGTCACGGTATGTAAAGATCCACAGACCCATCCACATATCAACCGCGGCAAGGGTAGTTTAACCTGATCGATCGACCTGTTATTATTAAGCCACGGGCCCCGTGTGTACTACTGAATAAATCAATGTTTTTCTCAAGATAAGCTTGCATGGAGTTTTTTTGTTATCTAGTAGGTAGTGATTTTATCAAAATTTCAAAAACAGCGTTGGAGCACGATTGGAAAGGTAGATTTTTCACTGTTTTATAATTATTGTTGTTTAAAATAAGTATTTATAGCTTTACAAACACTATATAAAATAGTGCGTTAAAGAAAATTGGGCAAATAGTACATTACGATACGTGTCACCTAAGTCCACTATTGCACGGCAAAATTTGCTACTTATGTCACACGTACGTATCGTAAACTGTTTTATAGCTCTTGTGACCTAAACCCGTAATTATAAGCCCCGCACGTTGTTATTGCGATGGAACCTTGTCACAATAACAGCTGCGTGACGTCATTTTGACGTCAAACACCGCACATACACGTAAGCGCTGAACGGTACTGACAGTTCGACTACGTCACTAAGATGGCCGCCAGTCGCAATATCAACGTGCGGGGCTTATTTCCGAGCATGTATCAGAAGTGTTGTCCAAAATAAGGGTGTGGTACAGACCATCAAACTGAACAACTTATTGTTTATTGTCGTCGCGCGGTAAACTTTACTTGCGCGATGCAGGATTTTATGCTGCCACATGTGATTTTGATGTACTGATCAAGTTCGGTTTCATTGGTGAAATTCACCCTAAGTGCATTACGCGTGGTGGATCATGACCCCTCTCACAGAGTGGAGGCCTGTGTCTCAGCAGTTCCCCGTTATAGGCTGATTATATTATGTTATGTGTTACGTAATTACCCCGCTGATTTTCAGTCATTTCAAATATAATGTGTGTGTTTAAATATATTGTTACACATTTATTTAATTGTTACAGTGCAGCGTGTACAACCACCGGGCTATGGTGGACCCCCACAAGGCTATGTACCACAACAACCTGTAAGTTACTACATATTTTGTATCTAGTCTTTATTTTACCATCACCACTGAAATCCCCAAAGGTTCACCCACCACCTCACATGGCCCCACCGACATTAAGTCATATAGGCCGAATCTCAAGGAGACGGCTGCGGACATAGCTCGTCTAGATCGACGTGCTATCACCGCAGTCGCTTCTTCACTCCTTTACCCCGATCCCGATCTCGTCCTGTCCCCCTTAGGGGCCTGCGTTAAGCGGGCGCCCGCGCGGTTTCATACAAAAGTGCTCCGTCGCGGGGACCCGCGCGGGCGTCCGTCACGGGGAGGCGCGCCCCGCACCCACGCAACGGGGCTAAAAAACGGGGTTAAAATTGAACTAGCGACACTGCGTAAATAAAATAATTCGGTCTCCGTGACGGGTACCCACTACGGGGACCGTCGCGTTCCAACGGAGCCCACCCGCGTGTCCACGCGCATAGACACGCGACGGTTGCCCGTCGCGGGCGCCCGCTTAACGCAGTTTCGACCCTTATGCCTTTCTTGATGCTTGGGCGATTCTTGGGCGGCACTCTAGCGCCCCACTTGGGGGCAACGGCACAAAAACGCCTTCGCCGTCGAGCCATCGACTGGACAAAATTGGCTAGCCATATAATGCATATACATAATTTTATTGTTATCTTTTTTTTTCCTTTTTTTTTTGTAGGTAGTAAATTTTTCGTTTCTCTATTTTTTCCCAAATTGTCATACAGAGGTGTACCCATAGATATTCGTGGGTGTACCCATAGACTCACATTTCGCCAGTTATGTTCAAGTCCCATGTAATAGGTTGCGAGCCTATTGCCATCAACCGGGACAAGTCCAGACTCCAGGCTGCTACTGAGAAATTCCAGATGGAGAAATGGAAAAACCGTTTCACTTTTTGTTCATTGTTGCCTTTCATCTTTCGCTCGAAGTCTTTTCTTAGCGTGCCGATAACAATCTAAATAGATTTGGCCCAGAACTTGGCTACGATTTTTTCACCACAGCGTCCATTAGTTCCTGTAGTGTGCAGACAAGAGGACACGCTGGACACGATATTAAGTGACATTGTTTGTGGAACAGCAACACAAGTTACACTCAAGGGCTGAGTCGTCTGTGTGTGTATCTCCACCTGAGCAGGTTGTCATAGCTTCGGCCTACCTGAGTCCGGAGTCTATTTAAAGATTTCCAGGTAAGCCAAGGCAACTCATGTACAGGTGGGAGATTTTCAGCAGGCTGGACGACTAAAAAGGGAAAGGGGTTTTTAAAGTTAAGGAACTTCTGCCACTCGGACGCGACCTGCAATAGCCTATATAGAAAGCACTCAATTGATTGCGCACCCAAGTAGGCCGCTGCAAAGACATTTTGCCAGATGCATAATGAGGGGATATAGGACCAGCGGTGGCGACCTCTTGCGTCCGGCTCTGGTTCAATCCATGGTCCGGAGCGAGAGGGAGTGGGAGGCAGTCACCTCCTGCGAAGCAGTCATGCTAGCGAAGGAGGTGGCGGGATGGCTCAGGGAGAGAGCTTTCTGTCCCAGCCGCCGCGGGAGACGCTCCGGGCTTCGGGAGCCGCGCGACGACTCCCGGCCACCGTAGGCCTGCGGACGGAGAATAATGGGAGAGCTCACCGTCCGATCAGGACCAGGCCCGTGCCGGACCTCTAAGAGATGTCAGCATCAAGGAAGGGGCCCGTTAGGGTCGAAACCTGCCGGGTCAGCGGGACTGTCCGAAAGGGTTACCGCTGCCCGGAACACGGGTGGATTTTAGTCAGTAAGAGTCTGACACTCCCTTCCGCCCAGAGCGGGAGGGGTCACTCGATGATTTCCCAACCTGAAAAAAAAGGAGGTTATAGGACCATCCGACACTCAGTGCGAGTGTGGTGCTCTTGAACAGACGATAGCCCACTCGTTGAAGAGTCTAGTGTCCCTAGTCCTGCATAATTGAGGACGTAAAGAACTCGAGAAGGCCTTGATTCTGGAAGCCGTGATCAACGCGGCCACATCACCACCATCTGCCGGCCTTATTCCTAACAATGTTGGAGTTGGCTTTCAGTGTAACCGAAGGCAGATGATAGTATTTTACATGGAGCAACTGCCTATCTGACCTCCACAACCCAGTCACTGGGTACACAATACCCCTTGTCAAGACTGTAAGGCTTCCAACTGCTTGTAACGACTGTCAAAGATCAACAAATGACAGCCGGGACCAATGGCTTAACGTGCTTTCTGAGGCACGGCAGGGTTTCGATACGTAATAAATGGTCACCCATAGACAAAACCACTGCGGCAAGCGTAGCTTAACCTGATCGATCGACCCATGCGGCTGTTATTATTTAGCCTCAAGCCTCTGTTTTGATTCTGAAGATCATCACAATCGATATGGATAATTGGTCAGCCATCCACGGTCCGACCTCGGCAAACGTAGCTTAACTTTCGATCGTGCGGCTGATTTAGCCATGAGCTCCTCAACGTGGCCACCTGCTGGGCTAAAGTAATCGTTAATTTGATGAATGCTGTATCATAAATTCGATATGAAGAAGAGACGTTAGGACTCAATCTCATCTAATTAGTGTTGTTCGTGGATTTCTAGTAAACGCTATCAGCTGAAGCGCTTTATTAAGAAATTCATGAGAACCGTTAAACTTGAAACTGTGTAGGTGCCTTGTAAGATACCGAGTTGATGTTTATCAATTCTTGTTAAATACAAACATGAAATTTGGAAGATGCTGATGAAGATTTAGTGTAACCCGTTCAAAAAATACTGATTCTCAGCCTAGTTTGAATAAAGGACTTGATTGATTGACACCGACATTTCGCCAATTATGTTTAAGTCCCATGTATAGGTTCCAGCTTATTGCCATCAACCGGGACAAATCTAGACTCCGGGCTGTTACTGAGAAATCACTCGGGAAAAAACCTAATAACACTTTGCCCAAACCCAGGACCTCATGCTCAGCACACTCAAATGTAACCTTGTAGAGAGGACTTCTTCTTCGTGTCCCTGGCACGCACGACTATATTTCAAATCATGTTTACCCAAAACTTCGCCACTTCCACGGCGTCGTCGGTGACAGCGCAGAGCGGACTTTAAGGCCTTGACTGCCACCGCGGTCACCTGGTGACCGCGAACAATACATTTTCTATTGTGTCTGTTGTCTGGCAGTCAACGTGAGGGCCCTTTGAACGAATGGCCGATAGAGCCGAAAAATTCTGGAGTAGCTGTTAGGTCTTGAAAGTATCACTTCTTCTCACCAGCTGATAAAGCACGAGGAAGTGTTGAAGATCGGGCATTTTGGGGTCTTATGTCATTTTGACGTGAAAAAACACTTCTTAAACATCATCCTTAGGTATATGGGGTGCTTAATTGCTGCAAA
The DNA here is from genome assembly GCA_916614155.1 of Mesoligia furuncula. Lineage (NCBI taxonomy): Eukaryota > Metazoa > Arthropoda > Insecta > Lepidoptera > Noctuidae > Mesoligia > Mesoligia furuncula. Next base: position 12,734,817 of record OU744820.1, on the reverse strand, counting down.
TGGACCAAACTATTGTGTCCTAAAAGGGATACGTCAATTTCAAATCATCCTGTATAGTTCTTTAGCTCTTGTTTCACGATTATTATTGTATATACAGGTTGGAATTTCTAGAACGGCCAGTGAGGTGACGTGCGGTTGTTCACCGGAGAGGTCACTCGCGTCACCGGTACGTCACCTAGAACGAGATGGCGGCGCTGAAGTAGCGATACATACATTTACTAAGGCTGCGTGTCCACTGCACGTCCGTCACCCGAAAGCCGTCATCCCGGCCGCCGAGGCTTCGAGTAGTTCGGCGCGACAGCTAGAACTCCGCCCGAGATTATGACGGTCGATGTTCAGTACAAAACGCTTGATCTTTGCCGTCTCACCGGCACCGATCACCCGGTTTTTATTTTGTCTGTCATAACCAGTGAACGGAATATGCTGAGTTTATTTACCTAAAGTTTTAAGAACAGAGACGATAATCGGAGACTTCCTTGTGACAAATTTTTTTTTACCGGTAAAACCGGAACTTTAATTATGTAACTTTCAATATCTTATTTTATCATTAACATTATAAAAACTAAATAAAAAAAAACTATTAAAAATATATCTATTTTTAAGAACGTTTACGCCGTACGGAATTTCATACAAACTTTCAAGCCTTTGTTTTTCGAAATGAATTAACCTATTTTAATGAAACTTCATATGCATAAGCAGGATATAAAGGTCTAAAAAGTTAGTAGAGAACATTTTCGAAAAATAGTGTTACAGCCAAATTAGACCGATTTTAAACTTTCTATAGAAACTGAGATTTCCAGTTATCTTCATTTAAATAAGACATTTCGAAAATGTTTTCTACTAACTATTTAGACCTTTGCATCCTGCATATGCGTATAAAGTTTAATTAAAATCGGTTCACTCATTTCGAAAAACAAGGGCTTGAAAGTTTGTATGAAATGCCGAACAGCGTAAACGCTCTTAATATTGCTTATTTTATTTATCAAAACATTGATTACGATTTATTATAGCATTTATAATGTTAATAATAAAATAATATATTGAAAGTTACATAATTAAAGTTTCGGTAAATTCACCGGTAAAAAAAAATTTAGTCATAAGGAAGTCTCCGATTTCCGTCTCTGTTCTTTAAACTTTAGGTAAATATATTCAGCCTATTCCGATCACTGGTTATAACATACAGAACTGCCGAGTTCAGTCGCGGTGGACAAACGAACGACGCGGACGTCACCGAGACGTCATGTTCGGTTCGAATAATCTCGTTTCTCGGTGACGTCACGCGCCCTAAATAACACACTGTCAATCAGAATCAAAATCATTTTGAAGGATATTGCTGATCCATTGCTTCGAAAAATTTGTCCGGTCAGCAACGTAAATAAAGCAATATTTTTTTTTTGAAATGACAAAATGAAAGCCATTCCTATTGTTAGTGTCAGAGATCGGAATAGGTAGAGCTTTTATGTGCTTGCCATAGGTTAAGCCTGCAATACACGTTGGCCGAGCGTTGTCGAGTGAAGGCCAATACAAACATGTAGAGTAGACGGCCTTGTCTTGCTATCGCTCGGTGTCACTTGCCTAGGTTGGTTGAGTATGACAAGCGCCAACGTGTATAGACCTCATTTGACGTAGCTTGTCACAACTTGCAGTCGCTCGCGATCACTTGCCTCACTTCGGAGCGGTGTCGGTTTTTCTGCACAAATCAAAGGCGCTCACGCGCGCTCGGCCAATGGTGTTCACATGTTTGTCCGCGCGCTAGTATGCGGTTGACGTCCATTGTAGGCATACGTACAAAATGTCGCTTCCTACGAATGACGACGCTAATAAAAACTGACAGCGCCCAACATGTGGGCGTGTCCACAAAACTCGTCTACATTGGCCATTTGCATTGGCTTCCTTCAAACTTGCCGAACGTCTAGACAGTAGCGCTTGCCTTGTGTCCATTTGTCTAGGCTCGCGTTGGTCTAAGCTTGGCCAACATGTATTGCAGGCTTTAGAATAATACGGATATTCCCCGAGTCCCGGGTAATCGAGTGAGACAACAAGTTACTGTTGGTGTGTTGGTAAAGAATTGAATTCTAGTGGCGCAGAAAGAGATAAAAACAGCGTCAGTCTAGCGACAGAAACACCCCGCTATTGTTTTCTTTTGTTTCCATAATGCGGCGACATTACGCTTCTCAACAAAGCGGCAACGTCGCCCGTTTGGCAAAAAGTTTTATAGCGTGCTGTTGACGTTAAATTTACAACGTCGCTCATGCGCTTATTGGTCCAGCCTGTCCCTTGCTGTCCTCTCCCAGCGACGCCCTAAGCCGAGGTCCGAACCCCACCGGGGGTACCCTTAGCGTGTAGTCGCTTAGTTTTTAGTTAGTTTTTTAACCCCTGGCTGGAGGCCTCAATTTATTGTGGCATCCACAGGAAAGTCCGGTTAAGTAGTCACGAGTCACGACCTCTCAAGGTCAACTACGAGATGCCATAGTCAAAAAAAATATGCGCTTATTGGCTTACATAAACCATTGACAAAAATAATGAAATTCAATAAAATCCCGTAGTATCAGTCGGAATCCCGTGGAATATCCATATTAACATCAATGTTTGCGGTCAATTAACCTAAATAGCTCTACCTATTCCGATCACTGGTTGTGTGTTGCGCACTTACCTATCCCGGTGACGGCTGCGGTGGACAAACGCCCTAATGGTAGGTACCTTGACCATTGTAGCTACAGGAAAACGATCTTAGGAGACTGTCCTTAACTTTGGAGAAATTTTGATCAGCATTCACAGATTTTGTAAAAATTGAACAGTCGGCAAGAAATTGAGCAATTTTCTCAAAAAAAAAAAATTGTGAGTGGCAATCCATCCTGTTTCTTATGAGGATCAAAAAACTCTATTGGACCGACTGAGGTTTGAGTACCTACTAGAAAGACCAGAAATTGCTAAAATCTTTTTACCTACTCTTCGTTGGAAATTACCTATTACCAAATTTTTTCACAAGGAAAATAAAACGTAACTTTTTTACAAAGTATTTATACAGGGTTATTAGTGAAAAATTAACAACCTCTTAAGAGGTCATTGTACTCATCATTATGAACAACTTTTGCTATGGGACCAAACCGGAAATCGCGAAAAAAAAATCAGCTGTTCCCTACATTTTGACGAAATAAACAAACATAAATGTAGGGAACAGCAGATTTTTTTTTCGCGATTTCAGGTTTGCTCCCATAGTAAAAGTTGTTCATAATGATGAGTACAATGACCTTTTAAGAGGTTGTTAATGTTTTACCAATCTGTATGATAATAACCCCCCCACACACATAACTAAGTGAGAGTTTTTACTATGTGTAATAAACGAACAAAACTTTTGTAGCAAGCTACGATCTTTCGTAGCGCGCGTAGCACCGTAGCACGACGGCTACGGAACATATACGCTACAACTTCTACAATCAAAAATAACAGAAATGTCTCCACAAGAAACCAGAAAAAATTGTCACAGAGTTTTTTTATCCTTATTAGAGACAGGATCGACAAGCATCAAAAAAGTTTTTGTGAAAATGGCCCATTCTCTTGCTGACTTAAAATTTTTAAACTCAAATCCATACTCAATGCATTTATTTCAAATAAACCAAAGAGGCACTTTTGAATCGTCAAGGAGTCGGTCAGACAGAAATATAAAGTCAGTTGCCCATTCCAAATTGTAGACAGGACAGGAGGAACCGGGGAAGGACATAAGATAGTTTTTATCGCGATATTGCCAATTGCCACGGGATCGACACTTATGCGGGTGAAACCGCAGGGCGCTGCTAGTAATTTATATTTTTCCTAACGTACATGATGTTTTCATAGATATACAGGGTTATTGGTAAAACATTAACAACCTCTTAAGAGGTCATTGTACTCATCATTATGAACAACTTTTACTATGGGACCAAACCTGAAATCGCAAAAAAAAAAATCAGCTGTTCCCTACATTTTGACGAGTTACACGAACATAAATGTAGGGAACAGCTGATTTTTTTTCTCGCGATTTCAGGTTTGATGCCATAGTAAAAGTTGTTGTTGCAGGACAAAATTTCTCAAAAAGTTAACTACCGTACCTATCCTAAGACTTTTTTTCTATGGCTGCAGCGGTTAAGGTACCCGCCCCTACTGTCCCATCTCAAAAATCCACCTCGTATATACATATGCAGGGTTATTGATAAAACATTAACAACCTCTTAAGAGGTCATTCTACTCATCATTATGAACAACTTTTACTATGGGACCACACCTGAAATCACGAAAAAAAAAATCAGCTGTTCCCTACATTTTGACGAGTTATACGAACATAAATGTAGGGAACAAGTGACTTTTTTTTCGGGATTTCAGGTTTGGTCCCATAGTAAAAGTTGTTCATAATGATGAGTACAATGACCTCTTAAGAGGTAAATAGGAAATAAAATAAAATATTTGAAATGAAATGAATTTTTTTGTTTTGTAAATCTATTGGAATCATTTTTACGTATCATGTATTTTATTATTTATTTTTTAAAATACAGTAAGATCATCATTCATCATTCTCCTGAGCATATTCCAATGTATTTGCTTTCGTCGCAGCGTGTCTTACCTTCCATACTTCTCTATTAGTCGTCATCTCGGTAGTCACCCCCTTTCTAATATAATGAGCTAGATGGAGCCGACTTTTCGTATCTGTATGTGAAGAAAAGGCGAAAAAAATTCAAGGGTCAGTCCTTTTTTAAATTCTAGACATAATCTTGGTCAGATCGTGTGAAAACAATGTAGATTAGTGCCTGAAATGGTCTTTTGAGTAAAGAACCACATAAAGGGGTTTAAAGATTTTTTAAGGATCCTGGCATACAAACCATTTTGAAAAGGGAACTTGTAAGCGGGGTATTGTGTGCGGAGATAATATTAAACGCGCAATACAAACATTAACAAGGTTTATTTTCTAATAATTACTGATTCTAAAATTACAAATGCAAATTAAAATGATTCTAATCTAAATGTCCGAAATCCCTAATAGCGGCGTGTATTATAAGTCGATCGTGCGGTTTCGCTAACGAAGTCAACACGTTCAACGTAATAATACACGCTGCTTGGCCAGTATTCGATAAGATGCGGGGGCGGGGAGGTGACCGACCTAAGTCGATGCAGAGTAGCGCACCCGAACCGTACCGAACGCTGACTTGCTTTTCTCGGGTTCCGTATGCACCGTGGAAACGGATGCATCAAGTTCTTCCTCATTGTAGAGCTCGTACTTCTTGCCAGGCCCATCCAAGAAGTGGAATAATAACTGCGGCAGGTTGAGCACAATGCCTGCATCTTGGATGAAATCTACTCCTAAGAGCGTTCGGTTATCGTGTGACTCAGGCAACACGATAAAGTTTGTGGGGATATTCCGACCACATAATGTAACTGTCACTGCAGGTAATATGTTATAAAACTCAATATTGTTGACTAACTACTTTACCTTACCAAGTAGGTACAATTCTACCTACCCCCCCTAAAGGGACCTAACGTGAAGTTAATAAAACAAACAAAAAAAATCAGTGACTAAAGCTATAAATGTACCCAAACGAAATAACAAAGGGTAAAATAAAAACTAAGTTAAAAAAATTATAATAGCAAAAGTGGGTAGAAGAAAAAAAATATCTAAATAATATTAAACTATCATAGAAAGCCCCTAAGTTGGGCCGCCAACTGTAAGCGGGGTATTGTGTGCGGAGATAATATTAAACGCGCAATACAAACATTAACAAGGTTTATTTTCTAATAATTACTGATTCTAAAATTACAAATGCAAATTAAAATGATTCTAATCTAAATGTCCGAAATCCCTAATAGCGGCGTGTATTATAAGTCGATCGTGCGGTTTCGCTAACGAAGTCAACACGTTCAACGTAATAATACATGCTGCTTGGCCAGTATTCGATAAGATGCGGGGGCGGGGAGGTGACCGACCTAAGTCGATGCAGAGTAGCGCACCCGAACCGTACCGAACGCTGACTGCTTGAACTATAACGTCGGAGAAATCGCGACGTCCCCGTAAGGGGGCGTGGCGGGCGGTACCGGGGCTATGCCCCCCGGCCGCGGAGGCAACACGTTGGCCTGTTAAAACAGGCCCCTCATTGTGGTGGCGACACGGCCAGCAGATTGTTGGGCGCGCGTGAGTAACGCGCGCCCATGTGTGTGGTTGCATATTGTGTCTCTGTAGGCGCGCCGCGACGCTGTTATGCAGCGCCGCTTTCTTCACGACACCTTGGCGGTCAGTCCCCGCCAGGTGAGACCCCCAGTTACCTGGGGGAGGCCCGGCGGAGGACGACCAGCGACAAAGGTGCCGACTCGACGCTCCTACAGAGTATAGGTGAGTTGCTCCCGCCCGCCCCGCTTCCAGAGCTAGCCGGTTACGGTCCGGGCTAAGGAGCAGTCGTGTGTGTGTGGGCGGTATTGTACTGTGTAACACCGCCCAGTGTCTACGCGTATCGCGTCCCGCGTTCGCGTACGCGTGTGAGTATTAGCGTCTGTTTAGTAGTGAGTGTCTGAGTTCGCCGCACGACGCGCCTATATTAACCTAGCACGCGCCGCGCGACGAGCGTATGTACTTTGTAGAGTTCAGTTGAGTCGGGTGAGCCGCGTGTAACCTGGGTGCGGCTCACTCGAGGCGTCAGTCCGGTGCGATGGGGTCGTCGTCCGCTACCAGGTCGCGGGGCAGGGGTCTCGCGTCAGGGGGGCGCGCGTGCCAGGGCGCGATGTCCTGGACATGGGGCCAGGCCGATGCGTCGGCACGCGCGAACATTCCCGTCGCGAGGCGCCGCACAAACTCATCCAGGCTCTCAATCCCGAGATCCCTCCGGATGACATCGTTCCTCACGAAACGAGGCGCGCCTACTATGGTCCGCAGCGCAAGACTTTCCTGCGCGCGGAGTAGCTTTCGGCTCGGCTCGCTCGTGAGGGCGAACCATGCCGGAGCGGCGTACGTCATGATTGGGCGTACGTACAACTTGTACACACCCAATTTGACGCGCGCCGGGATGCGGGACGAGAGCACTGGTTTGAGCAGGGTGCGGGCGACCCTACCCCGTGCGGCGTCCGAGCGGACGTGTGGCCCCATCGTGAGCCGACGATCGATGGTGACCCCTAGGTACTTGACCCGGGGCGACCACGCGATGTCGGCTCCTTGTAGCTTCAAGGGTGGTGGGAGGGGCGCGGACCCGGTGATCAGCGCCTGCGTCTTACCCACGTTCACCGACAGCCGCCATTTCGACAGCCACTCGGGAAGCAAGTCGAGCGCGCGCTGCATCTTGACCGCCGCGTACTTCGCATTAAGCGATGAAGTAATGTACGCGGCGTCGTCTGCGTACAGCGCGAGCATTGCGTCCGGAGTGGTGGGGATGTCGTCGGTGTAACGCGAGTAACACGCTGGCGAGACGCAGCTGCCCTGCGGTACACCCGCGAGCACCGGGCGGGCGCTAGACAGCGCCCCATCGACCACCACCCTGAAAGTCCTGTTGGAGAGAAAAGTAGAGACCACCTTTACAACGCGACGGGGCGCGCCGGATGTGGCCATCTTGTAGATGAGGCCCTCATGCCACACACGGTCGAAGGCCTTCTCCATGTCGAGGAGTACTGCCAACTGCTTGAACTGGCTGGGGCTCGGGCTTTTATAGGCGCCGAGGGACTCGGCGGCGTGTGCGGCGGGGCGGGGAGGACGCGCACGGTCGCTCGACCCGCGCCGGAGTTTCGTCGCTGCGACGCTGTTGTTGTGGTGTTACAAACTAATTTTTTGAGCTGTTATTTAAATATTCGAGATGTTATTATGATCAGTTGAAAAACATATTGAGCAGTTATTTAATTTAATGGCGGTTGATTAATTATTGCGACAGTAAAACATGGACAGTAATAAAAGATCAATTAGACTGTTATTTTATCATACAATGTCAATTCTAAAAATAATTGAGCAGTCCAATAACTAAATGAGCGGTAAAAATGATGGAATGGGCGGTTCGCTAAATAGTTCGGCAGATCATAGCGGATGCAAGAGCGAGCGAAGCGAGCTCGGGACTTGGGGCACCCCGACTCGGACAGGTTAGGTTCGAAGGGGATGACGGGGGCTCGAGTGAGCGAGCAAAGCGAGCGAACGAGCCCCCGTCATCCCCTTCGTGTTAGGTTCTTTTAAACCCTGTAGACAGAAATAGGGGCCCCGCGAAGCGGGGCTCCGTCGACTACACACCCAAAACTAATTTACCACCTCATTGTTTATAGAATTGCTTAGAATGAGATTTATTACCGACAAATTCCGATTTATTACTGCCCACACGTAACCGCTCGTTCAATAATTTTTACCGCCCATTTAATTATTTTCCCACTCAATTATATATTCACTGATCCATTTCATTATTTTTTATTACTCATTTTTGTTTACTTTACTGCTTAGTTTTAACTGCTGAACAAGTTATTAAACGTGCCATTTATAATTTTTAACTTACCAAAACCGCTATTTACAACTGCCTCTTTAAATCAGTGCCTTTTGAAAATGGCGGCCACGCACGAGACCTATATGTGCCTATATAAAGATACTAGCTTCCGCCCGCGGCATCTTCCGCGAGGTATGTCGATAAAAACTATCCTATGTCCTTCCCCGGGATGCAATCTATCTCTCTGCCAAATTTTAGCGAAATCCGTTCAGTGGTTTAGGCGTGAAAAGGTAACACACAGAAAGACAGACAGATTTACTTTCGAATTTATAATATTAATATGAAAAGTGGATCACGTGACTCAATCATTAACCTTGAACGTTAATTTCTCGGAAACGTGACAATTAGATATCCCTAGACTGTTTTAAACACAAATTCTTGTTAATCTACATAACAAGAATTTGTGTTTATACGGGTATTAAAATTCGCGTAGAACTTTGTATTTTACGGGATTTGTCTTAACATGTTTTCTGTTTGCATTAATGTCAGCTGTCGATTTATACAGGGTTATTGATAAAACAACAAATAAATCAGCTGTTCCCTACATTTCATTCATCATCTGCCTAGCCTTTTCCCAACTATGTTGGGGTCGGCTTCCAGTCTAACCGGATGCAGCTGAATACCAGTATTTTACATGAAGCGACTGCCTATCTGACCTCCACAACCAATTACTGGGTAATACGACACCCCTTGGTAAAACTGGTTGTCAGACTTTCGGGCTTCTGACTACCCGTAACGACTGTCAAAGACCCACGAATGACAGCCGGGACCAACGGCTTAACGTGCTTTGGCTTAACGTGGCCACGTTCTGTAAAGATGGTCGCCCATCCACAGACCAACCGCGGCAAGCGTAGCTTAATCTGATCGATCGACCTGTGCGGCTGTTATTATTTAGCCACGGGCCCCTCCAGCTGTTCCCTACATTTATGTTCGTATAACTCGTCAAAATGTAGGGAACAGCTGATTTTTTTTTTTCGCGATTTCAGGTTTGGTCCCATAGTAAAAGTTGTTCATAATGATGAGTACAATGACCTCTTAGGTAGTTAATGTTTTACCAATAACCCTGTATAGGTCTCATGCGTGGACGCCATTTTCAAAATGGCGCGACAATAGGTATGTCACGGATCTTCAAAGCCTTTTGAATTCTATCTTATTTTGTTGATTCTCAGTCTAATTTGGTTATGTGATCTTAATATTATTTTTTCAGCAATACGGTCAACAACCTCAAATGGTGCAAGGGCCGATGCAGCAGGGTCAGCAGCGCAGAGGCATGGGCGCGGGCGCCGCATTGGGCGCAGGCGCAGCCGGCATGGCTGCCGGCGGGCTCGCCGGCTACGCGTTGGGGGGCGGCTTCAACCGAGACAGCCCGACTGAGGTAAGACAGATCGAACGAATGAATAATAATGATAATCCCGTTCCCGATCCCGGTGGTTACCGATACCTACATATTTTTTGTATTTTGACATAAAATAAAGGATCAAACAGGCGCGACACGCGATAAAATCGCGCGCGACACGAAGGCACTGTAAGTCGCGCAACGAGCGGTGCCTTTGTGTCGCACGCGATTATATCGCGTATCTTAACACGCCTGTAACCCTCTAAGCTCATATTCGCACGGCCGTAAAAATATCGCGGCGAGTTTTTATCGCGCACTGGATTTTCAACTCTATGTGTTGAGCCGAGCATTGAGAATTCAACAGAGACCATCCCAACGCGTCAAAAAAATACACTATACGTGATAATTTTTCGTGCATTGGATTTTTAACTCTCGGCACTAAGCAGTGAGTTCAAAACCCTGTGCGTGATAAAAAATCACCGCGTTAAAAAATCCCCTGTAGGCACAAGGGCTAAGGGTAAGGTAGAGTTGTAGCCATTGTACTTAAGAGCCTATACTAACTTAAAATGGCTTAGCATGATCCTCCGTTATGTCGAAAATACCGCAGCATTAATTTTGAAATAAATATATGCTAAAGTTGAGGATTAATGTTAAGTAAGTACTATGTTAGACGAAAACACGATTCCATAAAATTTTCTCAATTGAAAAAAAATCCAAGGTTTCCTCCAAACCGAACAATAAACCGCAGGTATTCAAAAAATGCTTCAAATTAGATCATGAAACTTTGCATACTAACTGAACTAACTATAAAGCAGGTCTTTTGTTATTTTTTTTTTAATTACATATATTTTCACCGTAAAAAGCAAATACCTAAACTATTGGGGCCGCCTTCCGCCCAGCACCGCACTCTGTCTCGCTCTCACACAGTCCGCGAGCAGTATCGTGCGAGCGAGATAAAGAGTGAATTTTAGCTGAGGTAGTATAGATTTTTTTTTTGGAGTAACCAATACTCAGACAAGATTGTTAGTAAAAACTTACGACTGTACAGACACTAAAGAAAAACACAAGAAATAACGGAAGGAGGAAGGAAGAGGTAATAAGGAAGAAGATAATAAACGGAATAATGTTAATTTATTTCCATTTTCCAAAGCAAAGGAATCCATTCTTTTAGTAAAAGGAACTTTTATCTAATTTTAGTAATACAAACAAAGTAAATAAACTTGAGGCGAATTGCACCAATGAAACTGTCCGTTTTATAGAGGTACGCACAGGCGTAAAAATATCGCGGCGCGATTTTATTACGCACTGGATTTTCAACTTTTGCCGTTCCCTGAGCATTGAAAATCCAACAGAGCGCATACCAGTGCGTCAAAAGAATATTATCAACCCTCGGCGCTAAGAAAAGGGGTTAAAAATCCAGAGCCAGAAAAAAAAATCGCCGCGAAAAAGAAATCGCCGAAGGGAACTCAAAAAACTGCTTTGATCTGAATTTCTTCCTAGCAGGCCTAAGAGGAGTTTATACAAACTCTATCAAGATGAAAGTATTACTTCTAACTAGTTTTAAAGCTGTACAGTCACGAGCACTAATATGTCAACACTTGGCAACTTTCAATTGCGATTTTTTCACAAAATAACGAATGCAACGTTAAGAGTCCTGTTACATTTTTTACGCAAATTCATGATTTTTGACGCTGTAATTTTCAGCAGTTGTAAGATATTTTAATTATTTGTTTAAGAATAATGATAGTACTATTCTCTTTCTTGTAAGTTGCAGTTACACATTTTCATTTTTCTTTTCGTGTAATTTACTATAAATATTTTACGAACACAGTTTGCAAGAAAAACCGTTGGCGATGGAACTTTGACGCTCAAATTCACATTGTTACATTCAATTCTTATAAATGCTAAAATTATAAAAAGATACTTTGAATGTTTTACTTGTTTATTGGAGTTCTAGAATTCCTTTAAATTCCTTGAGTTTTTATGGATAAAATCGTAAAGAAAGCCTAATTTAAGCAATAAATGTCTTGATTCAGCGTCCATTACACTCCAAATTAACGCAACTTTATCAAATAAACTAATATTATATAAAACTTCAATCTACAATGAATACGTTTCATTAGTTTTCGTTTCTCAATTTAATAAAACAAAATTGCAATAAATAAAGTTAAAATGCTATACATATATTCTGCGTCAATTCGGCGCGCCCCTCATTCCCGCTGATTCCCGCGCAAGCGCTTGACGAGGTAGGACCTGTCGCCGAATTTTTGGCGCGCAATCGTCCGGAGATCGCTACTATTATCGACTCGTGTACGCCGATCGAAATAATTTGATTTGCGTTTACGATCCGTAATAGGACTCTTAAAATACGACACTTTACATAAACCTATGGGTTCGAAAATACTATGTTCCTAATAATATAAAATTTCATTCAAAAATAAAGGAGAAAATCGCCTTTGAAGAAAGCCAAGTGTATACATACTTATGCCCGTGACTGTACGTTCTGAAAGTTGGTTATGTGGAAATGCGGTCGGAGAGACTTTTGAAAAAGTAAGTAAAAAGTCATAGTTCGAAGTTTGGCTCTCGCCTATTTCCTCCTCCAATATTGGACCAATTTAAAAGATATTTCATAAACTGAATAAGAAGGATAAATATACTGTCTCTTTGTTTTTATTTTTTCATGAATAGTTGTCAAATTTGTACACTAGGCCTCTTTTGACAGCGGCTTAAAGTTAGCGGCAATTTTGAGCATTTTTTGAGGACCCTCAAAAAATGCTCAAAATTGCCGATTACTTATTAAAAGAAAAATTGCCGATTATTATTAATTTTTTGATGATACATCAAAAAGGAAAAAAAAAGGACGTACAAGTAGTTAATATTTATTATTCTGTAAAAAATCATTGCTTTATGGTCATTTACCATTAACAGGCGAGAGCGTTTCTATGGAGAAAAGATCACCCGCATTTCCTCTTAAAAGAGGAAATGCGGTCTTTTGTGGTCATAGCACAGTACACGTATCAAATCGGAAAGGGATCGGCACCGTATCGCCTTTCGCCTCGCCGTCAAACAGGCGTCAACCTAACGTAAGCACGTAACCAAAGCGGATCAGAAGCTCCGATACGTCGACTCGGCTACGGCTAGGCGACGCCGCGCTTACGGCTCGCCGAGCGCTGGATGATGGTGCAGCAGGCAGGCCGGAGGGGGGAGAGGGGCAAGGGGGGACGAAGAGACGTAAGCGCGGGGACGACGAGCCGTAACGCACCGCACCGCGGTTCGTGAGCTTGTCCCGAGGCGAGGCGATTACGTTACGATTCCGATTAGTGCGCGTTGCAGTAGGGAGTTTCATACAAAGAATACTGAACGGCTCGAGTTGATACGGTGCCGATCCCTTTCCGCGTGTGCTGTTTCACCTTTATGAAGCTTGGTACGCCTCTTTTTTGCATAGCATTCATGACATTCATGTTTACTAATACCTAACCCTACTTCTTTTTAACTACCCAATAAAGGAGGAGCCAGATGAGGTACGTCAGATTTATACCTTACTATAACTCCATTTGAAATAAGATTTTTACAGTCCGTTCAACCGATTTTGACTTCTATACCGTAGGCATAAGGATGCTATTAAAACCAAAAAAAGTGGTTACAATACCAACTGTTGACTGCAGCTGCCATATGTCATGCAACCGACGCAATAGAATTCAAAATCGGTTGAACGGACTGTAAAAAAGGTTTAATCTTATTTCAAAAGGAGTATAGCTGTAGCTAGCCACTTCGTCTGTGTGTATTTTGTATTTCATCAGTTTTTATACAACATTATTTTTAGTTTATGCGAAACCCGAAACACGTTTTTAGTATTTTTATGTACAGAATCTATGTACAAACAAAACTGTATCATGAAAAATCACAAAGTTATAAGCTTGTTAAATTACCTGTTTGTCCGTACAATAACATGCTCACCCGCGCCGCGGTCTTGCGCGTATTGATAATAGTACCTAGGTACCTAACCGTTCGCCGCGGAGATTGGATAACCTACTTAGTGTCGCTCGGTGTCCAACTTTTAACCTTTTTTAAATATTTTTGGGACAAAATATAACATGGGGTAAAAATTATTGGAATCGATTCAGTTACTTATTCTGAACAAACTATATTCAGGTTTCGCATATACTAAAAATAACGTTGTATATATCATCATCATCTGCCTAGCCTTTTCCCAACTATGTTTGGGTCGGCTGCCAGTCTAATGCTGCACCTTAATTGAGTAAAACACTATCGTTATTATACACTATCACTATCATTATGGAAGCCATTGCTACTGATAGTGTGTTACCCAACTATCCCGCATATAGAAGACTAGCTGCGCCCCGCGGTTTCACCCGCGTAAATGTCGATCCCGTGGGAATATCGGGATAAAAAGTAGCCTATATGTTAAACCAGGTTGTCAGCTACCTCCCTTCCAATTTTTATCCAAATTGGTCCAGCCGTTTGAGCGTGAAGAAGTAACAAACATATAAACACACACACACACTCACACACACACTCACACACACACTCACACACACACTCACAAACTTTCGCCTTTATAATATTAGTGTGATGAATAGGATGCAGCTGAATACCAGCATTTTACATGGAGCAACTTTTTTTACGAGCAAGTCTTTTTCTATGCTTAGGGGCCATTCAAGTATTACGTAAGCAGATTTTTTTGCAATTATTAACCCCCCCGTCCCCCTTGTCAGCCATTATCTATACCACAAAACTTTACGATTTCAATTTACAAGTTAAGTACAATTTACAAAATATGTAAAGGGGATTGAAGATTTGATCTACTGTCGCGCCATTGTGTTTTCTTTTTCAAAATGGCTGCCACACATGAGATCTACACATGGTTATTGGTAAAACATTAACAACCTCTCATTGTATTCATCATTATGAAAAACTTACTATGGGACGATACCAGAAATCGCGAAAAAAAATCTGTTCCCTACATTTTGACGAGTTATACGAACATAAATGTAGGGAACAGCCGATTTTTTTTTCGCGATTTCAGGTTTGGTCCCATAGTAAAAGTTGTTCATAATGATGAGTACAATGACCTCTTAAGAGGTTGTTCATGTTTTACCAATGACCGTGTATAAATATCGATTTATACACGGTTATTGGTAAAACAGCTATCGAGCTGACATCAATGCAAACAGAAAACATATTAAGAGCGTTTGCGCCGAACGGCATTTCATACAAACTTTCAAGCCCTTGTTTTTCGAAATGAAGGAACCAATTTTAATGAAACTTTATACGCATAAGAAGGATACAAAGGTCTAAAAAGTTACTTAAGAACATTTTCGAAATGTCTTATTTAATAAAAAATTAAATTAAAAATTTAAAAAACCCCCGACACAAAAAAATAATAAAATTAAATGTAAGTAAGTAATTGGAAAAGGATCAAATAATTTAAAAACCCCCAACTTAAAGAATCTAGGTAACGAGACTAAATAAGATAAATTCATATGGCAGTCGGGGGACCTCTTAGCATAGAAGGTGTTCCACAGAACGGTCCCCCGACTTCCATATGAATTTATCTGTTTTAGTCTCGTTACCTAGATTCTTTAAGTTGGGGGTTTTTAAATTATTTGATCCTTTTCCAATTACTTACTTACATTTAATTTTATTATTTTTTTGTGTCGGGGGTTTTTTAAATTTTTAATTTAATTTTTTATTTCATGCTTTTTGTAGGGAGTCCTTAATATTTGTATTTCATTTCTTTTATTTTCTTGCGTTTTAAGATTCAGGTAATTTGGTGTTTAATCAGGTTTTTTATCCGTCAAAAAATAATTATTTATTTATAAGTAGTTGAAGAATAATTTTTAAGACTAAACAGATTTTTTTGTTTTATTATATCCTTTTCCTAGTTCTTCCTTTAGTTATTCAACTTTCGTACAAGTATTTCATAGCGTTAGATATCTTAGGTATTTCAGATCTAGTTTATAAAATGGGACTGCGACACTATCTGATGTAGAAATACCTACGCTTTTTAAGTGGGATTGTTCCATTCGTAATAAAAATAGTCAAACTCAGTGGTCGCAGGTACCAGTCATCACTCCACTTTCCTCATCATTCTAGAGCATTGATCAGACAAAAAAATATTTTGAAGTTTTTAGTTTTCATTTCGTTAGTTAATATTCCTCATTCCCTTTCAATATAGTTTACATTATTCTACTTGTCAAGCCCTTGCATTTGATACCTATATTGAAGGAGTTGTGAAAAAAGAATATAATTCGCCATTTTGTGGTGGCGGCCATCTTGGATTTGAAATTTGTAATAGCGTATAGTATTGTACTAGTCAAGCCCTTTCATTTGATACCCATATTGAGGGGGTTGTGAAAAAACAAATGTAATCGCCACTTTGTGATGGCGGCCATCTTGGATTTGAAATTTATTATAGTGTATAGTATTCTACTATTCTAGCCCTTTCATTTGATACCCATATTAAGGGATTTGTAAAAAAATATGTATTCCGCCATTTTGTGGCGGCGGCCATCTTGGACCGATTTTCACCAAACATAGCTAAGAACACTCCCGACTAATTCACCTTTCAAACAAAAAAAACAAAATCAAAATCGGTTCATCCGTTCAGGAGCTACGATGCCACAGACAGACACACACACACACACACACACACACACACACAGACACGTCAAACTTATAACACCCCGTCGTTTTTGCGTCGGGGGTTAAAAAAAGATAACTGGAAATCTCTGTTTCTATGGTATATTTAAAATTGGTGTAATTTGGCTGTAACACTATTTTTCGAAAATGTTCTCTAAGTACTAACTTTTTAGACTTTTGTATCCTTCTTATGCGTATAAAGTTTCATTAAAATTGGTTCCTTCATTTCGAAAAACAAGGGCTTGAAAGTTTGTATGAAATGCCGTTCGGCGTAAGCGCTCTTAATATGTTTTCTGTTTGCATTGATGTCAGCTCGATAGCTGTTTTACCAATAACCGTGTATAAATCGATATTTATACACGGTCATTGGTAAAACATGAACAACCTCTTAAGAGGTCATTGTTCATCATCAGAGTTTCATTAAATTCGGATCAATCATTTAGAAAAATAAGGACTTGAAAATTTGTATGAAATGCCGTACGGCGTAAACGCTCTTAAGACCAAACCCCATAAAGTGTCACGTTTCCGAGATATTTACGTTCAAAATCATAATGGGCGCAGTGACAGCTGTCATGACAATTATGACAGCGGCTAAGATTTAGGGAGTCTCCGCAACTAATTTGTCTCTCACATCAAGTCTACGGTTTTGTATGAAAGTGCGCGCATGTAGCGACTCGACAGCTGGGAGACCTTTTTGTCCGCGGTTTTGGAGACAGGCCGGCGACGCAACTGTCGCCCGTCTCTATGTTCTCTCATGTTATGGGTTTGGTTTCCGCACTCGGTCCTTCAAATGGACCAGTGCGTGGGCCATGGCGGCCGTCGGTGGTTATTCCAACCAGCCCACCTCCCTCCAGAAGCTGATCAAATCTCCTGGTCTGTTAAAAACATCTGCGTACGATCTGGGTGTCCGAGTGGAGCCGTATGTAATGGTTGGTCGGATGACTGTGGTGTAAAGCCAGTGCATTCGCTTGCATTGCCACAGGGATATGCTGGCTTTCGTGGTAATATAGCTCGTGTGTTTTGCCCAGTTCAGCTGTTTGTCCAAAACGATGCCCAGGTATTTGGTTTCAGTTGATAGGCTTAGGATTGTACCAAAGAAACGTGGTAGTTTTAGTGTCGTCAGTTTCCTCTTTTTTGTGACGAGAACCAGTTCAGTTTTTCTGGGGTTCACTGATAGTTGGTGTTTTCCACACCAGTTTTCCACTATTTTCACAGACAGAGACAGACGGACAGTTGGGGACCTTTTTGTCTGCGGATTTGGAGACAGGCCGGCGACGCAACTGTCGCCCGTCTATTGGTTGCAATGCAAATGCGCGCACGATGACAACAAGTCGCCGCCGCCGGCCAGTCAGTTGACGTTCAACCGCCCCGTTGTTAGATTTTTTTTTTCGCAAAATACGCAAAAGGTCGCGCTGCTGTCGTTACCTTTGAGTATTAAACCAACCGGAGACGCCACGAGTACTAATATCTATGCAAATAAGTCTGTCACTTTCATCGCGGGGGACGAGGGAACGCAATAATACACTAATGCAATTCGATCGCGTTGTTACGCACGCACACAAAACAAAAAACAAACACAAGCATAAACTATACGCACACATGTATACATATAACCGCTATGACCGGCGGTCTCGTACCTTTGGCAGCGGGGATCGTCTGACAATGGCGCCTCCAGTTGGTTTAATACTCAAAGGTCGTTACCGTGTGCGCGCATCATCGTCCAAATCACGCCGAGAAGACGCCGACAGAGACAGAAAAGTTGCTGGGCAACTATAAGTTGCTTGTGGGCATGTAGATATGTAAATTGTACTGTTTTGTAGATTATGAATTGTAACTAAAAAAAGGTAAAGAAACAGACAGGAGCACATTGGGCATCAAAAAAACTAAAAAAAAAAGAAAAGTTTTCCGCAGAAAACCTCAAACGGCGCAAATATAACAACCTTATTGGGAGCTATATGTTTGAGCCGTTTGGGGTTGAAACACTACGGCCTTGGGGTCCGAGTGCTCATCGAATATTTCGGGACATCGCCAAGCGGTTGGTTGACTCTTCACGTGACCAGAGCGCTGGCCTATTTTTAGCCCAAAGAATAAGCATTGCCATCCAAAGTGGTAGTGCCATTGACAGCCGTCGTTTCAGCCGATAGACGTCCACTGCTGGACATAGGCCTCCCCCAATTTTGGGGGGGGTTTGCCATAATCGCCACGCTTGGCAGGCGGGTTGGCGACCGCAGTATGGTATGATGGTGGAATAAATAGAGAACGCTGCTGCCCATTCTCCGGTAAGACCCTTAGTCGCCTTTTACGACACCCACGGGAAGTAAGGGGTGGTGCAATTCTTTAAGTCCGGCACCACACAGACAATGACAGCGATGTGGACGAATTTTTTGATGCCCAATGAGCTTGTAAATCTGATACGCAACTTTTTGTACAATTCAACAATTTTGTAAAATTGTGAACAGTAGTGGGCCAGTGGAAACGGCTGCGACTTAAGAGTTGTAGGTTTTTAATGTTAGGCCCGGACCCAGACGGGACTTTGTCTAAATTATTTCATCCAGTGGCGTAACTATAACGTCTGGAGCTAGTGGCAAGTTGAAGGGATGGGGCCTTCCCTCAATGTAAAGAAGCTCAACCAACGTTATAGTTTTTTTTTACTAGCACTTTTCTGCGACTTCTTACGCATAGATTTCATATTTTCCCCTACAACATTTAACACCTGACTGCTTCGTTGGTCGCAAACGCTACTGCTAAGCATGAGGTCCTGTCCAAAACAATAGACAAAGAATGGGAAAAGGTACTAAATGTTCGAAACCTGAATGATGTCCTTCGTTGCACATTTTCAAAAAAAAGGTACAGTTATAAACTTATGTTAGGATCCTCCTGTGCTCATGGCCCTCTTGTGGGGGCCCCCTCTGGCTGGGGGCCCCAATGCCACCCTATTGTTACGCCACTGATTTCATCACGGCTGCTACCAAAACGGTGAAGGAAAATTTCGCGAGTAAACCGGCATGTCCTAGAACCAAAAATTCTAACGACATGTGACATCTACCAACCCGCACTGGGCCAGCGTGGTGGATTACGGCCCACTCCCTCTCACAGAGAGGAGGCCTGTGGCCCAGCAGTGGGAACATTAAAGGCTTGTAAAGTTTTGTGGTATAGGGGCCATTGCATTCCCAACTAGCGACCAACGCGGAAATGATCTTTTCAGCAGGGAGGACAGTCTCCAGGTGAAATGCCTCCACAAGAAGTGGGCGTCCCGCCTACCTCTGTCGAACCCCCGCCTACCTCGGTTGAACCGGGGCCCACGTTTGAGCCCCCGCCGCCGCCGCCCCCGCCCCCGCCCTCAAATTACGACTACGATTTCGATGACTTTGATTTTGGCATAGATTAGGAGTTTGGGTGCGTTTCCACTGAGGCGGACATGAGCGAAGCGGAGAAGTGCTGGATTTTTTGGTTTTTAGGGTTCCGTAACTCAAAAGGAAAAAGGGAACCTTTGTTGTCTGTCGGTCTGTCAAGACCCTTTTTCTCAGGAACGCGTGGAGGTATAGGAAAAAATTTGGAACTTTGACCTTCAATATCTCTATAACCAGAAGGTTTCCAGCGGGGAGTATAAGTGACTATCGGTTTCATTGAGCGTATTTTTACACCCGTTACAGCGTTTTTTTTCTATATTGTGTGTGTGAGGCCTTGTGAACTCGTGGCGGCATCTACACCGCCACTTGCGAACTACGCATCACTCTGACGTCACGCAAAATCCTGCATCGCGCAAGCAAAGTTTACCGCGCGACTAGCATATATACAACGTCCCTAACATCAATCGTCGGGCAGTAGCCCACCAGACGCAACACCCGTCTGGTCGGAGGATCCTCCCTGCACTATGGAGGATGAGTAAAGTTAACCCCCAGTTCCTCATACCTCTATAGACTTGTAGCGGTATACTGACGGTAACGCGTCATACTGACGTCACGCAAATCCTGCATCGCGCAAGCAGAGTTTACCGCGCAACTAGCATAGATACAACGGCCCGACACGAATCATCGAGCAGTTGCCCGCCAGACACAACACCCGTCTGGTCGGAGGATCCTCCCTTTTCTAGAGAGTATGAGTGAACTTTACACCCTGTTCCTCATACCTCTATAGACTCATAGATGCTTCAATTTGTTGACCATTTCCTATTTTGGTTCACGAGTTTGTTAACTACCTACCTGGCACTTGTTAACAGGCCTACACTTTTCGTATATATCTTCTTCTTAGCGTGTCGATAGCAATCTAAATGGACTCGGCCCAGAATTCGGCTACTTGTTTGGCGCCATCACCAGCGTCCATCAGTTCCTGTAACGTGCAGCTGACAGGACACACAGGACACGATATTAAGTGTCCCATCGTTTGTGGAACAGCACCACATTTACACTCCAAGGCGGAGTCGTTTATGAATCTCCACCTGAACAGGTTTTTCTTCCTTCGGCCAACCTGGTTCCGGACTCTGTTTAAAGACCAGGTTACCCAAGGTAACTCATGTCCAGGAGTACTCGTACCTATTTAGCACTATAACTGCCAACTCTTTTAAAAGTGTGGAGTTGCATGCCAGCTCTTCTCCATATGGAACGACCAATTGGAATCGTGCACCTAGCTTCTGACGTTTCATAAGTGCCCATGTAGGTAGGTATATATGCGTAATTAGTATTTTGTTTTTTTTTGAAGTGAACACTTCTATAGGGGCGTTGGACATTTTTTGAGATGGGAAAACACCATTAAACTCGCGCCGCCGTTACCGTAAGCGACATCGCGCGTGTTTTGTCAAAATAATACCCGCTTCGGATGTGTTCGGCTGTTCTCAGGATGTACTTGGTTTTAATGTATATCCGATATGTCACTTAGGCTGAGGCTACATTAGGCCGCGACGCGACCTGCGACACATGAGCGATTAAAACAAGTAAATGAATGCTCACGTAGGTAGGTATATGGCTACACCGTACATCAAATATTACTAGCGATCTTTGATTTCTTTATGCGATAGGAACAAAATTACTGTAATCACGACATCGGCTACATCAACGCATCAGTGAAATTGAAGCGAATTTATTAGAAAAATTCTCATTTGCACGGCTAGTTCAATTGTGCTACTAATTATGCGTGTGGCTACATTATGCGTATAGTAAACCGCGATGGATGATTTGATCGCATTTTAAGAAAACGACCAATCAAATTGAGGCTTTGTTATGATAGCGGCTACATATATTTCGTTGTGGAGCATGTGTCCTGTAGCCACGTCATCGCCGAATATACGCCGGAATTTCGCTTGTAATGTAGCCATACCATGTTTTTCTCGTTTCGCTCTTCCAGTCGCATCGCAAATCGCTGCCTACTGTAGCCTCAGCCTGAGTGATGGCAAAGTATTCTGTTTGTGTTTTGTTTTCACTTCTATCGGCACTCCAGGAGTGCCATTGTTTTTTTATTATCGACAAATCGCTATCTGTGATTGGCCAATTCCTGCATCTCTCCGCTTCGCTTGACTCCGCTTCAGTGGAAATGCTCCGAGTCAATTTAGTGTAGCTGAAGAAAAGTAAAATGTTATTAAAAAATATTTACATCTCTCATATTCGGTAAGTAGGTCCTTATTACCCCCAAATGGGGCTTGCAGGTGACCAATTAGCGCTCTAGGGTAATAATGTAGCTAGAAAAGCCCTAGGGCGGTAAGACTGTTTGAAAGAGTGAAGTTTTTTTTTAAATTACTTACCGCCCTAGGGCTTTTCTAGCTACATTATTACCCTAGAGCGCTAATTGGTCACCCACAAGCCCCATTTGGGGGTAATAAGGACCTACTTACCTCACAATCGAGATGTAAAGCAGAGTAGTTAGCTCGGGTGTAAGGATCAATTGCACCCTCGAACTATAGGCGCCCTCGCTGCCCTCGTGTGCCTAAATATCTCGGGCTGCAATTGATGCCTTACAGCCCTTGGCTAGTAATCTACTATTAGTTTTCCTTTTAATTCCGTAATAACTATGCAGATCTGCGCTTGAATGCAGAATGCAGCAGTTGCCCGCATAATACACTGGATAAAAATTTCGAATTTACTGGGTACAGACGCTAGCACATCAAGCTATCCGAAACTGTCAAATTTTCCCAATGAATTTTGAACCTTATGCTTTAGCGATAAAGTCGAAAATCTATTAAAGAAATTTAACAGATTGAAGTAGCTTGATGTGCTGACGTCTGTACGGGTAGGATGGCAGTAAATTCGATATTTTATGCACACCAGTCGACGGCGGAGGAATTTTTTGATGCCATATTTTAGTTTTGTAAGGTTTAGTTTAGTTAGGATATTTTATTGGTAATTATTTTATTTAGTGTGTATAGTTGGTTAGTTAATTAAGGGCTGATTTTTCAATATTCAGACAACTTTTATCTGAAGGAAATTTGACAGATTGACATAATTTCTATACAAAAGCTGTCAAACGGAAACTATTGGAAAATCAGGCCTAAAGTTTACGTTTTTATTTAGGTACTGAAATGAACTAATGTCTGTTCAAAAAGTATCTAATGAAAGTTCTAACCCTCGTAACACACTATCAATCTCAATCTGAATCATTTTGAAGGATGTCGCTAATCCATTGCTGCATATGTTCGAAAAATTTGTTACTCAACAACGTAAATAACGCTATGAATATTGTTCATACCCTTTGCCTACGCTAGCGCCATTGTGGAGGGTTTTTGAACTGTTATTTACTGCATAAAGCTGGACAATTATTTTTTAGGCTTCCGTACCCAAAGGATAAAAACGGGACCATATTACTAAGGCTCCACTGTCCGTCCGTCACCAGGCTGTATCTCATGAACCGTGATAGCTAGATAGTTGAAATTTTCACAGATGATGTATTTCTGTTGCCGCTATAACAACAAATACTAAAAACAGAATAAAATAAAAAATAATATTTAAGGGGGGCTTCCATAGGAAAAACGTGTTTTTTTCGGCGTTTTTGCCAGTGGTACAGAATCCTTCGTGTGCGAGTCCGACACGCACTTGGCCAGTTTTGCAACTTTCGCCCCTTATAGAGTCAGTACTCCTTACTTCTATCCTCCATGGCTGTTGTATTTGCACTTGTCTATGAAACAGTAGATTTTTTTAACCTAAGAAAATTTCTCCGCTAGGGGGTCCAGGATCAAGTGCTGATTTCATAGTTACAGTTTGCCCGTTGTCCCTTGCCGCCTTGTATACTCAACTCACCACTTTTTCCAACGATTTTATGTTTTGGATTTTCTGATTACCTAACTTGTAATCGTAAAATCATCGACGAAAATAGAGGTTATAAAATTAACGTCAATTTTCAAATGAAAAACATCTTCAAAATGATTCATAAATAGCATTTCGAGATCAAAGCGCTCAATTTGTAGGTGACATCTGCAGATTCTGACATTTTCTGATCCATTATTTTTATATTTTATTCAGAGACTTTTTGAACAGACCATGTAGTTTTAAAATTTTTAGTTTAGACTTCAATTTAAAAGTCAAACTTCGGTTTTCAGGCACCAGCATCGTTCTCCGAGTCCGTCGACTTCGGTGGGGATGACTGGATGGAATGAAGGCACTTTACTCTCAACCTGGCATTCACTGGTGCCACCATAGTGCTGCTCATCAAACTGACACAAATTATCGTCGGCCATATTTTTTATTATACGACTGTGTGACTTGTTGTAACATCATTGGAAACTCGGCCGAGATTGATAAACGTTAGCACATGTTATTTTCGCACTGTATTTTCAACTCTCCGTGTTGCGCCGAGCGTTGAGAATCTTCTTCTTTCTTTCTTTCAAAAAAACAGTGGAAAAAAAAATATGATTCGCGACCGTAACAAATATGTATTTCCAGAATTATTTATTTATTTATATATACTTAATTGTACACCAGAAAATACAACAATAGAATAGAATAAAAGAATTAGAATCAATAGAGAGAGAAAAATGAGAGTAGAATTATAATCATTAGAATGCAGTAATACAACTTGTTAAGTTAGTATAATTGTAAAATGGCAAGATTTCATGAAATAGTCATTCAGTTGGATTACTTGGTCTTAGAAAGTTGTGTTGATGACTTCAATGATTATAATTCTGTAAATACATATTTGTTACGGCCGCGAATCATATTTTAATCAATGTACAACTTAATACTGACCAGCAAATTGCAAAAAACGTAAAGAAAATTGAATTTCGCGGGCTACCCTGGCGCTTTGGATCACTTGCGCACATTCGCTTACATAAATTAAAAAAAAAAAATGTTTTAGAATAAGTTTCATAATCGTATGAAACGCTAACTTTACGTAGCAAAGTCAACTTGTGTGAATCTCGCCCTAAGATGTGTTCCCGTCTCTATCTTGCACTTGTAGTTTGACAGTTGTCGGAGTGACAGGAATAACGCTAAGCCAAAGTACGTGATACGTAACGTTTGTGAATCTCGGCCTCGGGGTTGTAATACTTATTCTATATAGTGTGTAACGGACTCAGACCAAATAATAAGTCGAGATATAGCGCTGCGAACAATACAGTGAAGCATGCAAAAACTACACCTCCGCTGTGTGCGTACACGCTCACACGCACACATTTACAATCAAACTACACCTCAATGATCATCATCATCTGCCTGTCTTTTCCCAACTATGTTGGGGTCGGCTTCCAGTCTAACTCTCCGGATGCAGCTGAATACCAGTATTTTACATGGAGCGACTGCCTATCTGACCTCCACTACCCAGTTACTGGATAATACGATACCCCTTGGCAAGACTGGTTGTCAGACTTTCGGGCTTCTGACTACCCGTAACGACTGTCAAAGATCCACAAATGACAGGCGGGACCAACGGCTTAACGTGCTTTCCGAGGCACGGAGGGGTCTCGGTATGTAAAGATGGTCACCAATCCACAGACCAACCGCGGCAAGCGTAGCTTAACCTGATCGATTGAACTGTGCGGCTGTTATTATTTAGCCACGGGTCCCTCCACCTCACCTCACTTTACTGTTGACAACCCTCTGTCTTGGTTTTTAATTTGGTCTGAGGTAACAGAATGAGTATTTTTAATGGCCTATATTTAATCGAACCGCAAATAATTCCAATTTTTCTTTCCTGAAATACAGTCATTAAATTAGCTAGCGAAACTCCCCAGACGTGACCGATTTAAACACGATAAAATAAACAATTAATAAATTCGTTTTTTTTTTGTGGGGTTAGACCGACCCCAGTTAGTATAGTCACTTCTAATATCAGTTTGTAGCGGTATCTACAACGCCACATGCGAACAACGCGTCATACTCACGTCACACAAAATCCTGTATAAAGCTTTCCGTTACATATTGTATACGGAAATTCAAAATGGCC
This sequence comes from Mesoligia furuncula, assembly GCA_916614155.1. Lineage (NCBI taxonomy): Eukaryota > Metazoa > Arthropoda > Insecta > Lepidoptera > Noctuidae > Mesoligia > Mesoligia furuncula. The sequence goes on along the minus strand of OU744820.1, from coordinate 12,708,990 downwards.
GCCAGTTTCAGTATTAAATGGCACTAATGTTATGCAAAGAAAATCTTAAATAATAAATGCTTCACCTAACATTAAAAATCGACTTTAGTGATTGCTTGTAAATAGAAAAAGCAGCTGAAAGCAGCACTTATAATAATTATGTTTTTTTTTCTTTATATTTATTGTACAGACGCCAGCACATCAAGCTACACGAAACTGTCATATTTTCCCAAACAACTTTAAGCCTTAAGTTTTAGTGATAAAGTTGAAAATCTATTGAAGAAATTTGACAGATTGTAGTAGGTTGATGTGCTGGCGTCGGTACTGAACAGCAATTTTTTTACCCGACTGCGCGACGCAAAGGAGTGGTAATGTGTTTTTAAATTAATCGACGAATAATTTCCAAGTTGGTTGGTTCAGAATTGTGCTGAATTCATGTAAGTATGTATTTATTTGCCGATATCCTCAATGAAGCCTACGGGGTAATTCCGTAACCCACTCAACATTACAATTGGTTGCAATGCCTTTCATTTCGACATGCATAGCTTCATAGGTTTGAAAAATTCGTCTGCTCAATAACGTTAATAACGCAATGGACGTCCCTGAACCGTCCAAATGACAGGAGTTGCGATCGATCGCCATTTTATGTGTGTCACCCCGCAGATTTAAACGTTGCGATTTCATTGCTTGTGGCATACCCGTAGACAGAGTAAACTATAGACTGCTGCATATCTTCTTTTTCATTCGCACAAGAAAAAGTGAAATATATTAACGTCACTAGCAAAGAAAAGAGACAGAGTAAGAATATTTCTGTCCCTTACTGCGTGTCGGCTAAGCACATTAGTGTGCACCACAAGTTTGACGTTTATGAAGGAATAATAAAATAATACACCGCGATTAAACGGAAAATAAGATCTTTTTCGTGCATAATTCAATAATAGTACATTTGCGCAACTGTGAAAATGGTAAGGTGCAGTGTAATAAGCTGTAAAAACACGGACACGAATACCATGAGTCTACAGATTACTCTGTCTACTGCCATAAGTTGAAACAATTAAAGTTGCAAGACATTTGATGCTTTAATTTGATTGTATGCCAGAGGTAACCTATGCGGTAATTGTGTAACATACTAACCTTAGACAAAGAAAAGTATAGACGGCGGGTAGCTCCATTTCGTTTCCAAAAGAAAGGGATAAAGTATTGAGTTATTATAAGTAACGGAAAAGGATAAAGCTATACTATTTCCGTCTCTCAGTGCGTGCCAGTTTTTTCAAGGCAGCTACTTATGTAGCTCATGTTAGTTAGGTTAGTTTTTTGTCTCATGTGTGGACACGCTAGCTACCCGATGCTCTATAGCTTTCTCACTCTAAGACACTAACAGTAGCATTTTGACAGTTCAACAAAATTCATTGCGTTAAGTATTTACGTTGTTGATCAGACACATTTCTCCAACATAAGAAGCAATGCAAGTTATTCAGATTGTGATTGATAATGTGTTACGTAATTATTATACTGCACCGGCTTAACCCTGTATGGCATCTGCCATAATTTGCCAAAATTCAAGCAAAAGAATAAAAATCTCTAAAAATTATGTTGATTACAACGAATTTATTATTCGACTAAATTATTATAACATCAGTATTATTAGTGAGTACTTAATATATTGATTGTGATTGTAAACAATTGTTGTCCAAAATTAAATGTATGATCAGGGAAACTAATTGTTAAGCAAATTTACGACCTACTTAAAAAAAATGTCATTCTTTAACAGATGTATAAAATGGCTATATTACAGCTTTTAAGTAGTGTATTAATTTGCATAACAGTCATCTAATTAACTGTCAAAAACTAATGACTGTTTTGACAGATGTCATTAAATAAACTGTCAAAAACGCCAACGGCCTTATTACAAAACAAGATTTATCTTTAGACCCAGGTTTAAACCATCCAGCTATTTTTAAATTTCGAACTATAATCCGACGAAGCTAAAGTTCTTATTACAAAAACTGACGTTAAACCCGAGTCTAAGTTGTCAATTTTGCATTAAGAACTTTACAGTTGTCGGAATAAAATTCAAAATTTAAAAATGGCTCGATGGTTTAAACCAGGGTCTAAAGATAAACCTTGTGTTATAATAAGGCCGCAAGAGTTTTAAATGGCGATTCAAAGTAATCCACGCTTTATTTATAGTTTATAATATTAATAACTAACAATAAAAATATTAATTTAGATAATTCTAAAAGGGTGTATATTTATTAAATAATTTAAAAGCATATCTTACGCTCAGTCGTATCATACCAATTAATCTGCCTAGTTTTTTTCCAACTATGTTGGGGTTGGTTTCCCGTCTGACGGGAAGCAACTGAATATCAGTATTTTACTCATTGGAGCGACTGCCTATCTGACCTCCACAATCCAGTTACTAGGTAACACTATAGACCTTGGTAGGATTGGTCGCTAGGACTTTTTGACTACCCGTAACGACTGTCAAGGATACCGTACGAGAGATGCCTTTGCCTATGATGCATCGGTAGATATCCTGAAGGGCAATTCTTGTAATTTTAAGAACGTTCACAGTCTTGACTCAGTTTCAATCTGTCAAAAATATCTCTTAATTTCCCCACATTTTTGACAATTGTTTGACAGTTGACAGTGACAGTCGTCGAGATGAGACTGCGACTAGATTTTGAACGTTTGAAATAACGAGATTTGGCCTTCTGACGTAACATATAAAATATAAAACTTTAACATATTATTATTTATATTACTGTGTTAAAATTAAATTAAAATATAAATTTTATGAAGCACTCTTGGCTGAAAGATCTTTAATAAGTGAAGTCGGGTTAAAAAGGTTAGTCTTCTTCTTACCGTGTTCTGTGGGATGTACCTTTAGAATATTATCTACATACTCGTAATAAAACGAAACTATTCAGGGCTGATTTTTCCATCGCCTGATAACTTTTATTCGAGGAATAAAATTGACGTTTGACAGTTTTCGTATGAATTAACTGTCAAAATTTCAAAATTATTCCTCGTATAAAGTTATCAGATGATTGAAAAATCAGCCCTTAGTTGAACTTAGGTACTGTTTGTTCATATAGATTATTCTGACGTCAACAACGGGCTCGAAAACTCTTGACTCGATTTCACACTAAATGTTGCCTTAAGTAGACTTAGGTTAATATCACTCGCTGTACAAAATAAGATAAACTAGGACAATATTTTAGCTAAATTAAACGTTCTCACGTTATGCTAAATTTAGTGCGTCTTTTAACTCATCGAATGCCGTAATTAGAGACACAATAGAAAGACAATTGCTTATGTCGAACTGTGTAACTTAAGACATTCAAAAAGGTTAATACTGTTGTAAGCTACATACAGACGCCAGCACATCAAGCTACTACAATCTGTCAAATTTCTTTCATAGATTTTCAACTTTATCGCTAAAGCATAAGGTTCAAGGCTGATTGGGAAAATTTGACAGTTTCGGGTAGCTTGGTGTGCTGGCGAAATTTAGATTTTTATTATCATAATTCTCGGTCGGAGGTCGGCGCAACATATATTTTTCTTCCATACTTCCTTATTAGTGCTCATATACATGAAGCGGCACGTTGCCAAAACGGCTGAGACAATTGCAACTGTCGACTCCAGTCGGCGAGGCGTCAGCCGTGGACGCGTCGACTGCTGACGTCGACAAGGCAATTGCAGCCATCGAAAATGCGCCACTCGTATATTTGAGTAGGTACGGTGCTCAAATACGGCGGCCGTCGACGCGAGCCCATTGTGTGTATGAACACATCGTCATCTTGGGTGTCACCCGCCCAACCAACAAACATCTTTCATACCATCCTTCGTTTCAACAAAATTTCGAGTTTACCACTCAAATTTTGGCTTAGTGCACTACATTTAGTACTACGTCAAGCTCAATCTTTAGTTGTCAATTCTTGAAAGCATTATTTATTATTATTATACGTAGTAATTAACAAAAAGATGCAAAATATAATTATATAATACCTATATTAATTTAAAGTAGAATTATGATAAAATTATATTTGGTGTATAAGATGTATATTTAGATTAACACAGGCTTAAACTATGTATGTATGTTTCATATCTATTTGACGATTTAACTATGCTATAATTATATTTGCCAACCCACTTAGGCCCACTTGTCCACAAATCGCTAAATGCATTTAGCGCTAAACGTACAATGGCCCCCAAAAAAAATTAAATTAAAGGTAAATTGAATTATTTATTTCTTTATTTTAAATAATATAGTCTGTAATAAATATATCAGAATTAATATATCATATTTTAGGTATCTGATTATGACGAATTTTAACTAACTACCTACCCGGGATTTTTAAAGCAGCCGCACTGAGACGTATTCCGCGCAGGATGCGGGACGGGATTAGGAAGGAAGTCACAAGTTAGTTGGGTCAATCGGCGCTAGCAAATTTGATTCCGACTCACGCCCGGGATTCGCTTCAGTTTGGTCAAGCTTAAATGAATCTGCTGTTGAATCTCATAGCTGTCGCGATCAGCATAATGGGCCAATAATGTTCCCACTGCTGGGGACACAGGCCTTCTCTCTGTGAGAGGGCGTGGGCCGTAATCCACCACGCGGGCACACTGCGGGTTGGTAGTTATCACGTGTGTTCGAATGTTTGGTTCTAGGACATGCCGAATTCCTCATGGTGATTTCTCCATATAAGTTGACGTGTGATTCGACAGCGGACTACAGATATCCCAACAAAAGTATGCGCTTCGAGAATCATCGGCTATCTTCGTAAATACGAACGCGTGTTGTTATAGAGCTGTTAGGCCTATAGATGGAATGGAAGTCCCAACTATTTTGTAGAAGCACGCAGAACAAGTTGGAAACACGATGCTTACCGAAGCGCACACCTTTTCTGGTTTAACTGTACATTGAATTAGCTTTTAGAAACCAGCGGTAAGTTAACATTGCAGTACTCGGCCGTAAATATGGCACATCGTGTTTCAGAACACTTCCGCTTTTTCTCACGTCTCTGTCACTCACACCCGTGTAGCTGTCTCTTTCTTAAGCTCGATGTGATACATAAACGCGGAAACGCCCCCGGATACTGTATATTATTATAATTTAAGAGTTTATGTAAAGAGTGGAGCACTTGTGTGGCTTTAACACTGTAATATGTATAGATTTGTTATATGTACAATAAATGATGTGTAAATATGGCAGTGTTTTATTGTTTTACTTTGACCTAAAACCTACACTACACTACTCGCGCAGTTGCTACGACGATAGTTTGACTATTCCCCGTGGTCAAATCAGTTTGACCATTTTTTTTTTTCGGGGTAGGAAATAGACTAGTCTAACCATCAATCTGTCCACCGGGAAAAACTCGAAAATCCTCATGAATGTCCGCCGCCCTGGGGCGGGCGGCGGGGTCTGTCAGACTCTTACTGATTAAAACCACCCCGGCGTTCCATCTGACACCCACGCCGGGGGTCGCGGGAACGTACGATCCTTCCGCAACCCCCGACTGGTGCCGGCCCGCCACTGCGGGCCTCATCGGGTTGAGGGGGGAGTGAGAAGTTTGACTCTCCCCGCGATAGACGTCGTGAGAGGGGCGCGCGTGGAACACTACTCGGGTCCTGATGTGTGGGGGGCGACGGACGTCCCCGAGTCCGTCGCCCCTGGACCTAAATGGGGCTGGAAGAGGGCGTTGTCCGCCCTCCGCCGACGCCCGGTGCGCCTGCTGCGGGCCGGGTGAGTAGACGAGATCTCCCTTTCCGCAGCCTCCTTCTGCGAGACGACCGTTTCGCAGAAGGAAACCACCACGTCCCAGGACATCGCTGCCGACCATCGACTCGAACACGGCGGGCTTCGACAGGTCACTGCCTACTTCTGAGATGAGGGCGCGGCGTGGCTCCTTCCAAGCGGCACACTGCCAGCGTATGCCACGCCGTGTCTTCCAGACAGTCGACGCAGTGGTGACACCGGGCGTCCGGCTCCCTATTTATGCGACACAGGTACTTCCCGAAGCAATCATGCCCCGAGAGCACCTGCGTCACCCGAAACGACAGGGAGCCGAGCCTCCTCCAGAGCCAGCGCTCGCGTACTGACCGGACCGCCTTGATGGTGCCGAGGCAGGTAGGGCGTGAGAGCCTGTCCCGCCATTCCGCTACCAGGACCTCGCGAAGCTGAGACCGACGCAGGTCCATTTTGCGCTGCATCAGCGTTTCGACTCGCGCCCGCGCTTCCTCGCGCCACCGGTACAGCGACGCGAGTACTTTCGCCTCCAGGTCCCAGGGCGGGGATCCAGCCAGTACGCAAGCCGCATCGTAAGAGATCGTGCGATACCCCCGGACGATTCTGACGGCCATCGCTCTCTGCGGCTTTCGCAGGACTGCAATGCTACCGGCCGTCAGGGCAGTCGCCCAGATCGGAGCCCCATACAGGGCCATCGATCGCACGATCCCCACGTAGAGCCGCCTACAGGCGGCGCTTGGGTCCCCCAGATTGGGAAGCAGCGTTGACAGCGCTCCAGCCGCGCCCAACAATGTGGACGCCAGCCGCCGAAAGTGGGGGCCGAAATCCTACCGGCTGTCGAGCACCAATCCCAGGTACTTCATGGTAGACTCGACAGCGATCCGAGCCTCCCCGACCACGATGTGATCGTGAGTCGGGCGGCGGCGCCCGCCGGGGGCCATGAAACACCATGGCCTCTGACTTGCTGTGGGCCACCTCCAGGCCCAGGAGACGTATGCGGCTCACCACCTGTGCAGCAGCAACAAAAGTAGATTAACACTTCAGTTTTTTTAATCTTAGTTATCAAGCAAAATATTAATACTTCAATTTTTTCAATCTCAGATAATGAACAAAATATTTGTTCAAAATTGCATTATACTTCTGCTGCAATTTTGAACAAATATTTTGCTCAATAACTGAGATTAAAAAAACTGAAGTGGTAATCGACTTTTGTTGCTGACCGTACTAGCTCTGGAATGTAAGATTTTTTTTTAAGTTGCCCTGTCTAAGCCTACTTAGGTATATAAACATTTTTTTATTTGTTAGTGTATACTGTCTCACTGTTGGTCAAAGGAAAATTATTATTATTAATTCATTTATTTCAGATAACTACAATCCATATAACACATTAAATTAAAATCAATAATTGACACATAAATACAATGACATTACACAAAATTAAATAAAATCAATTCACAAAATACTAACATTACTTTAAATGTATTAAAGAATTAATTATATTTATTAACACTTTAACAAGAGTTTGTGTTCGGGTTCGGCGAAGGAAAGTGAAATTAGTAACACTAGCAAAAACGTTTATTACCTACTGAATCACACAACACACAGTTCAGTCACTTTTATAACAATTCAGTGCTTTTATGCTATACAATTCAATGTTACTCGCGTGTTCGGCGCGGGCGGCCGGACGACTCCACGACTATCGGAAACGCGCGGGAAGTCTACGCTCGCGAGAAGGGCGCGCGGGGGCGGGTAGCGCTCCGGAATGTTCTATCGCGCCCTCATTGGTCAAACCGGACCGGGAGGCGGTTAGGAGTAACTTACGCGTTTCGGCGGGAATGGAGTCGTACGTTTCGTTACACGGCCCTGTTATATCCTCCCCCTCCGAGTCACTACAGCGCCCCGATGGTGGCTCGGCACGAACAGACTGACGGGGCCGTCCACGCAAGCGCCGAGGCTGTACTGGAGCTGAGGGCCCAGACCTACTATAGTAAGGTTTCAAATCAGAGACGTGAAACTTTCCTAAAAGTTTTGAATTTAAGTCAGTGACCTCATAGGTAGTGGGACTAACTATTTTAGATATACGATAGGGTCCATCACGTTTTGGCATGAATTTACGAGACCTACCTTTGGAAGCATCACTGAGTAAGTGGGTGGTCAGAAACACTAAATCACCAGTCTGAAAGTAAGTATTCCGGCGGTTTTTATCTCCAATATCCTTCCTATCATCTTGGTGACGTTCAGCCCTGTCACGTATAGCGTTCCAGTTATCTAGGAATCGGCGGAGATACGGTGTAACCTGAGGAAGGAAATTCTCTTTTTCTAGGATGGCCCTTAAATCACACTGTGCGTCGAATGGAGAACGCATCTCTCTAGCAAACATTACCTGCGCGGGGGTAGCTCCTGTGGTAGAACACGTAGCACTATTCATGGAGAAACGAACTGAAGACAAGAACTTAGGCCACTTACGGTGTTCATTCCTCACTAAAATGGAGAGCTGTGTACGTAAATCCCGATTCTTTCTTTCTGCAGGGTTTGCTTCGGGGTGATACAAAGGTATGAGGTTTTGCTTAATACCTAGAATATACATGCATTGTTGCATGGTGGCTGAAATAAACTGAACGCCGTTATCAGATATGATACGCCGTGGGAAACCATATCTCAGGAAATATTCGTCGATGAGCACGGACGCACATATCTCAGCGGTGGCTTCTGTCAAAGCGAATAATTCAACCCACCTGGTGGCTGTATCCTCAACTAGAAGTATCCACTTCTCACCATGTTCACCTTCTGGTAAGGGTCCAAACAAATCTATGGCGAGTACTTCTCCTCGTTGATTGAGAACGGGTGTCTGTAGGAGTCCAGCGGGTTTCTGGTTAGACGCCTTATAGCGCTGACACTCTTCACAATTTTTAAGGTAATCTGAAATATACTTACGCATCCCAACGAAATAATAATTTTGGCTGATCCGGTTGTAAGTTCGTTCAACCCCTTGGTGGCCAGCTGTGGGAGCGTCATGAAATTCTTTTAAAATCTTATCACGCATAGTGAGGGGCACGACGATTTGTGGCTGTTCACTGTCTGAATCTGGAATATAACGATATAAAACACCTTGGTTCATTACGTAGCCTCTATCCAACCACTGAGTGTCGACTGGTCCGTTGTCTTCGAGGTTGTTGATGATCTTGGCAACCTCAGGGTCATCGAGCTGTTCTTTTCGAATTTCAACAGAACTTACACGAGGCAAGTCGACGACCACACTACAGACATCACAACTTTTAATGTTGGTATCGTCACACTGTGGGCGGCTTAAAGCATCAGCCACAACATTTGCTTTACCAGGAGTATATTCAAAACGAATATCAAAACCCTGTAATTTCATAGCCCATCTAATGAGACGCCCGTTAGGCGTTTTGAGGGTTAAGAGCCATTTAAGCGGCTGATGGTCACTTTTTATTACCACTGTATGGCCATCCAGATACCCACGAAACTTATCTGTAGCCCAGACAACCGCCAAGGCTTCCCTTTCGGTCGTGGAATAATTTCTCTCCGCTGAGGTCAACAAACGACTGGCATATTCGATAGGTTTCTCGTCGTGACCTTGTCCCTGTAATATAACAGCCCCTAAGGCAATATTGCTAGCGTCAGTACGCAACACGAATGCTTTACTGTAGTCAGCTTGAACCAAAATAGGTGCTGAAGTCAGCTTATTTTATTCTTCAGGCACTGGAAGGCTTCCTGTTGTTGACTGTCCCATCTCCACGGCTCATTCTTACGAGTCAGAATCGTTAAGGGTTGAGCTATCTGGGAAAAATTAGGAACAAACTTCCTGAACCAGGAACAAGTCTGTAAGAAAGATTTCAAATGTTTTAGATCCTTAGGGCTGGCCATCTGCAGAACTGCATCTATCTTCGAGGAATCTGGCTTAATCCCCTCTGGAGTGATTATATGTCCAAGATAATTGATCTCAGGGCGAGCAAAAAAACATTTAACCCTATTGGCTCGCAAACTAAATAGACGCAGCCTATCGAATACCTTTTGAAGATCTTTTAGATGGCTGTGATAATCCTCTGAAATGACAAGTAAATCATCCAAATACGCTATTAGAACGACTCCTTGTAAACTCGCTCCTGAACGAAAACGATCAATCAGCCGTTGGAATGTAGCCGGCGCGTTCTTCAAACCGAACGGCATGCGCGTAAAGCGATATGTTCCAAACGGCGTAACGAAAGCAGTTTTATCACGATCAGCTGGACGTACCTGTACCTGCCAGTAGCCAGCTTTCAAATCAATTGAGGACATGAAACAATGACGTTTTGTCAATTGGAGGAGCTCATCAATGAGCGGAAGAGGGTAACTATCCGTTTTCGTTATAGCGTTCAATTTGCGATAATCTACGCAAAAACGGATACTATTGTCCTTCTTAGGGACCAAAATAGCTGGGGAAATCCAGGCGGACTCGCATTCTTCAATGATACCATCCCTGAGCATATTATCCAGCTCGGTTTTCATTAACTGCTTCTTCGCAGGCGTGAGGCGATACGGTGGGACTGAAATTGGCGCATGATCCCCAGTGTCTATGTGGTGTTCAGCATATGGTGTTGGTTCTCCCCCTGGTCCGAAGACATCCTCGTTGCGCTGTAGGAGGGAGGCTAGAGCTTCGCGCTCGGGAGGGGTTAGCATCGTCCCCTCGTCCTCTCTCAGCAACTCAGCAGCAGAACACGACGCGAGGTTACGGGGGTACTCATACTCCAATGGGTACACTTCGGTAGAGCTATGGAAGTGCCATGTGGAAGTAGCAAAATTTATTTCCAACCCAGCTGCTGTTAAAAAATCTATACCCAACAATGTATCACAATCAGTAGCTTCCGGAAACACAAAAAAATCTACATTAATACACTTACCTTGTATCTTCACTTCTAAAGTCGTTGACAGCATCTGACGTGTTGGTGCTGATCCGTCAGCAAGCTTGACACGCATGGAACTGGACTTGAAGTCTTGATTACGCTCTCGCAGCAATGCGTAAAGGGAGGAGCCGGCGATAGTACCTTTAGCCGCCGTGTCTATCAAACCCCTTCCTCTGATTCCTAGAACTTCAATTCCCAAAATAGGACGCCGTGGCACATCACTGTGCTCCTGACCTATTGAAGAACAAGCAAACTTTTTAAATTCTGATTTTATTAACTCACCACCCTGTATTCCCGGTCTCTGTCCTGAAAAAATCCTGGTCGCCCTACTCGAGTCGAAAATTCCCGGTCTTTGTCCCGGAAAATTCATGGTCACCTTACTTCGTGACGGACACTGACTCGCAGTGCAATACCTATCGTTATCACAATGATTACGATCTATTTTACAACATAACGAATAAGAATAATTATATGGAGTTATGTTATTTACGACACACTGTTTATTAGGTTCCCCAGGAGGTGCTGACTCAAATTCACTAGGTACCCGAGTGCGGTTATACGACTCTACGCGGTTAATATGACGAGATGTAAACAATGATAGGATCGTTAATGGGGAATGTATTAGATAATGTGTTACATGAAATAGAACTCTGGTCAGTCCCAAACCCAGCACTAAGTGAAGGAAATGTACTCACCTGCGTGATCGGCTTACCGTCTTGTGTTTGTAAGAAATCGATCGCGCTAAAATGCGAATTACACTTGGTGCAGTTTGAACGTATGACTCCGATCTCGCCACAACCGTAACATGATAATACACTATTTGTGTTTACATTTTTAACACTGTTACGCGAATCACTTTTAATTAATTTATGACATTGGTCCCGTGTATGTCCATGTTTTTTACAATACACACAATGACGATGTTTTTCGGTTGAACTCGATGGCTTGGACCCGACGGGTAGCGGAGTATTGTGCGTTGTCGACCTTGACGACGCACCGGCGCCGTTGTCGGCGGCGCCCGGGGACTTCGCGCCTCGGACGCGTGTGGCAGCGCCGGCGGTGCCTTTAGATGGTGCCACTGCTGCGGATGATGGCCCACACGCTTCTTCTATGCATCTCGCCTTCTGAAGTAGTTGATTGAAGTTGGAGAACTCATCTCTTCTCAATCTCTTACGGACCTTTTGGTTTAGTAGTCCGTAGATCATATCCAATTGGACCTTTTCGCTAAGATCGCCGGAAGGTAGGTGCGCTAACTGGGCACGCGCCTTGGCCACGAACAGCTCCGTCTTTTCGTGGAGGGTTTGAGGCTTCGAGAACAGCTCGATGTAGATACCATGAGGAGGGCGGCTGTCTCCGAAGGCGCTGCGCAAGTTTTGTAGGGCGTCGGACCACGTGGTTACTGTGGCTTTCACTCCTTGCCACCATGTAGCGGCGTCGTGTGTTAGCAGCATCGAGAGACCGCGCAGCGCGTTCTACTCGCTGACGTTTGCGCAGTCTTTGAAGGCTTCCACCGCGTCGATGAAACCGTCCAGAGATTCTTCGGTCGCTCCACTGTATCGAGCCTTACACGTGGCGAAGTTGCCAGGTGCAGGTAGAGTAGACGACGTCGGTGTGGGTGTGGCTGTGCCCAGCGCGGCTGGTGCCTGCGCGGGTGAAAAGGATGGCGGGCGTGTTTCGAGGACCCTCGTAAGTATTCGCTCGAAATTATCGGCCTGCGACTGCTGTAATGACGCCATCATGGATGGCGGTTAGGTCGCTTGCCGTAATTGACGCTGACGCTTCGGTACAGGGCGCGCGGCGCCTCGTTGACCTTGGCGTTGCCGTTTCTTCTTCAGCTTCCACATCGAAGAAATCCGTCTGACGACGTTGATTACGAGTCGTAGTACGTGGCATTGTAGGTATACGTACACGGCTACACGCGACACAGTTCCTTCGCCCACTCGTTGGGCAGCCAGTTTAACAAGAGTTTGTGTTCGGGTTCGGCGAAGGAAAGTGAAATTAGTAACACTAGCAAAAACGTTTATTACCTACTGAATCACACAACACACAGTTCAGTCACTTTTATAACAATTCAGTGCTTTTATGCTATACAATTCAATGTTACTCGCGTGTTCGGCGCGGGCGGCCGGACGACTCCACGACTATCGGAAACGCGCGGGAAGTCTACGCTCGCGAGAAGGGCGCGCGGGGGCGGGTAGCGCTCCGGCCGGAATGTTCTATCGCGCCCTCATTGGTCAAACCGGACCGGGAGGCGGTTAGGAGTAACTTACGCGTTTCGGCGGGAAAATGGAGTCGTACGTTTCGTTACACGGCCCTGTTATAACACGCTTTTATTAGATCGACCTGTATGTAACTAACTATGTAATGGAATCTAAAGTAACTAATTTAACCACCTTCCAAGGGTCGTAGCGTAATGAAAATTGGCAGCTGTATGTAGTTCTGATGACAATGCAATAATATGGTACTGTCGAACTGATCTGATGATGGAGCCGGAAGATATGAACTGGAACTTTATGATGGCAAATCGTATCATAGCTGTTTAGGATTTCTTAGAAAAGTCTTGAAAGCGTGTTTTTCTAGTGTTTATTAAACTATTAATTTATTTATAAATTATCTTTATTATACTACTTGGGCCCAGTTGGTGTTTGCAATGTGGTGTGGCCTGCCCTGCGCCAGTGTAGTGCAGTGAAGGGGGCTGGTCGTCAATTAACATCAGCACAAAACTTGACCGCATGCGGTATCGTATGCTTATGTGTGCGGTAACGGTGGCGAGACAACTGCCGCGCTGACTTGAACGATTGAGGACATTGCTCACACTGAAACAAGAAAACCTCTTGGTTATATTTTATCATTATCATGATCATCATTTCAGCCGAAAGACATCTGCTAGGTGCTGGACATATGCCTCCCCCAAGCGTTGTCACATCGGCCGATCTTGTACTAATCGCATCCAACGGATTTCTGCGGCCTTCACAAGATCATCCGTCTACCTTTTGGGAGGCCTTCCAAGAGACGAGATTATTTATCATGTAGTGGTAATTAACCCAGGTAGACATGTTACTTCGAGTAGTTTATTTCAGTACAGTAATCGCCGCTCAAAACGGTGAAGGAAAACTTCGTGAGGAAACCCGAGTCCTAGAACCAAATAGGAAATTTACTAACCCGCACTGGGCCCGCCTCTCGAAGAGAGGATGTCTGTGTCCCAGATCATTATAAGCACATATCTTAGATAAAATTCTGGGTAAATTATTTTTTAACTTGATGGCGATGAAGTCGTTACCTGCACAGCAGCGACAGTACGATGACTTTCAATATGCTGGACTAAACATCGACGACTGTGGTACGACGCACCGCACTCGTCACAGCCGAACGGGCGCTCGAACGTATGCATGCGACGCTCGTGGAGCTGAAAGAGAAGCCGATAGGTTTAGAAGGAGACTGTAGATGGTTGACATATTCGTTGGTTTCGTGCAAAGTTTTCCATCCCCACTGGATGGAAAACTTTGCACGAAACCTAAGCTATGTAGGCACTGTAGTGTCTTCTGTGTTCCGGCCTTCAGCAGAAAGGTCTGGCTGGATATAATATTCCATTCGAAGATTCAAACGAACGTCAAATAATTTAACACGTTCGCTGACAGTGAGCACTTACCCTGACACCACATTAAGACAGTAGAATTTTCCATACTAAATGACAAACGTTTCACGACGTAGTGTCATGTTGGCCATATGTTTGCCTGTCGAAATTTGATACTACGTCGATGGACGTGAACGTTTCTCGACGTTGTGTCATGTTGGACATGTGTTTTCTTACCCAAATGCGACACTACGTCGAAACAATTCAAGTCTACTAAGAGAAGGTAATAAAATACGTATTAGTAAAACAATCATCTATTCTCAAAAACAAATCTCCATGAAACCTACTACAATTGACTTATAAAAAACAAACTTTCTTAATTAATCAACGTAAAAAATAATCAAAATCTTAACTATTATCACATAAAATGACAATTATACTTGTTTCAGTGTGATAAAAAATCAACAAATCGTCAGAGTAAATTAACAAATAGCTATAATAATATATTTCTTAAACAATAATTCGAAATTATTTTGTAAGGTAATTAGGAACATTTCAAGGAATATTAAATCACATATCCTAAGTGGTAGGTAAGTAGGACTATTGTCCTGCTCAAAATCCGAGCTTTTATTTGAGATATCAGACTTACTCGAATTGGATGAAGCGACAGGGCCTCCAGACGTAAGTCGACGAGGTCTCAATGAAAATATTTCTTCTGATGAACTAGAGGCGGCAGCTTCGTCTATGCTATGGTTCGTAGTTCATGTCAGAGCCATAATCCCCGTCATTATCCTCGAAAGGATCCTGATCCTGTTCAGTTTCCGAATTTGATGACAGATCGTCGAACAAGCGTATTTTTGGACGTTTCTTGGAATTTTTTGCCGACATCTGAAATAATAAAATGTCCATTGAGAGGTAACTCAAATAAACGCACGCTTTAAAACAAATAAACGCACAAAATATCTGTTTTTATAAATAAAATTTACTTACGGTTTGAGCGATGTAAACACGTGGTTGCTCACAAAATGGCACCGGCCGCACTGATTGTTCGAGTAACAAGGCGCGCGCTCACGCCGGTCGACGTAGTACTCGTGCAGGAACGGTTTACGTGTGTGTGTGAGCGACTGAGATAGCAATATGAAACTACCCACAAAATACTCGTATTACGGCAGTAAGAAATATGAATTTGCTCACAATATGACAGTGGATACTGCTCTTCATAATACTTATATCAAAAATTATCGTCGGACGACGTACTGCCAATACTCTTAAAAATAAGTAGCCCGTCCTTCGACGTACTGTCATAACGCACTATTTCAATTTCCCGCCTAACAACGTACGGTCAGCGAACGTGATACACCGCATTACACTGTAGTCTTTGATATGGTGTTTTTTGGTTGAATAGATAAGCTTGATATAATTGCCTTGAAGTTGTAAAGTTCTTTTAAAAATATAATAGTTCCAAGTGTAAAGGTACTGTGGAGGTCCGGTGTAGACCTTCACAGTACCTTGTTTCTGGCAAATAAATTACTTTGACTTTCCTTGTACTTTGGGGAGAGCCCCTCCTGAGAGGCGTAGAATAACTCTTCTTGGGTGAAAGAGGGGAGCGGCGGCTTTAAGAATATACTGTTTATTTATTACATTTTATGTTCTCGTATTACAAACAGGATTTGACACACGACACAGCCGAGCGGCAAGATCAAATATTTATGTGGGTACTGTAACGAGTCTTTTAAGCCTGTTACATGATATCGCGTTCTTTGCTTTAATTTGAAGGCAACAGGGTGGTGTTGCCATGTAAAAATTCATTTTTTTGAATCGGAAGTCGTGTAGTGGTCACACTGATTTTTTTTTTGATGCTGTCAGTTGATTTTGATAGGGCACTTTCCGGCCGAACCTTTATATAAAATGGAGTCATTTTAGAGCTCCAATTAAAATCTGGAAGTTGATACTTCCAATGGTCTACATCCAGTCCTAATTATGTTGTGGCTGATTTACCCTTGTCGGCATCATAATGGGATTGTCCATATTTTAAAAAAAGGTTGGTAAAATTCTTCGTGGTTTCGTATCCACGTTGTCGCGTGGCTATTTGGATGGCAGACGTTAATAGTTTCCGATATTTGTTTCAGGATCTTTTGAACCTTATATATTTTGGATTAATTCATCTACTGATGTAAAAACTTCCTTTGGAAAAGAAACGGTGAGTTAATTTGCATTTGGTCGTAAACATTCCGATCGGCATTTTTGTCGACGCTGTACATCAGCTAACAATTATTCATGTTTGATTTCAGCCGTGAGGCGTTTCTTATTTATTTTTTTACTTCAAGACTTAAATTTTTAACGCTAGCCCCTACCGACATATATCATGGACCGCCTGACGTCCCCGCGAAGATCAAAATCACCAGGGTTTGCCCATTCGGTTTGTTAGATTATTCGCCGGAATATGGTATGGTTTATAATACTTAACTTAAATTGACAAAAGTGCAATAATGACAGGACAGGAATTAATTTCTATTCCATCTTAGTTTTACACCAACTGTTAATATTAGAAAGGAATTTTCTTGTATGTTGATACCAGCAGCCTTCGGGTAATAAAATCGTTCAATAACTTTTGTGTCGATTTTTATTGATACTCCCCGCTTGAAGATTAAAAGTTTCCAGTTTCCGCAGGTTAGTCTATCCTTGGCATAGTTTGGTGTGTGCTCCTGGCGCCCGAATTTTCACTTCTACTTATTGTTTATTTATTTGGAGTACAACACACACATTTCATAATAAACATTTTTAATAACATCCACACACACTCACTTTAAATTATATTTTTTTATTATTACAATTGTCGCTAGATTATTTTTTTTTAATATTACAGTACTATGTTCGGGAAATAGCCGTTCGGCTTATTTCGAATTGCTCCGAGCCGACCCGAACATGATTCAGTGAGGGTAGATGCCATAGACGGAGTTTTTGGGATGCATGAAGAAACCTCCTCGTGTAGCGCAGATTGTTCCGCTAGTTACTCAACTGAACGCTCGCGCTCAGCGCATCCTGGACAGTCACACTCACACCCAACACCTTATTTGACTGGCCAATTCTTCTCTTGCGGTGGTAGGGCTAACGCCCGCCTGGTTTGCGACCACCCACCCACCGGAGTCGCTGCGTCAAGCAGCCTGCTGTGTTTTGTCGATGCGTGGGAGTTCCAGTGCCTTAAGCATCTTCTGGGCACGCTCGTTCCATAGATCGCTGATCAGGCGTGATCGAGGTCAAGAGCGGGCCCATTTAGCAATAACAAAAAACCGGGCAAGAGCGAATCGGACTCGCGCACCGAGGGTTCCGTACCATCATAGGTATGTTTTTAAATTTTCAACAGCGAGGCCTTTATTCGTCAGTGAATTTTAACACTGTAATGCGGTGTAGAATATTACAGTTTTATGTCAGCGCCATGTCTTGACCGATAGTGGAACTAATGTAGACTTTGTTTTATTTTTCCT
The DNA here is from genome assembly GCA_916614155.1 of Mesoligia furuncula. Classification (NCBI taxonomy): domain Eukaryota; kingdom Metazoa; phylum Arthropoda; class Insecta; order Lepidoptera; family Noctuidae; genus Mesoligia; species Mesoligia furuncula. The sequence goes on along the minus strand of OU744820.1, from coordinate 12,691,293 downwards.
GTAATCTTTACATAAACTTCTATCACATAGAATTATTTGAGACTTTTCTCTTTGCAAACTTCGGAGATAAGGGGGGGAGGGGGGACGGTATTTTTTTTACATTAAAATAAAAAGAAAAATGTTTGAGAATGTGCAAACTGCGCTCTTTCATATGATAGCCCACATACTACTTAGAATTTTTCAGACCCCCTTTCAGTCCCTGTTGCAAATAAAGAATAAGGGGAAAAGGAATGCCATCATTCTCCGCCCTAGTCCCAATTGAGGTAGGTAGGTTCTAATCTAATCGACTTAAGTATTTTGTATGTATGGACAAATGATAACCTAACACATCCACTACATCATAAGTGAAGTGCAATGAAAAAATGATCGAACCTGCTTCGTGGAGCTGAAGACGCACCCCCCTGAAAATAAACTTGGCGGCGCCCATGGTAACACGGTCACCCACGAAACAAACCAAGCTGTTACACCTTGGTTACACCATATTTTGCAAATGACATAATATCACTCATACACCCAGAAAAAGTCGTTAATTACTTATGTCTCAAGGAGAATCTAATTTTCCATTTTCCATAGGCAAAGTGACCAATTCGTGTGCTGATAAGTAATGAATTTTAAGGTGGAGTTCCGTTGATGCGTCCGCGCGGACTTTTACCGACTTCAAAAAAAAGGAGGTTATCAATTCGACACGTATGTATGTAATATTATTGGAATTGCATTATATTCACATATGACAATCTATTAGGGCTTCCAAACAAATATACACAATTTTATAGACGTATGTAGTATGTATGTATGTTTGTCCACGCATTTCTCCGCAACTATTAATAGGATCGTGACCATTTTTTTTTATTGGCTTACATTTACTTCAACTTAGGGAACAGTGCAAGTTTCATCAAAATCGATTCAGTAATTTTCAAGATATGGACTAATACGTATAAGTGTGACGGCCTGGCTTATTGATACGAGCTACGGGTCCCAAGCAGCACACATAGCTGTATAGTCACTGGACAACAGAATTTTTGAAAACTCGAGTCTGTTGTGCTTTCTGTACAAGGGCTGTATATCCGGCTACACAGTTCTCATAATTCTAAATTTGGCCCCAAATTAACCAGCCCTGAGCATTATAGTAGCTTGTTAACAGATGTTGAGCATTCTAAGAGCTGTACATAAGCTGTACAAGGGCTTAGACAGCTGTCTATAGGCCACTATCCAGCCCCTTTAATTCTCTTAGACATCCAAAAGATGGTTTATGGCTTAGTAACGGCTATTGTTAAATTTACAAAGAAATGGCAACAAAAAACTATTTGTCCAGTGCAACTATAGTGTCATGGCGGTCTAACTATTTCTGTTGACAAATAATAATTTCTAATTTAAGGTAAGTCTTTTTCACGTTTGTTTTGTTTCTCTATTGGCAAATTGTACTGCGGGTGCCACTTTACTGTTAAATATTTAGGTGATATTATCAAATATTACACGCGCCATGGAAATAATATAGTTTTACTAAAAATTTTATACAAAATAAATACGGTATACGAATTATTTATGGATTTTTACTAATTTTTTCCATTTAATGAGCATTCATTTCTATTTGTAACAATAAAATAATGTGTTTTTACTTAAATAGCTGTCAAATATCATGAACATTTAACAGATATCATTGTTTTTTTTTCATATGTAATCAGCTTGTTTACATTAAAATGGCGTTAAATCGTTATCCAGCAATAATTCTAACTAAATTCCCTTGACCCTCTCTTTTCTGTTCAATGGCCATAACTAATTCTATTAATCAGCTGAGAACTGTACGCTAGCTGTACAATGGCTTTCAGTTATTCTAACGACTGGTTGAAGGAGTAAAGTGAGAATATACAACAGCGTCTTAGGGATCTCTAATCTTGATAGAAAACCATTTCGAGCATTAGGTAATTCACTTGATTTTGTGATCCTATTTATTCTCGCCTGTTATCCCAACTAGCGAGCCAATAAATTGTCATGTTGCTTAGAAATGCAGAATATAAAGTAAAAAGGTATTCCGATATTGAAAATCAAAAACATCAGCCAACCTAGCTAAATATTCACCTCCGCTTCTTTTTCCCATTAATTTACATCACTTTACTTAATTAGATGCTTTTACTTTTAGACACTTCAACAGCAAAGTAAGAGAAAAGAAAAGAAAACCAGTAAAGTAACGGAAACTGAAAAAGAAATGGGTGGAATTGAAAACTAAATTGGTGAAGAAATTTATTTAATGCTAAGTACATATTTTGAGAAAGACAAAGAAAAAACAATTAAGAAATAGAATATTTTGACGAAGAAGAAATATGTACTGCTTGAATAACCAACTAAAGGCTTAGCACATAGAATTACCAAAGACATATCTTGAATCTGTGATTAATAAAATAAAGCGCAGTAAATTTATATAATTACTTTTATTTTTATTGACAATTCCTTACCCAGCAGTATTAATATATAATCTCATATTAGTATAATATTCATTATTTACAGTGTATGTAAAAGTGGTATGAAATATAACTCGTTTTTCTGCATAATATATACACATTTGAAATTCACATCTCGTGGGTATATTGTCGTTCTAATACGGTCCACGCTGGGTAGTTTTGCTTTATTTAGGTATATCAAAAATTGATGACACCCTCTGATTTCATTTAAGAAGTATTAAAACTTCTGTAAAATCGATTATTTTGTAGCCATTGATTGTACTTCAATATTTCACGGTTATTTGTCATAAAATATTTATCTTTACATTTTGAGCAATATGTCTCTTTATTGCCCATTCTTTTATATTTTCTTTAAATAAAATGTATTTCATATAAATATTTTCTTCGTCATCTTCATATGTCTGGCTGATCAAATCCATTAATTGTACGGAACTATGATCATTGGTAACAAAATGTAGGTATGTGTCCGGAACCCTCATTTTTAATCGACACCGGCACGTGACTGTAGCTAGATAAATGAAAGAGATTTTCACTATCCTTGCTCCTTTGCTTATTGTGTACTTTTGAAAGTTTATTTTTAACTGCACCAGTTCTTTTCCAATTTTTTCATGGTTTAACCGTATTCATTTTAAATTGTATTTTATTCTCGCACGAAAATTAATTAGCGTTGCGAGGTTATGTTAAAATTGACGTTATCATAGCACTACTAACCTATGTTTACTCTTCAATCATTCTAGAGGCTGTAAAATAGCTAATATTTACACTATAAGCTTTGGAATTAAAGTAGAGTAAAGCTACACTAATTTACAGCTCATGCAGCAAGTTAATGCTTTTACCCAGCTACTACTAAGCTCATTAAGTTAGCATCATAATAGAATTGGTGTACGCCATAAAACAGCCAATGGCGAAATTTGATTCTCTAATACAGCTCACAACTGAGAAAAGGTGTAACTTTACCGCGTTAAGCAGCCGTTTACAAGCGTTGGTCTTCTTAACCAGCTGGTAGCATTATACGTAGCCAAAGGCTGGACAATAGTTCTTTCAAATTCTACTAAAATGCATTTTGTGGTTTTTTTCTCCATTATACAGCCATTAGTCAGTTGTGCTGCTTAACAGAGTAGAGATCACCCCTCCTACAGTCTCAAGGATCAACTTATCCGTTAGTACAGCTACATAAGAGCCTTTGACTGTAATATAGCTTGTTTATGGATGTAATTTCCGCTAATGTGTTACTTGGGGTGGTAGTGTCAGAGGGAAAACATCTCAAAACCTTGATCAAATTCTAGTGCAAAAACTAAAAACTACGAAATAAAAAAATAATGAAATAACTTTCATTTCGGAAGTCGGTGTCAAAAAACTAAAACTATAAAATACAGATCCCGAAGACACCGACTTCCGAAATCAAAGTTATTTCATAATTTTGAGTTAATTTCTTTTTGAAGTCGGTTTAATGTTTTTATGCAGGGTTAGTTTTCAAAGACCAGCCAAAAAGGATGTGGTACGGACATAGATATATATCAAACTGAACAACTTTCTCCATGGGACCAACTTCGTAATCGCGAATAAAAACTCAGCCGTATGGGACAGTTGATTAATACGCGATTACGATGTTGGTCCCATGGAGAAAGATGTTTGATGGTCTGTACCACACCCTTAAAGGCTGGTTTTTGAAAACAAACCCTGTATCGAACCAGTTTTTTTTACTTTTACAAAGTGAAAGGAAGTCGGTGTCTTTGGTTCTGCAAGTATTTTCGTTTTTTGCCACGGACTTCCGAAGTTAAAGTTATTTTACACTTTGTAGTGTTTTTTTTTTGGAAAACATGAATTCAGCTGCATCTGGTTAGATTGGAAGCCGACCCCAACATAGAAGAATTGGGAAAAGACTATAGGCAGATGAGATGATTCAGTGATTTTTGGAAGTCGGTTGTTTGTTTTTGTAAATTTTGTTATGACTGTTATTTATATATTTTTTTTTTATTTTCTTGAACACGTAATAGTAAGATATTAACAATCATTATCTAAGTAGGTACAGTTTCCAAGCAGTACAGTGTATTTCCATCTGGCCATTTGTTTATCTGGCGACACGCCAAAGATATAACACAGTGTTATCCGGAAGTATAGTTCTGACTAGATTTTAGGTTGTATATTACTATCTACAGATTCTACATATATTTATAACAAGACAAGGTTTCATATAAACTCAATTTCCTGTGTATTGTATAATTGCGTAGCACGGATGTGCGTTCTATGTATGTACTATACCCTATGTACCTTTATATAATATGTCTTTATGGGTAATATGTCTTTCATTGACTTGAATGTGCCCAGGCGGCTGATAGTATGTCATGCTCACTCAAATGTCTCGCTGACGGTGGCGTGTGTCGGATCATTTAGCTCCCTTCTAAATGGTTGAGCTGAATGGTGCTGATACATGCGTCATGTTCGTGAACGGGCGCCGTCAGTTGGGGCTGGTCATCATTTAGCTGCCTCGGCTTATTTTTAATTATTTTATTTTTGAATTGTTGTTTTGTTACTATTTGCTGTACACTGGACGCTTTTAAAGCGTAGGTACGTTTTTTTTACATCGTTCTCACATTCCTATGTGTGAACGATGTAAAAAAAACGTACATACGTGTGTCTCATTACTCATTAGTCACAGTTGAGCAGGAGCTCAACTGTGACTGCGCAGGATACAAAGGTCTAAAAATTTCGAAATTTCTTATTTAAAAAAAGATAAACTGGAAATATCTGTTTCTATGGAAAATTTAAAATCGGTCTAATTTGGCTGTAGCACTATTTTTCGAAAATGTTCTCTAAGTACTAACTTTTTAGACCTTTGTATCCTGCTTATGCGTATGAAGTTTCATTAAAATCGGTTCATTCATTTCGAAAAACAAGGGCTTGAAAGTTTGTATGAAATGCTGTACGACGTAAACGCAATATTGGACGTCATCACTTCAACGCCAGCCGTCGCTGAAAACTAGCGCTGTGTTGTGTCGCATAGGGTCACAGCATTACACTGAGCGATGGCGTTTTGCGTGATTGTGACGTAGATAGTTATATTTTCCCCGAACTTGATTTTTTTTTTGCTATTTTGTTTTATTTGCTTCATGTCTTAACGCAAATAAACGTAGGTATTTTATTTAATTCAGTACCTTTTCGAGTAGTGACCAGAAAATGAATCAAAAGTGAAAAATTAATTCATCGTTGGAACCGATCCAACGATGCTGGATTTCGGCGCTCGCCGTATCAACTGCCTAGTCAAAAAATAAAAAAAAAACGAGTGTGCTTATGACCACACGACTGAAGTGAAACTTCTTAGAAAGAGAGAAAGAAAATGTGCGCGCGCACTGCTCTCTCTTGCTCCTACACTGTGATACAGACAATAAGCCTGCAGTGTGCTTAGATATACGGAACGTATTTGGCTATGAGAGGAAGAGAGAAAGAAAATGTGCGCGCGCACTGCTGTCTCTTGCTTATATCCCCCACTTAACTTCCGTTCGCCTTGTCCGATCACACTTTTCGTAACGCTTACGTCACGCGTTCGCCAGCTTACTCCCCAAGTCAAGCGTGCGTAAAGCTCAGCGGGATTGTCCGAAAGGGTTACCGCTGGCCCGGAACAGCTAAGGAGTCAGTCAGTAAGAGTCTGACACTCCCTTCCGCTCCACCCAGAGCGGGAGGAGTCATTTGATGATTTCCCATCCACAAAAAAAAAAAAAAAAGCGTGCGTAAAGAAGTTTCACTTCAAAAATGAAACGATAAGATAAACGTTAGGTCGAACAAGCTATTTGGTATACAGGCAGCTAACATGCAACTACTTTTAAACAATGATGTGGGTGTGCTGAGTAGTTAATTCTTTTACACCACTTTATTAAGGACGCCATAAGCTGAAAAAGTTATATAGTACGCACAAAATAAGACAAAATATTGGCAGTGTAGTGGAAAGATGAATATTTTGGCCTGTATACCAAATAGCTTACTTCCCGTGGGTTTCGTAAAAGGCGACTAAGGGTCGTACCGGAGAATGGGCAGCAGCGTTCTCTATGTATTCCACCATCATACCATACTGCGATCGCCAACCCGCCTGCCAAGCGTGGCGATTATGGCAAACCCTCCCAAAATTGGGGGAGGCCTATGTCCAGCAGTGGACGTCTATCGGCTGAAACGACGACCAAATAGCTTGTTCGACCGTACATTGTGTCAGACCACTCTCACGTGAATAACGTGACGCAAATCATGTCTGTTATCATCATCATCAATATCCAAAACTGTCATGAATACGTACATAGGTATTATGTACAGACTGCAGCACATCAATGTAAACTGTATACATATCTATAACTACGACGCGCCGTATAGTGTTAGAAAGAAAGTATCCTTGGTATGATTGGTGGAGTTTTCAACGTTTCTAAAATCACCCAATGGTTGCGCATACCTACTAATAATTGGCAGCCAATTATCATGCTCACGACTACTAAAAAAAAACCAAGGCGAGGGTGGATGAATAAAAAGAAATATCGCGCATCAGTAACATTTTAAAGTTGTCTACTGTTAATATCTAAATTCCATGATTCATTATCTAAATAGCTGGTTGTAATTGTGCGATAATGAACTTTATGAAAATATACCATATGGTTTAAATTCTTTAGAATATTGCGCGTATCATCCCAACAAAGGTCGAATTTCAAAACATATTACAAGAGTTGGGTTGGTCTCATGGTCACTAAGGCAGCTCGATATTCATCGATGTCTGCGTTCGAAACCAGGAGAAACATAGATACAGCTTTTTGTTAGCAATGTTTTGTTTTTAATTATTATGTTTTTTTATTCCTTTTTTTTAACGAACGAAGTCGGGAAATATCTTTTTAAATGTGTAGTTTGTATAGAAATGAAACAAAATCATTGCAAGTAATAAAAATGTTTATTATTTCATTAAAGTAAGATAAAGTAAGTAAATGCTCATAGTTCAAAATTATTACATTTTATAATACCTATCATATCCAAACCTAACCATTTATATTAAAAAAAAAGTCATTGCTAATGCTTGGAAGTTTGTTATCGATCGTTGTTGTTGTTGTTTTACAGATTTATAGCTAAGTATAATAATTATGTGTAGTGAATCAACATGTTATTTAAATAGAAAATGCATTTCCATTTATAACAATAACATCACCACATAATCTGCAACATTAGCCATTAATGGTTTAGCATTCATTCAATTGAGCATTTACTTACATAGTGTGTTTTAAAATACTTATAAGTAGATTAGTTAGTAGCGGAGTGGCGCACCGTCTTCTTCTTTAGCTTGTGTAAGCGGCTACGCATACCGCACACCATGTTCCAACACAAATCTTTTCCTCTCATGTGCTCCTATGTCGATGACACGATCTCAGCCAAATTGTTTTTATTTCGCACTTCGGATGTGTCCCAATTTAAAAAGATTTGACCCCATTGGTTTTCTTTAAGTATGGTTCAAATCGGGAGTTTTAGATAGCCAGTAAATAATAGTTAAACCTTCTTGAGCAGCTAACCAATTCTTCACAATGCCTGCACTGGGGCAGTTATCTTGCACGAAGTAAATATCTGTGTTAGGATAGATAAGCAATTCGCACAGTCGGCCAGTTGGCAGCATGACGTCACGCAGAATCTCCAAATACTGACTAATATTATAGACAACATCCAGCCAGCAATGTTTTGTATAGTCATTAAGTTGCGACATGACGCTTTGATTTCACCAAATTCATTAAAAATACTTTTCACGATTGACTTCAAACGTTTTAGAAATGTTTGTGCGCCGCAGTCACTGTTTAGGCGTAGGTAGACTGACTCTTGTCACTTAGATCAATTTAGTATTCATCTACCCCACGAAGTAAACTTTTACTTCGACTTCCTCATTTGAGGACTTATAGTTTTTTTTAATTTACCCACTTGTTTTTGCCGTGTTACTTAAAAGCTTTTCAACTTTAACGACGAGAAGATAATGATTAATATGGCTTAACAAGATATATGCCGACTTGACTAAGACAATGTTGGTCACCGACTGTACGCACTGCAGCACGAAACATTACAAGTAAGAACAGACAAAAGCTATATGTCTCTTTCGCACGATTCTCGCTGTTGTTGCTCATAACGCGTTCAAGGTCAAAGTGGGGTAAGTTGATGTGCTGGCAACTGTACGTTGGGTGAACGTTTAATGAAACAAAAAATAACCACTCGAAAGAATCATCATCTGCCTAGCCTTTTCCCAACTATGTTGGGGTCGGCTTCCAGTCTAACCGGATGCAGCTGAATACCTACCAGTATTTTACATGGAGCGCCTATCTGACCTCCACAACCCAGTTACTGGGTAATACGATACCCCTTGGTAAGACTGGTTGTCAGACTTTCGGGCTTCTGACTACCCGTAACGACTGTCAAAGATCTACAGATGGCTGCCGGGACCAACGGCTTAATGTGCTGCACGGACGGATCACGGCATGTAAAGATGGTCACCCATCCACAGACCAACCGCGGCAAGCGTAGCTTAACCTTATCGATCGACCTGTGCGGCTGATATTATTTAGCCACGGGCCCCTCTACTAACCTAACCTACACTCGAAAGCATCTGTTAATTATCAACTTTAAAATAAGTTAATTATTATCAACTCTTGGGAGAATCCATTGCCTGCATGAAAAACATTTTCCGTAAGTATGCAAACACACGAGCGAGACGCGTCAACGTCAGAGGCAACTGCACGAGTGTGCTGCCATCGACACGCGTCAACGTCAGAGGCAACTGCACGAGTGTGCTGCCGTCGACACGCGTCAACGTCAGAGGCAACTGCATGAGTGTGCTGCCGTCGACACGCGTCAACGTCAGAGGCAACTGCACAAGTGTGCTGCCGTCGACATGCTTCACCGCCAGAGGCAACTGCACGAGTGTGCTGCCGTCGACACGCGTCAACATCAGAGGCAACTGCATGAGTGTGCTGCCGTCGACTCGCGTCAACGTCAGAGGCAACTGCACAAGTGTGCTGCCGTCGACATGCTTTACCGCCAGAGGCAACTGCACGAGTGTGCTGCCGTCGACACGCGTCAACATCAGAGGCAACTGCATGAGTGTGCTGCCGTCGACACGCGTCAACGTCAGAGGCAACTGCACAAGTGTGCTGCCGTCGACATGCTTCACCGCCAGAGGCAACTGCACGAGTGTGCTGCCGTCGACACGCGTCAACATCAGAGGCAACTGCATGAGTGTGCTGCCGTCGACTCGCGTCAACGTCAGAGGCAACTGCACAAGTGTGCTGCCGTCGACATGCTTCACCGCCAGAGGCAACTGCACGAGTGTGCTGCCGTCGACACGCGTCAACATCAGAGGCAACTGCGCGAGTGTGCTGCCGTCGACACCCGGCAACATCAGAGGCAACTGCACGAGTGTGCTGCCGTCGACACCCGGCAACATCAGAGGCAACTGCACGAGTGTGCTGCCGTCGACACCCGGCAACATCAGAGGCAACTGCGCGAGTGTGCTGCCGTCGACACCCGGCAACATCAGAGGCAACTGCGCGAGTGTGCTGCCGTCGACACCCGGCAACATCAGAGGCAACTGCGCGAGTGTGCTGCCGTCGACACCCGGCAACATCAGAGGCAACTGCACGAGTGTGCTGCCGTCGATACGCGTCAACGTCAGAGGCAACTACATGAGTGTGCTGCTGTCGATACGCGTCAACGTCAGAGGCAACTGCATGAGTGTGCTGCCGTCGATACGCGTCAACGTCAGATGCAACTGCACGAGTGTGGTGCCGCGCCGTCGACACCCGGCAACATCAGAGGCAACTGCACGAGTGTGCTGCCGTCGAAACGCGTCAACGTCAGAGGCAACTACACGAGTGTGCTGCCGGCGGCACGCGTCGACGACAGCTGTCGACGCCCGCCTCTGCCATTGACACATGCTGCTCGTGTATGCACACTAAGAGTCTCATGTACGGTGGGCTGCATCAATTAGGTACCCCAGTTGTATTAAAATTGTCATACACAACTGGGGTACCCAATTGATGCAGCCCACTGTACTTCTAAAAGTGCCTTTTTAGGGTTCCGTACCCAAAGGGTAAAAACGGGACCCTCTTACTAAGACTTCGCTGTCTGTGCATCTGTCCGTCTGTCTGTGTCGGCTGTATCTCAAGAACCGCGACATCTAGACAGTTGAAATTTTCACAAATTATTAGATCTGTTGCCGCTATAACAACAAATACTAAAAACAAAATAAAATAAATATTTAAGGGGGGCTCCCATACAACAAAGGCGATTTTTTTGCCCTTTTTTGCTCGTTATAAAAAACGGCAACAGGTAGGCACTTGAAATTTTCACAAAATACTCACTTGTCTTTTAACTTTAATAATAAATAATAAAATTAAAATAAAATAAATATTTAAGGGGGGCTCCCATACAACAAACATGTTTTTTTCGGCGTTTTTGCCTTGTGGTACGGAACCCTTCGTGTGCGAGTCCGACTCGCACTTGGCCAGTTTTTTGTAGATTAATAAGAATAACTTATACAGTACAAACAACAAACTGTGCAAACTGTATAAGTAATTCTTATTAATCTACAAAAAAGGCACTTTTAGAACCACAGAAGCACTTTAGCCTATTTCTTAATCCATACTTCCATAAGTACTAATATTATAAAAATATTATAAATTCGAAAGTAACTCTGTGTGTCTGTCTGTCTGTTACCTTTTCACGCCTAAACCACTGAACGGATTTCGATAAAGAGATATATTGCATCCCGGGGAAGGACATAGAATAGTTTTTTATCGACTTACCTTGCGGGCGAAACCGTGGGCGGAAGCTAGAGTTTAAGACATTAACGTGTTGACAATATACACAATACGTATACAAAAGCACTTACACGGAAAATCTAATTAATTACCTAAGTCTATTACGTCGCACAGTCGCGCTAGCAAAACCGCACCTTTATTTATCCGGTAGTGAACTAGTAACAAAACGTAAGCGTCCGCGTCGCTCGCTCGCTTCAGACTTCAGTACCGTACTTCAATTCGTTGAGTGCACACGTGTTTACAATATGTCTACTAACGTTCCCATTATTTTGAACAATGGACGCACTTGCCCTGTCCTAGGGCTTGGGACGTGGAAGGTAAGGTATTTTTTTCCTTTACTATAATATAAGGTCCCATTAAAATAGGTGGACAAACTTTTACGAATCATTCAGACCACCAAAATAAGGACGATGGTAAAAAAATATAAAAGAAAAACGCATAGATACTCACAAGAAAAATAAAATCAGCTAACGAAAATACACTAATGTGCCGGCAATTTATTATTTTAGGTCAAAATAAAATCACTTTAATCGGTGTTTTTTTTGCTTGGATATGTTTAGTTAGACGTACTGAGCGCTGTGTTAAAATTTGTCCATCTATTTTAATGGGACCCTATATTAAGCATCATCTTTTGCCCGCGTCGATGACGGGAAATTACCCCATGGAGACTTAATAACTACCGGGATAAACATCATGGTATATCCGTCTGCCTTTCATCGAAATCTATCCAGCCATTCATGCGAGAAAGGGTAAAAAAGATACAGAGAGAGTTAGTTTTGCATTTATTAGTATGGATGGATGGATGCATGGAATACACGTTGCTAAATAAATAGAAATAAAACTGGCCAAGTGCGAGTCGGACTCGCACACGAAGGGTTCCGTACCACAAGGCAAAAACGCCGAAAAAACATGTTTGTTGTATGGTCTTAAATGTTTATTTTATTTTAATTTTATTATTAAAGTTAAAATACAACTGAGTATTTTGTGAATATTTCAAGTGCCTACCTGTTGCCATTTTTGATATCGAGCGAAAAAAGGGCAAAAAAATCGCGTTTGTTGTATGGGAGCCCCCCTTAAATATTTATTTTATTTTGTTTTTAGTATTTGTTGTTAAAGCGGCAACAGAAATACATACTTTGTGAAAATTTCAACAGTCTAGCTATCGCGGTTCTTGAGATACAGCCTGGTGACAGACAGACGGGCAGACAACGAACTCTTAGTAATAGGGTGCCGTTTTTACCCTTTGGGTACGGAACCCTAATAAAAGAAGGAAGCTGCATGCGTTCATTATTTTTAAAGTCCATTAAAACAAACTTTGAAAGTTACTAATCTATACTTAATAATAAAGGCGAAGAGTTTGTTTGAAGCTTTGAACGTGTTAAACTAGCAGTCGGATTCAAAAAAATGTTTGTCTTTTGATAGCCCAATTCTTGAGGAAGCCTATAGGCTATTTAACATCACGGTACCACTCTTCGAAGCTGGAGCAAATAGAAAGAACGCTAAGCTAAAACCAATTCTCTAGGTATTTTCACCAGTAGCCCGTAATTAATCACACCTACAATAAGTTTGCTTTGAAATGTCACCAAACTGATTTAACCAGTGCCGGATTAGCCTAAGTATAAGCAAATTAAGCAATTGCTTAGGGCATCACGTCTCGGGGGGCACCATAAGGCAGCAACAGCACCGAAACAGTATTTGTTAGCACATGAAAGGCAAGGCTGTTTATCAGCAAGATATTACAAGACCCAAAAGTCACTCTAGCTAGAGATGTGCGCCAAACGCCAATCTTTACAAATCGCTCGTCGATATTTTGGAAAAATACGAGGCGACTAGTGGAACTAGAACAATTCGGGCTTTTACCGGCGACACTTGCTAAATCTTAGGATTTACCGGTAAATCCTAAGATTTACCGCAGTTCGGGCTTTTGCAGTAACATATTCACGCCTCCTTCCCATGCGGTTAGGCCTGGTTAGGCAGAAAATTACAGAACGCCACCAGCTACGATCCTTACACACTACTTTGACCTCGTTTACGTTCACACATCTGGTAGTACAAGCACAGTTGCGAGAAATATAGCACATGTCACATGTGTTCGAATTTTTGGTTCTTGGAATATAAAATTCAAAGTCCTGACTGACCGACTGATATATCAACGCACAGCCTAAACCGCTGGTCGTAGAGACATGAAATTCGGAGGGTGTGTTCGTTGTGAAGAGTAGGTATCCACTAAGAAAGGGTTTTTCGAAATTCCACCCCTAAGAGGGTGAACGGGGGGAGGGTGAAATTTCACGCAGGCGAAGTCGCAGGTAGAAGCTAGTCAGTTTCCTATAATGTTCCCAATGCTGGGACACCGGCCTCCTCTCTGTGAGAGGGAGTGGGCTGTAATCCACCACGCAGGCCCAGTGTGGGTTGGTAGATGTCACATGTCTTCGAAATGTTGGTTCTACAACGCCGGTTTCCTCGCGAGCATTATTCAATTAATTATCTTTTTTTTAATGGCATCTCGCAGTTCATTATGTTCGACTTATTTATGTTCATACATAGAATATAGCTATCCTATGTCCTTCCCCAGGATGCAATCTATCTCTGCCAAATTTTATCGAAATCCGCTCTGTGGTTTAGGCGTGAAAAGGTAACATACAGACAGACAGACAAAGTTACTTTGGAATTTATAATGTTACTAGCTGACCCGGCAAACGTTGTTTTGCCATATAAATTATTTCTAGCTGCCCGGCGCTACTTCGTTCGCGTGGTATCCTACCCCTTACCCTACCCTACTCCTACCCTATTCCTACCCTACTTCTACCCTACTCCTAATCTACTCCTACCCTACTCCTAACCTACTCCTACACTACTCCTATAAGTAAAAAAAAAAGATAAAAAGTATCCTTTGTCCGTCTCCTGGTTCTAAGCTACCTCACCAATTTTCACCCAAATCGGTTCAGCCGTTCTTGAATTATAACACGACTTTCTTGTATTTATATAGACTTGGATAGATTAGTATATTAGTATGAATACTTATTATAACCTACCTTTTGACAGAAATCTTACAAGTAATCGAGTTGGCCGAGCTGCTAAGATGTTTAGTTTATGTTGTGTTGCATGACAACAATCGTCAATGAAATAACCTTTGATGTTTATTAGAATAATAATTAAGTATAAACTATAATTTAGCTCTATTTTATGTATTTCAAAGCACTAACATTTAAATACTTCCCGTGGGTGTCGTAAAAGGCGGGCTTTTCGCACATGGGTCGTAGGCGTAGGCGAGTCGTAGGCGAATCGTCGCGTAGACGTATCGTTTTGTAATATCTCAGTTGAAATCATGGCGTCAAGCGTACCAGATGTGTTTGGGGAATTTATTGATGACGTTACCTTCTCTTCAGACGAAGAGGATTTCTTGTTATTTGATTTCGTTAGAAGTAGAAAGCGACGTGCTCATTGGATCCATCCATACATCGCAAATAATTACAAGAAAATACCTATTGTTTGTTGCTGCACGTAAACTGTCTTACGTTTTACGCCAGTGCGCTACGACTATCGTAATGACAATGAACACCTCATACGATACGCTGCAACACCGCCTCGTGTGCGGACTTGTATGAACATGTTCCTGCTCGTATTGCTCTCGTACTACGCGCGTTCTACGATACTCTTACGATACGACGCATGTGCGAAGGGGCTAAGAGAGAATGGGCAGCAGCGTTCTCTATGCATTACACCATCATACCATACTGCGATCGCCAACCCGCCTGCCAAGCGTGGCGATTATGGCAAACCCCCCTAAATTGGGGGAGGCCTATGTCCAGCAGTGGACGTGTTTCGGCTGAAATGATGATGATGAATGATGATGAACATTTACATTGTTATCAGCAGTGCCGGATTAAGACAACTAGATGTCCTAAGCAATCCACGCCTGTAGGCCCAATTCGGACTATTACAATATTATGGGACTTATACGAATCTGGCGAAATGTTGGAGTACTTAGATTAGTGTGGGATCGAGTATGGTGAAATAATAGAGTTTATTTGGTAAAAACTTCTATATTTTAACGTAATTAGAAAGAAACTTTAAAAAGACATATTAAGTAACACGTTCTATCTTCGTACAGACGCCAGCACATCAAGCTACCGGAATCTGTAAAATTTTCGCAATCAACCTTGAATCTTATATTGTAGCGATAAAGTTGAAAATCTATTAAAGACATTTGACAGATTGTAGTAGCTTGTGCTGGCGTCTGTACATCGTAACTCGCAAATTCTTATCGTAAGTTCTTATCAAATAAAATAATTCCACATTAGGTATAATACTATATTAGGTACTCCTCTTTCTCACCCTTCAGGGAAATACAGAAGCGATGTAATGTTAAGATGAAGCAAGAAAATATGTGGACCAAAAACAGTACCTTGTAGCACACCAAAGCCGTTTTGAAACAGAAAACTTACAACAAAAGTTCTATTTACAAAAATATTTCCACGCACTAATATGATACTCGGTTAAGTCGTCTCTTTTAAATTCCAACCTACAGTTGCAAAATAAACGTTTAGGTAAACAGCAGTTTTCTGTGTGAAACAAAGTGGAATGCTTTTGACAAATCGAAACTAACTAATTGACCTTGAAACGCGTTGAAATTCACAGGTTTGATTCCAGTATAAAACAAATATTTCTTACGTATGGCGTGAGATTTCTATTTGCCCCGTGTTTACACCAAATTAGGAGCAGTAATGGCAGGCTAGAATTGATTGACGTAGGCAGAAGAAAAAACACACGTTTCATTTCTGAAGGATAATATTATAACAGGCTAAACAGCAAAGAATTGAATTGATACAATTGATATTACGTTTGTTCAAGAAAATAGGCCACATGACGGCCTACTTGGAAGATAATAATCAGGTCACAAGGCCATTTTTCCGCCATTTTTCCGTTGCCCGTGTTTACATAATGTCGTTTCTTCGTATACCGAATGTCTTGCTTATACACTGGGAAATAGATTACGGATATTTGGGGTACGGTAGAGCGGCCCTAGGGCGGTGCGAGCGGTGCGACGGTACCGGGTGCCGCCATGGGGGGGCGCTGAAGTCAACCGAAATGCGATCACAATGATTTCCACCAAAAGGCTCGCACCACATAGGATCGGAAAGGATATAATATAATCATAATATAATCCGTATCCTATGTTCTTTTCCGGAACTCAAACATCTCTATAGGTAACTGATACACTTTCGCATTTATAATATTAGTAGGTACATAGCTTCTTCCCGCGACTTCGTCCGCCTGAAATTTCACCCTCAGTTGATATATCAGTCAGTCAGGACTTTGAATTTTATAATATAGATAGATGGATTAGTATTGGATTCGAAAGTCTGTGTCTGTATGTTACCTTTAAGCGCCTAAACCATTGAACGGATTTCGATAATTGGCAAGGAGATCTAAGATGGCATCCTGGGGAAGGAAATGGCTTCCTTTGTCCCGGTATACGCGGTTACACGTTCCTGTGGGATAATTTCCGACATCCATTCGGACGAAATCACAGACATAAGTGTGTAGCACATAAACTGTACCACTTACCACAAAGGCGGGGATACACATAGATGGCATGAAAGTTACTGGCATATGTACGAGTAACTGGCACACAGCGGATACATTTGCAAGTAATACTGGCATGCAAGTTGTGCCCTTGTATGCCAGTATTACCATCGCTTCGCACAAAAGTATGCTTTGGCAATCCCCCGCGACCCCTCCCTCAACGAGCATACAAGTAAATCAAATGTTGTGCTAGCTACTTGTATGCCAGTTACAGGCGTACCAGTTAGCGTGTACACATGACACTATCGTCTATCTGGCACGTGCAAGGTGCTGGTATGCTAGTGCAAGCTACGGGCATGTGTATCCCCAGCATTGTGACCATAATTTTGTATTCCCGGCGGCCTTTAATAAAATCAAGGTAAAAACGAAAGCTAGTGATAAAACGTTTAAATTACTTTGATAGTAAACAAGTAGACATTATCATAACTCATATGAGTATTACTGAAGTACATGATACTTGATAAAAACCAATTGAAGTGATATGTAATAAAATATAGATTAACTTGCTGTGATTAAAATATAGATTAAATTTTCAATAGACCTATTTTAATGTTTGTTTTTCCTGCGCGTGTAGTAAACTCTTTGTCTGCCCACAGTCCCAGCCTGGGCAAGTGACGGAAGCTGTGAAAGATGCCATCGACGCCGGGTACCGACACATCGACTGCGCCCACGTCTATCAGAACGAGAGGGAAGTTGGGGCTGCTCTGAAGGCTAAGATCGACGAGGGAGTTATTAAGAGGTACCCCTTTTTTTTTTGCTTATGGGAAATCATCAAATGACCCCTCCCGCTCTGGGTGGAGCGGAAGGGAGTCTCAGACTCTTACTGAGTAAAACCCACCCGTGTTCCTCCCTTAGCCCTTTATGTTCCGGGCCAACGGTAACCCTTTCGGACAATCCCGCTGACCCGGCAGATTAAGTAGCTCCTCTTCATCATCACATAACATGACGCCTGAATTCCCCAAAGAGTTAAGCAGAGGTGTACCTCTAATAGACTCACAATTCGCCAGTGATGTTTGAGTCCCATTTATCGCTGAAGTGGTAAAAGCCTATTGTTGTCATTTCATGTTCATAAGGTTGCTAAAAACTCATTAACGCGCTCATTGGCGGATCGCTTACACGAGCTAGAGTCGAGGCGGCGCGCGGCATCTACGTTTTTATGGTTCCGTACCGAAATGGTAAAACAGAACCCTTATGGTGAGACTCAGTCTGTCTGTCTGTCTGTCACAGCTGGATATCTCAAGAACTACTAATGCTATCAACTTGAAATTTGGAACAGTTTTAAATGACGTTTGCCCAACTATTTTACAAATAGGAAAGAAATTAAAATATATGTATATTATTTGCAATAGGGACTGAAAGGGGGTCTGAAAAATTCGAAGTGGGGCTACTAGGGCATGTTGGGCACACAGAGAGACAGAGTTACTTCGAATTTATAATATTAGTATGGATTCATATTACATAAAGACCATAATGGTAATCATTACCTATGCTTTGCAAAGGACAATGCTCATGGATGTATGGAATCCCGTACCATACTGCATCAAAGTCAAACTTTGTTTTTTATAGATTACACTTATCATATAACTCCTACAAAAGTTCTTTTTGTAAACAAAACCCGGGTTTCGGAGATTTTCAAAAAAAAATTAATAACCTAAAAACTAGGTACTTTATTTTGTTTGACACGAACAAACGGCCCCTGAATGTACTCTAACAGCCTATTCTATACTAGTTATTTTTAATTAATGTAGAATCGACAAATTATATTTTTTTACGTTTTTTGAAAGAAATCATAGCACTTTCAAAATTCAAGGTCATATCATTTGAAACGGAACGTCATGTAAAGGGAATAAAACAATATCAACACTTTTTTACTTAAAATTAAATTCCCTGTTCAAAAATTAAATCCCCGACGCGTAATGTCGTAAAAAATTATGAAAATAATTACTACAACTTGTCTGTGTGTCGCCGGACTTAAAGAATAGCACCACCCCATACTTCCCGTGGGTGTCGTAAAAGGCGACTAAGGGGCGTACCAGAGAATGGGCAGCAGCGTTCTCTATGCATTCCACCACCATACCATACTGCGATCGCCAACCCAAGCCAAGCGTGCCAAGCGTGCCAAGCGTGGCGATTATGGCAAACCCCCCCCTTTTGGGGGAGGCCTATGTCCAGCAGTGGACGTCTTTCGGCTGAAATTATGATGATGATGAATGAATTACTACAATAAGTATTTTGATCTTGATGCATGAGACTTTTTGGTACGACTTTTGGTCATTCTCATAATTGCTAGTATAAAGAATTCATGTTGCTTTAGTACAAAAAAATAATTACCTATGCTTAATACTTGAAAGTATAAAAACATCATAATGCTTAGTAGATATTTGTAAGTTGTAAAAATTCATAACGCTTTGCGAATGATCACCCAAATATATTGCCTTTTATTTCGGGTTTGACTCTAGTCTCAAACAAACTCGATCGTTTTTAGGGAGGACATCTTCATAACTTCGAAGCTATGGTGTACCTTCCATCGGCCCGATCTCGTTGAGGGAGCTATCAAGACCTCACTCGAGAACCTTGGACTTGAATACCTGGATCTGTACCTGATTCATTGGCCTCAAGCTTATAAGGTAAGCGATAAAGGCGAAAACGCCTGGGAAGCCTGCGAAATAAAGTTTCTTGCAATTTGCAGTTTATTGATCAACGAATTTAAATATGAAATGTGTATTTTCTGTAAATACACAAACTTACACTGATTTTATAAATTATTATTACGAGCTTCGAGTTTGTGACAATATAAAAACTGCCGATTTAATAACCAAAACATGACACTTTAATCAACAACAGTAATAACAACTCAAACACACTAATTATTAAACACAATTATTATTGTACTACAGTAGTACACTTTCCGTCTTATTACAAAACGAGATCTAATTTTAGACCTAGCCTAAACCTTCGAGCCAGTTACTATATTTTGAACTTTATTCCGACAAACGTAAATTTCTTAATGCAAAATTGACAACTTAGACTCGGGTTTATCGTCAGTTTTTGTAATAAGAACTTTAGCTTCGTCGGATTATAGTTCGAAATTTAAAAATGGCTGGATGGTTTAAACTTGGGTCTAAAGATAAATCTTGTTTTGTAATACGGCCGTTTAAGTCGAACTTGAAGATCGCTTCTCTAACACTGTCTCGGTCGGGGCTCATCCCGGCCTTATACAGTGCCGCAGATACTTCTAGAACCTTCTACTGTAGAAACATCTAGAATGTTCGAGTACATACCGGCTCGGACTGACCAGCCGGTCGATTCTGTAAGTTAGATTCTCACCGTGAGAAGTTAGGTGAAATGAGCTGTTAATCCGTCTGATGCTAGAGATTGACACTAATGACAGCTCACTTTAGGCTCACTTCACCCAAATTATCACGGTGAGATTTTTACAGAATCGACATGCAGATGTCGATAGTTCTAGAAAGTTCTACAAAGTTCTAGCATCGAAATTTCTAGAACGATCTTGACTCGACTAGTTCTGCTACAGGCTACTCGATACTAGATGGCGCTAGTAGTAACTAATGTCACCATGTATCAGGCTTTAAGAGCCTTTACGACGTACGGCATTTCATACAAACTTTCAAGCCCTTATTTTTCGAAATGAATGAACCGATTTTAATGAAACTTCATACGCATAAGCAGGATATAAAGGTCTAAAAGTAAGTAGACAACATTTTCGAAAAATAGCGTTACAGCCAAATTAGACCGATTTTAAATTTTCCATAGAAACAGAGATTTCCAGTTATCTTTTTTTAAATAAGACATTTCGAAAATGTTTCAACACGGATATCTATGGATTTCAAGGACATGTGTACTATGATTGTATAGATATGGCACGTGTGATATGGCCGATAAAAATACAGCGATTTGGCCTCAAATATTTTACCTTGTTCATTTGTTTTAGGAAGGTGAAGGGCTCTTCCCAAGGGATTCCGACGGTGGTAACCTCATACCCTCTCCAGTAGACTTCCTGGACACGTACAAGGAGATGGAGAAGCTTGTGGAAAAGGGCCTGACGAAGAGCATCGGCCTCTCGAACTTCAATAAGAGGCAGATTGAGAGGGTCTTGGGAGCTGCCAAGATTAAGCCTGTTATGTTGCAGGTTTGTAATGCTATACAGCGGCCGTACGCGTCGCGCGTCGGCACCGCGTAGCCGTCGACGCTGACCAACGCAGGCGCGTCTCAGTCTTCAGTGAACGTTCTATTGTCGAGCTGAGCGGACGCCGTCAACGTGAACGGTCATGACAAATCGACGAATCTGTACTCCACAGTGATCAGCACGATATTGACCGTCTCGCGCTGAACCTCAGCGCTGACAAGCTACGCGCTGAGCTGTCAGCGCCGATGGTCAGCGTGACTCTAAAACCAACCATAAGGTCTAAATAAATAAAAACTGTTAACTGCCCTGTTGGTCTCGTGGCCGCAAGCGCGACTACTGAGCTGAGGTCCTGAGTATGAAGCCCAGGTCGGGCTATAGTGCTCTTAGGTTCTCCATTAAGAATTATTTAGTAACAGCCCGGAGTTTGGAAGTTGGTGGTGTGATACTCCGTGCCTCGGAAGGCATGTAAAAGGTCACAGCTCATTAGAGCCACTATTCTTTATATTCTTAGAGTATTCTTTACATGGACTTGTATGGGAATGCGCTCACTATAGCGTCACCGGAACGCCTCGGTCGTAAGCCCTCCACGCGCGGACGGCGGGTGGACCACTCGGTGACAACTCGCTGCTCGCATGCTTGCCTTGCCTTGACTGCGCATTGCCAACGCGCGGGTCCCGAGTGGACCGCGCACTGCCCGCGCATGATTCACGCGAGGTCGATACGTCGGCGATGCGCCGCTGTCCAAAATTCGTGGACCAAGCGACGTCCACTCGTTGACCAAGCGACGTCCACTGGTTGAAGACGCGAGGTCCACTGGTTGACCGCCTGTCGGCAACGAGTGGACGCCGTGCGACGAGGCGGTGCGAAGTGGATTCCGGGTGGCTGTGACCTTAAGCCGTTGGTCCTGCGCCTGACCTCTCTCCGGTCTCTTAGTAACAGCCCGGAGTTCGGGAGTTGGCGTTGTGTTACCCCTGTGCCTCGGAAAGCACGTTAAGCCGTTGGGTCTGTGCTTGATCTCTCTCCGGTCGTGTCGGATTGCCGTCCCTGAGGACTATGGGAGTGAGGGAAGAGGGAGTGCATCTGTGTCTGCGCACACACGCCTGCACTATAATATATTCTGCACCAAAGGCTAGTCTAGGTTGAGATTGGCCACCACGGCTGAAATACGGTCTAGAGGATAAAACAGGATGAAATTGAATATGTGCGACAAATTGAAAAAATCTAATTCAACGTGTTATTTAAGTAATAACAGCCGCACGGGTCGATCGATCGGGTTAAGCTACGCTTGCCGCGTTTGGTCCGTGGATGGGTGACCATCTTTACATATCAAGACCTCTCCGTGCCTCGGAAAGCACGTAAAGTCGTTGGTCCCGGCTGTCATTCGTGGATCTTTGACAGTCGTTACGGGTCGTCAGAAGCCCGAAAGTCTGACAACCAATCTTACCAAGGGGTATCGTGTTACACAGTAACTTGGTTGTGGAGGTCAGATAGGTAGTCGCTCCATCTAAAATATTGGTATTCAGTTGCATCCGGTTAGACTGGAAGCCGATCCTAACGTAGTTGGGAAATGGCTAGGCAGATCATGATGAAATAAGCCATATCTAATTAAAAAAACCAGTCAAGAGCGAGTCAGACTCGCGCACCGAGGGGTCCGTATTGTGAAACGTGAAGTGATCGGCGAGGCATTTTCTTTCTTCAGAGAATTTTTAATATTGCGGTGTAGAATATTGCCGTTTTAGGTCAGCGCCATCTCTTGACCGATAGTGGAACTAATGTAAGTTTTGTTGATTTCTGAAAGAGTGTGCTATCTAGAGACATCGTTTAATTTTTCCTGTAATCTTTACATAAACTTCTATCACATAGAATAATTCCACATTTTTCTCTATGCAAACTTCGGAGATAATGAGGGGAACGGTATTTTTTTTTTCTATTTTCATCAATAGTCGAAAACTATGCGGTCTAAAACAAAAAGAAAAAATGTTAGAGAATGTGCAAACAGGGCTCTTTCATAATTATGATACTCCACTATGCCTAGTAGCCCCACTTCGAATTTTTAAGACGCCCTTTCATTCCCTGTTGCAACATATATATAGGTATATATTTTTATTTCTTTCTTATTTGCAAAATAGTTGGACCAACGTCATCTAAAACTATTTCAAGTTGATAGCTTTAGTAGTTCTTGAGATATCCGGCAGTGACAGATGGACAGACTGAGTGGCACCATATGGGTTCATTTTTACCATTTTGGTACGGAACCCTAAAAAGGCGTTGAATTTCACTCAAAAATTATGTAAAACGGGTACTTAGCAAATTGTGAAAAACCAAACGCCACCTAATTGTAAGACTATCTTAGTTTATCCGTTGCTATTTTACTTTAATTCGTACTTAAACCAGACTCTTTACTTCCCACCAGATCGAGGTCCACCCATACTTGAACCAGCAGCCTCTGATCGACTTCTGCAAGCAGCATGACATCGCAGTCACCGCCTACTCCCCGCTCGGTTCCCCTGACAGACCCTGGGCCAAGCCTGATGACCCTCAGCTGCTGGAAGATCCCAGGATCAAGGCTGTGGCTGAGAAGTACAAGAAGAGCACAGCTCAGGTGTTGATCAGGTCAGTTATCAAAATCTAGGCATATCTTTTTCGTGATGGTAGAACTCTTTTGGAAGGAGTTCGTCTAAGAAAACAGGTCCTTCTACCTCAATCAATCAATCAACTCAGCCTATCGCAGTCCACTGCTGGACATAGGCCTCTCCCAGACTGCGCCACAGCACCCTGTCCTCCGCCTTCCGCATCCAGTCTACCCCAGCCACCTTCTTAAGGTCGTCCGTCCATCTAGCTGGGGGGCGTCCCACACTACGCTTGCCGATACGCGGTCTCCACTCCAGGACTCGTCTGCTCCACCGGCCATCGGTCCTTTGACAGAGATGGCCAGCCCACTGCCACTTCAGTTTGCTTACTCTGTAAGCTATGTCGGTAACTTTTTTTAGCAGTGGTGGCCCGTTTTTAACGGCCCCGACTTACGGTCGTGAGCTCGAATCCAGGCAGACACATTACTTTGTGTATTTAAAATTTCATCACCACTGCTCGGTGAAAAAAATCATCGTGAGGAAACCGGCATGTCCTAGAACCAAAAATTCGAAGACATGTGACATCTACCAACCCGCACGGGGCCCGCGTGGTGGATTATGCAATTATGCATAATGCTAAATATACTACTACATATACTGTCCAGTTAGGTAGGTCTAACTATGAGAAAGAGGTCAAACGTCGAATCCGACTCGGCTGGGCAGCGTTCGGGAAGCTACGCAATATCTTCTCGTCTCACATACCGCAGTGTCTCAAGACGAAAGTCTTTGACCAGTGCGTGTTACTTATGGCACTGAAACGTGGTCGCTCACAATGGGCCTAATAAGAAGGCTAAAAGTTACCCAAAGGGCAATGGAGAGGGCTATGCTTGGAGTTTCCCTGCGTGATCGAATCAGGAATGAGGAGATCCACAGAGAACCAAGGTAACCGACATGGCCCGAAGAATTGCCAAACTTAAGTGGCAGTGGGCAGGGCACATTGCTCGCAGAACAGATGGTCGATACTGGAAGACGTAGCGTTGGAAGGCCTCCCACAAGGTGGTCCGACGACCTTGTGAAAGCCGCAGGGACCCGTTGGACGCGAGAAGCACAGAACCGGTCGAAGTGCAGGTGCTTGGGGGAGGCCTATGTCCAGCAGTGGACGTCTTTCGGCTGAAATGATGAGGAATGCTAAATATACCTAACTTTTTTTTTGTCCCTCAGATACGCGATCGACCGCGGCATCGTCGTGATCCCCAAGTCCGTAACCAAGTCCCGCATTATTCAGAACTTCAACGTCTTCGACTTCCAACTGTCCTTGGATGATATCAAGTCCATCGCTAGCCTGGAGTGCAATGGCCGAGTCTGCCTGATGGGGGAGTAAGTATTGCTAATTAATTTATTGAGACACAATTTGACGAAGTGGGGAATCACTTAGCCATCGAACACCAAGTGCGATTGCGGTGCTCCTGGTCAGATCATGTTAGAGTGTCCTAAGTGTCCGTTCACTGGCACCTTTGCTGACCTAAAGAATGCCACTGATGCTGCACAACGTGGCTACTGGGCTCAAACAATATAAAGAAGCCAACCCAAAAAAGTTCTGTCGACACGAAAAGAAGAACAATTTATTAAATTAATTTAGTATATATCAAGTTGGTTGACAAGCCCTTTAATTTCAAAACCCTGGGATAGTAACACATCTTCGGTGCCTCTGGTATCACAGATGTTCAACGGCGGTATTGATCACTTAATTACCATCAAAAAGTATTAAAAAAAATTTTACTGTCTATAGTGGGTCTAACGCATGTGACTAAAAAGTAATGAATATTATTGTTGATGGATGGAGAGGGAGAAATTAAATTGTTCAATCTGTAAAAAGGTATTGAACTCTTGTATTATTGTATAGTGAAAGTTGTTCATATTCATGGATAGAACACTCCGTAAAAATTTGGATGTTGATAAAAAAATCTTCCTGTATGTCCAGTATGGTAATAAAAATTCTACCATTGGTAAGCAAAACGATTCGTTTTGTTTATAGGTGGCGAAATGTGTCCGTAGGTACTGACACACCTCTGATCACCCCTTTGGAAAATACAGGCGTGATGTTTTGTAATAATAATTATACTTTATTAATTTCTTCGCTTTTATTTTCAGTACTGACCATCCAGACTACCCATTCCACGACGAATATTGAAGATACACATTCCAGATTAATTATTTAAGTAGAAACACTATTATATTATAAGTCCTGTGTGTCTGAAATGATAAAATAAAATTAAAAAAAACGGTCTCTTGCCCGTTTTTTAAATAAAATTTTTAAAAAGCGGTCTCTTGACCGTTTTTTTTTAAATAAAATTTAATAAAAACGGTCTCTTGACCGTTTTTTTTTTAAATTAATAAACCTGTGCTAGCTTTCCTAAATTATACATTTAATAAATAAAATGAAGGTGTCTGTTTTTAATGTCAAAATAACAGTTTTTGAAAGTACTTATAACGAAAAAAAACTATAATATATGTCTCTGTTTGTTTGTTCCGGTTAATCTCCAAAACGGCTGGAACTAGAGTAACTAAGGGTACTTTGTTTTAGAAAAATATAGTAAATCAAAACGTAATAATATCACGCGAACGAAGTTGCGTGCAACAGCTAGTTATAAAAATAAATCCTTAAAAATTAAATCAAAATACTTTCTTTAAACCTTGATCCATTTATGATGTTAGTAATAAGTACACACTTATAAACTATGTTAGTAAGTAACAAATGTAGGTAATACAATTTTTTTTATTCATGTATCTGTTGCACTCAACCTGACTTATACCTACTTAATGGTCCTACACGATTCAGCTGACTAACCATTTTATTTAATTTACTTGGGTCTGAAGGCCAGTAAGCACCTATTTTTCCGGTTTTCCTTTTAGATTGGAACCTTAGAAATCGTAAAAACCGCTTTTTAATTCATTGCAAACAGTCCGGCCCTCGGCGTAGAAAGAATGCGTATAGACACTCGTCAATTTCATACAAACGAATACGTGTTTTGCGAATTTGATCTTTATTAGCTACTAGTAGTCTAGAATTGTCACTGACAGGCTGGTGTCAAGAACGTATTCTTTCGACGACCGGACATGTTAATAAAATAAATGAGTAAAGTATTTTAAAGATTAGCACAACCTGTAAATTAGGCAATGCTTAACGCTGATAACGCCACCATTACACAATGTATTTTAATGTTGCATGAATTACTCGGTAATTTTATCATTAATCCATCCATCACGATTTAAGATTAAAAAAACAATACCATAATTGTTATCTTTTCAAAGTGTTGCACTGTGTGTGCTTAATGTTTTAAATTCAGTCATTATTTTTAAATAAAATCTTTTTAAATTACTCTCTTCGTTTTATTACCCTGATTGCGAAACACATTATCAATTGTTTCAAGTGCTCGAAAAGGGATCCTGCCGTTTTGCCGGAAAGATTTTGCCAAAATTTAACTACCTAAACAAATTTTGGCAACCTTTTTTTAGTACGCACATTTTCATTTGGTCAAATTTTTAGTGCGCACATTTACATTTGGTCTAATTTTTACTTGGCAAAATATTAACAAGGATAATGTCATTTAGGCATTTGGTCTTTAATCAAATGAGTTATTACTTACCTACAGCAAACAATCTTTAGACTATAAACATTTAAACAAATGATTTGTTATGAAACAATATACTTATACACAAAAAATTTTTTTTTGGGAATTAAGTATATTGTTTTACTTACATTATTACTTTTTTAATTACATTGCATGGTTATGGTCGGTCGATAGGCGACGTAGGATACAAGAGCGAGCGAAGGGCACCCCGAGGTTCGGTTTTGTTAGGTTACTTTAAGCCCTATTCACAGAAATAGGAGCTCCACGAAGCGGGGCCTCCGTCGACATTGGATGCAAGACCGAGAGAATGAAAATCCAAATACCTTTACCTCTTATCATAATAAACAGGGCCAATTGAAATCATAGGCAGACAGAAATATTTGGCTATAAAAATTATTATTTCTTTCGTATTTTCAAAATAGTTGGGCAAACGTCATCTAAAACTATTTCAAATTTTAAGTTGATAGCATTAGTAGTTCTTGAGATATCCAGCTGTGACAGACAGACAGTCTCACCAGATAAGGGTTCCGTTTTTACCATTTTGGTACAGAACCCTAAAAAGGTTAAAAGTTGGACACCGAGGGACACTAAATAGGTTATGCAATCTCTGCGCCGAACGGTTAGGTACCTAGGTACTATTAAAATTATCAATGAGCGCAAGACGTCGCGGCGCGAGCGGCGCGGGTGTGCATGATTTTGTACGGACAAACATAGGTACCTATAAGTTTGTGATTTTTCATGATACAGTTTTGAAATTTTGTACATAGATTCTTTACATAAAAATACTAGACACGTGTTTCGGGTTTCGCATATACTAAAAATAATGATGTGTAATTTTAAATTCAAAAGTAATGATGTAACTAATATTTTTGTAAAATATAATTGGTATGGTAATTGCTTCACACCCGAAAAACATTTAAACATATTTTTACAAAAAAAAAAAAAAACAACCGACTTTCAAAATACTACACTATAAAGTGAAAAATAACTTTAATTTGGGAAGTCGGTGTCTTTGGATTTGTATTTTAGTTTTTTGCCACCGACTTCCGAAATTAAAGTTATTTTTAACTTTATACTTAGTGTTTTTTGGAAGTCAGTTGTTTTTTTTATTGTAAAAAAGTTTTTATTTTTCACTTTTTAGTGGGTCAGTTTGTAATTTATCTAAGTTACAATAGCCTAATGTCAACTGCTCATTACCAAAAGGTGATAAAGGTGGTCAATATTTTGTAAAAACAAAATATTGCTTTACCCGATGCAGGGACCTTAATTATTGAGGAGTTCCCCTAATAAGAACCAGGAAAACTGGAGCTGATTGAGAAGTCACCATCAGCTCCATTTCACCATCCGCATTGTAACGAGCATAAATTGCTTAGCAACCATATTAAAGTAATCGAATCGCAACCTGTGAAATATTTGTCATTCAGTAGTTGCGATGGCCCTCTGTGGTCTGTATCATCAGCTCCACTTTACCAAATGATGATTTCCGAGAGCAAATGCTCAAGGTTACTTTAAAAAAAGAATTTTCCAAATCAGTTCGTAAATTACGGAGTTATGCGCGAACAAAAAACGCAATGCAGAGTACCTAAACGAAAAGATCGTTAATGTAGACAATGCAGATAAATTTTTACATTTTTGTTAATTTTTCAAAAACCGCTTGTCCGATTTCGATAAAATTTTCATGGGACCATGCGGAAAGTATACCCTTTCCAACAAAAAAAGAATTTTTCAAATCGGTTGGCAAGAGACGGAGTTATGCGTGAACAAACATAAAAAAAAGTACAAACATCAGAATTGAGAACCTCCTCATTTTTTAGAAGTCGATTAATAATAATTGTCTCTTTTCTCACCTTGAGTTGAGCATTGTCCAGAGCGAGATAGCTGCAGTGTTGGCATCGTAGTTCTCTACTCATGCCGTGGTAGGATCTGCAGTGACGCTTCAGTTGTGTGGTTGAAATGAAACTTTTGCCGCAGAACTGAAACATTACAAGTTTATTTAGCTTGTTTGAATGATTATAATATACAATGTGTCCGGTCATGGACTAACGATATTCTAGGTACTTATATAACAACTATTCTAGAACACAAATACACTATACACTAGGGTCCAATTCACTAAAATATTAATGTTAATTTAATGTTGTATTGTAACTTAGCTCAAAATCTGTCGATCTAGGAAAAAAATAAAAAGGGTGATAGGGGTTGTTTTTGCAGTAATTTACAATAATTTGTTGATTGGCATAATTTTTTGAAAAATTTTTTGAGGTTTTTTTTCTTTTTTAAAGTTACGAAAATGTGAACCCATTGGATCGTAATGGAAACGATAGACAGTATTGTTACCCTCCGAATAAGCCTACTTTTATCTCAGTAGGACCAAAACTTTGAGAGATATGTTTTCTTTGTACACACGTAGAGAATATCTCAACAAAACGACTGCCAAATAGCGGGGAAGGCAGATTGGACCCTAGTGTGTAGTGAATTTGTGTACTAGAATAGTTGCTATATAAGTACCTAGAATATCGCTAGTCCATGACCGGACACATTGTAGAGTCCACTCAACAGAGCAGTTGTAGGGTGCGTGAGCTGGGCCCTAGCGATTTCTTCAGAAAGTTGTTCAGGGTGTTTAGGGAGTCAACATACTAAAAGTCCTCGCGTCTAGGAGGTGAGCCGGGGTGGGGGAAGGGGGAAGGAGGGATAAAAATTCCCACTTTTGAGTTTTTCGCTAATATCTTTAAAACGGTGAGTCGTAGAGAAAAAAATATCATCAACGTAATGAGAGTTAATACAATTTTCTACAACTTTTATCTTACACACTTTTTCGAATTCCCCAATTTCGAACTACACGTTCCGGAAAAATATTTTTTTTTCGAAAAAACGACTTTTATCAAACACTAGCTGTTCCCTGCTACTTCGGCGTTATTTCGGGATAAAAAGCAGCCTATATGTTAATCCAGGTCCTAATCTATCTACGTACCAAATTTCATCTAAATCCGTTCACTAGCAGTTGAGTTATCGAAACTTTTATCTATGTACTAGCAGCATCCCGCGGTTTCACCCGCGTAAGTATCCCGTGGGAATATCGGTACAAAAACCATCCTATGTCCTTTCCCGAGACTCAAACTATCTCTATACCAAAATTCATCTAAATCGGTTCAGCGGTTTAAGCGTGAAGAGGTAACAGACAGACAGACACAAGCGGAGCTTTGCAGAGCGTGATGCTCGAAAACTGATTAGAATTTAGAAAAAGTGTAGACAAAAGTTGTAGAAAATTTTATTAGCCTCCGTCGCTTCCGCAGACAAGTGCCACAAGATCGCACAAACACTGTGCTCGAGTGAAGTGAGTTTTTAACCGACTTCAAAAAAGGAGGAGGTTCTCAATTCGACGGTATGTTTTTTTTTTTTTTTGTGTGTTTGTTACGCGATTACTCCGCCAATTGTGGACCGATTTTCAAAGTACTTTTTTTGTTTGAAAGGGTATACTCTCGAGGTGGTCCCATTATCATCAAGTTGGAATCTGATGAGAGGATCCCATGGAAATCGAGGGAAACCCTCAAATTTTATAGGCAGAGCTATAACGATTTGGGATTTTTTTTAAATAACTTCAGCATTTGATCATTTGGTAAAGTGGAGCTGATGAAGAAGACCACAGATGGCCATTAGAACTACTCAATGACAAATATTTCACGGGTTGCGATTCGATTACTTTAATATGGTTGCTAAGCAATTTATGCTCGTCACAATGCGTATGGTGAGTGGTTGTTGAGGTGTTCTCCTGGTTCTTACCAGGAGAACTCCTCAACAATTAATGTCCCAACATCGGGAAAAGCAATATTTTGTAACAAGTGATGAGCAGTTGACATTAGGCTATTGTAACTTAGATAAATTACAAAC
The DNA here is from genome assembly GCA_916614155.1 of Mesoligia furuncula. Taxonomy (NCBI): domain Eukaryota; kingdom Metazoa; phylum Arthropoda; class Insecta; order Lepidoptera; family Noctuidae; genus Mesoligia; species Mesoligia furuncula. The sequence continues at coordinate 12,660,198 of OU744820.1, read as the reverse complement.
GGACCCACTAAAAATTGAAAAATAAAAACTTTTTACAAAAAAAACAACCGACTTCCAAAAATAATACTAAAAATTGAAAAATAACTTTAATTTCGGAAGTCGGTGTCAATAAACGAAAATGCGGAACCAAAGACACCGACTTCCGAAATTAAAGTTATTTTTCAATTTTTAGTATTATTTTTGGAAGTCGGTTGTTTTTTTTTGTAAAAAGTTTTTATAATAACATAGTTTTAAGTTTATTCACTAACACACATTGTATTATTATAATATATATGTTAGTCTGTAAGGTATTTATCTATGGGCCAAAGTTGCCTGAAAATAAAGGTTTTTTTTTTCATCCCCTACTCCGGCTCACCTCCTAGACGCGGGGACTTTTAAGTATGTTTACTCCATAGGCACCCTGAACAACTTTCTGAAGATCGCTTAGGGCCCAGCTCACGCACTCTACACCTCCTTTTGGGTCATTCGTTGATTGGACCATTAGTAAAGCCACGCGACAGTTCGCGATTTCGATATGTTTACGTCTGTCCGAACATGGACTAAGAAAGTACGTTTGTGTGTTTTCCTAAAGAGCATTTTGTGACACCGCAAACTCACATCACGGTGCCGTGCCATAATTTTCATGATGCGGCCACCGCTCTTCTACCTTACCTACCTACCTACCTTACCTTAACCTTAACCCTATAATCATAAACGTTGCTTTAAGATATGTGCAGTGATTAGTGCAGTTTAACCCGTCGGTCGCGTGTCCAATTAGCAGACACAATAGAAATTCTATTGTTATCGGTACATACCTTTGAGTATTAAACCAACTGGAGGCGCCATTGTCAGGCGATCCCCGCTGCCAAAGGTACGAGACCGCCGGTCATAGCGGTTATATACATGTGTGCGTATAGTTTATGCTTGTGTTTGTTTTTTGTTTTGTGTGCGTGCGTAACAACGCGATCGAATTGCATTAGTGTATTATTGCGTTCCCTCGTCCCCCGCGATGAAAGTGACAGACTTATTTGCATAGATATTAGTACTCGTGGCGTCTCCGGTTGGTTTAATACTCAAAGGTACATACCCTGTACGCGCGACATGCGAAGGGAACTTTAATCATCGTTTATAAATAAACCCCTTAGTACGTATACTTACTTCGCATACAAAATTGAATCCCAAATGTAATTTCACATGACTAATAAAGCATTTCCAACTGCTGACTGACTTTTGACATATTTTACATTTCACTGGGCCTGCGGGATCGAATTCGCCATCCACCATGTCCAAATACTGCTGCCGTTTTTCCTTTCTCGATAATTTTTTGACAGTTTCGTTTGGCGGCCATGTTGTTTCGCCGCCATCTTGGCCTAACCTGTCCAATTCTATTTCTACTTTCAGTTCGGGAAATCCACCGTTATTTTCAAAATCGTCATCGATTACATTGCTTGTATTACGGTTTTCAGTTATCTGATTTATTATGTCATCAGTTTTGTAAATATTTTCGTCAAAATCTACTGTGTTTTCGCAGTTTCTTTGGTAGCCAAGTTCTATTAATTTTTGTTCGCTTTCTTGGCTCTTATTTCGGAGACGTAAAGCAGAATGGACGTCGTCTTTGCATTTCACGCAAATGCTTTGAGGAAAACCATCGTTTGGTTCAATCTATGAAAAGTAAAAGAAAGACAATAATCTGTATCTTAATACATTTCCTCGCCACCACCATAACCCTCTAACAGTCCACTGCTGTTAATAAGCCTCTCCAATCCCGCGCCAATTTACTTGAATCTCGACTATCTGATCCCGCCAGGTTGGTAGGTACTACCGGACCTAAAAGTGGAATGTACGTGTCCATAGCGTGTGTAACGCATGTGTATGTTAGGCGACCATTTGAATGACTAGGTGTGGAATGTTATTGGATGGCAATCAAATAGAACCCTCCCTGACAGTACCAATGACACAATGCGTTGTTTTAATGCCAACCCTTAACAAGGCTCAAATTACTTTATGGATTATAAAGGCTGTAAAAAGACCCATCCCATCCCATAGCCGTACCAAGTCTACGAATTCTGTACATCAGACTAAATTACATTGCAAAACGACTTTTATATTTGGTGTGAAAATTTTCTGTTTGCTGTAGTACGCAATGTATAGTTACCGGCACGGATCTTGAGCGCTCGGCGGTAGAGTGGGGATCGCTTTGCGCATCGTATACTTATGGCAAAATAAAACATAATATTAAATAATATTTTATTTATATATCTCGGAACCATGGGGGGAGGTCCTTTGGAAGGCGTACGAGGGGCGAAGCCAACTCGCAGAGGAGGAAATTTTAATGAAATGCGGCACCAACCGACGATTATCCCTGTATGCGCTATGCAAGGGTACCCAAGGATAACCCCTGGTTGGTGTAGGACTATTGCAGGATATGGAAAAATAAAAAGTTGGACTATTGGTTTGGGTGGCTAAAGTGGACTGGTTACCAAGCTTGAACTATGGAATAACTATGACCCCTGCCTGATCAATGTTTTATATATACCTACACGGACAAAATGGCAGGGGGTGACTTGCACACTCAATAATGGGCCCCCGGAAACGGTCGCTAGCACATAGTGACGTAGCAACATGGGGGCAACATGTCCTGAGGTGCTTATGAGGAGTGGAGAGGTATTCCACGGCTATCAGGACAATCCCGGAATTACGGTCAAGATCCCTACCAGCATCTTACTGGAATACTTCCTTCCTCCGAGCACGTTTACTCTTGCGAATCTCCACTCAAGCCAGCCAATAAAGGCAAGAATGAGGTGGGAGCTCTGTTCCTCGTCATTGTTCACTCCAGCCGGCCAATAAAGGCAAGCCAGAGGTGAGGAACAAGATTTCTCCCTGAAGATAGGGTCCGTGGGGTCGCTACTGCCCAACAGCTCGCCACATGCTGCCCTGCGGATTTCTGTATCTCTCTTGGTCTGGCTCCTCACCTTAGACCTGTTCCAGCAAAGTAAACTCTTCCGGCATAGGCCTAGAGTTCGGAGCGCGCAAGCCCCACCACGGGCGTCAACGTAGAGATACGGCGGCGGGGATATTAAATAATATTATTATTATCATAGTCACTGTACGACAATATATATACCCCGCTCCCGTGCCTCACTTCATACCACCAAAGGGACCCAATAATTCACTTTTGCGCAGGTGAAGGTCAGCGCTCAAGATCCGTGCCGATAATTGTAACGCACGCAAAATATTGTGCTTATGGGTGCATTCAACGGTACAGAAGCCATTGGGGTATTTAAAGTTGTGCTATAACATTAAAAACTAGTTTTCGTAAAAACACGTCAGAAAAAGTTGGAATTTTGACCTACAATTGTGACAATATCGCCGTAACCGGAAGGTTCCCAGGCATGATCCAGTACAAAAAAATATTACAATGACACTTAAGACGTCCCTCGTACATACTCCCCGTATGTACGAGGGACGTCTTAAGTGCCTTTTTACACCCACTCAAATGATATATCTAACTAATTTATGTGAATAAGAGCTGATTTTTCCAACGCCAGATAGTTTTATCCGAGGAATAATTTTGAATTTTTGACAGTTCTTCCATACAAAATCTGTCAGACGTCAATTTTAATCCACGTATAAAAATCATCTGGCGATTGAAAAATCAGCGCTAAATATAATTAAAACCTTAAATTTAGAAATCTAGGTGAATAGGTTTCAATAATAATTAAACAAAAAATAACATGCGAGGTATACTAAATTGTTATTCATTTGCATCTTTAGACAACGAACAATGAAAAAGTCAATGAACTTTCAAACTTACTTTCAAACCAGTTATCAGATACAAAACATGGCCAAAATTAACGTTTTCTTCTGTATTTGTGAATAATGCCACCAAATTCGCTTTAGTTAAACACAATCTACACAGTTCGTCACACATTATAAGAAGGAAAACTTGTTTTGGTTAATTTCGTCAGTCGAGTATAGCAGGTTTTTGACAGCTGCGGGTGACCAGACGTGAATTAAAATCACCCTTGTATTGTAGGAAATGTGTCTGGGTTGTCAGAGCTAATAAATTATTTTTATGGGAAAATTACAATACTTTAGGCGAGGGCGAATTGAAACTTGAGTAATTTCTAAAATAATGAAATATTATAACACACAGCGCGATAATTGCGTAACAAACACACTATGAGTAGCAATAGCATAGCATTTTGACAGTTCAACACCATTAATTGCATTTACGTTGTTGAGCAGACACATTTTTCGAACACATGAAACAATAATTGATAGTAGATATATATCGCAATCAGGGTACCGATTGTTTAAATAAAACGAAGAAAATAATTTAAAAAATTTTATTTAAAAATAATGACTGAATTTAAAACATTAAAAATTGTATAATTACCTATATTTGTTACTTACTAACATAGTTTATCTTGTGTGTTTTTTACTAACATAGTTTATCTTGTGATTACTAACATTATAAATGGATCAAGGTCTAAAGTATTTTTTATTTTTTAAGTATTTATTTTTATAACTGGCTGTTGCACGCAACTTCGTTCGCCTTTTGATTTTCTATATTTTTCTAAAATAAAGTAACTCTAGCTAGGTCCAGCCGTGTCGGAGATTAACCGCAACAAACAGAGATAGGTACCTATAGTTTTTTATTGTTATTATTTAGTAAAAAAAAACTATTATTTTGACATTGCAAATAGACACTTCAATTTGATTTATGTATAGTTTATGAGAGTTAGCACAGGTTTATTAAATTCAAATTCAAATTTATTTATTTGTACACTTAGGTAAAATTTAATGGTACATGATGGATAAAATAAAAAGATATATTCTGTCACTATGTGCTGCCTTACGAGGCGTACAAATATTGCTTACACAGTATGTATAATGGATGTACAGATAGGCCTCTATAATTATAGATTACTGCTAAGTAACAATCTTAGTAACAAGTTAACAGTATTAAATCTCTAGCAATTAATTACGCACAATACAATAATTACAGCAGGCCAGCGACCATCGCACAGACTGCTCGTGCTCAGTGTTATTTGGTTCGGAATCTTAAAGGCGGAAACAGACTCATAACACACCACGTTACGCGACATCAATGAAGCTTACCCATTGGCCACATTTTTCATCTCGTCGAGCTATTTACCCGACTGCGGCGAAGCCCAAAAGGAGGTTTATGTGTTTGATTTCGTCATTTGGCCAATAAGTAAGCGTGGCATGGCGTCGGGTGTTACAAGTGTGCGGCCTTAATTGTGTAAACTCGACTGGCTCTTAACAGTTTTTTCAAATTTTATTTTATCATTATCACATAGGGCTTATAATATAATAGTGTTTCTACTTAAATAATTAATCTGGAATGTGTATCTTCAATATTCGTCGTGGAATGGGTAGTTTGGGTTGTCGGTACTGAAAATAAAGAAAACGAAGAAATTAAAAAAGGATTATTATTACAAAACATCATGCCAGTATTTTCCAAAGGGGTGATCAGAGTTGTGTCAGTACATACGCTCACATTTCGCCACATATAAACAAACACGAATCGTTTTGCTTACCAATGGTAGCATTTTTATTACCAAACTGGGAATACAGGAAGATTTTTTTAACACCATCCAAATTTTTACAGGGTGTTCTACCCATGAATATGAACAACTTTCACTATGGGACCAACTCTGAAATCACGAAAAAAAATCAGCTGTTTAATACAAAAGAAAATTTATGAAACAGCTGATTTTTTTTTCGTGATTTCAGAATTGGTCCCATAGTGACAGGATGTGTTACTATCCCAGGGTTTTGTTTAGGAACTTGTCAACCAACTTGATATACTAAATTACTTTAATAAATTGTTCTTAAAATCGTGTCGACAAAACTTTTTGGTTTGGCTTCTTTATATTGTTTGAGCACAGTAGCCACATTGTGCAGCATCAGTGGCATTCTTTAGGTCGGCAAAGGTGCCAGTGAGGGGGCACTTTGGACTCTCCAACAAGTGGAGCATGATCTGACCAGGAGCACCGCAATTACACTTGGGGTTAGGTGACTAAGTGATCCCCCACTTCGTCAAATTGTGTTTCAATAAATTAATTAGCAATACTTACTCTCCCCATACTTCCCGTGGTTGTCGTAAAAGGCGACTAAGGGGCGTACCGGAGAATGGGCAGCAGCGTTCTCCATGCATTCCACCACCATACAATACTGCGATCGCCAACCCGCCTGCCAAGCGTGGCGATTATGGCAAACCCCCCCCTTTTGGGGAGGCCTATGTCCAGCAGTGGACGTCTTTCGGCTGAAATGATGATGATGATGATGACTTACTCTCCCAGCATGCAGACTCGGCCATTGCACTCCAGGCTAGCGATGGATTTGATATCATCCAAGGTCAGTTGGAAGTCGAAGACGTTGAAGTTCTGGATAATGCGGGACTTGGTTACGGTCTTCGGGATCACGATGATGCCGCGGTCGATCGCGTATCTGAGGGAGAAAAGACAGGCTATGATACGAGTATATTCATCATTTAGACTAATATTATAAAGAGGTTAAGTTAGTAGGTGGTTGGTTGGTTGTTGGTAGTTGTTGTAGGGAGTGATCTTTGGAGCTACTGATTCGATCCCGAAAATTCTTTCACTAATGAGGAGCTATAGTATCCCTGAGTGTCACAGAGGCTAGCGAGAATCTTCACGCGAACGAAGTCGCGGGCAGAAACTAGTTACTTATTCAGGGTTATTGGTAAAACATTAACAACCTCCTAAGAGGTCTTGTACTCATCATTATGAACAACTTTTACTATGGGACCAAAACTGAAATCGCGAAAAAAAATCAGCTGTTCCCTACATTTTGACGAGTTATACGAACATAAATGTAGGGAACAGCTGATTTTTAGGGTTCCGTACCAAAATGGTAAAACGGAACCCTTATGTTGAGACTCAGTCTGTCTGTCTGTCAGTCACAACTGGATCTGATCTCAGGAACTACTACTAGCTGCTATCAACTTGAAATTTGGAATAGTTTTAGATGACGTTTGCCCAACTATTTTGCAAATAAGAAAGAAATAAAAATATATGTATATTTTTTGCAACAGTGACTGAAAGGGGGTCTGAAAAATTCGAAGTGGGGCTACTATAGGCATGTGGGGTACAATATGAAAGACAGCAGTTTGCACATTCTCGAACATTTTTCTTTTTTTTTGGGCCACATAGTTTTCAACTTTTGATGTAAAATGTAAAAAAAATACCATTCCCTCCCCCCCTATCTCCGAAGTTTGCAAAGAGAAAAATCTGATATTGTTCTATGTGATATAAGTTTATGTAAAGATTACAGGAAAAATAAAATGAAGTCTCTAAATAGCACACTTATTCAGAAATCATCAACAAAAGTTACATTAGTTCCACTATCGGTCAAGAGATGGCGCTGACATAAAACTGCAATATTCTCTTTGGGTTGAGTTTCGAGTTTGAACGAGCGTCCCCAGCAGATGCCTGTTCACTCTTGCTTTAAAGGCAGGCGGTTGTCATCATTACTGACCTGATCAACACCTGAGCTGTGCTCTTCTTGTACTTCTTAGCCACAGCCTTGACCCTGGGATCTTCCAGCAGCACAGGGTCATCAGGCTTGGCCCAGGGTCTGTCAGGGGAACCGAGCGGGGAGTAGGCGGTGACTGCGATGTCATGCTGCTTGCAGAAGTTGATCAGAGGCTCCTGGTTCAAGTATGGGTGGACCTCGATCTGGTGGGAATTAAAAAGTTCTAAGTAAAATATCGACGGATAAACTAGAAAGTCTTACAGGGGATTGTAGTTTTTTATATGAGCCGCCAGAATACCAACTGTCGCGGTAGGTATTTTGATTTTTGTTCATAATTGCGGCCGCGCATACCTATACAAATGGGCCAATAAGAAGGCTAAAAGTCACCCAAAGGGCAATGGAGAGGGCTATGCTTGGAGTTTCCCTGCGTGATCGAATCAGGAATGAGGAGATCCGCAGGAGAACCAAGGTAACCGACATAGCCCGAAGAATTGCCAAACTTAAGTGGCAGTGGGCAGGGCACATTGCTCGCAGAACAGATGGCCGATGGGGCCGAAAGGTTCTGGAGTGGCGACCGCGTACCGGAAGACGTAGCGTTGGAAGGCCTCCCACAAGGTGGACCGATGACCTTGTGAAGGCCGCAGGAACCCGTTGGATGCGGGAAGCACAGGACCGGTCGAAGTGGAGGTGCTTGGGGGAGGCCTATGTCCAGCAGTGGACGTCTTACGGCTGAAATGATGATGATGATGATACCTATACAATTTATACATGTCTGTGTGGTGCCGGACTTAAAGAATAGCACCACCCCATACTTCCCGTGGATGTCGTAAAAGGCGACTAAGGGGCGTACCGGAGAATGGGCAGCAGCGTTCTCTATGCATTCCACCACCATACTATACTGCGATCGCCAACCCGCCTGCCAAGCGTGGCGATTATGGCAAACCCCCCCTCTTTTTGGGGGAGGCCTATGTCCAGCAGCGGACGTCTTTCGGCTGAAATGATGATGATGATACCTATACAGGGTTATTGGAAAAACACCAACAACCTCTGAAGAGTTCATCGTACTCATCATTATAAACAACTATGAAGTAACATCAGTTGGAAGATCTTTTAAGACACGTACTGAAAAAAAAAGAAAAAACACTCCTGGAGTGCCGACAGAAAACAAAACAGAAACAGAATACTTTGCTATCTATCACTGACATATCGGATATTACGGCTAATAGCCGAAGTGCGGCTACACCTAGTTTTAGCCGGTAGGTCGACGGAGCCCCGGTTCGCGGGGCTCCTATTTCCGTGTAGAGGGTTTAAAGTAACCTAACCAAACCTAACCTCGGGGTGCCCTGCGCTCGCTCTTGCATCCTACATCGCCAATCGACCGATCGCAACCATGCAACCGATGTCATCCGAAGTACGCACGAACCGCATGTGGCCGGCTGCACCTAGTTGTACCCGGCTAAAACTAGGTGTAGCCGTTTTCGGCCGGCTAAAACTAGGTGTAGCCGCACTTCGGTTATTAAATAAAAAAAAAAAAAAAAAAAAAAATGTTTATTTCTTCACTTAGGGATATAACTATGTTAGGTTTGGAGTCACCTTTTAAGCAAAGATTTGCTTGTATTAGGTGGTTCCGCTCCTCTAGTTTACAATCATTCTACAGATGTGTGAGAAATAAGCAAAATAGTACATTATGACCCAACAAACATTTCAGTCGTATAAATAAAAAATATGCGACTCAAAGTGCTGTAAACATCGCATTGAAGTAATTTAGCGTGTAATACGACTTAGAGCATCTTTTTCTTATATAACTTTTAGTCGTATATTACAGTCATATAGAAATCGTATTAACTTCTATACGACTATTTTTATGACTATTATACAGTTTTATGTAGAAACGGCGTCATTTAGTGGTAAAACCAGTGTCGTGACCATAGTGACGTCTATATGACTTTTATCCCACCATTAATCGTATTAGAATCGCGAGAACCACCTTTAAGTGACGATCATATAAGAGTGATAAATTGCACCCTTATACGATTTTAAGCCAATTTTATAACTTTTATACTACCGTTAAATTACTGAGTGTTCTATTATAGTGGTTACAAACTGCAATAAAATAACTATCGAGTTTCGCTTCTTTTAATCAAAATGAATAAAAAAACCTGGGCAAATGTAAAAAAAAGTGGTGCTTTTAAAAGGAAAGTGAAAAAGAACTATACTGCGCTTCTCTCGTCATGTTGTGTTATAACGAATATGTCTACACGTAACGACAATAATGTACAAACTGGAGTTGGTTCCGTACAAGATTTTATGAATACAAAAGAATTGATTTCGATGCAAAGTAAATCTAAACAAAACGTGTCGAATAATGCAGTAATACAAAATGGATCTATGCTAGTAGATGCAAAAGAAGACGAAGTGGAAGAAAAAAATGACCATCTAGAATTAAAAAGTGATAGTTCTGATTATGAAAGCTCAAATGAGGATATTAAAAATGATACACTTCGTGATAATTTAAGAAAATGGGCAATCCAACACAATATTACACAAGTCGCGTTGAGAGACCTAAACAAAATCTTAAACAATAGAATTCCTTATGCCGTTCCAGCAGATCCACGAACACTTTTAAATAGTAACAAATCAAACTTAAACATAATTCCAGTTGACTCCGGTCGTTATTGGCATAATGGCCTTATTAATATCTTGAAAATGGTTTTTCTAAATGTAAACAATGCACCCAAGAGCATATCTCTTAATGTAAATATTGACGGCTTACCACTGTTCAAAAGTTCGAAGCACCAAGTATGGCCAATATTGTGTAATATTCATGAAAATCTCAATATTCCACCAATGGTTGTGGGTGTATATGAAGGCTCAAATAAGCCAATAGATTTAGATGCATACTTGCAACCATTTATCGATGAATTACTAGAGCTTTACCGCAACAATTTAATTATAACTTCACGAAAGGGAATTGAAATAATAATCAAAGTAAAATTGAGGGCTGTTATTTGCGATTCTCCTGCAAGAGCATTAATTAAAGGTAAGCATCTATTATCTACCTATATTCCATAATATGGTCCATTTGCATTACCATAATAAATTATTTTGTTAGTTGGGTCTATATTATTTAACTGTGTTTAAGTTGCCTGGATGAAATTGCCCAGTGCAAAAAAGCCCTTAAACGAGCATCACTAGTTGTCATAGAGTTCAAAGTCAATGTAGGTAATGTTGACCACATTTCACTGATTTTGAACACTATGACAATTACAAGGTTCAAGTTGTGGTGGCAATATATTTACCATTGCCCGTTAAAGGTTTGAACTTTGTATCTGTATTTTCATAACGTACTATTGTGCGTCAGGAAAATACAGATATAAAGTTCAAACCTTTGATGTATGCATGAATTGATTTCTCGTTTATTCATGCATTCATTTATTTATAACATTTCTAAATATAAACTACCTCTATTATTGTACGATTTTATTTTTCAGGTGTAAGTAATTTTAACTCAAAGCATGGATGTCTAAAATGTCAAGTGATTGGTGAATACTCTCATGTATCTCATACCGTCACATTTCAAGGAACTGATTGCCCAATGAGGAATGACACAGACTTTCGAAACAAAAAATATGGCAACCACCACAAACGTGATTCTCCTTTTCTCCAATTGCCAATAGACATGATTGAAGATTTTCCGGTTGGAGATTCTCTTCATTTGCTTGATTTAGGCATAACGAAGCGGTTACTATTTGGATGGAGAGATGGTAATCTGGGGAGACTTATAACCAAATGGTCATCTAGAGATATAGCAAAAGTGACACAATTTATATTGAGCTGTCGTATGCCAAAAGAAATTCATAGGAATTTGAGAGGTCTACAAGATTTATCAAACTGGAAAGCCACTGAATATCGCACATTTCTGCTCTATTTTAGTTTTATAATACTGAAGGATGTTTTGACCGATAAACCATACCACCACTTCTTATGCTTCTTTTGTGCTGTTACGATTTGTTCAAGTCATCATCACTTCCAGTTTTTGCCAGTTGCACATGCGATGTTGGTACAATTCGTTGAAAATTATGGAAACTATTATGGCAGAGAATATATGACAAGTAATGTCCATAACTTAATTCATCTAGTCGATGAAGTTAAGCGATTTGGTGAATTACATACGTTCAATGCATATCCCTTCGAGAACAAATTAAGTTCCATTAAACGAACCATCCGGAAAGGAAATAAACCTCTTGAGCAAATTTCTAATCGGCTAATTGAAAGGAATTGTTTAGAAATGGAAGGTTTAAGTAATATTACTGACAATGATAAAACACCTATCATTAAGACATATACATATAAAAATACTTATATACAAGTGGTTCACCTGGACTCGTTTATTCTCTCTACAAACAACCAAAATAAATGGTTTTTAATGAACAACAATGATATTTTTGAGGTAATATCTATAGTAGATGGCGACAAGCACATAAGCTTAATTGGAAATGTTATTCAAAATATCGCAGATGTTTTTGATGTGCCAATTAAATCGTCTCTTTTGAATATATTTATGACAAATTGTAACAGTATTAGAAGATTAGAAGTTACATTTAATATAACTGACATAAAGTGCAAGTTAGTCACTGCAGAATATGGCTCAAATATTTATTTTGTACCACTTATTCATACTTTGAAGTAAAAGTGTAAATAAAATAAAAAAATCCAAGATTTTTGTCATATTTATTGTTAATAAACGTATCTTTACAATCAAAGGTTTAACATTCAAAATAAACATAGTAGTAACAAAGAAATTATTTTAATTAGTTTACATTGTCTTTGGATCAAAGCTATTAAGAATATGTTTATGACAATGTTACTATTTTTCAAACCTGACCAGAAAAATAAAATAACTCACCATGTTGATGATAGGACTTATTTATAACATTTTTTTGTTTTCCTACTCTTTTTCAGTGAGTGCTACAGTGGCACTTCTAATTCAAGTTTTTTTTCTAATCAGACAAAGAAGAAACTTCTAACGAATAGTTAAATTTTCCCGATATGTCGAGGTTTTTTATTTTTCTGTTAGACATCAATTATATATTTATGTCATATTTATTCTGAATAAACGTCATAATCTTTACAATCACAGTTTTGTCATTTAAAAGAGCTTGCCTAGTCGGAAATGACGCGCCCCACTACGTAACTAGTTGATATAATGTGTGATTGCTAATGTTTACAATGCCTTTGTCTCTGTGTGAGCATCAACAGGAAATATTATTTTTATATTCTATAACTCACACAGAGACAAAGTCATTGTACACATTAGCAATCACACATTTATATATACTAGTTAAGTAGTGGGGCGCGTCATTTCAAATTAGACTAGCTCTAACAAACAAATTATTTTAATTAGTATAAATTGTCTTTGGATCAAAACCACTAATGCCCGGTGCCCGAAAAGTTAACGTTCGTTAAGTAATGGTTAAAGTAAAATTTTACGAACAAAATTTTACTTTAACCATAATTTAACGAACGTTAACTTTTCGAGCAACCGGGCCTAAGAGTATAATTATTAATCACAATCTAATACGATTTATGGTCAATGCTGACCAGGCCCACCCGGCACCCGACCAGCACCGCCTCGTCGTACGACATCAACTCATTGTCGACGGGTGGCCCACGGGTTTAGAAGACTCGTTGCCAGAGGTTGGTCCACGATCATACAAAATAATCATTCGCGGGCAGCGCGCGATCCACGAGCAAGCAGCGAGTTAATTGTCACCGAGTGGGCCCACCTGACGTCCGCGCGTGGCTCGCGCCTAGAGCAAGGCGATCCGGCGTTGAGGCGGTGATGCTGGTTGGGTGCCGGGTCGGTGTGGTGAGCGTTTGGCCATCACCCTTTTTGAAACCTGACCAGAAAAATAAAAAAACCTCGCTATGTTGCGGACAGAACTTATTTGTTTATAACATTTTTTTCAACACGACATTGACACTACTAATACAAGGTTTTTTTTTCTGATCAAACAAAAAATAATCTTTTAAAGAATTGTTTAACTTTTCGCGACATAGCGAGGTTTTTAATTTTTCTGGTTAAGACAAATAAGTAAGTAGTATACCCAAGCAATGCTAAGGCCACAACTCGTATTCTTCAACTTTATTGGGACGAATTATCTATTTTCATTAGGTGGAACAGGACGGTTTTCTGGTAATTGGTTTACAACGGCCTGACTTATTTTTTTCTTATTTTTCATCGTGGAAATGCGTACACGTTTAGCTGAATTTCGTTTTGTAGAATGACGCAAAACATTTTTGAAAAAATCCTCACAAATTGGTATAGTAAATGTTTTGTCATATTGGTGCACTACTTTAAGAAACAAGTTAATGGTTTTTGAAAATGCCTTAAAGCAATGTTTCGGTTCTCCTTTTGTACCCCCTCCCCAGGAACAGTGCGTCATAAATGTTCGATCAAACATAGCGTCCACTAATGCGTAGGCGTTATTATAACCAGTTTTCTTTTGACTGCAAATTATAGACAATGAATCAAAATATTTCGTTTCCATTGATGAATCTGTTAATTGTTTTTCAAAGTCTATAAGCTCTTCTATATTCGAGATAATTTTAAAACTTGATAAATTCCCTTGTTGCACCTGTTGGAACGGCCCCTGTGATCTAACGAGGAATTCTTCTAATTTAGTATCTACTAGAGCAAGGCCTTTAAGAATTTTTTGTTGGTTATCGAAAAGAATTTTTTGGTTTTCCTGAATAGTTGATAAAAAATCTATAATCAATCCAGTTTGTTGAGATACAGGTTCAGTAATGGTTACTTGAGTATCTGCGGGTTGAGCTAGGAGACGTAGATCCGAATTCGACAGATGAAGCAAATTCTCACTGGCCTGTAACATATTATCCTGAAAATAAAAGCAATATTTCAGATCAGATGAAGTGTAATGTGTGAATATAATAAAAACTAACAAAAGTAGACTTTCTTATACAGATAATAGAATATAATATGTAGTGGGTATACATTTACAAGCTTAATTAACCAACCTGTGATAGGTCTTGTATTATGATCCCGTCTAGATCTTGAGCCACGGATGGATTAGGTTCACCCATCATTATTAAGGATGAGTCCGCCTCCTTTGGTTGTGAATTATCTGTCACACCAACTGAGGATGTATCTTCTGCTGTTATAAATGAAGAAGAATTTGTAGCCATTGTAACCGCTACCCTATCGTCTGTCACTACCATTGAAGGTGATTCTCTAGTCACCATAACTGAGGCTGCTTCTTCTGCTACCACCGGTGAAGGTGTCCATTTAGCTAACATAGCTGAAGATGTGCCCACATCCGCTAACATCGGGGATGATTCTTCTATTATTGCAGTTTTCTGAAAAAGTTCAATCACACTAATATTATAAAGGCGAAAGTTTGTGAGTGTGTGTGTGAGTGTGTGTGTGAGTGTGTGTGTATGTTTATATGTTTGTTACTTCTTCACGCTCAAACGGCTGGACCAATTTTGATATCATTTGGTATGGAGGTAGCTGACACCCTGGATTAACATAAATAGGCTACTTTTTATCCCGATATTCCCACGGGATCGACAATTACGCGGGTGAAACCGCGGGACGCAGCTAGTATTATAATATATGCCTAGGTTGTTGACTGCATCGACAAAGGAATTGAAATCTAACCGGGTGCCAAGTTCAGTAGACAGTATATTGAAGCCTAAGGCCTAAGGTATTTTCCTGCAAAGAAGCCGGTCAAAATATTTGGTCTTACAATTCAGATAGGCTAAGGCCTATCTGAATTGTAAGACATAATTGTTAAAAAAAACTAATAATTGAAAAAATATTTTTAAATGTTAAAAATGTACTAGTTTCTCATTTTTTATTCACTCAACTACCTATCTGGATGCCTTAGAAATTTCTAGGAGAGATATAGATAGAGACTTATGTGGATTTTCCGAAGATATTTACATTTTATATAATATTAGCTTTCCCCCCGCGGTCCCGTAGAAACCGCACTGCTCCACTCCCGTAGGTCGTAGCGTGATGCTATATAGCCATAACCTTTCTCGATAAACAGGCTATCCAACACATAAAGAATTATTCAAATCGGTTCAGCAGTTTTTGAGATTAGCGCGTACAACCAAACAAACAAACAAACTACAATATTATAATATTAGTATAGATGTAGGTACTTACATATAAACATTTACATAATATATTTTTAAGATAAAGTAACAAACGAACTAACCTGTATACATTTCGTTGCCAGATTATTAAAATTGTATTCAGTTAAAGTTTTTTTCCGTGGGCACTCATTTTCCTTTTCGTCTGTGTCTGTGAAGTCCGACATCAGAGCGATCTCCTCCTCCGCAGTTTTATAATTTAATATATTGTCCCGTTTTAGTATGCATGGTAAACACTTCCAATCAGATTGAGGTGCAGACTTTTCGTTTTTCTTCAATGAAATCACATTTTTTTTTGGCCAATATAAATTTCCATCGCTTTCCCATAATGACGGAACTGACACAATTAATCGTCTTCCACGTTCGATTGTTTCTATTATTTTGAATGGCATTTTTGTAAAGTACCTAGAATAAAAGTAAATAAATACGATTTAGTCTTTTATTTTGAAATATTGTATCGCAATTTACTAATAACAAAATAAATCCTAGTGTAGCACTTAAAAGTAACTTGTTCTTAATTTGACTCAACACAATTTTAAGAACACAACACACAAAATAGGCACTTCTAATATACCTATTGGCGCGGCGCGAAGTAACGCTGACACTCAGTTTGGTTAATCAAAGCAAACTGAGCGGAGCGATAGTTGACGACCGGCGACCAGCTGATTGGCGCGTGGCGCGGATTAGCCAATCAGGGATGAGAAACTCAAAAAGGTAGAGCGACCCGCTCCAACTTCGCACGAGTGTTTTTAAAATAAAATTTGTAGGTAATGCATAGTTAGTTAGGATTGATCTCAATTATATAGAAATTCACGAACACTCCTCTTTAAAATATGTATATATAAGTAGGTACCTATTGATGATCAGTTGTTTTGAAAATAATCTGTTCTAATTACAATATGCACATTCATCCTCCGGATAATGATCGTATATGACAAAAAAGTTGCAGCGTGGGCACCAGAGAAAATCATAATTTATCATATGTTTAATATTTTCCCCTGTCACTACAAAATGTGCAGGTTTGTTTTTGTTGTTTGTTATCATAAATCCGCAACCAAAACAACGATCTGAACGTATAAAGTGAGCAGATATCCAGGGCCATCTCAAACACCAACGTGCAAGTGCGATGAAATCAGATTTGGTTAAAAACTTATCGATGTCCATTATATCACAAATCATTTTTGTATTAGATCCGAGGCCACCTATAAATAAATCACCATTTTAATTAGGCTAGTACGTAAAGAAACTTCAATCACTTCAACTAAAAAAAAAGCAGCTTTTAACATGATTGAATGAGTGATCGTACTTTACTGACACGTGACACAAATATAAAAAAAAATAAACAGTCTTCAAACCAGGAAAAGTAGGTGAAATGGTTTTTTAAACACTACAAAGGAACCCTATTTCAGTTAATATGGTTGACAATATTGAACAAAAAGTATGTGCACAGAATAATTAGTCGTTTTGATGTTGTAATATGGTTGTATCTTTAACTCTAAGTCGTATAGAGGTGACTGTTAGCACGTTTACTAAAAATATACTTGATTAAATCACTTAATTTAAAGAATGTGCATGGCGCGTTAATTAAAATGTCATAATTAGCTCATATTACCCGATAGAATTTATTTCCCAATAGATTGAATGGGCCCAATGAGTTTCAACACAATAGCACATCAGATAGTATATTAAAAATTTTGTACTCACCTTCAAATGGATCTGACACAAATAAAATATTGAAATCATGCAGGCATAATAATTTACGGCATTTATCTCACCATTTTATCACAAAATCCTGTTTAAAAATAATACTACGCTACCTATTTGCAACAAAATGCCGCAAAGCAGCGGTAATAAACACCATTACTTGACGAAAACGTGGGTTTTATGACTACTACACAACCACTATCTGACCAAAAAGTGGTTTATACGGCGGTTACGTTACTCTTTTAAGACACTGATTCGTATAAAATGGGCCTATTCTCGGTGAAGCCAACGTGATGGCGACGTATTTACGACCAGCTTATGGAACCAAATGTAGAAATAATCACGTTGTGGCGACTTGTCAAATGTTTGTTGGGGATACATGTGTGCTATGTTGATCATTATACTCGAGGCGGTATTATTCGCGCGAGCCGCAGGCGAGTGCGATAAGAAAGCCGAGCGTATAATGATCAATGCACACGCGTTTCATACGACGTTTTTCAACACACTTGCGAGGAAAAAAACATACTTGTATTGTTAAATATTAACTTGTATGGAAAATGGCGCGCTGGTTTTGTCTTTCCGCATAGCCATTATCAATGCGCGCGCAAGTGTAAATAAAAGCACTGACCACAGAGCATGTAGGCTCTGACAACAGACCGCCATATAAAAAAAAATAAACACAAAACAATTGTAGTATAGTTAGTATGGAATTAGAAAGTACTATTGGCATAGAGAAATATACATTAGTTCAGTGAGAATCCGCAATAATAGAACGCCGGTCAGGGTCTTTTCCGTTTGGTTTCGGAAGGGACCACGGACAATTTTTTTTAATTTAAGGTGGATAATTAAAATTTTCTGACGTTTTTTTTTTTAATTTGCAGGTCAGTGTCAGGTTGCATCTTGATCAAACATGATTCGCGACTATAATATATACCTATGTATTTACAGAATTAAAGTCATTAGAATAGAATCTTTAAGTTAGATTTTTTCCCTAAGAACTTTTCCATAAGAAAGATGTATAAATGTTTCGAATGATTATAATTCTGTAAAGACGTACCTATTATAGTCGCAAATCATATTTTGATCAAGATAGGTACAACCTGACACTGATCTGAAAATTGCAAAAGAAAATTTGAATTTCGCGGTCTGCCACTGCGCATTCACCTTAAATTGTCCGTAAACCCTGCCCATTCACCTTAAGGTAAATAAATATTAGTTCATTTTGGGACCAAGGACAATACAGACTATTTAAAAAAAAAGTGAATTGATGAGATTAAAAAGCGCGAATCTCCGACTAGTAAATAGTTATCTGTGGAAATAAAGCACTTGTGGATTAAAGTAAAGAAAAAGCACGCGTTTTTAATACACTGCATTATGGACCTAAAAGCGGTTCAATAAGAGCCACTTTACGAGCAAGTGTGTTGAAAAGATTGTTATAAGACTAATTAGCATTTTATCATATAGTAGATCGTAGATCAGTAAGGGAGCGCACTGAGTGTAGAATATGTTTGTGAGTGTGTGTATGTGTGTGGGTTTGTGCGTAAGTGTGTGTTTGTATAGGTGTCGGGGTGCAGTGGGTGGGCATGTGTATGAGATATGTGGTATGTGTAGCGCGAGGATATGTGGGTGTGGTGTGTATGTGTACAAATTATATGTGTTTCTTAGTTATGTGATCTTGTGTAGGATATCTTCGGTTTCTTCGTAACTTTTACTCTTGAGCCATTCAGTTAGGGTTTTTTTGCAGTCGCGGTATGTCATAGAGTAGATGGCACATTGTTCATTGAGAGCGTTATATATACGGGAAGATTGTTTAATAAATTGCCTTGTAGCAAATGTAGTATTCACTGGACAATCTTCAGCTACTTTATTTTTCCTCCTAGATTGTGTTTTGGAAGTAATGAAGGGAAGAGATTTGTGTTTTTTTAATGCAATCTGCAGGACATAGAGTTTCCTAACTGACAAAAGGTTTGAGGTTGAGTATAAGCTTTCCGTAGGGAATCTAATCGGTTTAAAGTACATGACTTTTAGTAAAGCTCTCTGTGCCCTTTCCAGCTCCAAAAATTTTGTTTTAGACGCTCCGCCCCAAATTGGCAAACAGTACGTCAGTATAGACTGACCCAGGGAGATATAAATTTGCTGGATAAGATCCTTAGTGGTCACGTGGCGAAGAGATTTGAACGTCCAAATCAATTTCCTAACTCTGTTCATTAATAGTTCTAGGTGCAAGTGCCACGATAGCCTTTGATCAAGCATAACACCAAGGTATTTAGTACTGGATACTTTATTGATTCTTAAACAAGAGCAGGTGGTGTTAGTGGAGCTGGAGCAGGTATTGATTTTAATCTGAAGATCTTGTGATGGCTGGGAACGGTTAAATATGGAAAAGCAGATGTAATTTGTCTTTGAGACATTCAAAGTTAAAAGGTTCCGATCGAGCCAGGTAGCTATTGTAGACAGACCACGTTCGGCAATGCGACCAACGCTGTCCCATGTTTCACCCGAGAAAACAATTGCTGTATCGTCAGCATAAGAGAATATGTGAGCACCTTCGATACTCATGTTACATAGGCTGTTTATATAAATAAGAAACAGCGGCGGCCCGAGCACACTACCTTGTCCTACTCCGTAAGTCACTATTTCTTCGGAACTAGTGACTGATCCTATTTTAACTACGTACCTGCGCTCACTCAGGTATTCCGCGAAAAGTTGAAGTGGTACTCCTCTTATACCAATGTCTTCTAGCCTATGTAAAAGCGTGGGGACAGAGACTGTGTCGAAGGCTTTTTTGATGTCTATAAAGACGGCCAGACACTTTTCTCGTTTGTCCACTTTGTCAGTGACGATAGAGGTCAGCGCTAGGACCGCGTCTTCAGTAGACTTTCCCTGTCTAAAACCAAACTGTGAGGGTGAAATTATTTTATGTTTTGTTAAATATGTATTTAATCGTTGGTTTATTAATCTTTCGACAATTTTAGACAGGGACGGGAGGACGGATTAGCCGTGACATATACCTTAAAACCGAGTACATCACGAGGACAGCCGAACACATCCGAAGCGGGTATTTTTTGAATCGTCATATAAATAAAACACGCGCGGTGTCGCTTACGGTAACAGTGGCGCGAGTTCAATGGTTTTTTCCGTTTTTCTCATCTCAAAAATGCCAGAAAGAAGTTTTCACTTCAAAAATGAAAATGATGAAAGAACAAGGCTGCCAAGGATGATAAACGACTTTTAAATTTGTTTTTGAGGCGAAAAACATCACAAACCTGCAACATAACAGGCTTAATCTTGGCGGCTCCAAGCACCCTCTCAATCTGCCTCTTATTGAAGTTCGAGAGGCCGATGCTCTTCGTTAGGCCCTTTGCCACAAGCTTCTCCATCTCCTTGTACGTGTCCAGGAAGTCTACTGGAGAGGAGATGAGCTTACCAGCGGAGTCCCTCGGGAAGATCTCTCCACCTTCCTAAAACAAATGAACAAGGTAAAATATTTGAGGGCAAATTGGCGTATTTTTAACCGACTTCTAAAAAAGGAGGACGTTCTCAATTCGGATGTTTGTATTTTTTTTTTTTTTATGTTTGTTCGCGCGTAACTACGTCACTTGCCAACCGATTTGAAAAATTCTTTTTTTGTTGGAAAGGGAATGTTTCCCAAATGGTCCCATGAAAATTTTATCGAAATCGGACAAGCGGTTTTTGAAAATTCAACAAAAACCTAAAAATGTATCTACATTAACGATCGTTTCATATTTCATAACTCCGTCATTTACGAACGGATTTGGAAAATACTTTTTTGAGCATTTGCTCTCGGAAATCATCATTTGGTAAAGTGGAGCTGATGATAAAGACCACAGATGGCTATCGGAACTACTCAATGACAAATATTTCACGGGTTGCGATTCGATTACTTTAATATGGTTGCTAAGCAATTTATGCTCGTTACAATGCATATGGTGAAATGGAGCTGATAGTAACTTCTCAAACAGCTCCAGTTCTCCTGGCTCTTATTAGGGGAACTCCTCAACAATTAACGTCCCTGCATCGGGTAAAGCAATATTTTGTAAAAGGTGATGAGCAGTTGACATTAGGCTATTGTAACTTAGACAAATTACAAACTGACCCACTAAAAAGTGAAAAATAAAAACTTTTTTACAAAAAAAAAACAACCGACTTCCGAAAAACACTATAAAGTGAAAAATAACTTTAATTTCGGAAGTCGGTGGCAAAAAACTAAAAAACAAATCCAAAGACACCGACTTCCGAAATTAAAGTTATTTTTCACTTTATAGTGTTTTTCGGAAGTCGGTTGTTTTTTTTTTTTTGTAAAAAAGTTTTTATCGACCAGATCACTCGTACCACACCATTCCCATATTAAAATTTGAATTTGGCGGTCTCAACTACCCATCATTCTGTAAATACACATTTCATATTTGAATTCGAATCATATTTTGATCAATAACCTGAAGAACGAACGTAAGAAAATTTGAATTTCGCGGGCTTCCCAGGCGTTTTCGCCTTTATGGCTTACCTTATAGGCTTGAGGCCAATGCATCAGGTACAGATCCAGGTATTCCAGTCCAAGTTTCTCTAGTGAGGTCTTGATAGCTCCCTCAACGAGATCGGGCCGATGGAAGGTGCACCATAGCTTCGAAGTTATGAAGATGTCCTCCCTAAAAACGATGGAGTTTGAGATTAGAGGCGAACCCCAAATAAATGGCAATAGAATAGAATACTCTTTATTATGTACAGTTGTACACCATATAAATTACAGACATATAAATATAGAAACTGTACAAAGGGTGACACAATGGGCGGTCTTATCGCTAAAAGCGATCTTTTAAAGACAACCTTTGGATGGATTAAAAAGGGGAAGGACAGACAGATACTGTAGGTAGTCTGTGGTGTACCATTTACATACATAAAGTATATTTTACTAATGGCAATATTAATGGACAGTTGGCAAGCATAGTGTGGGTCGCCCCCCAGCTAGATGGACGGACGACCTAAAGAAGTTGGCTGGGGTAGACTGGATGCGGAAGGCGGAGGACAGGGTGCTGTGGCGCAGTCTGGGAGAGGCCTATGTCCAGCAGTGGACTGCGATAGGCTGAGTTGATTGAATGGACAGTCACAAAGCGTTATGAATTTTTTATACAATTTACAAAAATCTAGTAGGTAGGGTAGGTAAGCATTATGATGTTTTTATACTTGCAAATATTTAGCCTAATGAGTTTTATTTAAAGGTATACAAATATTAATGAACATTTGCAAGGCCTAATGTTTTTTTTTGATACTTCACATTGATGTATGGTCATTTTATGATAAGCACGTAATACGCACAACACAAATAATAAGTTGTTAGGAACTGCCAATGAATTAATAAAACATTAACAGCCTCTTAAGAGATCATTGTACTCATCAATATGAACAACTTTTAATATGGGACCAAACCTGAAAGCGCGAAAAAAAATATTTGCTGTTCCCTACATTTATGTTCGTATAACTCATCAAAATAGTGGGTTTTAGTCAGTAAGAGTCTGACTCGTGAGCCTAGTTGTTGCAAGCACTACTGCTGAGCATGAGGGCCTGGGTTCGACTCCCGGGTTAGGCAAAATGCTTAGAATCTAGAATTTCTCAGTAGCAGCCTAGATTCTGGGTTTGTGCCGGTTAATGGCAACAGGCTCGCCCTCTGGGGACCTAAACAAATCTGGCGAAATGTGAGTCTACTAGAGGTACACCTCTGCTTAACTCTTTGGGGAATTCAGGCGTGATGTTATGTGATAATGAAAAGGAGCTGCGGGTAAGTAAGTAAGAGTCTCACACTCCCTTCCGCTCCACCCAGAGCGTAAGGGGTCATTTGGTGATTTCTCATCCGCAAAAAAAAAAGGGTACCTCTTGATAACTCCCTCGTCGATCTTGGCCTTCAGAGCATCCCCGACTTCCCTCTCGTTCTCATAGATGTGGGCACAGTCGATGTGTCGGTACCCGGCGTCGATGGCATCTTTCACAGCTTGCGTCACTTCACCAGGCTGGGACTGTGGGAGGACAAAGAGTTTACTACACGCGCAGGAAATACAGACATTAAAACTAACAACCATGATGGAAAAAGTACCAGTGCGTGGCCAAACAGCTCTTAAAAAAACGATAAAAGAACTTTTGCGTGACGTCACACGGGTACATACTATGGAGGTATGAGGAACAGGGTGTACAGTTCACTCATCCTCCATAGAAAAGAAAGGACCCTCCGATCAGACGGGTGTACTGCCTGGAAATTGATGTCGGGATCTTGTATTATATGCTAGTCACGCGGTAAACTTTGCTTGCGCGATGCAGGATTTTGCGTGATATGTGGCAATGTAGATGTCGCCACTGTAATACCGGGATAAAAAGTCCTATAGTTATTATTCTATTCTAGAATCCTAATATTTCCTAACCTAAGGTGTACCTGAGTGCCAAACATCGAAATTCTTTCCGTAACAGCCAAATTAATAGTTAATAACGAATTTTAATTTCAGCCCATGAAATTAATTAGAACTCTGAGCGTGGGGCCCTGGGCTCTACTCATAATAGGTCTGGCCGAAACCTGGGCCGTGCCCATTTAGATTGCCATCGCCCAGTTATAGTAAGTAAGTACGTAGTCTGGATTTTTGAGTGGCAACATGAAGGTTTATGCCATGTGCCTTTGCCTACCCCTTCGAGGCAGCATGATGTTTTAAGTACCTAAAAATCAAGTGATTAAGTTTATCGCTGGGTATTGCATAATATTATGTTATAGCGACCCATTCCTTGCTTCGTACCGATTTATAATTTTATATGAAAAAAGTTATAGTGCCACCTGGTGGCGACTAGGAGAAACCTATTTTCCCATACAAAATTCTAATGCGCTTGCAATCGAACGTGAGTCGAAAAAACTCACACTAAGGCCACTGCAAATTGGAAAAAAACGTAAGAAAATGGAATTTCGCGGTCTACCACTGCGCCATTCACCATAAAGATAAAAAACTCGAGTTAACCTTGCGATTTGATTATAATTATCAAACTGATATAAAAAGTTGGTAAACATTTTTTCAAGACACTTGTTCGTAAAGTGGCTCTTTATGAACTGCTTTTAGGTCCATAATGCAGTGTATTAAAAAAGCGTGCTTTTTACTTTACGTTACTGCACTAGTGCGATACCGCCACAGATAACTATTGACTAGTCAGAGATGTGCGTGTTTTTAATCTCATCAAATAGACTTCATGACAAAAGGAATCCGCGGCCCAAATTCTATTTTTTAAATTGTTTTAATTGTCCTTGGTCCCAACGCAGTCGTAGACCGCGAAATTAAATTTTTGTTACGTGTTTTGCAATTTTCAGGTCAGTGTCAGGTTGTATCTTGATCAAAATACCTATGATTGATTTAAATATGAATGATTTATTTTTCTTCTGCCTACATCAAATCATAGCCTTTTCCCAACTATCTTGGAGTCGGCTTCCAGTCTAACCGGATGCATCTGAATACCAGTATTTTACATGGAGCGACTGCCTATCTGACTCCACCACCCAGTTACTGGGTAACACGATAGCCTATGGTAAGACCGGTTGTCTGTGTTTTGGGCTTCTGATGACCCGTAAGGATTGGAGCTAGCTGGAGTGGGCTATGATCCCCCACAGTGCGGGTTGGTGGATATCACGTCTTTGAACTTTTGGTTCTACAGGTCATGCCGGTTTCCTCATGATGTTTGGGCAGGAGAAGAACGGTAGCACACCCTCAGGCAAAGTGGTGCGACGACCTTCGATTCGAATGGCGTGCAATTGGAGAGGCCTTTGTTCAGCAGTGGCTAACGATGATGATAAAGGGCAGGAGAATGATAACATAATCAGCTTTTGATGTTCCCACTGCTGGACCACAGGCCTCCTTTCTTCGAGAGGGCGTGGGCTGTAATCTACCACGCGGGCCCCGTGCAGGTTGGTAGATGTCACATGTCTTCGAATTTTTTATTGTAGGACATGCCGGTTTCCTCACGATGTTTTCCTTCACCGTTTTGAAAGCAGTGGTGATGAAATAATGTACTCAAAGTAAAGCGTCTGTCTGGGTTCGAACCTACGACAGCTCGTGAGCCTTTACCACTCGGCCACCCGTGACACCACTGCTCCTATTTTGCTGTAAACACGGGGCAAATATAGATATCTCACGCAGTTAATTAAACAACTACATATACGTGAGGAATATTTGTTTTATACTGGAATCAAACATGTGAATTTTTACGCGTCTCAAGGACAATTAGTTTCGATTTGTCAAAAGCGTTCCACTTTGTTTCACACAGAAAACTGTTGTTTAAACGTTTATAATATGGCTAACCGTAGGTTGTAATTTAAAATAGACGACTTGACCGCGTGTTATTTTAGTATGCGTGAAAATATTGTCGTAAGTAGAACTTTGTTGTAAGTATTCTGTTTTAAAACGGCTTTGGTGGCTTTTGACAGTTTTTGTTACTAAGGGCTGATTTTTCAATAGACAGATATTTTTTATTCGTGGAATAAAATTGACGTCTGACAGATTTTGTATGGAAGAACTGTCAAAAAATCAAAATTATTCCTCCAACAAAGTTACCAGATGATTTAAAAACAGCCCTTAATCTTACAATTATATAATCGATTTGGCCGAGCTGCTAAGATGTTTAGTTTATGTTGTGTTTTATGACAACAATCGTCAATGAAATAACCCTTGAAGTTTATTAGAATAGTATATTATAAATTATAATTTAGCTCTATTTTATGTATTTCAAAGCAAACTTAATGTAGATGTGATTAATTACGGGCTATCGTCGAAAATACCTAGAGAATTGGTTTTAGTTTAGCGTTCTTTCTTTTTGCTCGGCTCCGAAGAGTCGTAGCGTGATGTTAAATAGCCTATAGCCTTCCTCGAGAATTGGGCTATCAAAAGCACAAACATTGTTTAAATCCGACTGGTAGTTTAACGCGTTTAAACAAACAAACTTTTCACCTTTATTATTAGTAGGTATAGATTAGAACATACTTATGTAAACACTGATTTATTAACTTTCAAAGTTTGTTTTATTAGACTTTAAAATAATGAGATATTCCGTTCTGATCCCCTGAACCCCCCCTTCACCCCCCCACCTCGATCCCCCTGCTTGTTCGGAAGGTATACAGCTTCCTTCATTTATTTCTATTTATTTAGCTACGCGTATCCACACATCCATCCATACTAATAGATGCAAAAGTAACTCTCTTTGTATGTTTGTTACCCTTTTTCGCCTGAACGGCTGGATAGATTTCGATGAAAGGAGATCATTCACGATTCATACATTTTTGGTCCAAAAAACTAAAAGTCGCCATTAAAAAATAATGTTTTACGTGGATTGAATACACAATCCCTAACATTTTTTACCATGAAGACTGTTAACTCGTGCGCTTAATAGTTTAGTTGTCACATGCGAGTTTGGCAGCATAAAAAGTCAAATACCTAAAATGTATTTTACTAGGTACTAGTCTGTAACAACATGACCAATAGGTTTGGCGTAATACATTTTTTACATCCCCTTTATCTAAATGTCTTGACAACCGTATTCCAGTGGATGCCATATATACTGATTTTAGCAAGGCGTTTGATAAAGAAGATCACTGCCTTCTTATCAATAAGTTGCATCAATTGGGTGTGGGTGGAACTTTGATAGGGTGGTTTAAATCTAACCTAGAAAATAGAGATTCAAAATTGGTAGTTAACAGTCATTTCTCTGACAAGCTTTCTGGCAACTTCCGGAATTCCACAAGGATCGCATTTGGGTCCGATTCTTTTTAACGTTTTTATTAACGATATAACCGAATGCTTCAAACACTCCCGTTTCTATTTATTTGCTGACGACTTAAAGATAATGAAGCCGATTCAGTGTAGCTTGGACTCTAATATGCTTCAGGACGACATCAACAGACTTGCGAACTGGTGCAAAGAAAACAAAATGCTTTTAAATGTCAGTAAATGTCATTACATCCAGTTCACTCGTAATAAAAAAACCTTAGAGAATAAATACTACATTGAGGGAGTAGAAGTAAAAAAACTGAACAATGTTCGCGACCTTGGTGTTCAGCTTGACCAAGCGCTGAAGTTCGATGTGCACATTCTGAACGTTGTATCAAGATCTTTTAAGGTACTGGGATTTGTTTTGCGAAATAGCAAAGAATTTAAAAGAGCATCTACGAAAATAAAACTGTTTAACACTCTCGTCCGTCCAATCTTAGAATATGGTTCAGTGATATGGAATCCACATTAGGAGGTTTACACCAAGCGATTAGAGAGTGTGCAAAAGAGGTTCCTTTACCATCTATGCTACGGAGATCACTTGGCTAAACAACTAACCAGCTACACTGAAAGGTTGAAACATTATAATATGGAATCACTAGCTAGTCGTAGGACGAAACTGGGCTTCTTTATCCTTCACAAGATACTGAGTGCATCGCTAAACTGCTGTGCACTTTTGGGCTCATTAGGAATTAAAATTCCAATTCGGATTCCCAGGGGGCCTAAAAAGGCCACTTTGGAGAATCATAAAAGTATGACATTATGAATTATGAGGGGCCCGTGGCTAAATAATCACAGCCGTACAGGTCGATCGATCGGGTTAAGCTACGCTTGCCGCGGTTGGTCTGTGGATGGGTGACCATCTTTACATACCGTGACCCCTCCGTGCCTCGGAAAGCACGTTAAGCCGTTGGTCCCGGCTGTCATTTGTGGATCTTTGACAGTCGTTACGGGTAGTCAGAAGCCTGAAAGTCTGACAACCAGTCTTACCAAGGGGTATCGTATTACCCATTAACTGGGTTGTGGAGGTCAGATAGGCAGTCGCTCCATGTAAAATACTGGTATTCAGCTGCATCCGGTTAGACTGGAAGCCGACCCCAACATAGTTGGGAAAAGGCTAGGCAGATGATGATGATGATGATGATGATTATGAATTATAAAATGGCGAAAACAGTCCGTGTTTTCCTTTTTTTCGCTGCACTACGTAGGTACAATCAAAGAGATTGGGATTGGATTTGGATTGGATTGATTGGTATTTTAGCACAGACAAAAAAAAATAACTGAAAAATGCTTGACCAATGGGATTTGATACGATTAACTTAACAGTTAACTGTCCATTCTGTTATCCTTTTATGATTCTGCCAAAGTGGCCTTTTTAGGCCCCCCTGGTCTCATACTTAATAATTATAATCTATTCTACATCCCAGGCTCCAAAACAAACCTAGGTCATTACGCCGCTGTACCAAGACTTTATAGTCTATACAACATGTTGGCTAAAACATCAACAGATTTAGATATTAGCCAATCTCTCGATCAATACTTTATGAAATGTCTTAAAAAATTATTGTGATTGATTTTTTTTTATTTTGTTTTTTTGGTGTTTTCTTATGTTAATGTTAGGTAGTTTGTTATTCTATGTTTTAATATTAATATTACAGAATCACTGTCAAAATTTTTCTTTTACTAAGTATTAGGTATTTAATTTGTTAGCTCAGTTGTTCATTTTATTGTGCATGCTGTGGTCTCCTGTAATGAGGGATTTTCCTTTTCTTTTTTTTTAACGCTTCCCTAGTCGCTGGATAGATGGCGCTGAACTTGGTAAGTTACTGCAAGGAACGGAACAACACATAATTTTTTTATTAATTCACTTGTATGTAATTTTGAGATCGTAAAACGAAAGCAAACGAAACTGTCACTCAACGAGCGTATATGACGTGACGCAATGTTTTTTTTCCAAGCGTTTTGACTTTGGCACCTGGTAACGTAGTCAGTTCAACTCCATTTTCAGGGTTCTTGGAAACAATTTTTTTTTTTATACCTACTCAAAAGAAAAACCTCTCATTGAAAGAGTACACCTACTAAATACTTTGTTGTCCATTAACTATAATATAATGTTTAGTGTCTATCTTTTGTTGGAAATCCTAAAATAAATAAATAAAAATAGTAATAAAAAATGTTAGGAATTGGATGGTTTTTCTGAAACTGACAATTTTTTTTTCTGGCACTTTAATTTTTTGGACCAATTTGAATGGTGTCCTTTGGCAGACGGATAGACCATGATGTTTATCCCGGTACTTATTACGTCCCCGTGGAGTAATCTTCCGTCATTAACGCGGGCAAAAGGTTTACTTAATAAAGGAAATAACTTACCTTCCACGTGCCAAGCCCAAGAACAGGGCAAGTGAGTCCGTTGTTCAAAACAATATTAACGTTAGTAGACATCTTGCAAGCACGTGTGCACTCAACGAATTTAAGTACGGTACTGATAGTCTCTGAAGCGAGCGATGCTTATATGTATTATTTGGTTACTGGTTCACTTCCGGATAAATGAAGGTGCGGTTTTGTTAGCGCGACTGTGCGCCTTAATAGACGTAGTCATCATCATCATAATCAGCCTATAATGTTCCCACTGCTGGGACACAGGCCTCCTCTCGGTGAGAGGGAGTGGGCCGTAATCCACCACGCGGGCCCAGTGCGTATTGGCAGATGTCACATGTCTTCGAATTTTTGGTTCTAGGACATGCCGGTTTCCTCACGATGTTTTCCTTCATCGTTTTGAGAGCAGTGGTGATGTAATAATTTACACAAAGTAAAGCGCCTGTCTGGGTTCGAACCTACGACCTACAACTTGTAAGTCGCGGTCGTTACCACTTGGCCACCACTGCTCAATAGACGTACTTAGTAATTATTTAGATTTTCCGTGTAAATGCTTGTCTATAATTATTATTGTCAACAGTTCAACGCGTTAAGGGGCTTACATCGGCGCTATTCTGTAAAAATCTCACCGTGAAAACTTAGGTGAAGTCGAGCGTGGAGTGAGCTGTCAATATATAGTGTCAATTCCTAGCAAAAACAAACTCACTTGACCTAAGTTTTCACGGTGAGATTTTTACAGAATCAATCGGCAGGACCTAAACACAAAAAACGCAAGTTTTAGAAACAATAAAAGTATATGATGGACTACAGTAAACAAAACAAGAAAAATATATGATATTCTTCAGGATATATGCTAGGTAGATAGTGTGTTGAAAACATAATACAACTAGGTAATTTGATACGATAGAAAGAAATCATGAAGATACCGCTAAGAACTTTCTTTTTAAATTACAATAATAAAAACCATATCTATGTCCGTACCACATCCTTTTTGGTTGGTCTTTGAAAACTAACCCTGTATAAAAAAGTCAGTAAATAAATTCCGCGCGGACGCATCAACGGAACTCCACCTTAAATTTCATTACTTATCAGCACACGAATTGTGCACTTCGCCTATGGAAAATGGAAAATTAGATTCTCTCTGAGATATAAGTATTAACGACTTTATCTGGGTGTATGAATGATATGTGATTTGCACAATATGGTGTAACCAAGGTGTAACAGCTTGTTTTGCTTCATCTTCTTTTGCGTGTGGGTGACCGTGTTACCATGGGCGCCGACAAGTTTAACTTCAGGAGGGTGCATCTTCAGCTCCACGAAGCACTTTTTTTTTTGGGTGCGAAATCATCAATTGACCCCTCCCGCTCGGGTCCGTGGCTTAGGCCCCCAGTGGTCGACGCACCTGTGGCCGACGCCCCCGATACGATTATTTTAATAACTTTTTTTTTTGGTGCTTTTTCACTTAGTACAGTAAATGAGAAAAGTGTTTCACCCTATTAATAAAGTACCTATATTTTTCCTTGCTAAACAAAAGTTATCCTACAAATAGCGGAGAGAATAGATCGCCACTTAACCTTCTCCGTACACACCTTTTTCCCCATTAGAAGCATATTTATTATTGTACAAACACCCAAAAAATCAAAAAGCCTTCATATAAAATGTTAATGAATGTATATAAGTAGGTATGTTTAACACGTTCGGGCCCGCAACGTCATAGAACGTCAAATTTGTACAATTTATTATTAACACAACGTCTCATCACGTCTAACAAAAATGTGTCATTATTTGCACTACGTCTCACAACGCCAGGGAGCCATAGTAAATTCCAGTAGTTGAACTTATGCGCCGTAACACTTTCAAGTGTCAAACACCTTGAGCCACAACAAATCGAATTTTGGCGGCTTATTGTGGTCGTTTACTACACACTTGCAGGCGCGTACGCACACATACGCAACGTCCGAACACGTCGTGCAGTGCGACAACGTTCCCCACACCAGTCGCTGTGCGCCGCATTCGTGACCGCGCGTATCTCAGACGGATTTTATTTACGATAAAACAGAGAGAGTAAGTACATACTTATTTTTATAAAACGATGTATTTTGAATACGTATTCAATAGAAATTATTGCTGAATAGAATTTATCACTAAAACAAGTTGATCAACCATCCAAATTGTATTGTTTTAGATGGATAATAACCGCCGGTGTAGCAAGGCGTCCTTGAAGCTTTTCGAAGATGTTTCGTCGCGAGAAACTACACCTGACCCCTTCAGTGATGATGGAGAGTACGGAACAGATCGCGATTATGATCCAGGATCAGGGCCGGGCGACGACTGTGACAGCGATAGCTCCGTAAGTGTCACACAACATAATTTGCAACCATCTACGTCTAAGATTGAGACCTCGGCATCGGACCTTTCTGAGGATTCTGAATGCTCCGGAAGTTCCGGTAGTATTTTTGATATGCGTGCAAAAAAACAGAGCAGAGTTTCGTCAAATTGTGTTAAACATACAGAACAGGTGGATACTGTTTCGTTCGAAACTCATCTAGAGGGTACTTTAGAAAATAATGAACCTCTTGCATCACCAGCAGCTACAGAAATGGAAGTTATCCTAAAAACCGCAGAGACCGTAGAGATAATTGAATACTCATCTGCTTTTCCATCACCATCGCCGCCTTTCACAGAGGTGCAGAATAGCTCAATACCTGCCGTACTACCGTCGCATGTTGAAAATGGTAATTACCTTACTGCACCCGCTTTGCCACAATCAGCATGTAATGAGATGCACGCTGAATTACATAGCTTGTTATTGCCTTTAGCGGTGGAGGTTCCTCCAGCAGAACCCGCCGTATCATCAGCGCTGCCTGTAGAGTATGATCACTTACCAACTACTTCTAATTTGCCGTCACTTTCGCTAGAGATAGAAGCTGCTAGACAGCCACCACATGAGCGTCGAAGGCGCCGGACGCCTTCTCCGGTTGGTGTTTGGGAAAATTCAACAGCAGATATACCAATGTTTGAGTTTGACAATATTTCTGTAGGCATCCAGTTTGAATTTGGTCCAAACGCTTCGGTCGAGGACGCCTTCAATAAGATTTTTCCACCACATATTATAGACTACATAGTAACTTCTACAAATGAGTATGGAAGGGCACTATGTTCCACAAATAGGCCGGTAACAAGGCACTCACGCAACTACCGTTACAAAGACACAAACCGTGAAGAAATGTTAAAATTTTTGGGCTTGTGTTTACTGATGGGACAAGTAAACGTCCCGAAAAAGAAAAAGCTATTTACTTATACCGATTTGTTATACTATCATCCGATTTTTCCATACACTATGTCAGCACGAAGATTTGAACAGATATTGCGATGCTTATGTGTTTCTGAGAGAGGAGCTAAAGGCAAAGACAAAATTATTAAATTCATTGATGCTGTAACTAAGAATTTTCGTGATTGTAACAAACCTTCACGAGAACTATCACTGGATGAATCTATGCTTTTATTCAGAGGACGTTTGTCTTTTAGACAATACATTAAATCCAAAAAAGCCAAATATGGCATAAAATTTTACGAATTAACCTCATCTGACGGATACGTGCTCAATGTGATAATGTACGCAGGCAAAGATGATGGCAATGAAAATAATACAGGAAAAAAGACTGAAAAACTCGTAATGCGACTGATGAGACCTTATTTATTGAAAGGGCATTGGCTCTTCATGGACAATTTTTATAATTCTATTACATTATCAGAAAAACTACTGGATTTGAAAACTCATACAACTGGAACTTTGAGGTCTAATAGGAAAGGGAATCCGAAAGAACTTGTAACTAAGAAAATAAAGAAGGATGAACATTTTTGGGTACGCAAAAATAAAGTTTACGTATCTAAATGGCAAGACAAGAGATCGGTTCTCATGGTGACGACTGGAAATCATCCCAAAATTATAGAAGTTTCCAACAAACGTGGACAGAAACGTATGAAGCCGGAAGAAGTTTCAATTTACAATCAATTTATGTCGGGGATTGATAGAGCCGATCAGATGGTCTCTTATTATTCCACACCTAGAAAGACACTTAGATGGTACAAAAAGGTGTTTTTCCACGTACTCGACCTTGCCGTATGGAACAGTTTCTATCTTTACAAAAAACACTTCAAAAATGGCAACAAAGCTTACGAATTCAAAACTTTTCGAGAAAACTTGATAAAAGCATTCATAAAATTGCCTCCCAATCTGAAGCCCGAGATGATGGTTAATAGAAATAATAAATTTGACAACCGTCTAAAAGAGAGAGGTAACTTCGTACAATCTGAAAATGTTGAAAATAATGGACACTGGCCTGAGAAGATTCCACTAAGGCAAAACTCAAAAAAAACTACCTATTGTATGAAATGTAAGATGTGTTCAAAGAAGAAGATTAGGAGAGAGACTAGTCTTAGATGTAAGGGTTGTGAGGAAAAACCAGCACTTTGTGCGGTTTGTTTCGAAGAATGGCATAGCCAGCCAAAATAACTTTCTAAGACTGAATTTTGATTCCGTTATTACGTTTTTTATTTGGATTGTACTGTTGATCTTGATTTGCTTTACTAGCTGATATCTTGTGCCTTTAGTAGATTAAGCAATTATTAATCTAAGACTTTTCATAGTGAGAATATATTAAATTTATACTTACAAACCATTATGCTTAGAATAACTTTGAAGTTAACGTGATTATGTTTAGAATACTTAACTTTGTTTCAATTAAGAAGAATTAGATTTTGTTACTTTTTTATAATTGGACAACTTGATCTCAGAATGGGCCATTCTTATTTTGTTGTTATATTCTGGAATAATACAATTTTACTCCAAAATAACTGTTTTATTACCTTTCTAAAAGAAAATGATGTCTTTCATATTGACGTGTATCAACGTTGTGGATTTAGTTACGATACTTTGAGTGTTGAATGCGACGCGACGTTTATTATCGTCAGCGTGATAAGACGTTGTTTACTTACAAATACGATTTTTATTTATTATTTGTGACGCTACGTCCCTGAACGGCAACGTGATAAGACGTTGTTCTTTCGTACAGATGACAATTACATATTATTCATGACGCAACGTCTATGAACGGCGACGTGATGAGACGTTGATCCCTTGTACATATGACAATTATATATTGTTCATGACGCAACGTCTATAAACGGCGACGTGATGAGACGTTGATCTCTTGTACATATGACAATTATATATTGTTCATGACGCAACGTCTATGAACGGCGACGTGATTAGACGTTGTTCTCTTACAGAATATAATATTACGCATTGTTCAAGACGCAACGTTTAAGAACGTTGACGGGAACAGACGTTGTGTCCAAATTGTATGCAGTTTTATTGACCGTATATGGAACAACGTCAACTGACGTCGACGTCTATTGACGTTGTGTTTTATCTTATAAGATTCTAGGATACTTGAAAAGCAGAACGTTTGTGAACGTATGTCCATTTTGTATGAGAAAATATTGTGTCATATCGTGTGCACCTCACGAGAGCGGCGCGGGCCCGAACGTGTTAAGATATATAAATAAATAATGAAAAATAACTAAGACTTTAATTTTTCAAAACATACCTCTAATATAAAAGCATTTCTATGTTGTAAATATAATTACGATTTAATGTTATGCATATACTTACAATCAATATTAAGTACCTACATTTAATATTTTTGTAAAACAATTTTTGTGCCTGACAGTACATTTGATCAAAAATTACTTTGAATTAAATTAATCGAATCGGGGGCGTCGGCCACAGGTGCGTCGACCACTGGGGGCCTAAGCCACGGACCCCTTGATGCGCGGGGATGACAAGCCGTAACGGGCGGTGCGTTACGTGGTTCGTGAGCTTGTCCCAAGGCGAGGCGATTACGTTACGATTCCGATTAGTGTGCGTTGCAGTAGGGAGTTTCATACAAAGAATACTGAACGGCTCGAGTTGATACGGTGCCGATCCCTTTCCGATTTGTTACCTTTAGCGTGCTTTCCGAGGCACGGAGGGGTCTCGTTATGTAATTGGTCACCTATCCACGAATCGTCCGCGGCAGCGTCGCTTAACCTTCGATAGACCCCTGGGGCTGTTATTACTTTAGCCACGAGCCCCACTGAACCGTATCTGATGATGAGAACCAAACGGTATGAAAATACGCAAGTTATTATATAATCAGCTTATAAGATTCCCACTGCTGGGACAGGCAGCCCCTACTTTTCCATTGGGTACTCTGGGCAAGTGCCCAGGGCCCCGCGATCTTCGGGGGCCCCGGCCTGCTCTCATAAAAAACATTGTTTGCAGCCACCTTTCCATTCTAAGCACTATTAGTACCTACCCGATTTAATGACAAAATAAGTTATTTGCAGTGCGATTTAGAATAAGTTTCTAGCTACTCAGTTATGAACTATTAGTATGTTTCTCTTACTGTCTCATCTATTCAGGGGCCCCGTGATCCTTATGTGTCCAGGGCCTCCAATAGGCTAAAGACGGCCCTGGACACAGGCTTCCTCTCTGTTAGAGCGAGTGGGCCGTAATCCACCACGCGGGCCCAGTGCAGGTTGGTTAATACAGTGTATTATTAAATTTATAAATCCTCTTTTGTAAGCCTGTCAGTGATTAATAAAATTCCTGCGTAAAATTCCCTGAAAAAATAAAAAAACCGGTCAAGTGTGAGTCGGACTCGCGCACCGAGGGTTCCGTACACATTTGTAGGTATGTAACTAGAAAACGGTTTTCGGGTTTTTTCCTTTACTTGTGCTACATGACATTGCTTCTTGCCAAATTTCATGATTGTAGGTCAACGGGAAGTACCCTATAGGTTTTGATTCCCTTACGAATGTCAAAATATGCGGCATACACGGAACATAAACGCCCGTATCTTTTCATTGCGTTGACTTAGAAGTTTGATTTTTTCACTGCTTCAAGGGATTGCAGCCCTGAGTATTTGATATTAATTTCAACTTGATAAATCCACGCGTTCCTAAGAAAACCCATCGTGTGCGAGTCGGACTCGCACACGAAGGGTTCCGTACCACAAGGCAAAAACGCCGACAAAAACACGTTTGTTGTATGGGAGCCCCCCTTAAATATTCATTCTATTTTGTTTTTAGTATTTGTTGTTATAGCAGCAACAGAAATTTGTGAAAATTTCAACTGTTTAGCTGTCACGGTTCTTGAGATACAGCCTGGTGACAGACAGACGGACGGACAGACGGACAGACAGCGAAGTCTTAGTATTATAGGGTTCCGTTTTTACCCTTTGACTCTTTGGGTACGGAACCATAAAAAAGGGTCTTGACAGTGATCTTATAAGGGTTCCGTTTTACCTTTTGAGGTACGGAACCCTAAAACATGACAGGTTCAATCAAACATGGTGTCACCATTTTGACAGTGTGGCCCAGTGCCACGCACTGACAAGTAACCAAAAAATTCCAAGCAAAAATATTTCGGTTTCAAAAATGGACAATACGAAAATGTTGAACTTCTTCAAAATATTAGTTTTAGTAACACAGATTCACAAAATCTTGTAACGATACAACATGGAAAACGCAGTGAGTGACATTCATTTTAATTTTATTGCATCTTTATTTCATCCGTAGACTGTTTGATTGTGTTGAGAGGATGAATTAAAGACGATTTATTTAATCGTCTTTTAAAAATGAAGAGGGCTACTCTCTAAGCACAAATTCCGTAGTTTTGGCAAAAGCCATCAGAACCACATTTAAACCATCTGCCTTCAAAGCAGGCATCTTCTGGGCACGCTCGTTCCATCATAGACCTCATCCATCTTCTGGGCACGCTCGATCCATCGAACCTCATCCATCTTCTGGGCACGCTCGTTCCATCGAACCTCATCCATTCTCTGGGCACGCTCGTACCATCGAACCTCACCCATCTTCTGGGCACGCTCGTTCCATCATAGACCTCACCCATCTTCTGGGCACGCTCGTTCCATCATAGACCTCATCCATCTTCTGGGCACGCTCGTTCCATCATAGACCTCATCCATCTTCTGGGCACGCTCGATCCATCGAACCTCATCCATCTTCTGGGCACGCTCGTACCATCGAACCTCACCCATCTTCTGGGCACGCTCGTTCCATCATAGACCTCACCCATCTTCTGGGCACGCTCGTTCCATCATAGACCTCATCCATCTTCTGGGCACGCTCGTTCCATCATAGACCTCATCCATCTTCTAGGCACGCTCGTACCATCGAACCTCACCCATCTTCTGGGCACGCTCGTTCCATCATAGACCTCACCCATCTTCTGGGCACGCTCGTTCCATCATAGACCTCATCCATCTTCTGGGCACGCTCGTTCCATCATAGACCTCATCCATCTTCTGGGCACGCTCGTTCCATCAAAGCTCATCCATCTTCTGGGCACGCTCGTTCCATCGAACCTCATCCATGTTCCGGGGACGCTCGTTCCATCATAGACTTCATCCATATTCTGGGCACGCTCTTTCCATCATAGACCTCATCCATCTTCTGGGCACGCTCGTTCCATCATAGACCTCATCCATCTTCTAGGCACGCTAGTTCCATCGAACCTCATCCATCTTCTGGGCACGCTCGTTCCATCATAGACCTCATCCATCTACTGGGCACGCTCCTTCCATCGAACCTCATCCATCTTCTGGGCACGCTCGTTCCAACGAACCTCATCCATCTTCTGAGCATGTTCGTTCCATCATAGACCTCATCCATCTTCTGGGCACGCTCGTTCCATCATAGACCTTATCCATCTTCTGGGCACGCTCGTTCCATCATAGACCTTATCCATCTTCTGGGCACGCTCGTTCCATCGAACCTCATCCATCTTCTGGGCACGCTCGTTCCACCATAGACCTCATCCATCTTCTGGGCACGCTCGTTCCATCATAGACCTTATCCATCTTCTGGGCACGCTCGTTCCATCGAACCTCATCCATCTTCTGGGCACGCTCGTTCCATCGAAGCTCATCTATCTTCTGGGCACGCTCGTTCCATCATAGACCTTATCCATCTTCTGGGCATGCTTGTTCCATCATAGACCTCATCCATCGCTTTCCATCAGGCGTGATCGAGGTCTTTTAGCAATAACAAAAAAAAAGCTACGGGTGTTTCCTACTGCGTGTTACTTGATGATCTATGATTAGTTTGGGTCCCGAACTAAGAATGGATGAACACACGATAAGGCAGATGCCCTTACTCTCGACTATTGGCCTAGCTAGGGATTTTGTCTAGGGGAGGCAGCCGTCCAGCTACAGATCTAACCACAGTCATCATAAAAAGCTCCTCGTAATAAATAATCCCACCAAAAAATGTCACGTAAAGCAGGTTGTCAAGACTTTAACGCTTTCACTGTTAGAAAGTTATCACATCGAATGTAGAGCCGGGCTCCTAACTCTACCAGGGGCCACTTTGAGAATCATAAAAGTATAACTTTATTCATTATAATGGACAGTTAACAGTTAAGTTAATCGTATCAAATCCCATTGGTGAAGGATTTTTCAGTTTTATTTTTTTTGTCTGTGCTAAAATACCAATCAATCCAATTCAAATCCAATCCCAATCTCTTTGATTATCAGCAGCGAAAAAAAGAAAAAAACACGGACTGTCTTCGCCATATTATCGCCTTTTATGATTCTGCCAAAGTGGCCTTTTTAGGTTTCCTTGCTCTAACTCTACAAACCTTACATCTTGTTCAAAATGTACGGCTCTAATGAAAATTGACTAAACAGTAAGTAATTCCTCAATACTGACGATTTTCCTAAGATGGATGGACAAGGAAGTTTCTAGGGTAGGCATTGCCCACCCTTGCCCCCCCAGCTACGCCCAAGCTCTCGACGTGCTCAGCTGTTAATCGGGAGTAGGTTGCACTCCAAAGTGTCGATCAACTTACGGACGGATCCGTATCTATGTTGACGGAGTAAGAGAGTGGGCCAAAAGATGTGAGTGGAAACGCCAGGACAGGGACGGCCTAGACGGAACCACTGACCTTACTGGTGCAGTTCTTCAGAATGATCATTTCAGACACTAATCTACATGGTCCTCAAAGATTATGTCCGGATTTTTATATACACATTGACATTGATGAATTTTATTTAGACAATGACATGAATATTTACTTTGTAAAACATTTTTTTTTTCCTCTTCATTTAATTATTGTGAATGTGAGGACTATGTGCGTCATTTTATTTTTTCTCTGTTTTCCTTCTTAGTTTTAATCATGATCTGGCAGTTTGAGTAATTTACGCGGCCTACCCAAATGTCCTTTCTTTGGTATTGTTCGTCGAATCGTTGAGCTCCTCAATTTCTGAGTCGAGCTGCATGATTTTTGACAAATGCGTGCACTGATTGGACAGGTCCGCTCAATCTGTGTGGTTCTTTCCTCAAAAGA
The DNA here is from genome assembly GCA_916614155.1 of Mesoligia furuncula. NCBI lineage: Eukaryota > Metazoa > Arthropoda > Insecta > Lepidoptera > Noctuidae > Mesoligia > Mesoligia furuncula. The sequence goes on along the minus strand of OU744820.1, from coordinate 12,620,217 downwards.
CCATTTCAGACATCAATCTACATGGTCTTCACACGATCTGACCAAGATTTTGTCTGGACTTTAAAAGAGACTGTGACCTCTGAGTTTGTTTCGGCCTTTCTTCTCAGAGTAGTCAAATAGGAAACGCCGACCACATCTAGTTTAAAAAATATGATGACGTGTAAAAGTGTTTGTAAAAACCTACTTACAGAAAATAAATCATTTATCATTTAATGACCAGCATAGCTATCCACAACTACTCGATACGCTTCCGTACAGTATCGAACAGCAATCAATGTTATTAGTAGGAGTCCTCTAAACGCTGTTTACAAGTCCACAACCCGAAAATTTTGTCAGTTTTAATCATATATAGACGACCGCTATGCTAGATGGACCCGCTCTTGACCCCGATTACGCCTGATGGAAAGCGATGGATGAGATCTATGATGTAACGAGCGTGCCCAGAAGATGCCTAAGCCTTAGGCATCTTTTTCTTTTTTGAGGATGGGAAATCATCAAATGACCCCTCCCGCTCTGGGTGGAGCGGAAGGGAGTGTCAGTATCTTACTGACTAAAACCCGCCCGTGTTCCTTCGTTAGCCCTTTATGTTCCGGGGCAGCGGTAACCCTTTCGGACAATCCCGCTGACCCGGCAGGCTTCGGCCCTAACAGGCCCCTTCATTGATGCTGACATCTCTTTGAGGCGCGCGTGGAACACGTACGCGCCGTTCGGCAAGGGTCTGGTCCTGATCGGACGGTGAGCTACACCCGCGGGCCCGCGCCTACGGTGGCCGGGAGTTGTCACGCGGCTCCCGACGTCTGCGGCGGCGGCTGGGACGAGAGGCTCTTTCCCTTAGCCATCTCGCCACCTCCTTCGCTAGCATGACTTCTTCGCGGAAGGAGGTGACTGCCTCCCACTCCGTCTTGCTCCGGACCATGGCTTGAACTAGGGCCGGACGCGAGAGGTCCGTCCGACATCTTCTGGGCACGCTGACCAAAAAGCTAGAAAAACTTTTAGGTGGTGCAAAATCTTAAAGTGGTGCCCCTCTATGTACCATGTTCCTATGTTATATGCATATGCAGTTGTTTACACGGATTAATCGGATATTACCTACATAGACTATCTGTGCCCGCGACTTCGTTCGCATGTACTTAGATCTATATCAGCCTGTAATAAAACGCAACGTAACTCCAGTTTGTCTGTTCGTAAGTATGACTTAACAAATTATCGGATTGTACTTACATAGATTAGATAAATATAGATAATGTAAAAAATATTTGTCATGTATTGTATCTGCGTGACGAGCGAAATCTGACGAGCGTCGAGCATGACTAGCAGTTGTCCATTTCGCATTAAAAAAATGTTGCCCTGCTGAGATAACAAATAGTAAAGATTATAATAACAATCAGTAATTTAGTTGACGACTTTTATTTACACAGCAGGCCCTAGGTGGTTACTTTTCTAGCTTTTGCGCTAACAAATTTCTAAATTAGGAAATCTATATAAAAAACTGGCCAAGTGCGAGTCGGACTCGCACACGAAGGGTTCCGTACCACAAGGCAAAAACGCCGAAAAAACATGTTTGTTGTATGGGAGCCCCCCTTAAATATTTATTTTATTTTAATTTTATTATTTATTATTAAAGTTAAAATACAACTGAGTATTTTGTGAATATTTCAAGTGCCTACCTGTTGCCATTTTTGATATCGAGCAAAAAAGGGCAAAAAAATCGCGTTTGTTGTATGGGAGCCCCCCTTAAATATTTATTTTATTTTGTTTTTAGTATTTGTTGTTATAGCGGCAACAAAAATACATCATCTGTGAAAATTTCAACTGTCTAGCTATCGCGGTTCTTGAGATACAGCCTGGTGACAGACAGACAGACAGACGGACAGACGGACAGACGGACAGACGCACAGACGGACAGACGGACAGACAGCGAAGTCTTAGTAATAGGGACCCGTTTTTACCCTTTGGGTACGGAACCCTAATAAAAACAAAAGTCCCGAGACTGACTGACTGATTGATTGACTGACTCATCAACGCCTAGCCCAAACCCTTGGACCTAGAGAGCTGAAATTTTGCACAGAGGTTCCCTTTATAATGTAGACAAGGAATAAGGAAGGATTTTTTGAAATTCAACCCCTAAGGGAGTTAAGTAGGGGATGAAATTTTGTATGAACAATCTTATTCATTTAGTTAATAAACATGAAACTTTCCACGAATTCTGATCTAGGTAATTTATAAAGTTTGTCATTTTTTGTTTTTCTAAACTACCACCAAAAGGGGGACTAAATTGGGGGGTGTCAGAATTTGTATAGAAGAATTTTAACACGAAACTCGGTATTTATACTTAGACCAAAAATCTATATACATACATAGGTATATAAAATTCAAAATCCTGACTGACGGATACTATCAACGCACAGTCTAAACCGCTGGTCCTAGAGACATGAAATTTGGAGAGTGCGTTCTTTGTGAAGAGTATAGGTACCTATAAGGTATCCACTAAGAAAAGGTTTTTCGAAATTCCACCCCTAAGAGGGTGAATGGGGAGAAGGTGAAATTTCACGCGGACGAAGTCGCGGGCAGAAGCTAGTTCATAATAATTTAGCTGTTGGGCAATTGTATTTTCTATGGACACAATTTCAAGTGCTGACTGTCTTACCTGACACATAGTGGAATATGTCATTTCCCGGGATGCAATCTATCTCTCTGCCAAATTTTATCGAAATCGGTTCAGGACACACTTTCGCAATGCTTAAGAAATTATAAATTCGAAAGTAACTAACTCTGTCTGTTACCTTTAGTTAATAGTTATAGTTTGAGTCCCGGGAAAGGACATAGGATAGTTTTTATCCAGATATTCCCACAGAATCGAAACTGCTACTTAATATATATATAGATTGTAATTCACTATTACAGATGAGGATATATCTTAAGCACTAAAACCGGTGCTCGCCCAGGATCCTATGATGCAAGAATGCTGCATTCTATCAGGATTGTTTCAATCCATTTGCCCCTGCTGCTGTCATGATGACTTTGATGACTAGAACGAGGAATCTGGTGCCACTATCAACATTCATCATTTACTGCAACTGGATAAAAGGACCTTTCTGTACCTAGAAGGCTCTTAGGTAAATAATAACAGCCGCACAGGTCGATCGATGGGGCTTACAGGACATAAACACAAAAAACGCAAGTTTTAGAAACAATAAAAGTATATGATCGAATACAGGTAAACAAAATCAGAAAAAATTATGATATTCTTCAGGATATATGGTTGTATTATGTTTTCAACACACTATTTACCGAGCATATATACATATATTATATCCTGAAGAATCACACTAATATTATAAAGGTGAAAGTTTGTGAGTGTGTGTGTTTGTTACTTCTTCACGCTCAAACGGCTGAACCAATGTTGATAAAATTTTGTATGGAGGTAGATATTCCTACGCGATCGACACTTATGCGGGTGAAACCGCGGGGCGCAGCTAGTATCATATATTTTTCTGATTTGTTACTGTATAGTCGATCATAGACTTTTATTGCTTCTAAAACTTGCGTTTTTTTGCGTTTAGGTCCTGTAATCCCCTTAAGATATCTATTCCCATTACGTCATCTGTACCCGCCGTCGTCTTTCGCTAGCTAAATAAATTTGACCGGATGGGACGGCAATCCGACACGACCGGGGAGAGTTCGGGCGCAGGACCAAAGGCCCGTCCCGTTGGACTATGAGAGTAAGAGAGTAAAGGAACAGAGAGTGCACCAGTGTTTGCGCACACACTTGTGCACTATAATATCTCCTGCGTACCTGGCTAATCTCCATTGAGATTGGCCACCGTGACAGAAAACGGTCGGGGAGGCTATATATTATTTAAATTTGACCCTGTATTGTATACAGGGTGAATTTTCCGAGTGGGTGTGGATGGCCAAATCCTAAACTATGAGGAATAGCGAAAAGTACTCAAAGGAGTCGCGGGCTCGATTTTTATGAAAACTAAAACTGCATTGGATTTTTGAAAAATCAATATTTGTATCCACGAATCGGACCCCGTTGATTTTGAAAAAAAACACTATTAAGTATTACACCATTCGATAGAGTCGCTAATAAGGATCGAATTCTGGAAAGTAATGATGTGACATACGGCAATAATACAGTATATTTTTTTTTTACAAAATCAATGGGTTCGATTCCGGGCTAGAAATATTGATTTTTCAAAAATCCATCGACGCAGTTTTACTTTTTATCAAAATCGAGCCCACGACTCCTTTGAGTACTTTTCGATATTCCTCATAGTTTCGGATTTGATCATCCACGCCCACTTGGAAAATTCACCCTGTATGCTGTGTGTCCGTGGGGCCCGTGGCTAAATAATAACAGCCGCACATGTCGATAGATCAGGTTAAGCTACGCTTACCGCGGTTGGTCTGTGGATGGGTGACCATCTTTACATACCGTAACCCCTCCGCGCCTCGGAAAGCAGGTCCCGGCTGTTATTTGTGGATCTTTGACAGTCGTTACGGGTAGTCAGAAGCCTGAAAGTCTGACAACCAGTCTTATCAAGGGGTATCGTATTACCCAGTAATTGGGTTGTGGAGGTCAGATAGGCAGTCGCTCCATGTAAAATACTGGTATTCAGCTGCATCCGGTTAGACTGGAAGGCGACCCCAACTATGATGGGAAAAGGCTAGGCAGATGATGATGCTGTGTGTCTTCTATTCATCCATTAATACCCAAAATATCAACCTTCACCTAGGGAGATCCGAGATCTAACGCAGCATAGCACGGTGTTCAGCCAGGATACTATGATGCAAGATTGCGGTGTAAGGGGCTTCTTCCGATCCTTGTGCTCCAGCTGCTGCTGCTGCCCTGATGATTATGATGACTAAAACGAACGCAACCATCTCATACCTAACGACTGGATAAGAGATGTCATAGTAAGTCCTTTTATCTTCTCCTATCGCAATAAGATTCGGCGGATGACACACTACAACGCGCCACGCTGACACACACACTGCACAAATAGTTTTTTTGTTGCTATTTCTTTGTAAATTTTGCAATTAAGTCGTTACTAAGCCGTAAACCATCTTTTGGATGTCTAAGGGCTGATTTTTCAATCATCTGATAACTTTATTCGAGGAATAATTTTGAAATTTTGACAGTTATTTCATATAAAAACTGTCAAACGTCAATTTTATTCCTGGAATAAAAGTTATCTGGCGATGGAAAAATCAGCCCTAAGAGATTATTAAAGGAGCTGGATAGTGGCCTATTGACAGCTGCCTAAGCCAATGTACAGCTCTTAAACCGCTCTACGGATTTCGATCAAAGGAGATGGCTAAATGACTGCCCCAAGCATGTATAGTAATCTCACATTAACTAGTAATATTTAAATATTCATTCATTAATTATTTAGTGTTTAATAATTTCCAAGAACTTTCGTGAATTATTAAACATAAAAAAGTATCTCAGTTGCTTTTTTTGATTGACATGATAAGTTCAAGGGGAAATAATACAGTACTGTAAGCTTGGGAGGAGTCATATCGCTGTTCAGAATGTCAAATCGAAACTCGGTTTTTGATAACAGGTATCAAAACGATTTATTTTCTGAAACTAAGAAATGGCAATCAAAGTTTTCGACGGGAATCGATGGCGCTCAGTTCCGTGTCCTGTTTAGTTGCTTGTCACAGGGTTTTGATTCGGAAAATGGGGTTTTTTTAAAGTGACAATCGAATATACTCAATTCCACTTTTTTCTACTTAATCAAAATCAAATAAAAATAACTGAAAGCTTCGGAATATGCTTCTTTGTTTAATCTTACTACCTATTTTGTGTCGAAAAATATTAACTGAATAGTGGTCGACAAAAACTAATTCTATTTGTATCTTTCAACCCTTTCGATTATTTTATCGATTCTGTTCCACCCGACCGACCGCGACGTTCAATCTCATCTCTATGAAAAAAACTAACGTCAGATGTCAGACGTCGTTTTTTAAGACTATACGAATAAATAGATAGGTAAATCGCATTTTTGTTGTTTTATTTCAATATCTTTTATGCCCTTGGTTAGTCAGTGCGTTAATTATCTACTTTAGGCAGAATTGTTAACCTACCTACCTCAATACAGAAATTACAAATATTTGGCTCGGTTAATCTTTAAGATCTTTTTCAAATACGTTCATTATTTCAACCATAATGTTATTTACATTGTCTGTGAATACTGTCTTTATTTTAACTAATTTGGATATGTAGTTTAGGTTTTACGACAGAATACTTATATTATTATGATTTTAGTGGAGATTATCTATCGTAAGTCCGTTTTATCAAGTTTTTTTGGTGCAATAACTCCTTTGTAGATATTTACTTCAAGTACCTTAGTCCAAAATCGCCAATGAAAAACACTAATCAATAAAAATCGTCGCAGACACGTTAAAACGCCTGGATAAAAGTGCATAGCAATGTCATCGTTTGAAGTTTTTGTACCTTTATCATAGGAGTTACGCGATTTTATTTTCAGGAATGTGCAGATATGAAAAGTTCCTGAACCTTTTTAATTACAAAATACTAATTTGCAGCTATTCAGCATTATATATTGCTAGGAACCATGTCTATACATGCATTTTCATTGCGGGATCAGTCGTCCATACTTCAGTTTAGCCATGTCCTTTGGCAGAGAGATAGATTGCATCCCGGGGAAAGACATATGATAGTTTTTATCCCGATATTCCCACGGAATCGACACTTATGCTGGTGAAACCTTGGGGCGCTGCTAGTTATCCATACTAATATTATATAAGTACATACAACACAACATAACGCACCTACGGTGCAAAAACGTCACTTATGCAATTTTTCAAAATTGATCTGAGTATGAGAAAAAGTAGCTTATGTACCCGTTTAACTGGTGAGTAATTGTCATTTGTGTAGTGCGTATATTTTCCGCTAGAGGGCAGTTGTGTCGTTATTGTTTAGTCAAGAAGAACTATACATTTTATTAGGATGACGAATTTTCAAACGCTTCTCCTGAACAATTACATAATTTGCATTAGTGACGTTTTTGCACCGTAGGTACGATAAGCTAAATATCTTAGCAGCTCGGCCAACTCGATTACTTGTAAGATTTCTGTCAAAAGGTAGGTTATAATAATAAGTATCCATACTAAATACTACTTAATAATATTATAAATTCGAAAGTAACTCTGTCTGTCTGTCTGTATGTTACCTCTTCACGCTTAAACCGCTGTACGGATTTCGATAAAATTTGGCAGAGAGAAAGATTGCATGACAAGCTGGTAGATTTTTCCGAGACAATGCCGGGCCGCTTACGCCGTTACTGCACTGGAGCGGTGCGGTATAATGATTGATGACCTTATGACGTTGGTCCCGGCAACATCCGTGACATCCGTGCCTCTTTGACAGGCGTCATAAGGTTGTTAGTTTAACAACCAGTCTTAGCATCGTTTTACCCAGTAACTGGGTTGTAGAGGTCAGATAATCAGTCATCAGAGCATTCTACAACTGTTACTAGAAGTCCGGCCCACATAAAAAAAACACATTTCAATTTCAAATTTCAAGTCTGTCAAAAGACTACGAGCTTTGTAAATGCAGAGTGAACTGTAATTTGACGTATTCTTTCCAGGACGTGATCAATAGTGTGTCCCATTTGCAACAGCGTGTGTTTTATGTATCTACGCGACAAGTCAACCGTGACCAACGAACGAATAAACCGTAGGTAAGTCATGTTATAAACACTCAAAAGCATCTAGACAGTTTCCGTGCCGAATATAGAACACCAATCAATGTAATCAAAAGAGTTCTCTATGTGAAAGTCAAGGCATGGCGTATAACAGGTAAAATTTAAGTACAATAATTCTATGAGAGGTTTTTCTTTTGAGTATTAAAAAAAAAACATAGTTTACAAGAACCCTGAAGATGGCGTTGAACTGACTACGTTACTAGGTGCCAAAGTCAAAACGCTTGGCAAATAAAACATTGCGTCACGTCATATAAGCTTTTTATGTAACAGTTTCGTTTGCTTTCGTTTTACGATCTCAAAATTACATCCAAGTGAATTAATAAAAAAATTATGTGACGTTCCGTTCCTTGCAGTAACTTACCAAGTTCAGCGCCATCTATCCAGCGACTAGGGAAGCGTTAAAAAAAAAGAAAAAGAAAATCCCTCATTGAATTGAACTTTACAAGGCTGTTCAGAAATCCAAAAATTAAATCTCAGACCAAATAAAAAGAAGACATAGCGCTGTGAACAATACAGTGAAGCATGCAAAATTGACACCTCCGCTGTGTGCATACACGGTCACACGCACACATTAACAACCATTTACAATCAAACTACACCTCACTATGTGCACACTTGTTTACGAAACCGGCTTCACTTTACTGTTGACAGCCGTCTGTCTTTTTAAATCAAATGGACGACCGACATTTTTTTTTTTACCAAGCAAATTCTACCTTTGTCGACCGTTTCATGTTCATCTCTAAATACTTTTCTACCTCTTTAGATACCTAGCTGAATAAATGAAGATGTCTTTCCCGTAATGTGTACCTACGTCCGAAGCGCATGAATTTACGCCTAGGCTGTATGAAGTGCTTACTTGTTGCAAATGGGTCACACTATCACGTCCTGGAAGGAATACATCAAATTACTGGTCAGCCTGTGTACGGACTTCCTTTCTCTGATGCTATCTTTTCTCGTCTTAGCGATCATCACCATCTTTATGCAATTTTTATTTATATTTAGCTGGCGCAGCATTATCTTCTTTGTTTATACGTCTCTATCAGCTGTCTTTTCATTATGGAGCCTGTACTTAATGCTTGACGTGGTTTACTTAATGCTAACCGGAGTAATTCCCCTGTAGATACTAATTATTTTAACTTATTGCTTTGTCGCAGTCCATTTAATCTCAAATTATAGCAACACCAAGCGTGTATCTTTGGTCCTTATTTCAGGGAACACCAGGAAAATCACGGGATTTTCCCAATTTTTTTTTGAGTTGGTAACCCTGAACATAGGATGGCCTTTCTTCTGTAATTTCCCCAATACTTTTATCATTTTTAGTATAGCCTGGTATGTAACCTGGGAATTGTGATGACTCTTCTGTAAAAACCACTAATGAATAATGATGTTTTTGTAATAAAATTATCCTAACACTCATGTTAAAATTATTTATAAATTACTAAAAAATCGTATTGTGAACATAATACATATTAGATACACATTGCCCAGTCATAGTTTTAGAAAATAATGCCCTTTTCTTCGCACTGGATGTCTGCAAGTCGAGAACAAGGATTTACATATTATTATTCAAAACCTAAGTGTTGAGAAAGAGGTGTTTTCTGCGTGACCCCCTCTGAGAAAACACGCCTGAACCCAGAAGAGCCCTTTTTGAAGGCATCATAATTTAATAGAAAAGGGCTTGTGTTCATCCACTGTGCGATTTGTAATTTTCGAAATCAACAACATAACAGTATTATGTAAGTTTTTTTAAAAATGTACCTATTATTTAAGCTTTCGTTTAGGAAACAAACATGTTAGAAATTATGTAGATGATGTTGTTTTATTTTATAAGGACGTTTACCCGTGATTTCTCCATGCAAAATAGATATTATATGCCAACTTTCCTGGTGAACGATAAAACTGTGTTTACAGGTGTAACGGTGTTTCATTTTTCTATTAAAAGACTAAAGTGACCCGCAGACGTTGTCCAACAATAGTTAATACAAAAATCCCATAGAAAAAACATTCAGGTTTTCCCGAATCTTTCAATGTTTCGAGTTACTTTAGAAAAAAATAGTTTTTCCATAAAAACCTAATATGGACTATTACGAACATTTTAGAACCAAAAATATCCAAGTCAATTCAGCCGTTCTCAAGTGATGCGCTTATATACCAAAACGTAATTTTTTTTATTTATGGATTCTTTTTAACTGTCTTTAGCTTCTATTCTTGCACTGGCAACACTGCAAGTAACTGTCAAAAATAAAATGCTGTCTGCTGCTGTCATGAAGCCCATTTACCATTTATATCTGACATTTAAATTCACGTGTTTACCTCGCTGAAATGCAGATAAATACCGAAAATAAAATAAACTAAATAAGATTTAACCATGTTGTTAATAGAAGACAAGGAGATTGACGTATTCGTCGCCAGTAGGATAGGTTCTTTTAAGCGTAAGTACAGTTTTTCATATATTATCCATCAATATTTAGGTCGATTTGTTTTGGTTCACAAAAATTATCGTTTATTTAAAAGTTCTGTTAAAGAAGGGATTTCTATTTGTTTTGCACAATATTTTCCTAATTTATATGTATAATATTCAGCCCATTAACGGCCTCCGATGAGTAAATTCTTAGAAAAGAGGTTATTAATATGTAAACACCACGCCTTGTTACTTGGAAACGGTGTAAACCTCAGTAAAAAAACTGATTCCTGCTGATAACAAATCCCGTAGGCCTGTGTGGCATAGTTTTATTTTATTTACTTAATTTATTGCACCATGTACTCAAAGTTCAAACTCAAACTCAAAGCATTTATTTCAATTAAACCTTGTACAGGCACTTTTGAATTGTCAAAATTAAATAGTCTGTCAGTAAGTTGAAGCTAGATGCCCATTCCAAGTCCAACACGTAGATCTCTATGGAGAAGAACGGGCAAGAAACTCCATGGACACTCTTTTAAATCAAGATATTACAAAATCCTGGGTACATTATTCTTGTTGCTTCTATATGTGAGAACAATGTAAAAAAGACGCAAATGAAGAAACGAATTCCAGACTAAGACTTAGCTTATTTCATGAGTAGGTACATGACCCTGTTAGAGCGCACCGGCGCGACGGCGCAAGAAGTTAACTTATAATATTGCTCATTATGTTAACTTATAATATATACATTTGTATAGATCGAGAACTTTTACTGACTATAGAGTCTAAGGATATGTTCCATTGTCTATCTTCTTTATGCATAAAATCACTAACATAATCACTAACATGGTGCTTAGGGTAATGGAGCTATAAATGTGGATCTTTTTACCTTACAACCTGTAAGTACACAACAAAAAGTTTCTGCACAAGACAATTTATCAAAATTTTATATCTATCCACACAACTGGCAAAAAACTGGCCAAGTGCGAGTCGGAATCGCACACGAAAAGTTCCATACCACAAGGCAAAAACGCCGAAAAAAACACGTTTGTTTTATGGGGGTTCCCATACAACAAACGTGTTTTTTTTCGGCGTCTAGCTATCGCGGTTCTTGAGATTGAGCCTGGTGACAGACGGACGGACAGACAGGCGAAGTCTGGGTACGGAACCCTAAAAAGAAACAATTTCAAAATATTTTATTTCATATAAACCTACATGGGCACTTGTGAAACGTCAGAAGCCAGGTACACTGTTCCAATTGGTGGTTTCCTATGGAAAAGAGCCGGCAAGAAACTCTAACCATAGTTACTTGTTGGCTCTTTTAAAAAAATAACTGGCTTTTACAATGTTATCAAGCTACACAGTGTTAATAGGTTTGGGAGGATAGAGCAGGCCTGTCAATAAGTACCGGTATAGACAGATTTTAAATTTTAACCGACAAAAAAATGGAGGAGGTTCTCAAGTTGACGCATATATTTTTGTGTTCTATGTTTTCAGACATAAAATACCACACTGACACTACGAAGAACAGTAAAAAGAACATAGAGAACCTCGTGGACATAAAGACATTGGAAAAGGATGAGGGTATCACGAGGCTGGAGTGGGGAAATGAAGAGCAGACAGAAATACTGATTGGGAGGAAGAATCAACAGGTAACACTTGTTAAAATTGAATGATTCCTAAAAACTCTTCCAATAAGTTCTAAAAATACAGTTTTTATCAGATCTATTTAAAAAAAATACAATAAAAAAATGGTAAAATACTGGTATTCAGCTGCATCCTGTTAGACTGGAAGCTGACCCCAACATAGTTGGGAAAAGGCTAGGCAGTAGGCAGATGATGATGATCTATTCAAAAAGAACTAGTGTATTCTTCGTAAACTGGGACTAAAATAGCTCTTTAGGACTAAAACTGATTTGAATTTGGAATGTTGATATTATTAGTAAAAGTTCCAATCACCAAAGAGATCAATCACGAACATTGTATGAATAATTAATAGGCTGTATGATAAAGTAAAACGCGCGAAGCCAATTTCTCCCTTGGCAAACAATCTAAGTATTCTTTTTTCGCTTTTTACTTGTACACACAAATTCGTTTTGGAACCCAGGAAAAGGCTTTACTTTGTGTAATTAATTCATCAACACTGCTCTCAAAAACGGTGAAAGAAAATATCCTGAGGAAACCGGCTTGTCCTAGAACCAAAAATTCGAAAACTGGGCCTGTGTGGTGGATTACATCCCACTCCCTCTCAATAGAAAGGTGGCCTGCGTCCCAGTAGTGGGAACAATCATCATTTCAGCCGAAAGACGTCCACTGCTGGACATAGGCCTCCCCCAAGCACCTCCACTTCGACCGGTTCTGTGCTTCTCGCATCCAACGGGTTCTTGCGGCCTTCACAAGGTCGTCGGACCACCTTGTGGGAGGCCTTCCAACGCTACGTCTTCCGGTACGCGGTCGCCACTCCAGAACCTTTCGGCCCCATCGGCCATGTGTTCTGCGAGCAATGTGCCCTGCCCACTGCCACTCAAGTTTGGCAATTCTTCGGGCTATGTCGGTTACCTTGGTTCTGCTGCGGATCTCCTCATTGATTAGTGGGAACATTATAAGCTAATTATGCGTAACAAAATTCCCGAACATTTATGTCTTAATACATGTTCGAAATGGCGGCGATAAAGTACGGTACGGCCCGCCCTTAGTATGCATTGGTTCATAGAAAATGTACGAGAGAAGAGAAATTACCCTTGTTAAATAAATATTCGAGTTTAGCTACACGACTACTAACAAATGCGTGCTTTGACTGGACGAGCCCACTCAATCTGTGTGGTTCTTTCCTCAAAAGACCATTTCAGACACCAATCTACATGGTCTTTACATGACATGATCCGACTAAGATTATGTCTGGACTTTAAAGAGACTGTGACCTCTGAGTTCGTTTCGGCCTAACTTCTCAGAATAGTCAGATAGGAAACGCAGACCTCGTCTAGTTTTAAAAATATTATTGACGTGTAAAAGTGTTTGTACAAACCTGATGATGATGGGACTCCCTTTTCCGCACTTAGACTCTCATTCGGTCCGTTGTGCGTGGGGATTCTGGCTAATAGAGCCAGCCTAGCTCCGCCCAAAAGCACAGAAGCTTCCTGGGAGCTTCACAGGCTTCGCGGAACGATCTCATTGTTCCGAGGATTTCTGCACGTTGAGAAGCCACGGCCTCGCATTCCAGGATGACGTGGGCGGCTGATTCCTCGGCGTCAACGCAGGCCCTGCAAAGGGGGCTGTCTGTGGCGCCGATGTTGAATAGATGTTTGTTAAGGAGGTTGTGGCCCGTGATTGAACCTATTATTATTGTACAAACCTGCTTACAGAAATAAAATCATTTATCATTCACAGATACAAATCTACAACACACTGAGTGGCTTCACAAAGTCCTACACCGCAGACTTCGCCCCCGGTGAGGTGGTGGGGCTCGGGCGCTGCAAGCGGAAGCTCCTGGCTGCCGTGTCCAGCGGCGTGGTGAAGATATGGAGCAAAAAGACGGAGGAGATGGTGAACGTTGGCAAGGTGGACCGGATGAGGCTCTGCGCTGATGATAACACAGTTTTTGGTACAGGTATGTGTTGAGTTCAGGGACTTGAAAACAAAATGAATTTCATTGCGTTACCACTAATGTTATCGTATAACCAATATATTAACCAATAGGAAAATTGGACAGAAGAGGAGTGGAGATTTAATATTCCTCCGTTTCTCCGCTCCGCTGCCTCGCCCCGCTCTGGTGGAGAGGCAGCCTAAAACACCATGGCGTTGGACAGGGATACAAGTCTATAATTTTATAAACTTTATAATGGTCACTCCATTGTGAGTTTTTGACAGAATTACCAAACAAAGTCTGTTTCTCCCTCTTTCTCTCTCTCCCTCCCTCTCTTCCTCTCTGTCTCTCTTTCTCTCTCTCTCCCTGTCTCCCTCCCTCCCTCCCTCCCTCTCTTTCTCTCTCTCTATCAGCGGTCGCCGAGGCGGCTCGGTGCTCTGTAAGGTAAACCTATTGTCTCATCATTTGACAGCCCCGTTGATCTCGTGGTCGCAAGCGCTACTGCAGAACATCAGTTCCTGGGTTCGATTCCCAAGTCGGGCAAACTGTTATTGGGTTTTCCCATCAGCAGTTTGTTAGTGGCAGCCTTTTTTTTTCAGGATGGTAAATCAACAAATGACCCCTCTGAGGAGTGTCAGACTCTTAACCCACCCGTGATCCTTCCTTAGCCCTTTATGTTCCTGGGCAGCGGTAACCCTTTCGGACAATCCCGCTGACCCGGCAGGCTTCGGCCCTAACTATGTCACTAACGGGATGCAGCAGAATACCAGCGTCAGGTATTGTACCTGGCATATGCTGAGCTGGACTCCCATTTGGTGCAACCATGAGACACACACCGCCCAGTGGTGATCGACCGTTATGGATGTATATGAGCTAGGTGTCTATGGGTCAATTTATCTTTTTAATCTTTGTTATTTTTTTTTCTCGCTTATTTTGATGTTTTTTAATACCTGTATTGTGTCTTTTGTTGCACTGAATAAACGATTTATCTTACGGGCCCCTTCAAATGATGCTGACATCTCTTTGAGGCGCGCGTGGAACACGTACGCGCCGTCCGGCACGGGCCTGGTCCTGATCGGACGGTGAGCTACCCATTACTCTCCGCCCGCAGGCCCGCGCCTACGGTGGCCGGGAGTCGTCACGCGGCTCCCGACGCCCGGAGCGTCTCCCGCGGCGGCTGGGACGGGAGGCTCTCTCCCTCAGCCATCCCGCCACCCAGTGGTGCCAACTTTGGTGTTTTCCCCCTAAATTTAGGGGGAAGAAGTGTTAAAAGGGGTATTTTTAGGAACAGATTTTTTTTGGGGTTTTTTATAGGGGTTTTCTAAAAGTTTGCTGTGGCGTTATTGACACTGCCCGTATCCAACGCCTCCGTGGCCTCGTTTTCTATTTATGCCATTATTAAAAAAAAACTTAGGAATCGTTTATCTTTCAAAAATACATCGACGTCGAACAGTAGCACCGCTGGCGATGATGATGATGTCGTTCTGGAACTGATCAACAATAGTACAATTTTTAGTAGTTTAGCAATAGGTATTTAGGTACCTACCTAGTCTTATTTTTTACAAACTATGTACCTATGCGTTTTATTTTGTGAGTTACGAACGACTAGGGAGTTGGGCGCTGTATCAAAGAAATTTACCTTATGAGAACCTATACTTAGGGTTTTTTTAAGAGGATTTTTAAAAAATCTTGGGGGCAAATTTTGGGTTGGTAACACTGCCGCCACCTCCTTCGCTAGCATGACTGCTTCGCAGAAGGAGGTGACTGCCTCCTACTACTGAGTGGCAGCCCAGCGGCTGAATTTGTGTCCGGTTGATGGAAATACTCTCGCCCCCAAAAAACTTAAAACAATAAACGTATTTTTCTTTCTTTTCTTTCTTTCTTTCTTTCCCCTATTACAAGGGACTTAATCATAACTGGCGAAATGTGGATGTACAGAGACGTCAGCACATCAAGCTACTACAATCTATCAAAGGACAATGCTCATGGATGTATGGAATCCCGTACCATGCTGCATCGAAGTCAAACTTTGTTTTTTATAGATTACACTTATCATATTAACTCCTACAAAAGTTGTTTTTGTGAACAAAACCCGGGTTTCGGAGATTTTCCAAAAAAATCTAAATAACCTAAAAACTAGGTACTTTATTTTGTTTGACACGAACGGCCATTATTGCTCTAAAAAACAGCCAATTCTATTCTCATCATCATCATCATTTCAGCCGAAAGACGTCCACTGCTGGACATAGGCCTCCTCCAAAAAGGGGGGGTTTGCCATAATCGCCACGCTTGGCAGGCGGGTTGGCGATCGCAGTATAGTATGGTGGTGGAATGCATTGAGAACGCTGCTGCCCATTCTCCGGTACGACCCTTAGTCGCCTTTTACGACACCCACGGGAAGATGTAGTATGGGGTGGTGCTATTCTTTAAGTCCGGCACCACACAGACCGAATTCTATTCTAGTTATTTTTAATTAATGTAGAATCGACAAAGTGTAATTTTTACATGTTTTTTGTATGACATC
Organism: Mesoligia furuncula; assembly: GCA_916614155.1. Taxonomy (NCBI): domain Eukaryota; kingdom Metazoa; phylum Arthropoda; class Insecta; order Lepidoptera; family Noctuidae; genus Mesoligia; species Mesoligia furuncula. Next base: position 12,603,967 of record OU744820.1, on the reverse strand, counting down.
ATAGCACTTTCAATATTCAAGGTCATATCATATCGTTTGAAACGGAAAATCATGTAAAGGGAATAAAACTTAACAACACTTTTTTTACTTTAAATTAAATTCCCTGTTCAAAAATTAAATCCCCGACGCGTAATTACTACAATATTTTGATCTTGATGCATGAGACTTTTTGGTACGACTTTTGGTTTCTTTAATAGATTTTCAACTTTATCGCTAATGCATAAGGTTCAAAGTTGATTGGGAAGATTTGACAGTTTCGGGTAGGTTGATGTGCTGGCGTCTGTACTATAGGTACAGCTCTGCCTTTCCCTTCGGGGAAACCTAGCATTATGTTATAAACACAATAATTTTACAGGAGGCGAAGAAAACGACCTAAAAATATGGCGCATTGGTGAACCAGCACCAACATTTGTAGCCAAGAACTTGGCACACGACTGGCTCCAACTGAGGAGGCCCGTGTGGGTGTCAGACCTGGTGTTCTTGAACGGAGAAGGTGGCAGGCTGGCTGCTGTGTGCTCCAGGCACGGATATGTTAGGTACGTAGACTGTTCATCATTATTTTCTTTTGGCTGTACTAGCTGCACCCCCGCGGTTTTACCCGCATAAGTGTCGACCCCGTGGGAATTTCGGGATAAAAGTAGCCTATATGGTAATTTAGGGTGTCAGCTACCTCCATACATAAAATTTTATCAAAATTGGTCAAGCCGTTTGAGCGTGAAGAAGTAACAAACATATAAACACACACACACACTCACAAACTTTCGCCTTTATAATATTAGTGTGATGTATAGATACTTAAGCAAAATGTGTTTTTTTACTTTGTGTTTTATATATACAGAGTTATATAAAAAAAAAATCAGCGGTTCCCTACATTTTGACGAGCTATACGAACATAAATGTAGGGAACAGCTGTTTTTTTTTTTGCGATATCTCTTTCGGTCGCATAGTAAAAGTTGTTCATAATGATGAGTACAATGACCTCTTAAGAGGTTGTTAATGTTTTACCAATAAACATATTTATTGTTCGTAGGTTATACGACAGTCGCGCTCAAAGGAGGCCAGTGATATCCGTGGACTTCGAGAAAATGGCCGCCACATGTATCTCTAATAGCTTCGACGAACGGTAAGCACAGCCATATGCCAAATATTATGTTCGACACCATAAGAGTAAACTAGTCGCGGGTTCGAACACCTGGTGGTCACGGTCAAAAAGCACGCTGTCTCACCTGGCTTCGTGTCCGACAGAGCTAGTATCAGTGATGAGCAGTTAGACGCTAGTCTACACGCACAACGTCTAGTTCTCACGCACAGAAACACCGTTCCGAACTGATAGGCGCGTAAAAATATTCGAAAAGTTCTTTGGAAAATCGCGTTTTATGAAAAAACCACTGCATAAATCAATTACAAATAAAATTTATTGGACTCTTCGATAACTGAGCTTTATCGGTACGGACTTGGTTTTGAAGATTTTACAGTTCTTTTATTACTTATTTACACCCAAAGTTACGTTAAAAATAGCAAGAAAAACGAATCTTTGTTGGCTCATAACTTTTTAATGGCGTTTTGTTTTACTATTCTGTTTCCGTACAGACATAATTAATAATAAAACAAAACGATATCATGTTTAACTTTGAAGGCAAATTGTCAAACAGTGAAGTAATACTCTCCCGAAATTTGTCTGAAAAAATATCGACTAGTGTGCGTTTGTCCACCACACGTCCGTCACCCGAGTGCCGTCCTCCTGGCCGCCGAAGTTTCGAGTAGTTCGGCGCAACCGCTAGAACTCGGCCCGAGAATGTGACGGGCCGATGTGCCGACAACGCAAATACCTGCTTTTCATAATTCCATTGCCAATTTTGAGCTGACTAACTTTTATCCACCTTTTATTCTCTACTAGCTGGACCCCGTGGTTTCACCCGCGTAAACGTCGATCCCGTGGAAACATCGGGATAAAAAGTAGCCTATATGTTAATCCAGGGTGTCGGCTACCTCCATACAAAATTTTATCAAAATTGATCCAGCCGTTAGGTTAGGTAGGTTAAACCGTCCAGTTAGGTAGGTCTAACTTCGAGAAAGAGGTAAATCGACGAATCCGACTCGGCTGGGCAGCGTTCGGGAAGCTACGCAATATCTTCTCGTCCCACATACCGCAGTGTCTCAAGACGAAAGTCTTTGACCAGTGTGTGTTGCCAGTGATGACTTATGGAACGGAAACGTGGTCGCTCACAATGGGCCTTATAAGAAGGCTAAAAGTCACCCAAAGGGCAATGGAGAGGGCTATGCTTGGAGTTTCCCTGCGTGATCGAATCAGGAATGACGAGATCCGCAGGAGAACCAAGGTAACCGACATAGCCCGAAGAATTGCCAAACTTAAGTGGCAGTGGGCAGGGCACATTGCTCGCAGAACAGATGGCCGATGGGGCCGAAAGGTTCTGGAGTGGCGACCGCGTACCGGAAGACGTAGCGTTGGAAGGCCTCCCACAAGGTGGACCGATGACCTTGTGAAGGCCGCAGGAACCCGTTGGATGCGGGAAGCACAGGACCGGTCGAAGTGGAGGTGCTTGGGGGAGGCCTATGTCCAGCAGTGGACGTCTTTCGGCTGAAATGATGATGATGATGATGATCCAGCCGTTTGAGCGTGAAGAAGTGACAAACCTATAAACACACACAGTCACAAACTTTCGCCTTTATAATATTAGTGTGATTCCTTTTCAGACAAGTCCTGGTAGGCTTCGGTAGAGGTCAGCTACACCAAGTAGACCTTCGGAAGGGTAAGCCAGACAAAGGCTATAAGGGATGCACTGGCGCAGTGACGGATATAGCCGTTGTGAGGGACTCGCGGCTGATCGTCAGTGCCAGCCTGGACCGGCAGCTCCGAGTGCATGAGTATGTTAGCAAGGACCTGGTTTATAAGGTAAGTGCTCCTTGTGGGAAACGGATGTGATGCTATGTCCAGGGTGGAATTGAAAACATGCTGCGACAAATCGAAATGGGAGATTTTACTCATAATTATGAACAACTTTTACTATTCAAACTCAAACTCAAACTCAAAGCATTTATTTCAATTAAACCTTGTACAGGCACTTTTGAATAGTCAAAATTAAATAGTCTGTCAGTTAGTCAGAAAGTTGAAGCTAGTTGCCCATTCCAAAACGTAGATCTCTATGGAGAAGAACGGGCAAGAAACTCCATGGACACTCTTTTAAATCAAGTTATTACAAAATCCTGGGTACATTATTCTTGTTGCTTCTATATGTGAGAACAATGTAAAAAAAAAAAAGACAAATGAAGAAACAATTCAAAATATAAGATTAAAAATAAGCCTTGGCAGTTAAGAGATGACCAGTCTCAACCGACGGCATCCGTTCACGAACATGACGCGTGGATCAGCACCATCCAGCTCAACCATTTCGTAGGGAACCGAATAATCCAACACACGCGCCACCATCGGTGAGACATTTAAGTGAGCATGACACGTTCTCAACTGCCATGCTCTTTCAAGTCAACAACAAAAAAAATCATAATAAACGGAAACATGGTTCTTACATTTACAAAATTAAAAAAAAAAAAAATGCTTCTAAATTATACAAAACTATAGTTTGCAATTTATTTAAGATGTTAATATAATTTACTACCAAACAGGAAGAGGTATCTAATATTGCAGTATTCAACAATTAAAACTGGATTGAATAAAATAAAAAAGTTATGTTAGTAATGTCAGAAATATTGAAAAAGAAAAAGGGAAGCACCTCTTCCAAATATTGAAATTTTAACTAGTGAGCCCAAGTGCCTGTGGAGCAGGACCAGCATTAAGCCAAGCATTTTTATCTTCGATATAATCATCCAACTTGTAATATGCTTGTCTACATAGTGTGCGTTTAATGCATGTTTTAAATTTCTTCTCATTTAATTGAAGAATATCGAATGGTATTTTATTATAACATTTTACACAGTAACCCATAAAAGAAGTTTTTACTTTAGACAATCTGAAACGCGGTTGATCTAATTTGTCCCTATTTCTAGTGTTAAAATTATGCCTGTCACTTATCTTACTAAAAAGATGTAGATTTTTTCGAACGTACATAATGTTTTCATATATATATTGACAAGGAACCGTCATGATGTTAATTTCTTTAAACAGTTCTCGTAGAGAATCGCGTCTGCTGAGCTTGTAGATGGCTCTGACAGCCCTCTTTTGCAGAATGAAGATAGAATCAATATCTGCAGCCCGTCCCCACAACAAAATACCGTAAGACATGATGCTATGAAAGTAACTAAAATAGACCAGTCTCGCGGTATCCACGTCTGTTAATTGGCGAATTTTCCAAACAGCGTAAGCGGCCGAACTTAGCCGCCCTGCAAGTGATGTTAAGTGCGGACCCCACTGTAGCTTTGAGTCAAGCGCGATCCCCAGAAAAACCGTATTTTCGACGAATTCAAGTGTCTCCCTATTCAATACAACATGACATTCATTACTTCTAACATTCGGTAAAGCGAATCTAATGCATTTAGTTTTTTTCTCATTAAATACCAAATTATTCACAGTAAACCAATTATGGACCACATGCATAGCGTTATTTACGTCGTCAAGCTCCTGTGCACGTCTGCTTACTTTAAAAATCAGTGATGTGTCATCAGCAAATAACACCATTTGTGGTTGGTTTTTCAGTAAATGAGGTAAATCATTTATATATACTAAAAATAGGAATGGCCCCAATATTGAGCCCTGCGGTACTCCCATTTTGACTTTTAAGCCCGATGAATTCACACCGTTAATTTGAACTTGCTGAAATCTATCATTTAAATATGATTCTATTAAGCTAAGAGCAAGTTTACCTAGTCCGTAATGCTCAAGTTTCAAGAGCAGTGTTTCGTAATTCACGCAATCAAATGCCTTGGATAGGTCACAAAAAATGCCTATAGCATCTTGTGCCTCTTCCCATGTGTTAAAGATGTGTTTTAATAAGGTGACACCGGCGTCGGTTGTACAACGTCCTTTGGTGAAACCATACTGTCGATCGTGTAAGATGTTATTACGATTAAAATGATTGAGCATTTGATTTAACATTACTTTTTCGAACACCTTGCTAAAAACCGGCAAAACCGATACGGGTCTATAATTATTAGTGTCTTTGCTGTCCCCAGATTTGAAAAGTGGAATAACTTTACTAAACTTCATAAAATCCGGGAAAACCCCTTGATCTACACACAAATTAAATATTAAAGCTAAATAGGGTGCAATTGTCTCAATAAAGGATTGACAAACTTTAGTGGACATGCCCCACAGATCTTCGGTAAGTTTGATCTTAAGTTGCTTAAATGCCTTTATAATGACTATGGGGTTTATATGTTTAAATTTAAATTCCACAGGACACGCTGACACATTCGCTCTTAATAATTCAATAGCTAGTGCGGGCGAGGAATTTAAAGTTTCTGTAGTTTTAATTGGGATATTGGTAAAGAAAGTTGCAAATTCCTGAGCAACATCGATGTTATCGCTAATGAGACCGCGGGAAGTGTCCAGTGTGTAATCAGTATTATGTTTTTTGTTCCTGTTCGTTTCATTGTTTATAATTTTCCAAACTGTCTTTATTTTATTGTCTGCGGATTTAACTTTGTTACTAATGAAAGAAGCTTTAGCTGCTTTGCAGATATTTTAAAAAATTTTAGAATAAGTAGCAACATACTTATTAAAAGTATCCGTGTTTATATACGGCTTAAGGCCATACAGTTCAAATAATCTTTCCCTACTTTTCCTGATTCCTTTAGTTGCCCAGTCACTGAATAAAAACTTAGGGCAAATAGTTTTAGATTTCTTCTTAACGGAATTATTGAACTCTGTTTGCACTAATGAAAAGAATTCTTTATACAAAATATTACCATTCGTCATACTTAGGCCCTGAGCATTTAACTTGCTAATTAAAGTGTTATTAAACTTATTCAAATTACCCGATGTTATTGGTCTAGTTTGAATCTGCACTTTTTGTAACGGTGTGTTGCACTCAAAAGACATGGTTTGACCACTGTGATCCGAAGGGAGATAATTTACAATGGCTTTATCTAAATATTCACAGCAACAAAAAACATTATCAATACATGTAGCAGTAGCCGTAGTTATTCGCGTTGGTTCCAAAAATACATTTGACAGATTGAATGATTTGAAGAGGCTTAACAATCTACTGCTATTTGAATTATTTTCCAAAATATTAACATTAAAGTCACCACAAATAATTACTGATTTATTACCAGTTGCAAGTTTTCCTAAGACATCTTCCATTACTGACTCAAACATAGAGTAGTTTTGATAGTTTGGAGGTCTGTAAACGCACACTATAAAATGCTTATCTAGCTCAACACAGGACAGTTCGATGCTATGTTCCACCGATAGTTCCACTATGTCTTTACGAGTCTTGTATTTTACACAATTTTTAATTAATATTAATGATCCACCACGCAGCATGGATTTTCGGTTAAAGCAACTGCCTACACTATAGTTCTCATAATTAATCATCATTTCATAATCTTTCAACCAATGTTCAGTAATACAAATAATATCAAACATTGTTTTTTCTAAAAACAATTCAATTTCTAATATTTTGGAAGAAAAACCTTGAATGTTTTGATGAAACAATTTCAAGGAATTCTGCTTAGCCCCTTTTTTACAATTTACTAATTGAGTGCTAGAAGATACCTTGTTGTAGGTGAGATTAATAATATTATTATTGGTACCTTCTGTTGTCTTACTGACTAGTTTAAATTATTGTGGCTGACCACCTTATTATTAGTATTATTACTAATTTTTGTGGTGCTAATTACATCCGACTTCGACATACTACTTATGTCTGAGTTAATAATAAAAGCTAATAGCCATGCTATTTGACGTCTAAAACTAATAGGCAGATACGCTGTACCCCTAGTCGATTTTAAATATTCAACAAAAGTGTTGGTGTCAAAAAATATAAGTTTGTCACTATAGTAATTAACTAATAAATGCATATGATTATTTAGCATATGTATATAATGATTTTGCCTACTTGATAAGTGCTCAAAGTATGGGAAAGCACATAATATTATTTTTTGACAATTAATCTTTAGGATTTCAGTGACACTCTCAGTGATGTCATCTATTTTTACATTCCCACTATTACCTACAAATACAGAAATAATGGCATTTGGATTATATTTATTGCAACTTATTGATGACATTATTTCTTTGTAGGATTTCCTAGGCATACAGTAATTAACAGCTGATTGACTCAGGTTGTTACTCAATAATTTACCTAACCCTCTCCCTAAACTATCTGAAAACATAACAGAACAAGAACTGACATTACTAGAAGAAGCATAAGTCTCTGTCTGTGATACTTGAGATGAACCTTGTACAACATGTGGTGTATCTTGATTGGGGGGGATACATTCCTGAGCTCCTCCAGACTGGGACGGGTCCTCCGTTGCCTCAGGTTGGATAGCCTCAAGGTTTGATTCCCTTTGACAAGAACAGTGATGTGTGCTCAGAGTCATCGGGTCCCCTCTACCTGCCTCCTTGTTACACATTTCCACCAACTCGTTTGCAGCAAGGATGTGTTCCTTTATTTGTTTTTGAGAGCTCACATACTTATTATAATGTAAATGTAGGGACTCTTCAAGTACCTCAATTTCAGACTGTAATCGCTGAGTGTCAATATGATAAATGTTTTTACTATCTTCTAATTTGATTTCATAGTTTTTTAATTTATTTATTAGAAAAACACGTTCCTTCCTTAGTTTAATATTATTGGATTTGTGTTTTTGTTGTTTCCTAAACTTATTGCATCTATTTATAATTTTATTTAGTTTTGCATATTTTTTTATTTTATTTTTACTTACTTTATAACTATTATTATTATATTTCGATATAGAATCTTCAGTAAGGTCTATTGTTATTAAGGAATGAGGGTTGCAATTTGTATTAAATAATTCAGTATACAAGTTATTACTTTCCCGAGCCTGAGTATGTTCTTTTAGTGTCTGTAACTTAGTAATACGTACATTGGCATGAATTAATTCCTCTTCTAGGTCCCTAACCTTACACAATGCCTCCTCATATAAGTTACTACAGTTATTGAAACCATCTGTGACCAACCGCAATTTGTCCCGTTCATCGACAACAACCAGGTATTTTTGATGAAGGTCTACTAGCTCCTGTTTTAAGCTTGTATTTTTGAAAACGACATTCTCGACTTCCTTCTCACTATCCTCTATTTCCTGTAACAGCTGTTGACATTTGCTGTTTGAAGCCTTAAGATCTTGAATGGTTGTTTTCAATTTAAGCTCCAACTCCTGAGCAGCAGCCTTACGGGTCATCACAGGCATGGTTTCAGGAATAAGAACTGAAAGTGAAATTAGAGAAACGGTGAGAACTAGTTAAATAAACAAACAAAGAGGAAAGCTAGAAATGAAAGGAAAAATTGGAGAAGTTAGTGTTGATTTCAAGGTAAAATGAGGTAGGCTGAATCGAATTGGAATGCAACTGATATGATCCCGATATGATTAGATAAAGTTAGTACACAGTAACATTGATTTTAGTGACTTATGAATTTACATTTACTAAGTGGGTAGGATGCCTAGCTAGGCATCCTACCCACTCTAGCTAGCTCTTTAGCTAAAGAAAAAATCTAGTTTTACATTAAATTACAATAATTATTGAAAATAAGGATAGTCAACGTTATTATTGTTGTTATGTACAATCTAAGTAACAGTAACAGAATTTCAATATTTTGATATTTCCAATAATAAGTTTCTTTATGATCAAAGTAAACAAAGTGACTTAGACCCAGTGCAGGGTGCCAAATCAAACAAGTGAGTCAAAGAATGTGTTACAGAGTCTAAAATTACGATTGTGAGCTAATTATAGGATAAAAATAAACAATACTCCCCGTTTATATCCGCAGGTCGAACATCAGCTGTTCGTGAGAGGTTACCGGTAACGGTGGGCAACCAAATACTGTGTTTAACTTTGTAAAAGTGGAGGAAAACAATAGTTCCGAGTATTTATGCAGTTATTTAACATTTAGATATATTATTACAACTTAATTACACTTAAAAACTAATTAAAACTAATTTTAAAATACGGAACAAAATTTTGACATGTCACTCGGGCAGTGTTGCCATTTTTCATCATGGGACCAAACCTGAAATCGCGAAAACAAAATCAGCTGTTCCCTACGTTTGTGTTCGCGTAACTCGCCAAAACACAAAACCGGTCGAAGTGGAGGTGCTTGGGGGAGGCCTATGTCCAGCAGTGGACGTCTTTCGACTGCAATGATGATGATAATGATGATTATGATGATGATGATGTTAACGACGATGATGATGATGATGACGACGGCGACGACGGTGATGATGATGACAACGACAATGGGGATGATGATGACGACGATGGGGATGATGATGATTATGATGATGACGATAATGATGACGACCGCGATGATGATGACGACGACGACAATAATGATGACGACGATGGGGATAATGATGATGATGTTGACGTTGATGATGACGACGACGATGGGGATGATGATGATGATGTTGACGTTGATGATGACGACGACGGTGGGGATGATGATGATGATGTTGATGATGACGACGACGATGGGAATGATGATGATGATGATGACGATGGGGATGATGATGATGACGTTGATGATGACGACGACGATGGGGATGATGATGATGATGCTGACGTTGATGATGACGACGACGAGGGGGTGATGATGATGATGTTGACGTTGATGATGACGACGACGATGGGGATGATGATGATGATGTTGACGTTGATGATGACGACGATGATGGGGATGATGATGATGTGGACGTTGATGATGACGACGACGATGGGGATGATGACGACGACGATGGGGATGATGATGATGTTGATGATGACGACGACGACGATGATGGTGATGATGATGATGACAATGATTATGATGATGGTGATGATGATGATTAATTCATCAAAATGTAGGGAACAGCTTTTGTCCCTTAGTAAAACATGTTCATAATGATGAGTACAATCTCCCATTTCGGTTTATAGCGTGCCTTCAATTTCAACCTGTATAGTTTGCTAGTGTAAACTGCTCTTTTGGTCTCGTGGTCGCAAGCATAAGTGCTAAGCGTGGGGTCCTAGGTTTGTTCCCAGGTCGTGCAAACTCTAACACTATGCCTTGTCTGTGCTTCTGGGGTTTGTTGCGCCACTTCTTGGTCCCAGGTAAAGCACTAGGAAGTGGTAAAGGGTGGGCGGGGCGGGAGACCGTCTTATGTAATAATCATAGATCGGAATAGGTACAGTCAACAGCAAAAGTAGATGATCAAAATCAGAAATTCAATACTAATGAACGGAGTTCGCGTCAGAACTGTGTGGCGTCGAAGTGATTCAAAAGTATGTGATTGTAAATTATACCAAACATTTACTACTAGTACAGCTGCCATATATTCGTGATCAGTTTTGACTCCAAAAGTTATGAACTCAATTTGCATCAGAACTAAGAAGTGAAAAAAGTTTTCAAAACTAGTGAACAGTTAAAATCAAAAATAAAATGATGAAACTGAGGCCACGTTATCATGAGGCAAATAATTGATCCATACTTATTTTTTAATTATCCCAGTAATTTAATTTGTTATGTTTTATGGAAAAAAAACTGGCCAAGTGCGAGTCGGACTCGCACACGAAGGGTTCCGTACCACAAGGCCAAAACGCCGAAAAAAACAAGTTTGTTGTATGGGAGCCCCCTTATATATTTATTTTATTTTAATTTTATTATTTATTATTAAAATTAAAATAAAACTAATCCGTTTTGAAGTTATTAGGGATTTCCTATAGTGAAAATCGACAAATGTTAAATTTTATATGTTTTGTTCTGTAAACTTCAACTAAATCAAACAACAGTTGTTTGAATTGTTGAGCTTATTCTACAATATTAAAAACAATAAACATAGTATTACAATCATAGATATATGAAAGAAGGAGATATGCCCGTTAGTAGAAAATACATCAAAATCCGATGTCGCCAAGTTGGCCCCACCACCGCGCCACTACTACACATGTAGTTCAGTAAAAGCAATAGATACACAGTCGCGCACACACTTGCATTTCATAAATCAAAACGTACTAAACAATCAATTATAAACCTTAACTCATCAAACACAGCGTGCGTTTACCATGCACCGTACAACTTACTCACACAAAAACATCTATCGCTATCGTTGTGCTGTGCAAAAGCCATTTATTTTACATATACGCTAGTGTGTGACTAAATCGGAAAGTTATCGATTCTTCCATTAATTATTGTATAAAAAAAAAATTGGGTCATGAAAATAGAATAAATAAAAAAACGATATGTCCAGAACATATTATATTATACAGGGTGTTTGCCAAATGCAATCGGCCGAAAGGAGAGGTCATTTGCTATCTCTTAAGGCCCAGTAACTCATTCCTTGTTACACCGGTTTTTTTATTATGACTTTTTAATTTTTATTTAGAAAAATACAAGAACTCTGCATTTAAGCTTATTTTTTTTTTTAAGTTAATAGTGTAGCCTTCAAATTTAATTTTAATTCTTATCTTTACTCTTGTATGCTTCTATGAAATTCAAACTTACTTTCTAATAACATCTAGTTCCTTTTTAATAACTCACAAAGTTTTTGAAAAAAGGAAAGATACACTTAACTCTCAACTTTAAATTGCTGTAAAAAAAACTAAAAGCGATCGGGATCTTCGAATTCTTTTAAAAAGTTCTCTCGTTTGTCCCCCCTTTCCAACGGTGTGCAAAATACAAAAAAAAAACATTTAATAACTTCAGTAATTCGCTAAATGTGTAATCGACACACATCAGGCAGATATTCGATATTACGGTAAGAACACTAGTTTCCACATAAATAACATTCTGTGAGTAAACATAGGAATTAAAATGAAATTTGAAGGCAATACTCATAACTTTTTTTTAAATTTAAGCTTAAATGCAGAGTTTTTGTATTTTTCTAGATAAAAATTAAAAAGTCATAATAAAAAAACCGGTGTAACAAGGAATGAGTTACTGGGCCTTAAGAGATAGCAAATGACCTCTCCTTTCGGCTAATTGCATTTGGCAAACGATGCACCAAACACCCTGTATATCAATAAAATGTAGCTAAAAAATAATAGAAGTAAATAAAAAAAAAAAACATTATTTTACATCTTCTCAAGGGTCTACCAACCGGATCTAAACGTCATCTTTTCAGATCTTCTATAAACCGGGTTAAAACGGTTGATAAATTGAAAATTTAACTATAATAGCAATATATTCGTTGGGCAATCGACATTGTTGTCGATAGCCTACGTTAGTGGATCTTCACAACCTCATCACTATCTCGCCGCAAGACACAGCGGCTGTACCACGCGACGCTCCGCAAAAATAAAGTATCGTTTTGTAATTTTTACATTGCTTGTCCAGTCACTTAGCGACATACTTAGGTAGTGGATAAGGAGCAATGTATTTGCTGCAAAAATAGTACAATCGCTGCGATATTTGAAAACAAAAATAACGTAGTAAAAGCATGAAATATTTTACGATTTGTTGTTTTTCATGACTTTAAAGACAAATACAGTAAAATACTTTTACTTAAATATGGTAAGTGATTCCATTTGATAGGTATGAAGTATTTATTTTGACTTCGCTTTTTACAGGAAACCACTGAAAACAACTCGGCATTTTTATATTTTACCACGTTCACCGTCGAAATCGCACTAACTCGCGGTGAAGGCCATTTGTTCAATAGCTGAGCCGAACGCTCAGCACAAAGTGGTCGCCGACACACCCCCTTGCCACTTCTCTTTTTTTAATATTTCTGTGATTACAATACAAAAAGTTTACAGAACAAAACATATAAAATTTCACATTTGTCAATTTTCACTATTGAAAATCCCTAATACCTTAAAACGGATTACCCTATTTCACAATTTATTTTGCCCTATCCGTTTTAGACCAAAACCTATCAAATGACACTAAAAACAACACAATATCTACACAAACAAAAAATCACGTTTTCAACTTACGTAATAGTTGGTGGCGTGAATTTACCTTACAAAAAAGAATAGGAAACTAATATATAAATCGAGCTTAGATAGCCATTTTTTTGTTGCTCCATTTTTGCACTTCACAGACGCGTGTCTCAAGCGGATGGCACCCGCGCTCGCACTACTCCAAACCCGTCCGAGATAAGATGTCCGTGAGCGGTGTCTATGTGTGCGTTGCTCGAGCGCACTTTGTTTGTATGTAGATTGCCTTCTGTATTATCTGTATTTTGTGCTAACAGTGTGACAAAAGCGCAACAAGGCAACAAGTCAATATATGTATATAATGCCTTAAAAATAAAAATATCAATCTACCTTCCGGTTTTAATATATTGTAGCCGACTGGGCAAAAGCCATCATTAAGTTATGATTTTGTATCGCATCAGCTACTTTTGAACATTTGACAGAAGTTACAAAAAAATAAAAAAAACTATTAAAATAGTAAAGTTTTTCAATTAGGTATATGATTTTTAATGAAAATCAAATGATGAAATTCGACATACATTAAATATGCAATTTTTTATCCAATTCAGCTGTTTTTCCGTAAAACATAACAAGTTAAATTACTGGGATAATTAAAAAATAAGTATGGATGAATTATTTGCCTCATGATTACGTGGCCTCAGTTTCATCATTTAATTTTTGATTTTAACTGTTCACTAGTAGTCTGTTCTGTTCAGTATTAGTTGAAAAAATTTTTCACTTCTTAGTTCTGATGCGAATTGAGATTATAACTTTTGGAGTCAAAACTGATCACGAATATATGGCAGCTGTACTAGTAGTAAATGTTTGGTACAATTTACAATCACATACTTTTGAATCACTTCGACGCCACACAGTTCTGACGCGAACTCCGTTCATCAGTATTGAATTTCTGATTTTGATCATCTACTTTTGCTGTTGACTGTACAGCTGTTTTATGTACTTACCATAGGATAGAATGATATGGATATTCCCTTTTAGTTACGAAGTTCAGTTTCGAAGTTACTGTTAGTAAAGAATTGAATTCTAGTGGCGCAGAAAGAGACAAAAACAGATGCGTCACTCTAGCGACAATAAAATCTCGTCAAAATTGCGTAATATCAGTCGGAATCCCGTGGAATATCCATATTAACATCAATGTTTGCGGTCAATGAACCTAAAGAGCGCTACCTATTCCGATCACTGGTAATAATTGTAATATTGACGTTCGAAACCTATTTACCTCATCGTGAGCTTTTTTGGGTTTCCACATACTTGACCCCTCCGTGCCTCGGAAAGCTAGTTAAGCCGTTGGTCCCGGCTGTCGTTCGTGGATCTTTGACAGTCGTTACGGGTAGTCCGAAAGTCTGACAACCAGTCTTCTTCTTATCAAGGGGTATCGTATTACCCAGTAACTGGGTTATGGAGGTCAGATAGGCAGTCGCTCCATGTAAAATACTGGTATTCAGATGCATTCGGGTAAACTGGAAGCCGACCCCAACATAGTTGGGAAAAGGCTGGTAGATGATGAGCTTTTCTGGCAGCAGTGGTGACCATGTGGTGACTTACAACTCGTAAGCCGCGGCATACGAGTTGTAAGTCGTAGGTTCGAACCCAGACAGGCGCTTTACTTTGTGTAAATAATTTCATCACCACTGCTCTCAAAACGGTGAAAGAAAACATCGTGAGGAAACCGGCATGTCCTAGAACCAAAAAGTTCAAAGACTTGTCACATCCGCCAACCCGCACTTAGCGCGCTTGGTGGATTACGGCCCACACAGCAGACTGCAGTCCTAACAGTGGGAACATTATAGGCTGACTAACAGCGCCCCGCGGTTTCGCCCACATAAATGTCGATACCGTGGGAATATCGGGATAAAAACTAACCTATGTCCTTTCTCGGGACTCAAACTATCTCTATACTAAATTTCATCTAAATCGGTTTAAGCGTGAAGAGGTGACAGACAGACACACTTTCGCATTTATAATACTAGCTGCGCCCCGCGTTTTCACCCGCATAAGTGTCGTTCCCGTGGGAATATCGAGATAAAAAGTAGCCTATATGTTAATCCAGGGTTTCGGCTACCTCCATACAAAATTTTATCACAATTGGTCCAGCCGTTTGAGCGTGAAGAAGTAACAAACATATAAACACACACACACTCACAAACTATCGCCTTTATAATATTAGTGTGCTTAGTATGGATTCTAGACGAAGATTACCGATTAATTTTATTTTGTTACAGCAATACCTGACGTCGAAGCTGTCCTGCTTACTGGTGCAGACTGAGAGTTCCACTCCCCTCACCCGAGTGGACAACGAGATCAAGGAAGAGGTGGAAGATGCTATCAAAGTGGAGGAAGAAGAAGAAGATGCTGATGACCTGGATAATCTGTTTGAGAAGATGGAGACTGTTGGGTGAGGAAAAGTTATCTTTTTTTTTTGTGTTGCCAAACTTTGAAACTTTTGTCCTGTGTTAAATTCCGGTTTGCTATCTGTCAGACATACAGGTTTAAACTGTTTATCTCGTAGACAGAGTAAACTATAGACTGCTGCATATCTTCTTTTTCATTCGCACAAGAAATAGAGAAATATATTAACGTCACTAGCAAAGAAAAGAGACAGAGTAAGAATATTTCTGTCCCTTACTGCGTGTCGGCTAAGCACAAACTAGTTTGAAGGAATAATAAATAATACACCGCGATTAAACGGGAAATAAGATCTTTTTCGTGCATAATTCAATAATAGTAGATTTGCTCAACTGTGAAAATGATAAGGTGCAGTGTAAAATGATAGTATGATGAAGATTGCCCGATTTTTTGTCCCTTTCGGCGACACGAATACCATGACTCTATTGACTACTCTGTCTACGGTTTATCTAGTAGATTTTGCGTATCTGGACACATCGCACCTCCGGTAAAATAAGGTTACAACTCGAAAAGGAATTTTCAGCAATATTTTTTTGTAAGCTTTTCAAGTAGGTATGTATAATTTTGATTATTATTTAATTACAGTGACAAACCGAAAAAGACAAAATTAAAACCAGAACCAGAAGAGTTGCCAGCTAAGAAAATCAAGCCCTCATCAGAAGGGTCAACCTCCTTACAGGAAATTGACCAAGAAGATGCAGAAGATAATACAGAAGACGCGATCAAGAAGCTTCTGCGAAGCACAGAGAAGCTAAAGAAGAAACGCGATCAGAAGAAGAGAGAGAAGAAAGCAAAGAGCGTGTTCCATAATGCTTGAAATTAAATATTTTAAAATTGTTATTTTGGATTTCATTTTATAATGACCAGCAGATAGACAGTCGCTATGTAAAATACTGGCATTCAGCTGCATCCGGTTAGACTGGAAGCTAACCCCAACATATTTGAGAAAAAGCTGACGAAAAAGGTAAACGACTAAAGGTCTACCAGAATTTCATGGCAAAAAAATTAAAAAAAACTTTGTGGTTTTCATACATTTGACATTGCCAATGTTGTCAAATTTTGAAAACCACAAAGTTTTTTTTTTTTTGCCATGAGATTCTGGTAGACCTATAGTACCCAACACTCACAATCTGAAGGATTTTGGAGGCAGTTGCGAAACCATTACTTCATATGTTTGAAAAATTCGTTTGCTCGACAACGTAAACAACGCGTGAATTTTGTTGAACTGTCAAAATGTAAGACATTGCAATTGTAAAAAGAATTACGCCGCAGAAAGAAAGAAAACAATAGATGCAAGAAAGATACATACACAGGTACAACTTGTGTGTGTATTTTTACGTGTTCAAAGTATTGGATGGAAGTTTTAGGAAGTTATAACATGACTACGAAAGGCTTATCTAACCGAAGATTATAATAAATAATTTCATTTCATGTGTGGTGCCGGACTTAAAGAATAGCACCACCCCATACTTCCCGTGGGTGTGTCGTAAAAGGCGACTAAGGGAGACCGGAGAATGCGCAGCAGCGTTTTCTATGCATTACACCATACTGCGATCGCCAACCCACCTGCCAAGCGTGGCGATTATGGCAAACCCCCCCCCCCCCCCCCCCCCAAATTGGGGGAGGCCTATGTCCAGCAGTGGACGTCTTTCGGCTGAAATGATGATGATGAATTTCATTTCATTCCCACTCCCTCTCAGAGAGAGGAGGCCTAGGTCTCAGCAGTGCGAACATTATAGGCTAATTATGGTCTACGTACTACAATCTTCGGTTAGAAAATTGAACCTCACCACTATCATCTCAAAAGCCGGTAAAGAAAGAAACGAAGAGCGCTAGGGATGAATATGGTGAAAACAGCAATTCACGTGGATTTTTTCATTAAATTCGCCAATGCAAAGCATTGCGTCTGACTGTACTCAGATATAGAATGTTCTCAAATCAGAAGTTTACTGGCTCCGGAATTCATAATTTTCACTGGTTCCAGTATCCGCCGAACTATAACCAAAGAGTAAAGTAACTATACTATAACGAAGTAGCACGTCACTACGGTGAAATGTCACTGCTGTCAGTGTCAATCTAATCTATCCATCTGTCAATATCATGTCATAAATTGTGTTGTGTTTGCAGAATTACGAAACAAAAATACGTGCATTTCCTATAAGAATCTAGTATTTCTTCAATAAAATAACAAACATGGAACATTAACTCATACATCCATACTTGCTATTGTTATTTATGGATTTTTAATACAGAAAACATGGATTTTTCTGCAACTTGTCGAACTTGCGTCCAGACTTTTAACAACATTGGTTTAAACCCAATTTTCTTGTCTGAAGATACTCATGAGAGGTTTTCCAGTGCTTTCTTCTCCTGTACAGGGGTTCAGGTAAATGAAAAGCACCTTATAACATTAAATAAAATAATGCCTAACAAAATATATCATACTTTAGTAAGTAAACAAAAAAAAAATAGGTATGGATGCTGACTAGTCAAAACTTTGATAGATTGGTTTATATATTTAAAAATTTGCAGTAGTAATCTATACTAATATTATAAAAAGGTAAAATTTGTTACCGTGTAAGTTTCTATGTAGGGTAAAATCTCTGGAAATGCCAGTCGAATTTGAAAATTTTTTTTGGATTTAAAAGCCATTCTTTTTGGATTTGATAGGCTATTTAATATCACTCTATTACCCTTAGGAGTCGAGTAAAAAGAAAAAGTCAGTAAGAACGCTAACCTAAAGCAAAGTCATAGGGTGGGCATGGGATGGGTCGTTTTGTGTTAAAACTAGAAATTTCATGCAGCCGAAGTCACGGGCAGAAGTTCGTTTAATATAAATAGTAGAGACTAGAATATTGACTTTATTCAGGCCAGTTGAGTAATAAAGAAGTAGTCAGAAACCCGAAAGTCTGACAACCAGCCTTATCTAAAGGGTATCGTATTACCCAGTAACTGGGTTGTAAAGCTCAGATAGGCAGTCGCTCCATGTAAAATACTGGTATTCAGCTGCATCTGGTTAGACTGGAAGCCGACCCCAACATAGTTGGGAAAAGGCTAGGCAGATGCTGATGATGAGTTGAGTAATAAAGAACTAACTTTTTGAAGCTGAAAGAGCAGACCTTTTCCTAGCTGTGGGATACCATCTACACGAGCAAAAATTTCTTATACTTATCCATCCTAATATTATAAATTCGAAAGTAACTGTCTGTCTGTCTGTCCGTCTGTCTGTATGTATGTTACCTTTCACACTGAACGGATTTTGATAAAATTTGGCAGAGAGATAGATTGCATCCCGGAGAAGGACATAGGATAGTATATTTTTTATCCCGATATTCCCACGGGATCAACACTTATGCGGATGACACCGCGGGGCGCAGCTATTAACTAATAATATAAAAAATATACATTTACAGGTAAAATTCAACGACGGCCTACCTCAAAACATGTGCACCGCATGTATGAACCAATTCAACAACACGCTGAAATTCAGAAAACAATGCAAACATGCTGAAACACAATTATTGAAGATCAAAACAGAGCTGGAATCTGAAAACTTTACTTTTGCTACAAATGAGCAACTTTCCATACATTTCATTGAAGAACGTCCAGTAAAAAAACAATTGACAACGATAAATAAATCTGATCTAAAAACTTGCTCAAATGACACGAGACTTTTTTCAGAATATAAAACTATTAATATTAAGAATGAACCTGAAGACATTGATGTTGACGAAGATCAACCGTTGAAATATTTGGTTAACAAAAATATAGATAGCGTTTCATTGCTGAAAAGTAATGATTTGAAAGATGTTGAAATTGAAGAAGATAATACTGATACGGAGTATTGTAATGAAGAAACGATTTTATATAAAAATGAGAATAGTTTTAAAACGGACAAAACTCTTCCGCAAAACAGTGAAGATATCAAATGCGAAATATATTCACGAAGACCCCAAAAAAATAACCATACAAAGCAAAATATAACAGAACCCACAATAAGCGATAGCGAATCACACATTCCACAAGAATTATCTGACTCAAAAATCACAGAAGAAAAAGCTATAGAAATTCCATATATCATCACGGATACCAATACCAAAAGAACAACGAGGGTAGTCTGTAAGTTATGTCAGAAGGAGCTGTCAATCCGGAGCATAGATTCCCATATGATGCGCAGGCATCCCGGGGCTGACGAGAGGAAGGTCAAGTGTGAGTTGTGTGATAAATATGTGCTGCGAGAGAAGCTGAACCGGCACCGAGTTATGATGCATGGAAGCGTTGGTGTTAAATGTGGGGTAAGTTAGTTTTACGCCAACCCGCACTGGGCCCGCGTGGTAGATTATGGCCCACTCCCTCTCCCTCCCTCTCTCTCCTCCTCTCTCTCTATTCTATTCTGTGTCCCAGCAGTGAACGTTATAGGCTGATTATGAAGTTAGTTTTAGAGAGTGACCACACTTAAGAGTAAACTAGTCGCGAGCTCGAACTCACTTGTGGTCATGGCCAAAAAGCACGCTGTCTCATCTGGCTTCGTGTCCGACAGAGCTAGTATCAGTGATGAGCAGTTAGAGCTAGTCTAAACGAACAACGTCTAGTTCTCACGCACAGAAATACCGTTCCAAACTGATAGGCGCGTAAAAAAAATCGAAAAGCGCTTCGAAAAATCGAGTTTTATGAAAAAACCACTGCATAAATCAATTATAAATAAAGTTAATTGAACTCTTCGATAACTGAGCTTTGTCGGTACGGACTTGGTTTTGAATATTTTACAGTTCTTTTATAAGTTACATACACCCAAAGTTACGTTAAAAATAGCAAGAAAAACGAATCTTTGTTGGCTCATAACTTTTTAATGGCTTTTTATTTTACTATTCTGTTTCCATACAGACAAAATTAATAATAAGTCAAAACGATATCATGTTTAACTTTGGGTGCACAATGTCAAATAGTGGAGCAATACTCTCCCGAAATTTGTATGGATAAAATATCGACTAATGGCAACTTAACGACGCGGAATCGGCTTGAGCCAGTCAGAAAGAGCTTTATGTCCATACAATAAAAGCGAATAAGACGTCATAATACGGTTCGAACGACACTACTCGACCCCACGTCGAACAAAGCCCAGCATAGCTATCCACAACCACTCGATACGCTTTTGTACCGTATCGAAAATCAAACAATGTTATCGTAGGAGTCTTCTAAACGCTGCGCGCTGTTCACAAGTCCAAAACCCGAAAATGTTGTCAGTTTAAATCAAATAGTCAACCAAAAAGGGCCCGTGGCTAAATAATGACAGCGGCACAGGTCGATCGGTCAGGTTAAGCTACGCTTGCCGCGGTTGGTCTGTGGATGTGTGACCATCTTTACACACCGAGACCCCTCCGTGCCTCGGAAAGCACGTTAAGCCGTTGTTCCCGGCTGTCATTCGTAGATCTTAGACAGTCGTTACGGGTAGTCAGAAGCCCGAAAGTCTGACAACCAGTCTTACCAAGGGGTATCGTATTATCCAGTAACTGGGTTGTGGAGGTCAGATAGGCAGTCGCTCCGTGTGAAATACTGGTATTCAGCTGCATCCGGTTAGACTGGAAGCCGACTCCAACATAGTTGGGAAAAGGCTAGGCAGATGATGATGGAGTCAATCAAAAAGTCATGTAGGTACAATTCGCACGTCTTGCCGAGTCCACTCCACATCGAAAGGTCGCTTCTCGAAGTTGTGAAGGATTATGTCTACCTAGGGCAAGTCATCCAGCTCGGAAGACACAACTTTGAGAGAGGCCGACAAAAGGATCCAGTTGGGTTGGGCAGCATTTGGAAAACTCCGCCAAGTCTTCTCGTCGCTTATCCCGCAGTGTTTGAACACTAAGGTCTTCAACCAGTGCGTCCCATCCGCCATGACATACGGTGCTGAAACGTGGACACTGACGGTCGGGCTGGTCCACAAATTTAAGGTCGCTCAGCGCGCTATGGAGCGAGCTATGCTCGGAGTCTCTTTGAAAGATAAAATCAGGAATGAAATTATCCGGAAAAGAACCGAAGTCACCGACATAGCTTGCAGAGAAAGCAAACTGAAGTGGCAGTGGGTTGGCCATGTCTGTCGAAGGACCGATGGCCGGTGGAACAGACGAGTCCTGGAGTGAAGACTGCGTATCGGCAAGCGTAATGTGGGACGCCCCCCAGCTAGATGGACGGACTACCTAAAGAAGGTGGCTGAGTTGATTGAAATCAAATAGACGACCTCTATTCTTCCGACAAATGTGTCATTTTCGATACAATAGCCTGTCGGATGGTTAGCCCGAAAGTCTGACAATCGGTCTTACCAAGGGGTATCGTATTACCCAGTAATTGGGTTGTGGAGGTCAGATAGGCAATCGCTCCATGTGAAATACTGGTATTCAGCTGCATCCGGTTAGACTGGAAGCCGACCCCAACATGGTTGGGAAAAGGTTAGGCAGATGATGAGCCTGTCGGATGGTTGTGCGATTTTTTTTATCGCACTGAATTCTCAACGCACAGCTTCGCAACGCATCAACGACACAGCAGGCTGCTTGACGCCGGACTCCGGTGGGAGGATGGTCGCAAACCAGGCGGGCATCAGCCCTACCACCGCAAGGGAAGAATTGGCCAGTCAAATAAGGCGTTGGGTGTGACTGTCCAGGATGCGCCGAGCGTGAGCGTTCAGTTGAGTAACTGGCTTAACAAACTGCGCTAAACGAGGAGGCTTCCTCATGCATCCCAAGAAATTGGGATTGGTCCATTATTGGCTCAGGATCGAGTTGAGTGGAAAGGAAAGCGAGACATTTTCCGTGCAGTGGGATGAAATAGACTGATTTATGATTTTAAGGGTTTTTTGCCTTGTTTATACAGGATTCCTATTAAGGGGCTTACATGACCTAAAGCGCGGTCACTGTCGGACTGCATAGAAAAGAAAGAGAAGCGCGATGACACAACGCTGGTGTTTTATTGTAAAATATGAAGCAATTATTTAATTACAAAAAATCTAGAATAATCTGATAAAAAATCAGAATGATTGTATGTATATGAGTATGGTTTTTATTGTAAAAAGAAAGTTTTAGAGGTATCTTCGAGATTTTTTTCTATCGTACCAAATTAGTTGTAGGTACTTATTATGTTTTCAACGCACTATCTACCTAGCATAATTATATCCTGAAGAATATCATATATTTTTCTGATTTTGTTTACTGTAGTCCATCATATACTTTATTGTTTCTAAAACTTGCGTTTTTCGTGTTTAGGTCCTGTAGGTAAGCCCCTTAAGAGCGTTTACGCCGTATGGCATTTCATACAAACCTTTAAGCCCTTATTTTTCGAAATGAACGAACCGATTTTAATGAAACTTCTTATGCATAAGCAGGATACAAAGGTCTAAAAAGTTAGTAGAGAACATTTTCGAAAAATAGTGTTACAGCCAAATTAGACCGATTTTAAATTTTCCATAGAAACAGAGATTTCCAGTTATCTATTTTTTAAATAAGACATTTAGAAAATGTTCTCTACTAACTTTTTAGACCCTCGTATCCCGCTTATGCGTAAAAAGTTTCATTAAAATCGGTTCATTCATTTCGAAAAACAAGGGCTTGAAAGTTTGTATGAAATGCCGTACGGCGTAAACGCTCTTAACAAGTTTTCCTGTAACCTTCTATAACTCATTTTAACCAGATTTCCTTTTTTCTTTCAGTACTGTAAATCAGAGTTCAACAGTAAAGAGGCGCTAGTTGATCACGTAACTACTTGTACTTCTAAGAACAGGAAGCGGAAAGTCAATGATTCTGTGAGTACTCGATCATATTAGACAACTACCTCCCTCGGTTTCACCCGTATAAGTGTCGATCCCGTGGGAATATCGGGATAAAAAGCCTATATGTTAATCCAGGGTGTCAGCTACCTCCATACAAAATTATATCAAAATTGGTCCAGACGTTTGAGCGTGAAGAAGTAATAAACATATAAACACACCCACACACAAACTTTTGCCTTTATAATATTAGTGTGATTTCTGCAATGGATTTGATTCCCGCACGCTTTGCTGCAGAGCAGTGGTGCAGCCGTAGCGGCCTTGAGACGCCGTACAAACAGGAGATTTTTTTTATGGAGCCTGCCATTTTGATTTTATTTTTCAAAATGGCGGCCTCACAGGTATCTTATACAGGGTATTTGTTAAAACATTAACCACCTCATAAGAGCTCATTGTACTCATCACGATGAACAACTTTTACTATAGGACCAAACCTGAAATCGCGAAAAAAAATCAACTGTTCCCTACATTTATGTTCGTATATCTCGTCAAAATGTAGGGAACAGCTGATTTTTTTTTCGCAATTTCATGTTTGGTCCCACAGTAAAAGTTGTTCATAATGATGAGTTAACAACCTCTTAAGAGGTTGT
This sequence comes from Mesoligia furuncula, assembly GCA_916614155.1. Taxonomy (NCBI): domain Eukaryota; kingdom Metazoa; phylum Arthropoda; class Insecta; order Lepidoptera; family Noctuidae; genus Mesoligia; species Mesoligia furuncula. The sequence goes on along the minus strand of OU744820.1, from coordinate 12,580,089 downwards.
TAATGTTTTACTAATAACTATGTATAATTTAAAAAATTATATAATTAAGTATGTTTGCATTGATTGATGTCAGCTACCGATTTATGTAGGTTCCATACGTGGCCGCCATTTTGAATAAATTCAAAATGGCGGACAGGTGGGTACGCCACGGATCTTCAAAGCCCATTCCCTGCATTTTTCACACATTTTTGATATTGAAATCGCTGGGACGATACTGCGACTAGATTTGAAGCGTCACGAGACGTAGGGGTGTGTAACTCTTTACGGAACCGACTCACTGATCCGGATCATTGAAGTGATTCAAAAGATGGTTTTAGTAACAACGTTTCAACATTACTTTGCTCTGTGCTCATTCTGCGCGACGCGTCACTCTGTAGGCGACTGAGCAGTGTGCGAGCGAGAGAAGGAGACTGAGATACACTGAGTTACTTAACTATAGACTCGCGAGTCGCGAGTGAGCGGGTAACATAATCACAATCTATACAAGTCAGAAAAAGATACCAAATGAGATGTGTATCACTCATACCCTCACAGATTTTGATTCTGTATTTTATATCCTTTGAACCGATGATCCAGATGAGCCAAATGAAACATATCAGTGTTTCGGATCATTTCAGTGATCGAGGTGCAAATGTTCCAATCGCAAAAATGATACACTTTACCCACCTCTAACGGGAAGTAGATTTTTTTTTTTTTATATAAGTATTTATTTATTAAATTAGAATTCTCGTCACAATTTTGTAAAAAAAAATGCTCTTCTACAGGGTCGAGCCTTAGCTGAGTGTGACATCTGCAAGATGACGATGCAGAGAGCCAGTCTTAACAAGCACAAAGCCGTCAAACATGCTGGTCTTAGGCCTGTGTGCGAGGTGAGTCCTAATATCGTACGCTATTTATTTAGGCCCGTAATAGCCTGCGCGTACTACAGCTATCATAAAATCACCATATACAGGGTGAATTTTTCAAGTGGATGGCCAAATCCTAAACTATTTGAAACTTGATTTTGAAAAAAATAACACACACTGTATTATTACACCATTCGATAGTGTCCCTGATAAGGATCGAATTCTGAGAAGTAATGAGATACGGGAAACTATAGAAAAGAGCTAATTTTTAACAAAATACTTTTTTTATTTTTCTTATGTTACCTATACCTATTAAACCTTAACTGATTAATTGTTCAAAATGATGACCATTGTTTTTAATACATAGCATTGCGCATAATACATAGCACTGCATTCAAAATTTGAATTTAGAACATAATGTTGTGAAGGTGACTGCGCTGTGGGTGTATTGAGCATCATTTCGAACAAGATAAAGGTAATGTCGGTATGAATACCTTAAAATAAAAAACGTTTATTAAAATCCAAAGGAAATTGCCCATTTCTTTACTGACCGCCGTTGCGCATCAAACAATTTTGTATGCTACCATAAATTGGATATAAAAGAGGGGTAATGTCGTACTTTCATAGGAAATTAAAATTATCCATTTATTTGGTGGGGTTTTTGTTGTTTTTTGATTTTCTGCTCAGTTTTGAGGTTAGTTTTGTAACAAATCTTCCACCAAAAAAACAGTATTTTACAACAATATGATTTGATTCACATAAAACAACAGAAAATTGTTCCAATAAATCAATGAATGATCCCAATTAAGTAATATTACAAAGGTAGGCCATGCTAAATGTAGGTTTTGATAGGGAATAGAAAATAAAAATGCTTGAATATAGGAATGCAATAGTTTCATTGGTCCATATTATCATCATATTCATAAAATATTTCGTCTAAAAGCGGAGCCGGTGGCTCAACAGACCTAAATCGAGCCAAACTAAGATACCACAAAATGGTCATAATGAGAGCACAACATCCCATTGTCTGATTACCCACCAAACAATTGCAATAATAGCTAGTAATATCACCTACTGAGTTACTTGTTAACTGTTACTGAGTTGTTAGTTAACTAAAATGTAAGCGTAACCTTTCTGCTGACATGTCGTGACTTAATTCTTCCCCTTACTAAATACATGTCCGTTCCCAGTACCAACGGCAAGTCAACCTCAATGTCATTTGCTAGTTCAGTTTCGCATATTCCGTTCCTACTGACATGCTCCCAATAATACGACTGACATCTAAAAATAAATATAATAGATATATCATATTTTGTAAAGAAGTTGATCTTAGCATTAGTTTAATAGAAAATATACATGTTGTATTAGTTTAATAGAAAATACTCATATTGTCACAGACAGGCAAAAGCCACAAACAAAATCAAATCAAACTAAGAAAAGTATAACTGGTGGTTCTTAATTCTCATCTCATCATCTTCTTCTTAGCGTGTCGATAGCAATCTAAATGGACTCGGCCCAGAATTCAGCTACTTGTTTGCCGCCATCACCACGTCCATCAGTTCCAGAAACGTGCAGCAGACGGGGCACGATATTAAGTGTCCTATCGTTTGTGGAACGGCACCGCATTTTACTCCAAGGCGGAGTCGTCTATGAATAGGTTTTCCTTACTTCGGCCAACCGGGTCTGGAGGTTACCCAAGGTAACTCATGTCCCGGTAGGAGCTCTTCAGCCGGTGGAACGAATGGTTTGCGTAAGGAAGCACTGTGTCGCTACAGCTTCAGTCTTTCTTGTGATCGTTCGCAAGTGAGTGGTAAAACACACTTCACCACTTTTCTCATCATGATGCATTTAAATGTATATTTTGAACATAGTTAAACAGCTTCTAGTATTAGCTGTAAACAACAAAATACAAATGGTGCTGAAAGACTTCCATTATATCTATTGCCTCCCCGACTTGATGACGGGGTAGACACAGCTCCCACAGCGTGACTTTTTTAACGAAATCTTTGGTGATTTACTGCACATAGGACACAGGCCGCAGTCGTAAAAACGTTCTACACAATCCACAGCACAGAAACAGTACAATGGTCTCCATAAGAATTCTTGACCGTGCAGAAATCTGAAGACAACTGGACACGATGTCAACGCAATAAGTTATTTTTTAGCACAACAAACTCAACAACTATCAATACATAAGTAAAAACAATGTTCGCTGCGGAGTGTTGGTCGGCCGGTCGGCCGACATGAGATGCTTTGATTGACAAATAATTATTGAGAGTGAGCGAGTGACACTTTTGACACTTTTGGTAGTTCACCATTCACATTGCCCGTGACAGTGTTACCAACAGTTAATCTTAATCACCCTGACCATGTGATTTGTCAATAATAGAAATAGTTTTAATTAGTAAAGTAATGTAACTATACTAACAAGCATGGACAAATAATTAGTCTGAAATAAATGGATTTAATTTAATATTATTTTAAAGATGTTAAAAATATATAATTATATAAAGTTGATTATGTTAATTATAAAAAAAATAAGGAGAACAAATGATAAAAAAACACTTTTACACGTCAAACATATTTTTTTAAACTAGATGAGAAAGGCGTTTCCTATCTGACAACTCTGAGAAGAAACGCCGAAAGAAACTCCTCTGAGTTTCTTTCGGCCTTTCTTCTCAGAGTCACACAGTCACAATCTCTTTTAAAGCCCAGACATAATCTTGGTCAGATCATGTGCAGACCATGTATAAAGGTGTCTGAAATGTTCTTTTGAGAAAAGAACCACACAGATTGAGTGGACCTGTCCAGCCAGTGCTCCCATTTGTCAGTAAACGTGCAGCTCAACGCAGAACTTAAGGAGCTCAACGATTCGACGAACAATACCAAAGAAGGGACATTTGGGTAGGCCGTATAAATTAGGTACTCCAACTGCCTGATCATAACTAAAACGGAATCAATGACCTGAATGTCATAGTTGAAATTATTTTTAAAACTCAGCGTCTGTCTTTATAAGTACTAAGCGTTAAGACCGATTATGGGGAGGTTCTTAAAATTGGCAACACTGCTTTTACAAAAATACTCCATTTAAAAAAGTATGCAATAAAATCGAATTAATAACTAATTAAATACAAAATATTAACCTCACATACGATTTCAATCAACTAAACTCAGAAAAGATTAAAAAATATTTTATAATTTATAAGTATATTTTTATGGCCATACTCTATTGCTTTAAAGCGGTACTGGTTATGGGCAATTTCCTTTTCCTTAAGTTTGCCGTATGTCATTACTTCCCTGAATTTGATCCTTATTAGGGACAGTATCGAGTGGTGTAATAATACAGTGTGTTTTTTTATCAAAATCAACGGTTTCGATTCCTGGCTAGAAATATTGATTTTTCAAAAATGCAATGATGCAGTTTTAGTTTTCATCAAAATCGAGCCCGCGACTCCTTTGAGTATTTGTCGCTATTCCTCATAGGTTCGGATTTGGCCATCCACGCCCACTTGGAAAATTCACCCTGTATAGTCTTCACATAATAATCTAAAATAAATATAAATAACGTATAACAAAAATATTGTAAAACATTTTAAACGAGAACGGTAACGGAGGAATTCCTTGACCATTCTTATCCATACGAACCTACCTTTTGGAAGGGAGTAGAAACCTATGGCACAGTAATTTTTTTTTTCACAAAAATTAACTAAAAAAACCCCCTTTGTTTACATTCAAGCCATCGGGCAGCTTCAATCAAAGAAGTGAATGTCGCTACGAATTCAAACACAATATCCGCGCGTAAAATGGCTTCAATCATAGGATTGAATGTAACAAAAAATTATATTATTTAACTAGCTTTTGCCCGCGGCTCCGCTCGCATAAAATATTATTAAAAAAAACTAATACATTTACATCCTCCATCATCCCTTATTTTATCCCCATGGGGGTTGAATTTATCAAAATCCTTTCTTAGGGGATGCCTACGTCATAGTAGCTATATGCATGCGAAGTCTCAGCCCGTTCGGTTTAAAATTGACAAAGTTTCATACAAACTTTCATCCCTTATTTTATCCCCTTGGGGGTAGAAATTATCAAAATCCTTTCTTAGCGGATGCCTACGTCATAACATCTACCTGCATGCCAAATTTCAGCCCGATCCCTCCAGTGGTTTGGGCTGTGCGTTGATAGATCACTATGTCAGTCAGTCAGTCACCTTTGAGTTTTATAGTTATTTAGATTTTTGTGAAAGAAAAAGAAATTTCTGTGCCACAAGCTTCTTCTCCGTTCACCTTTTCTACCCTGTTTTTATCCAGATTGAAAAAAAAAAAGTCAGCCGGTAGACGATTTTTTCTGTTTTCGCAGCACTGCGGCAAAAGTTTCGGCAACAAGTTTCGGCTGAACGAGCACTACAGAGCAAAGCATGACTACGAGAAGTTCCAGTGTCGCTACTGTGACTTTAAAAGTGCTGGGATTATGGCTATGAGGGTACGTAACATAAACCAACAAAAAAGAAAAACGGCGCGTCGCGAACATCAAAAGTGAAGCCATAAAACCGTGCTCCTCCAAGTAAACATATACGCTCACGCACACACCTACACTAAAACTATGCTCATCGCTCTTAAGTCGAGTCACGTCACGAGTCGTCGTCAAGTAAACATAGATTTAAAAAATATAATTATGCCTTCCTGTGTAGTGAAAAGTTGCAAAAACAACAGCAAATCTTATAAAAAGTCTCACGGAATCACTTTTCACTTGTGTACTTGAAATGACATCGTTTCTTTATTATAAAATTTTAGGTTACTTGGAACAAAAAACCTCAACGAACGAAAGCTGTGACATAAAATGATGGGGTTGCCATAATACGATCTAAAATTTTCCCATTCGATTAATATTGTTGCGCGCCACAATTATTGCCTGGTACATGGTGACAGTAGTTACCACTAGCGCCATCTAGTATCGAGTAGCGGAACTAGTAGTGAAGACCCTTCTAGAAATTTCGATGCGAGAACTTTCTAGAATTTTCCCGAACTGTCGACATCTGGTCGATCGGGGCCTGTATGTACTCGAACATTCTAGATGTTTCTACAATGGAAGGTTCTAGAACTATCTTCGGCGCTATATAAGGCCGAGACGCGCCACGACCGACACAGTTTGGATAAAGCGATCGAAGTGAAAGCATCGAAGCGATATTCAAGTGCGACTTAAAGCGATCAGTAGTGCAATTGTGTTTTGTAATTAGTGTGTTTGAGTTGTAATTAGTGTTGATTATTAAAGTGTCATTTTTTTGGTAATTAAATCGGCAGTTTTTATTGTCACGAACCCGAAGCTCGTAACAATATTATACATATAAATTATGATTTCTTACTTCGAGTTATATTCCTATTTTCTTTTTCATGTATTTAATATTTTAGGTTTCCAATTAATATCAATACCTTACTCAACAATAACTTACTCGTACAATATTATACTAGTTCCTACTCACACAAATATCCTTAAATTATAGGGAAAAAAGTTAACAAATGGCAACTCTTCGATACACACATAGATAAAAAGGTGGCTTCAGTTTTAATGTTCGCGGCGCGCTGTCTATCTTTTTTTGTTGGTCTGAGGTACGTAACTATATTATAAAACCACCCACAAAAAAAAAAAACCTGGCCAAGTGAGAGCCGGACTCGCACACAAAGGATTCCGTACCAAAAGGCAAAAACGCCGAAAAAAACACGTTTGTTGTATGGGAGCCCCCCCTAAACCCTTAGTCTGCCGGAACGTAGATCTACGCGAGACACAATGGCTTTTTAATTGTGTCTACGGCACACGTGCGGTTAAACATTCATTTTATTTTGTTTTTAGTATTTGTTGTTGCCTATGTCCAGCAGTAGTCTGTGTGGTGCCGGACTTAAAGAATAGCACCACCCCATACTTCCCGAGGGTGTTGTAAAAGGCGACTAAGGGTCGTACCGGAGAATGGGCAGCAGCGTTCTTTATGCATTCCACCACCATACTATACTGCGATCGCCAACCCGCCTGCCAAGCGTGGCGATTATGGCAAACCCCCCCATGCTTGGGGGAGGCCTATGTCCAGCAGTGGACGTCTTTCGGCTGAAATGATGATGAATGATGATGTCCAGCAGTGGACTGTGGTAGTCTGAATAGATTGATTGATTTGATTTGTTGTTATAGCGGCAACAGAAATACATAATTTGTGAAAATTTCAACTGTCTAGCTATCGCGGCTCTTGAGATACAGCCTGGTGACAGACAGACGGACGGACGGACAGACAGCGAAGTCTTAGGTAATAGGGTCCCGTTTTTACCCTTTGGGTACGGAACCCTAAAAACACCCACCCAAAAAATTAAAAGTCATTTTTTCAAACATTACGTATGTAGGGTGTCTACAACGCCACATGAGAACTATAGTCCACGCGAAACTAGTTGGCCGCGCCTAATTATGTGAGCGGTGGGACGGAGAGGAGGGGGGGGGGGGCTTTGTCATGACTCAGTACGTACTCACCCCCGTCCCCACCCAAGGCGTAGTAGGCGTCATACTGACGTCACGCAAAATCCTGCATCTCGCAAACAAAGTTTACCGCGCAACTAGCATATCGCCTTAGAGTGAAAACCTCGGGAATGTAAATAGCATTTTATCCATTTCGGACAATCTTTTAGTATCGAACAGTTCTGGATATAAAAGCAGGTTAAATTTCCATATTAATTAATAAGAATACAGAACCTCCTTTTTCGAAGTCCGTAAAATATATATATAAAAAACGCCGTACAAAAATTTTACAGCTACTTCTAGCAGCAGTTACTTCTTTTACACTTACGAGGTTTTCACTCTAAGGCGTCGATATATACAACGGCTCGACATGAATCATCGGGCAGTTGCCCGCCAGACATGACGACCCGTCTGGTCGGAGGATCCTCCCTTTTCTATAGAGTATGATTGAACTTTACACTCTGTTCCTCACACCTCTATACGTGCATAATTATACAATTACACACTACATTTGGGAGGTTGGTTGCTATACCGCCACACGACCACATAATTATAGTCTGTTCCATTTTACATTTTTACATTTTACATTTTACTATTAATTTTCTTTGTGAATGCTGTACCAGTACAGCGTCCTAATATTTGTTTGCTGCACCGGACGACGTCAATACGTCGGCGCCGGCTGTCGCTGAAAACCAGCGCTGGGGCTCTGTCTTGCATAGGGTCACAGCATAATGCTGAGCGATAGCCGTTTTGCGTGGATGTGACGCATGTTTCCCCCAACCCTTTCTTATTTATTTTTTTTTAGTTTATGTTCTTTATTGCGTCATGTTTACCGCAAATAAACGTATTTTCTTTCTTTTTTTTCTTCTTTCTTTCCAAAAGTATCTGGTGAAAATGTAAACAAATGAATCAGAAAACGTACTTGTGGATGCCAATATATAGTGCCATTTACAAAGTGCTTTGATTTGATTATGCTTTGCCCAACCCTTTGAAAAAATTCAGGCGTGTTATGTGTGTGTGCGTGTGTGTGATATCAGGCGTGCTGTTGTGTGTGTGCGCGTGTGTGTGTGTGTGTGTGTGTGAAATGCCTATGGCATTAAAGGCCTACGCAGACCGCGACGGCATGTCAAGGGATTTTGCCGTCAGTCAGCGCACACTAACCGCTTAGATACCGCGGCATTCCAGCGGCTTCCCCGCTTCTCTACCCCCGCCCCCACACCCTGCGGTATGTCACAACGAGCGCCGGAGTCCTTGGCATGCCGTTGCCTACCGCAGGTCGCCACGGCATCCCGCCGCGGGAGCCCGTGGCGCGTCTTTCAATGCCGTGCAATGAAATCCCTTTCGATGCCACGGCATCATTTTAAAGCATGGCAATTTATGTCGTATTTCTATATCGATTTGAATGTCCATTAGTAAAAGTTTAAATCCCTTGCCATGCCATCCCGGTCTGCGTAGGCCTTAGGTGACTTTGTGGCTAAGTAATAACAACCGCACGGGGCGATCTATAAGGTTAACTAAATCCCTTGCCATGCCATCCCGGTCTGCGCAGGCCTTAAGTCCATCATCATCATCATTTCAGCCGAAAGACGTCCACTGCTGGACATAGGCCTCCCCCAAGCACCTCTACCTCGACCGGTTCTGTGCCTCTCGCATCCAACGGGTTCCTGCGGCCTTCACAAGGTCCACCTTGTGGGACGCCTTCCAACGCTACGTCTTCCGGTGCGCGGTCGCCACTCCAAAACCTTTCGGCCCCATCGGCCATCTGTTCTGCGAGCAATGTGCCCTGCCCACTGCCACTTAAGTTTGGCAATTCTTCGGGCTATGTCTGTTAACTTGGTTCTCCTGCGGATCTCCTCATTCCTGATTCTTAAATAAATATCCGGTAACTGATGTGAGGGGCCCGTGGCTAAATAATAACAGCCGCACAGGTCGATCGATCAGGTTAAGCTACGCTTGCTGCGGTTGGTCTGTGGATGGGTGACCATCTTTACATACCGAGACCCCTCCGTGCCTCGGAAAGTACGTTAAGCCGTTGGTCCCGGCTGTCATTCGTGGATCTTTGACAGTCGTTACGGGTAGTCAGAAGCCCGAAAGTCTAACAACCAGTCTTACCAAGGGGTATCATATTACCCAGTATCTGGGTTGTGGAGGTCAGATAGGCAGTCGCTCCATGTAAAATACTGGTATTCAGCTGCATCCGGTTAGACTGGAAGCCGACCCCAACATAGTAGGGAAAAGGCTAGGCAGATGATGATGAACTGCTGTGATGGTACTTTCACAGAATCACGAGCGTCGTCACCGCGGAGAGAAGCCCTACGTCTGCGAGACGTGCGGCGCCAAGTTCCACGCGGCCTACTTACTGATGCAGCACAAGCACTCGCACAACACTGAGAAACTTGTTAAGGTAAGCCTTATAATAGGAACAGTTAAACCAAAAAAGGTATGCGCTTTGGTAATCTTCGTGTTTTCGTCGCGCCACAAGTTGACCCCCCCACAGAAGCTTCTAAGTTTTGTAGTAGTGCATCTATCATTGCACGGTGTCACTGACTCTGGCAAAGCTACCATCAGGAATTTTAACCTTTTAACCGCTTGTGTCGCATATTTCCGTGCCCCTACCGCTCGTGTCGTATTTCTGCGACAGAGAACATGCATGATTTTTTCGTTCTATTCAACGATTGCTCCTCCTTATTTATTGTAGGTATTATTTAATCAATTTAGGTCTTCAGCTGCATCCGGTTTGACTGGAAGCCGACCCCAACATGGTAAAAGGCAGGCAGATGATGATGATTATTTTATTGATTTGTAGCCGCGCGCTAGGGGCACGGCAATTGATATTTAGCCAAGCGCTTAAAAGATTAATTTTGATATCACAAAAAAATTGTCGTTTGTCGCCAAATATCAGAATTTTTCGGTCACTGGTTCAAAAGATATAAGGGTTTAAAGGTGGCCGATCTGGAGTCTCCCCAGCAGGGCAAAAAACTAGGGCACCTAGCGAAGACCTGTTTTCTTCCATATTTTGTCGCTAGAATATTTTTCTCTACTAACCCATAATTTCTTTCCGCAGTGCGACCTCTGCCCCGCCAGCTTCAAGGCCAACAACAACCTACACATGCACAAACTGACGTGTCACAGTAAATCGTACTACAGCTGTACATTGTGTGCGAGATCGTACAAGTGTCGCTACTACGCCGTCAAGCATGTGCGCCTAGCGCACAGCGTTAGCGACGCGCCTGAAGTTATTAAATTGATGACACCATAGCATATGTTTTCTTAATTAAAACACTAACAAGATATCTAAACGATTTTTTATTTTATTGCTGACTTTTTATAGGCTTTTACCCCAGCCAAGACCTCGGTTTGTAACATTTACCCCAAGCCCTCCACATAATTTCATTTACTCGTGCCTGTAAACTTTACCCCAGTCTGTTCTACTTATCCCTGCATGTCCCATTTCCTCTAGCTTATGCCATTTACCCTAGCCTGTTCCAATTGCCCTTTCCTATTGCATTTACCCCAGGCTTTTCCATCAAAACCCAGTCTTTTAAAGTTACCCGGTCAGACTTTCTTTTACCCCAGCATGTCCAATTTCCAAAATTCTTTTCCATTTATCTCAGATTCTAAAGGCCTGGCCCATTTGCCCATAGTTTCAAAAAGCGTGGTCAAAATACTCCCATGGTATCTAAAAGCCTATTCTTCTAACGTGTCACAGTAAATCGTACTACAGCTGTACGTTGTGTGCGAGATCGTACAAGTGTCGCTACTACGCTGTCAAGCATGTGCATGTGCATTAGCGAGGCGCCTGAAGTTATTAAATTGATGACACCATAGCATATGTTTACTTAATTAAAACACTAACAAGATATCTAAACGATTTATTATTTTATTGCTGACTTATAGGCTTTTACCCCAGCCAAGACCTCGGTTTGTAACATTTACCCCAAGCCCTCCACATAATTTCATTTACTCCTGCCTGTAAACTTTACCCCAGTCTTTTCTACTTATCCCTGCAATCCTGCATGTCCCATTACCTCTAGCTTATGCCATTTACCCTAGCCTGTTCCAATTGCCCTTTCCCATTCATTTACCCCAGGTTGTATCTATTTACCCCAGGCTTTTCCATCAAAACCCAGTCTTTTAAAGTCACCCGGTCAGACTTTCTTTTACCCCAGCATGTCCAATTTCCCAAATTCTTTTCCATTTATCTCAGATTCTAAAGGCCTGGCCCATTTGCCCATAGTTTCAAAAAGCGTGGTCAAAATACTACCATGGTATCTAAAAGCCTATTCTTCTAACGTGTCACAGTACATCGTACTACAGCTGTACGTAGAGGGTCGCTACTACGCCGTCAAGCATGCTAGCGCACAGCGTTAGCGAGACGCCTGAAGTTATTAAATTGATGACACCATAGCATATGTTTACTTAATTAAAACACTAACATAAGATATCTAAACAACTTTTTATTTTAGTTTTAGAGGCTTTTACCCCAGCCTATTATTTTGACCTTACCCCACTTTGCAACATTTACCCCAGTTTGCAACACTTACCCCAGTTTGCAACACTTACCCCGGCTTGCAACATTTACCCCAGTTTGCAACACTTACCACTCTATTTTCTCCCATATTTTGTCGCCAATTAGTCGGAATCAGTCGCCAAGTATAGTTCCAAGAGCTAGATCGAAGAGTTCACGAAAAAACTTCGATCTAGCTCTTGGACTATAAAAAAAAAAAAACTTTATTTCAGACCCAAGCAGTCCATACGTAGTTAGTGGTTAGTAACAAACTGTGCTTACATGCTATGATATTGTTGTTAGTACTTAATTCTATTTAACATAAACCTATACCTAATTCTACCCAGTGCCTTTGGATGGGGCAGTCCACTCTGCTAACAATCATTTTCAGGATGCCGTTCCGAGTGCTACGCAAACATTGCAGTAGGGAAGCCGCTTTCTTACGCATGGTGGCGTGAAAGCCATCCGTACGTGCTTCAACAAACATTCCCGACGCACTGCAACGTCGCGGCAACCGCAACAGCATCCTGAAGGCATTGTTGTATTGCACGCGCAGGACGTTGTAGGCTCGGCTCGTATATGACACCCATAGCCCGCTCGTGTAGAAGGACTGACAGAACGCTTTAAATAAACTGACTTTGACGTCTGCCGTGCAGCCAGCAAACCTACGGGCGAGCATATTGCTCCTCACCACTTTACTCACTCCCTTACTAATTGAACTCATTATATCTCCTAAACTAAGACCCGATTAAATCTGTGACTTGGCGACTGATTCCGACTATCTTATGGCCGATGGTGGCCCTGCCAGTCAGTGACACGACAATTTCCACAGATGAGGGTTTATTTATTCATGTATTTAACACTTCAAGCACATAAATGTACAGAGGCGGACTTAATGCCATAGGCATTTTCTACCAGTCAACCTTTGGGTGATGCAGAGACAAACAGTGGTAAGTGCAATCAAGAACATTGAGGAATAAATATTTTAAATATAAAGATACGCATATACCTATGGGGTTCACGGACAGATCTCAAGAAGTGCGTATGCGGCACCTCCCCACAGACAATGGCCCACTGCTACTTCCCATCCTGCGCCGCGTGCCCTGTCTCCTATGCACTTGATGATCTTATGACTGCGTCAGTGAGCGGAGTTCGCGGAGCCGAATTATGGGCCAAAGATGTTTGAACTTTTTACCATCGATACGCTATAAAGAAGAATGGCACAGACGCCAGCACATCAAGCTGCTACATTCTGTCAAATTTCTTCAATAGATTTTCAATAAATAATAACAGCCGCACAGTTCGATCAGGTTAAGCTACGCTTGCCGCGGTTGGTCTGTGGATGGGTGACCATCTTTACATACCGTGACCCCTCCGTGCCTCGGAAAGCACGTTAAGCCGTTAATCCCGGCTGTCATTCGGGGATCTTTGACAGTCGTTACGTGTAGTCAGAAGCCCGAAAGTCTGACAACCAGTCTTACTATGGGGTATCGTATTACCCAGTAACTGGGTTGTGGAGGTCAAATAGGCAGTCGCTCCATGTAAAATACTGGTATTCAGCTGCATCCGGTTAGACTGGAAGCCGACCCCAACATAGTTGGGAAAAGGTTACGCAGATGATGATGAGTTATCCATATAGCCAAGTACAACAATTTAGTTAATAAAACAGCAAATCACTTACAAAATGCTATTTGTTTATTGAAAATTACACGGTATAAACATCAAATAGCGCCTCCGTAATAATAATATCAAAAAATAATCATTGCTATAATATAATAATATACACAAAATAATAATATTAATAGAACGCATAACTTAATAAAACAGGCTGCATGTATCACAACTCCAAAATAACGGCATACGAAAAATCGTCTTCGGTACCCTCGATGATTCTTTTCCGCGCACTGGATTTTCAACTCTAGGCGCTGAGCACAGCGTTGAAGATCGAATGCGCAAAAAAAATTGTCGCGATAAAAAATTGCCAGTGCGTACCTAGGCTTAAAATAACACATCGAGCTTTAGAAAGAGACACACATGTGCGAGTGACAGAGTCGACGCTCTACTAAGACGAACTTTTGAAGTGAAAACTTCTTTAGGCGCTGGTCAGTGACGCTGAATCGGGTATACCCGGTTCCAGTCGGTCGGTGACGCTGAATCGGGTATACTCGGCTCCAGTCGGTCGGTGACGCCGAATCGGGTATACTCGTCTCCAGTCGCTCTGTGACGCTGAATCGGGTATACTCGGCTCCAGTCGGTCTATGACCCTGAATCGGGTATACTCGGCTCCAGTCGGTCTGTGACGCTGAATCGGGTATACTCGGGTCCAGTCGGTCTGTGACGCTGAGTCGGGTATACTCGGCTCCAGTCTGTCTGTGGCGCTGAGTCGGGTATACTCGGGTCCAGTCGGTCTGTGACGCTGAGTCGGGTATACTCGGCTCCAGTCGGTTAGTGACGCTGAATCGGGTATACTCGGCTCCAGTCGGTCAGTGACGCTGAATCGGGTATACTCGGCTCCAGTCGGTCAGTGACGCTGAATCGGGTATACTCGGCTCCATCGGTCGGTGACGCTGAATCGGGTATGCTCGACTACAGTCGGTCGGTGACGCTGAATCGGGTATACTCGGCTCCAGTCGGTCAGTGACGCTGAATCGGGTATACTCGGCTCCAGTCGGTCAGTGACGCCGAATCGGGTATACTCAGCTTCAGTAAGTCGGTGACGCTGAATCGGGTATACTCGGCTCCAATCGGTCTGTGACGCTGAATCGGGTATACTCGGTTCCAGTCGGTCTGTGACGCTGAATCGGGTATACTCGGGTCCAGTCGGTCTGTGACGCTGAGTCGGGTATACTCGGCTCCAGTCGGTCGGTGTCGGTGAATCGGGTATACTCGGCTCCAGTCGGTCGGTGACGCTGAATCGGGTATACTCGGCTCGTCTCACCCTCGTTTGCAAAACTCGATGTGCTATTTCGGCGGGTATTACAATTTGTAAGCAGCTGACAGATCGACTCTATAGATATATTTACCTAGAAAAGTATTGACATTGACATAAAATATATATAAACATTGACATTCAATGAAAGACAAAGGTATTATTAAAGTTGCTGCTTATTTCCCATTCTAGCCAACGAAATGGCTTGTCTAACAACTGAAGACCAATTCCTCTCATGTCAGCGTCAATCTATGTCAAAATGTAGAAAAATTAGACGTATTTTTATAGATTGAGACTGAGATCAGGGGACCTAAAAGGCCACTTTGACAGAATCATAAAAGGATAACATTATGAATAATAATATGTCGACAGTCCGTGTTTTTCGTTTTTTCGCTGCACTACGTCGTCGGTATAATTAAAGAGATTGGGATTGGATTGATTGGTATTTTAGCACAGACAAAAATAAATTACTGAAAAATCCTTCACCAATGGGATTTGATACGATTAACTTAACAGTTAACTGTCCATTATGATTCACAATGTTATCCTTTTATGATTCTGCCAAAGTGGCCTTTTTAGGCCCCCAGACTGTAAACGTTCTTAAAATTACGAAAATTGCCCCACAGATTTCTGACAGAATAATAAACATAAAAATTAATAACCAGACTACGCGCTTTTATTAATTTTAACGCGACGATATTGTCGTGAACGTCTACGTCACGGCATCACGATAAAACAGGGGAGTATACATTTGGAAATAATGAAAACGATTTAAAATTTTCTTTAATAATAAAGACAATAAAGTTATAACGTGAACGTATCTCCATACATTTTAAGGTCGTGAATCGGGACGACAATATCGTGACGCTACAAATTATAAAAAAAACGCACACTGTCATAATAATTTTCCTTGACTGACTTTTTTGGTGTAACAAATTAAGGATTATTTTTATAATGTTCTTATATTTTGTGTAAATGGTAAAATAACATTATCAATCTGTTGCTAACTGAACTCATATACACCGCACAAATACACCTATATTGACAATAAACATTCGTTACGGGTAGTCAGAAGCCCGAAAGACTGACAACCAGTCATACCAAGGGGTGTTACTCAGTAACTGGGATGTGGAGGTCAGATAGCTTGTCGCTCCAAGTAAAATACTGGTATTCAGCTGCATCCGGTTAGACTGGAAGCCGACCTCAACATGTTGGAAAAAGGCTAGGATATATTGTAGGCTGTTATATCCTGTATTATCAATATAGGTATTAACAAAATAAATGCTTTAATTCTGTGAGTATTTTCATACGGCTTATCCAAGCTCGAGGGCTAGAAATATTTAAAAAAAAACGTTGTCCGTGATGGCACTTGTCAAAATTATAAAATAGTTTTTTTTTACTAAACTTTAGTAAAAACCTGTTTACACGTCTCCAGTCTTTATTCGAGTGATTAGTTTAGTTTTGAAGCCACTCGCATCATGTAAATAGTCACTGGAATTGGCAATAAATAGTTATAAATATACTTTGTGTAAATAATTTCAACACCATTGCTCTCAAAACGGTGAAGGAAAACATCGTGAGGAAACCGGCATGTCCTAGAACCAAAAATTCGAAGACATGTGACATCTACCAACCCGCACTGGGCTCGCGTGGTGGATTACAGCCCACTCCCTCTCACAGAGAGAAGGCTTGTGTCCCAACAGTGGGAACACTGATTATGCTAGTTATTAATTTAGTATTTATATGACTAAAGACTGGAGTCGTGTAAACGAGTAAAGAGGGCGCTGTAACCGTTTTTAGTTTTGTGACTAAATTGTAAGTTTATTTACAGCAAAGCAGTTTACAGTCAAATGTTTTTTTTAGAGTTTTAACGAAATCACACTCTCGGCTGATAATATGAATAATTCAATTTATTATTACACTACTTATGCCCCATGGTTTCACTCGCATAAGTCTCGATCCCGTGGGAATATCGGGACAAAAAGTCTCCTGTGCCCTAATCCAGCTCATGGTCTACCAATGTGTCAAATTTCATACAAATTCGTTCAGCCGATCTAGCATGAACGTGTAACAAACAAACATACAAAAAATCAAATCTTTTCTCTTTATAATATTAGTTTAGATTTTTAGATTTGAACTACTGTACTGTGTTTATGACTTTAGAGAATTAGGAATTATTGTCTGTTTTCAGTAACAGTAAGTGACACCTAAATTAACGCCTAATAATAGCACTGTTGGATTTTCAAAGCTCAGTTAAGCGCAGAAAGTTCAAAATCCAACAACGCGCTTTTTTGAAAGCATTCTGTTAAGTGCCATATTGGCAAATTCAACGAAATGAGACAATTTTGTTTGTCTATATTTAAGTTAATAACAACAGCAAATGTAATTTCGTTAAAACCCAAAAAATCGTCATTTTTAAAACGTTCAACGATAAAATGTTCTATAGCAAATACATTTTTGATATGTCCAAATAAATTATATAATTAAATATACAAAGTTGTACCTACTAACTAGTAGGTAACGAAAGCAAGACGATTAAAATTACAAGTTTTTAATACAAAATAGTTGCCAACAATAAAAAAAATCTCTAAATACTGTAAAAAAGCGTTCCGACGCGACTAGTCGCAACGATTAATCGCAGCGACAAAACGCATCTTATAAATCACCAGCGAACGCAAACGGTACATTTTCCGCCGTCGTAGGCTACAATAATATTATTATAATATAGGGTCGAATTAAATTAGCTGGAGAAACTTCACAGACGACGATATGACGATAAAACAAAGAAATTTTATTCCTAAATTCATAATTTCAAGTAACTACATACACTACCAGCGGTTGTTACATTGTTCTCACTTATAGAAGCAACAAGAATAATGTACCCAGGATTTTGTAATATCTTGATTTAAATGGGCTTACATGACCTAAAGCGCGGTCACTGTCGGACTGCATAGAAAAGAAAGAGAAACGCGATGACACAACCCTGGTAATTTATTGCAAAATAAGAAGCAATTATTTGATTACAAAAAATCTATTGTTTGAACTAAAAAATTAAAACACTAGTAAATTAAAATATTGCTTGTAAAATAATCTGACAAAAAATCAGAATTATTGTATGTTTATTAGTAAGGTTTTTATTGTAAAAAAAAAAAGTTTTTAGACGTATTTTCATGATTTTTTTCTATCGTATCAAATTAGTTGTATTATGTTTTCAACACACTATCTACCTAGCACATATCCTGAAGAATATCATATATTTTTCTGATTTTGTTTACTGTAGTCGATCATATGCTTTTATTGTTTCTAAAACTTGCGTTTTTTGCGTTTAGGTCCTGTATTACCCTTTAGAGAGTTTCCTTGGAGCTTTTTGCCCGTTCTTCTCCATAGAGATCTACGTTTTGGAATGGGCAACTAGCTTCAACTTTCTGACTAACTAAACGACTATTTGGCAAATCAAAAGCATTTATTCCAAATACACCATTTACAGCAACTGGTTTAATTGAAATAAAAGGTTTAAGTTTGATGCAGTAAACAGCGGTAGTTACTTAAAATCATGAGCTTAGAAAATTAAAATATTTTATTTCACATAAACCTACATGGGAACTTATGAAACGTCAGAAGCTAGGTGCACGGTTCCAATTGGTCGTTTCCTATGGAGAAGAGCCGGCAAGAAACTCCACGGTTACTCTTTTAAAAATAATTGGCTTTTACAATGTTTTCAAATTACAGTAGGTATGGGAGGACAGCGTAGGCCTGTAACATGTACCAGGTACTTGATCAAATAAAAAATGGTCTAGTCTTCAAAGCAAAAATCATTAAATTTTTGTGTGTTTTTTCTTCTCACCTCTGAAGTACCGCCAGCTTATTTAATTTGTCCTTTTATATAATTTAGTAAAATCTTCCGATTACACGATTCTTCGACTTTTTAAAATAAATTACGTACAGTATGTATATACCCTCATATTCATTACATTTCTAATAGACGTCGCTACGTATACAAATGCTTGTTTGTGTGCCCCTAATACATAATGATTTAATTTAAATAATGATAATTTACAGAATTATGAAAAATCAATTTTGCCGCCGCGAGCGAAAAGCTTTACATGGTTATTGGTAAAACATTAACAACCTCTTAAGAGGTCACTGTACTCATCATTATGAACAACTTTTACTATGGGACCAAACTTGAAATCGCGAAAAAAAATCAGCTGTTCCCTACATTTATGTTCGTATAACTCGTCAAAATATAGGGAACAGCTGTTTTTTTTTTTTTCGCGATTTCAGATTTAGTCCCATAGTAGAAGTTGTTGATAATGATGAGTACAATTACCTCTTAAGAGGTTGTTAATGTTTTACCAATAACCCTGTATAAATATTTCCATTGTTTTTGTATTTCATCATAAATGAATACAAAATTGTGGCATGTTATTTAAAATAGCGTCTTAAAGTCAGCGCAGCAAACAGCAAAATGCTCAAGCATGGTCTTAGTAGTCAAGTTTCGGGTGCAAACATGCGTGAGCAAGCTTGGTCAACTGCCCTCGCGCACGCACGCGACAGGGAATCATAGTTGTGATGCAGATAAATATCGATTATTTCACTGAATGCATTTTACTGCTATCTGTCCTGACTATAAGCCTATACAACATTATTTTTAGTATATGCGAAACCCGAAACACGTGTCTAGTATTTTTATGTAAAGAATCTATGTACAAAATTTCAAAACTGTATCATGAAAAATCACAAAGTTATAAGCTTGTTAAGTTACCTGTTTGTCCGTACACCGCGCCGCGCCGTCTTGCGCTCATTGATAATAGTACCTAGGTACCGTTCGGCGCGGAGATTGGACAACCTACTTATTGTCGCTCGGTGTCCAACTTTTAACCTTTTTTAAATATTTTTGGGACAAAATATAACATGGGGTAAAAATTATTGGAATCGATTCAGTTGCTTATTCTGAACAAACTATATTCAGGTTTCGCATATATTAAAAATAACGTTGGATAATAAAATATGTTGTCAAATCTGTAATCATTGGCTTTTAGAAATGGTTGGTACGATTCGTCGCGGCGGTCGATTTAAAATCAGATAATAATGACATGAAACCTTTTTGTTGATACCATTGCAATATGTATGAAAAAGTTAATAATCGAAACTAAAACTTGAAATATGCTATACTCAGTAACTGGGTTGTGGAGGTCAGATAAGCAGTAGCTCCAAGTACAGACGCCAGCACATCAAGCTACTCGAAACTGTCAAATTTTCCCAGTCAACTTTGAACCTTATGCTTTAGCGACAAAGTTGAAAATCTATTAAAGAAATTTGACAGATTGTAGTAGCTTAATGTGCTAGCATTTGTACATAAAATACTAGTATTTAACTGCTTCCGGTTAGACTGGAATCCGACCCGAACATAGCTGTTAAAAGGCCAGGCAGACGATAATGATAATTGATGATATTAGTAAAAATATTAGTTTTTTCAACTTTCTATACATATTACAATGTTACCACAAAGCAAAAAAACATTGAATAACAAAACTGTCTAATACAACCTTTATAAGCACATAATAATTTTAAATACATATTACATAAGCTTAATCGCTTTGCCGAAATCTCATACAAACTCTGAATTCATTGTCCACCAACTAAAATAAAAATTCAGATTCAGAGTTGCTACTGAGAAATTATTTTTTGAAAAGCCCACGTACACTGCCCGAATAGGGGATCGAACCTAGGATCCTACGTTCCGAAGTCGTACTTGTAACCACTAGACCATGAGGCAGATTCAATGGGACTTAACTGGCAAAATATGGGAAACCCGCGGCTTCCCCCGCGAGGTATGTTGATAAAAACTATCCTATATCTATCCCCGGGATGCAATCTATCTCTCTGCCTAATTTTATCGAAATCCGTTCAGTGGTTTAGGCGTGAAAAGGTAACATACAGACAGACAGAGTTACTTTCCTATTTATAATATTAGTATGGATGAACTGTAATAAAATTTAATTTTCATGCATACGTTAATACAATTAGGTACTGAAATACTTATAATATTATATTGTAAATAGCTCTTACCCGCGACTTCGGTCGCGTGAAATTTCACCCTCCCCCCATTCACCCTCTTAGGGATGGAATTTTGAAAAACCCTTCCTTAGTGGATACCTACTCTTCACAAAGAACACACACTCCAAATTTCATGTCTCTAGGACCAGTGGTTTAGGCTGTCCGTTGATATATCAGTCAGTCAGGACTTTGAATTTTATATAATATTAATTACCCATGTTTTACAAATAAATGATTCTTATTTTTCTTATATGAGTGCACTATACATTCTGCCTATGCTTTTGCGGAATATAGTCGTGTTGTTGTTAAGAACTTTGCTCCCAGCGAGCATTCGCTTGTCGAACTTGTTTTGCAAACATACAACAATACTTTTTTAGATTAGTTGGTGAACAACAAATTCAGTGCCAATTTGTGCCAGCTTTTTATAATAACTGGCACATGTTATATTACTAAGGGCTAATTTTTCAATCGTCTGATAACTTTATTCGAGAAATAATTTTGACATTTTGACAGTTATTTCATTCAAAAACTGTCAAACATCAAATTATTCCCCGAATAAAAGTTATCTGGCGATGGAAAAATCAGCAGTAAATGTAATTTAATTATAGCATTTTATTAATTTATCTTTTTTAATTATATTATCGGGTATTTCACTTGGATTTTTTTTTTCGACGGGAGCGAAATTATCATGAAATTGAAATATTACACCGATTTTATGGAAATGTGTGGTAGTAACAGGGTTGTTCATCATTCGTCGATCGATCAGGTTAAGCTACGCTTGCCGCGGCTGGTCTGTGGATGGGTGTCCATCTTTACATACCGAGAACCCTCCGTGCCTCGGAAAGCACGTTAAGCCGTTGGTCCCGGCTGTCATTCGTGGATCTTTGACAGTCGTTACGGGTCGTCAGAAGCCCGAAAGTCTGACAACCAGTCTTAACAAGGGGTATCGTATTACCCAGTCACTGGGTTGTGGAGGTCAGATAGGCAGTCGCTCCATGTAAAATACTGGTACTTAGCTGAATTCGGTTAGACTGGAAGCCGACTGTGAGAAAAGCTAACACACAGGGTGTTGGTATATTTAATTTTAAATAATTTACTTTCGTTATACAGGATGTGTTATAAATAGCTGCTACATACAGGGTGTTGCTTTAATTTTTTTGAATCTCGCTCCCGTCTCCAAGTAAATTTTATTTAATTAACACATAAAGTTATATATAGGATTTAAAATTAATTATGTACACTTATATTAATAATATACATAAGACTAACATTATATGGCGTTCACTACTGACATGATTAGCTTATAGTAGGTTGCGACTGACGGCTAACGACTTCGAAACTTGAAGACCGACTTCGAAAAAAAGACTTCCATCTATAAAAATTGACTTCCGTCATTATACATAGACTTGGGACTATAAAAATCGACTTACATTATTACAAATCGACTTTCATCATTCAAATCGACTTCAAAATTAATAAAGTTATCTGGAAACAGTTACTGTGACTTTACAAAAAACTGGCATTTAGTATCAAAATTGATTTTTAAATGCATGGACATTATTCTACTATAATTTTACTTGCTGAAATAATCGTTCATAAAGACAGTATGTTGTTATAATCTCATAAAATTACGTTTATATGTTTCAAGTGTTTACATACCGAGACCCCTCCGTGCCTCGGAAAGCACGTTAAGCCGTTAGTCCCGGCTGTCATTCGTGGATCTTTGACAGTCGTTACGGGTAGTCAGAAACCCGAAAGTCTGACAACCAGTCTTACCAAGGGGTATCATATTACCCAGTAGCTGGGTTGTGGAGGTCAGATAGGCAGTCGCTCCATGTAAAATACTGGTATTCAGCTGCATCCGGTTAGACTGGAAGCCGACCCCAACATAGTTGGGACAAGGCTAGGCAGATGATGATATGTTTCAAGTGTTTAGTAGAATGTGAGTCTAACAAATAAATCCCATAACAGTTGAAGCAAAACATGGATGTCTGCAATTAATTTAACAATACATAAAATAAGAGCAATGGTGACCAGTGGAAACGGCAACAACTTACGAGATGTTCGAACCCAGACAGGCGCTTAAATTTGTGTAAATTATTACATCACCACTGCTCTCAAAAGGGTGAAGGAAAACATCGTGAGGAAACCGGCATGTCCTAGAACCAAAAATTCGAAGACATGTGACATCTGCCAGCCCGCACTGGGCCCGCGTGGGTACACAGTCACTCCCTCTCACAGAGAGGCCTGTTTCCCAGCAGTGGGAACAATAGGGGCTGTTCATTTATTACGTAAGATAATTTTGACCACTTTCTGATCCCCCCCCTCCCCCCTAAGTAAGAAAAAATACGACTTGGATGAACCCCGTCTTCAATCTTAAGATTTTGAGCACTTTCTGACCCCCCCCTTATTAGGAAAAAATACGATTTGGATGAAACCCCTCTTCAATCTTACGTAACATCAGTATCTACCTAAATTGCAAAGAAAAAGTATCAAAAAAATCTTACAATTTCTGCTCACCTTTGTGATCTTACGTAAGAACAATCTATATCCCTCCCACTCGGACCCCCTCCCCCCTCAAATCTTCTTATGTAATAAATGAAAGGCCCCTTAGAGGCTGATAATGTTTTTGCTTTTAAACACTCTACAAAACACTGTTTACATATAAACGACTTCGTCAATCCCACAATAAATAAAAAAAAATGTCTAAAATACATTCTCAAAATCTCATCCCGAGTTGTAATACGACAACTCGGGTCCTACTACGTATTTCAAATTTAAATTACATTTAATGGCATTATTTATTTATTACACTAAGGACTTACACGACACTCTTATAGCAGATCGATGTTAAACGAAAACTGAATTGTCAATCGATTTTGTACCTTTAACGATGCAACTGTCTTTCCAAGGAGTATCCATCGGGATCGTATCCAGTAACTGGGTTGTGGAGGTCAGATAGGCAGTCGCTCCATGTAAAATACTGCTTCAGCTGCTTCCACCCCAGCATAGTTGGATAAAGGCTAGGCAGTATGGTGCAACGGTTAACTGTCATCTTGGCCTTAAAAATGATAGTGCCTGCGTGGTACCTTAGTGTCTTTGTGGCACTATGTAGTGCCATATAGTGTCAGCCGACAGCCGCAGCCTTTGACGCTCTCCTGCGTCGATATTTGGCAGTTTTTAGAGGATCCACCTCAGAGCACGGACCTGGAAGACGAAGGGAACCTGTTAGTGAAAAACTGGCCAAGTGCGAGTCGGACTCGCACACGAAGGGCTCCGTACCACAAGGCAAAAACGCCGAAAAAACACGTTTGTTGTATGGGAACCCTTAAATATTTATTTTATCCTGTTTTTAGTGTTTGTTGTTATAGCGGCAACAGAAATACATCATCTGGGAAAATTTCAACTGTCTAGCTATCACGGTTCATGGGACAGATGGACAGTGGAGTCTTAGTAAGAGGGTCCCGTTTTTACCCTTTGGGTATGGAAACCTAAAAATGAGTATCAGTGCAGTTCCTTTCTCGTTCTTCTCCAGGAGTCAACCTATAGGAACTTACTATGCTTAAGGATTGTCTTCTGCGTGCACTGACTGGATAGACCCACTCAATCTGTGTAGTTCTTTCCTAAAAAAAAACCGGTCATGTGCGCGCAATACAGGAAAGTGCTATTGGGCACATTCTTACGAAAGACAAGTTTTAATAGTAGTTTTACTCTTTGAGTATTAAACCAACCGGAGACGCCACGAGTACTAATATCTATGCCAATAAGTCTGTTACTTTCATCGCGGGGGACGAGGGAACGCAATAATACACTAATGCAATTCGATCGTGTTGTTACGCACGCACACAAAACAAAAAACAAACACAAGCATAAACTATACGCACACATGTATATAACCGCTATGACCGGCGGTCTCGTACCTTTGGCAGCGGGGATCGCTTGACAATGGCGCCTCCAGTTGGTTTAATACTCAAAGAGTTTAGGTTATAATTAAATTACTTATTAGTCTATTTAAAAGTCTAGATTGTAATAATAAGATTAGGATCCATCCTATTGTTGAACCCTAGGACAAGGAGAAAAAAAAAATGTGCGAGTCGGACCCGCGCACCGAGGATTCCGTACAAATTTGTAGGTATATAACTACAAATTTACGGTTTTCGGAAATTTTCCTTTGCGTGTACTACATGACATTGCTTCTTGTCGAATTTCACGATTGTAGGTCAACGGGAAGTACCCTATAGGTTTTGATTCCCTTGCGAGTGTCAAAATATGCGGCATACACGGAACATAAACGCCCGTATCTTTTGATTGCGTTCACTTGAAATTTTGATTTTTTCACTACTTCAAGGGATTTCAGCCCTGAAGTATTTGATAATAATTTTAACTTGATAACTCCACGCGTTCCTGAGAAAAGGGGTCTTGACAGACGGACAACGAAGTGATCTTACAATGGTTCCGTTTTTCATTTAGAGGTACGGAACCCTTTTTTAAGTTGAAAAAAAAGAAGTAAAAGTAGTGTAAGTAGTGTGTGTGGGTGTGTGTGTGTGTGTAAGTAGTGTGTGTAGTGTGTGTGTGTAGTGTGTGGGGGTGTGTGTGTGTGTGTGTGTAAGTAGTGTGTGTAGTGTGTGTGTGTGTGTAGTGTGTGTGTGTGTGTGTGTGTGTGTGTGTGTGTGTAGTAGCAGTGGTAAAAGTTGTTCATAATGATGAGTACAATGACCTCTTTTTTTTTTTTTTTTTGCGGTATGGAAATCATCAAATGACTCCTCCCGCTCTGGGTGGAGCGGAAGGGAGTGTCAGACTCTTACTGACTAAAACCCACCCGTGTTCCTTCCTTAGCCCTTTATGTTCCAGGCCAGCGGTAACCCTTTCGGACAATCCCGCTGACCCGGCAGGCTTCGGCCCTAAGGGGGCCCCTCCCCGATGCTGACATCTCTTTGAGGCGCGCGTGGAACACGTACGCGCCCCCCGGCACGGGCCTGGTCCTGATCGGGCGGTGAGCTACAGGTACGGAACCCTAAAGATCATTTCAGACACTGATTGATTGATTCCAGACACAGGGACCCTAATACACCCAACAAGTTATTATTACTCCTGTGGGCGCAAGAGAGGCCCCCCAGCCGCTAGAGGTGCTCCACTCACCGATATATGAAGAGCACCGGTCGATCCTGTGTGCTGTCCGGCTCTAGGTCGCGTCTGTCGGCTCCTGTGGGCGCTAGAGAGGCCCCCGGGCCGCTAGAGGTGCTCCACTTACCGTTATAGAAAGAGCACCGGTCTATCCTGTGTGCTGTCAGGCTCTAGGTCGCGTCTATCGGCTCCTGTGGGCGCTAGAGAGGCCCCCGAGCCGCTAGAGGTGCTCCACTCACCGTTATAGAAAGAGCACCGGTCTATCCTGTGTGCTGTCAGGCTCTAGGTCGCGTCTGTTGGCTCCTGTTTGCGCTAGAGAGGCCCCCGAGCCGCTAGAGGGGCTCCACTCACCGTTATAGAAAGAGCACCGGTTTATCCGTGTGCTGTCAGGATCTAGGTCGCGTCTGTCGGCTCCTGTAGGCGCTAGAGGCCACCGAGCCGCTAGAGGTCCTCCACTCACCGTTATAGAAAGAGCACCGGTCTATCCTGTGTGCTGTCAGGCTCTAGGTCGCGTCTGTCGGCTCCTGTGGGCGCTAGAGAGGCCCCCGAGCCGCTAGAGGTGCTCCACTCACCGTTATAGAAAGAGCACCGGTCTATCCTGTGTGCTGTCAGGCTCTAAGTCGCGTCTGTCGGCTCCTGCGGGCGCTAGAGAGGCCCCCGAGCCGCTAGAGGTGCTCCACTCACCGTTATAGAAAGAGCACCGGTCTATCCTGTGTGCTGTCAGGCTCTAGGTCGCGTCTGTCGGCTCCTGTGGGCGCTAGAGAGGCCCCCGAGCCGCTAGAGGTGCTCTTCCGCTCTGTCTCGCGCGCTGTTTCTTTGGCTGTGAGGCGTTCTGAACCTCCGCTGGAGCCCCCGCTACCAGAGACAACGCTCTCTTCGCGGTTATAGCTGTAATGAAAAAGAAATATTGGTAAGTCAATGTTTTTGATAGGTAGATTCTAGTTTCTGACTGATGTTAGGTCACAGAATAAATAGTACAAGTACAGAAGAGGCACTTCGCGCAACAATTAATAGAAATAGCGACACTTGCTACTAAGCAACAGAGTGCAATTCAGCTCGCATAAGCGCTGTGCCTAACGCGATATTCACCTAAACGTTGCCGCTCTCTTCTAACGCGTAACTCTGTCGCTGTCTGGCGCGGAGTGACGTGCTAGCTTTGTCGGCTTGCCGCTGCTACTATATTCATCGTCTGTCTACCTACTTCACCACGTAATCTATCTTATGTTTGATGCGCATGATTACACGGTCAATTAGGTAGATAGATAATGAATATTAAAGTCAGTCATTTGTAATTAACAAATGAAAACAAACCTTTAATATTTAGACTACCTAGATACCTCTTTGTTTAACATTCCTCATTAACTTACAATAATAATATTATCACATTTTGCATTAATTAAAAAGTTCGTAGAACAAATTAAAACATCAAAAATTCTGGTTGTTTACATTTTCAATATACTAATTCTTAATGATCTCCTAAACGCGTGGACCGATTTGCATGAATCAAACGGATAAAATGGTTTTAGACCTAGACCTTTCATTCGACATCAAAATCGTTAAGATATAACAACAAAAAATCACATTTTCAAGTTGCTTTCGTAAATATCCACATCCGTCAAAAGAGCAATGCTTTAAACCAGCCATTCTTGTTGTTCACTATTCGAAACTTATTTAAAATATTACGCACGCGCAAGCTCTGCGCGCGAGCGGTGACAACCGACTGGCGGAGTGGCCACGGCGCCACGCGAAAGTCATCATCTGCCTAGCCTTTTCCCAACTATGTTGGGGTCAGCTTTCAGTCTAACCGGATGCAGCTGAATACCAGTATTTACATGGAGCGACCGCCTATCTGACCTCCACAACCCAGTGACTGGGTAATAAGATACCCCTTGGTGACTTTCGGACTTCTGACTACCCGTAACTACGTACGGTCAAAGATCCACAAATGACAGCCGGGAACAACGGCTTAACGTGCTTTCCGAGGCACGTAGGGGTCACGGTATGTAAAGATGGTCACCCATCCACAGACCAACCGCGGCAAGCGTAGCTTAACCTGATCGATCGACCTGTGCGGCTGTTATTATTTAGCCACGGGCCCCTCAATCCTCCTCGGCGTCACGCGAAAGTGTAGGCATTTATCGCTGTAGGTACGGCCGAGTGAAGGAGGCCTGGTTAGGTATAGTGCAACCCAAGTTTTGGGGATTGGCACAAGCCAAGATGGCCGATGATTATTTTCCACGAATAAACATTAAGGTGCCACTAATCGATATTTTTTCCATACAAATTTCGGGAGAATGTTACTCCACTGTTTGACATTGTGCATCCAAAGTTAAACACGATATCGTTTTGACTTATTATTTGTTTTGTCTGTACGGAAACAGAATAGTAAAATAAAAAGCCATTAAAAAGTTATGAGCCAACAAAGATTCGTTTTTCTCGTTATTTTTAACGTAACTTTGGGTGTAAATAAGTAATAAAAGAACTGTAAAATCATCAAAACCAAGTCCGTACCGACAAAGCTCAGTTATCGAAGAGTTCAATAATCTTTATTTGTAATTGATATATGCAGTGGTTTTTTCATAAAACTCGATTTTCCGAAGCTCTTTTCGATTTTTTTTTTACGCGCCTGTCAGTTGAACGGTGTTTCTGTGCGTGAGAACTAGACGTTGTTCGTGTAGACTAGCGTCTAACTGCTCAACATTGATACTAGCTCTGGCAGACACGAAGTCAGGTGAGACAGCGTGCTTTTTGGTCATGACCACCAGTGAGTTCGAGCTCGCGACTAGTTTACTATTAATTAACCGACATCAAACAGCGGGGTAACGTAAACGTAAACACACTATCTATAGCATAGGGTGTCATTCTGACAGTTTAACAACATTCATTGCGTTTTATTTACGTTGTTAAGCACACATTTTAACACGCTTTTATTAGGTCGACCTAGTGATGTGCCTGGTGGCAATATTCCCAATGTTGCCACTACCGGTAAAATACCAATATTGTAATATTATTTCGAGGTTGGAATTGCTAGCCGATCCCCAGAGCTCTAATCCATAGAACAGGGGAAGGACATAGGATAGTTTTTATCGACATACCTCGCGGGCGAAGCCGCGGGCGGAAGCTATAAAAGAAACTCGGAAATGCGCGAATATCTAGAAATGCCGACCATTACAGAAAAAGTAAACAACTATAGCAAAAAGTACAAAGACAGACTGAACAACAACAGCAACTCGCTAGCCAGAGGTCTACTCCAGGACATAGACCATATATCTACTCCAAGACATAGACCGTATCAAACACATCAGACCTTCATATATTCAGCGATAAGCTACCGGTATTCAGAAAGAAAATCACGCTATCCTTGCCAAGTTGCTTTTAATTTCAATTTTTATATTTATATTTTTTTAATTTTTTATTCTTTTTAATTATTGTTTTTATTCTTAACTTTTTGTTAATGTTTGTTACCCTTCTTACTTACTTTAGTCTGTTTTAGTTCATATTAGTTTTAATTTAGCATAATATGCTTTTTAAGGCAGCAAGATATATAATCAATGCTATGTACGCCGTAATTGTCATGTACATCAGTCCTTTAGTTATTAAGATTATTCTAGCATAGGTTTAATGTACGTGATGTGGCTGTGCTTTTTTTAAATAAATAAATATAAAACGCCTCAAAAGATGGCACATACTGGAACTCGATCAAAGGAACTGAAGTGTTCCCACATGTAGATTTGGGACTATTCATTGGAATGGCGATCAAAACAATTCCACACTAGAAGACCACATCGAATCATGGCTAAACAGCCGATTGTAGATAAAATGGAAACTAAAAAAAAAAATGTCTTTCCCCGGGATGCAATCTATCTCTCTGCCAAATTTTATCGAAATCCGTTCAGTGTTTTAGGCGTCAAAAGGTAACATACAGACAGAGTTACTTTCGAATTTATAATATTAGTATGGATATGAGATATTCCGGTAATTGTGGATCAATTTAGAAGATTCTTCTTTTAATGGATACGGAATGCCTCAGGAATGGTCAGTTAAAATAACTTCCTGCCATTAATATTTACATAGCAAGTAGTGTTATACGAGTTTGTCTGGGACGGTAAAACAAAAAATTGAAAATTTAAATTTTATTTTTTTTGTAAAAAAAGTTTTTTTTTGTTAACTTACCCATACACAGTGTGTTCACTGTTGAGACAGGAGGAGTACTTGAATGGTATCGGCTGGTAGCCGTACGAGCCGGCGTACGGCATGTACCCGGGGCCCATGATGCTGTAACAAATAATAATTGGATAAGGCGAAAGCTCCAGGATAGGACGCGAAATTCCATTTTTTTTTTTTACGTTTTTTGCAATTTGCTGGTCAGTATTAAGTTGTACGTTGATTAAAATGTGATTCGCGACCGTAACAAATATGTATTTACAGAATTATAATCATTAAGAGTAAACTAGTCGCGAGCGCACGCCGTCTCATCTGGCTTCGTGTCCGACAGAGATAGTATCAGTGATGAGCAGTTAGCGCTAGTCTACACGCACAACGTCTAGTTCTCACGCACAGAAACACCGATCCGAACTGATAGGCGCGTAAAAAAAATTCGAAGAGTGCTTCGGAAAATCGAGTTTTATGAAAATAACTACTGCATAAATCAATTACAAATAAAGTTTATTGAACTCTTCGATAACTGAGCTTTGTCGGTACGGACTTGGTTTTGTTACGTTAAAAAAACAGCAAGGAAAACGAATCTTTGGTGGCTCATAACTTTTCAATGGCTTTTTATTTTACTATTCCGTTTCCGTACAGACAAAATTAATAACAAGTCAAAAGGATATCATGTTTAACTTTGGATGCACAATGTCAAACAGTGGAGTAATACTCTCCCGAAATTTGTAGGGAAAAAGTATTGACCTTAAGTTCTTTGCAATAAGGTTCAAACTCACTTGGGGTTAGGGAGCGGTGCCAGCGTGTCGCTGACGAGACTGTCGCTGTCCGCACTGCGCAGGCGCAGCGCCGCCAGCTCGGCGCACAGCTCGCCCGCCACGTAGTAACATTGCTCAGAGAATGTTATCTTGTTCACTGTGTGACGTATGAAGCCGGCCTGCGGAGAGAAAACACAAATTATTGTTTTACTAGCTGGGCCTGCGGTTTCACCCGCGTAAATCGATCGATCCCGTGGGAATATCGGGATAAAAAGTATAGCCTATATGTTAATCCAGGGTGTCAACCGTTTGAGCGTGAAGAAGTAACAAACATATTATAGAAGTATGAGGAACAGGGTGTAAAGTTCACTCATACTCTATAGAAAAGGGAGGATCCACCGACCAGACGGGTGTTGTGTCTGGCGGGCAACTGCCCGATGATTCATGTCGGACCGTTGTATCTTTGCTAGTTGCGCAGTAAACTCTGCTTGCGAGATGCAGGATTTTGCGTGACGTCAGTATGACGCGTTGTTCTCATATGGCGTTGTAGATACCGCTACAATATAAACACACACACCAAACACACACAAACTTTCGCCTTTATAATATTAGTGTGATTCAAAGGTTGCGCTAGTCCACAGGGCTCCGGCCTCGCCGCCGAGGCCCGTCGCAACGCCCCATACCATATCCGCCCCGACCCTTACACGAGCCAGCCCACGCCGCTGAGCCTGTAGGTTTAAATTCGTCCCTAAATAATTCCGATCCAGCCTGTCCCTTGCTGCCCTCGCCCAAATGACCAATTTAAAACCTAATTCATAAACTGAATAAGAAGGATATACAGGGTGAATTCTCAAACTCAAAGCATTTATTTCAATTAAACCATTTACGGGCACTTTTGAATTGTCAAGAAGTCGGTCAGTCAGAAAATTTGAAGCTAGTTGCCCATTCCAAAGCGTAGGTACCTATAGAGAAGAACGGGCAAGAAACTCCATGGACACTCTTTTAAATTATGTTTTACAAGAATATTAGTACATCGTTACTTTTGGAATTTAAAATTATATAATGTGAGAACGAACGTTAATTTTTCAAGTGGGTGTGGATGGCCAAATCCGAAACTATGACGAATTGCGAAAAGTAAGTAATGTTTATTTTTGAGTTGATTGAATGAATGGTAAATTGCGGTTTACGATTTATGACGTATTCAAAAAAAACTACTTACTAGATCTCGTTCAAACCAATTTTCGGTGGTAGTTTACATGGTAATGTACATTGTATATTTTTTTTAGTTTTATCATTCTCTTATTTTAGAAGTTACAGGGGGGGGGGGGGGGGCACATTTTACCACTTTGGAAGTGTCTCTCGCACAAACTATTCAGTTTAGAAAAAAAATGGTTAGGTTAGGTTAGAAACCTCAATATCATTTTTGAAGACCTACTCATAGATTCGGTTCTAAGTATGGGGAACCCTAAAATTTATTGTTTTTTTTCTATTTTTGTGTGAAAATCTTAATGTTACTAAAATTACCAAGTTTCAACAGTATAGTTCTTATAGTTTCGGAGAAAAGTGGCTGTGACATACGGACGGACAGACAGACAGACATGACGAATCTATAAGGGTAGCGTTTTTGCCATTTGGCTACGGAACCCTAAAAAACACTGTATTATTACACCATTCGATAGTGTACCTAGGATCGAATTCTGGGAAGTAATGACATACGGGAAACTAAAGAAAAGAGCCCATTTTTAACAAAATACTTTTTTTTAACGCGCTTTTATTAGGTCGACCTGTATGTAACTAACTATGTAATGGAATCTAAGGTAACTAATTTAACCATCTTCGAAGGGTCGTAGCGTAATGAAAATTGGCAGCTGTATGTAGTTCTGATGACAATACAATAATATGGTACTGTCGAACTGATCTGATGATGGAGCCGGAAGATATGAACTGGAACTTCATGATTGAAAATCGTATCATAGCTGTTTTGGATTTCTTAGAAAAGTCTTGTAATGAACTTTGACCACGATTAGGTTTCAAGATCTGATGATGAAGCCGGAAGAGGCACTGGCATTCCATGATAGAATATCGTATCATAGTCGTGTTTGCACGCGAGTTTTTCTAGTGTTTTTAAACTATTAATTTATTTTCTTATGTTATATTCCATGTCTGTATTTCTTTTGTTGTACTTCCTTCAAGGAATATACTCTTAATATTAAGCTTACCTTCAGCATATGAGAGGCATATTTCCGTGCGTCCCGGCGGTCCGTGATCCCGGCCACGTGCTGCAGGATCCAGTCCACGACGTCGGCCCCGATGAACGCGTTCGGGATCGTTATCTTGAGCCACATGCGGTCGCGGATCTCTAGGCCTGTGGAGAGGAAGTTGTATTTTAGTGTGAGTAGGATTTCAAATGGATTTTTAAAATTATGAGAAACTAGCTGCGCCCCACGATTTCACCGTCATAAGTTTCGATCTTGTGGGAATATCCTACAAGATCGTAATAGTAGCCTATATGTTAATCCAGGGTGTCAGCTACCTCCATACAAAATTTTACCAAAATTGGTCTAGCCGTTTGAGCGTGAAGAAGTAACAAACATATAAACACAGACACACTCACAAACTTTCGCCTTTATAATATTAGTGTGACGTTTGATTTTTTTTTTTGACGCGACCGTTATCTCTTCAAAACCTAACCAGTGCACTTACACCTAAAGTCCTTTTCACACTCCTAGGCAGCTTAGCAACAGGAGTATATGAAAAGGGTCTGGTATACAAGATTCCGCCAGTTACTCACCCGACTCCGGCCTTAGCATAGCCCTGACCACGAGCGCCATGTCCATGTTAACGGACAGCTGGGGCTCCAAACCCCCAGCTGGTACCGTGCTGGCGTCGCTGGCGCCTCTCTCTGATACTGATGACACGGGGAGGGCGGACAGCGAGGGCGGTGGGGGAGGGTAAGCCTCGCGTAGC
The DNA here is from genome assembly GCA_916614155.1 of Mesoligia furuncula. Lineage (NCBI taxonomy): Eukaryota > Metazoa > Arthropoda > Insecta > Lepidoptera > Noctuidae > Mesoligia > Mesoligia furuncula. Next base: position 12,546,243 of record OU744820.1, on the reverse strand, counting down.
GCTTGGGTGTGGGCTACCCATGCACCTGGAGCAATAAAATAGGGGTTTTATGGCTATTAGTGATACAAACTAAAGTAAATTTAAGTTCAGTGTATCTTTTTCTTTCTATTTTATTAAGAAAAGGACAGAAGATAAATTTTAGTTTAGTCCTATCAAATTTATCAGCGCCTGACACTACTCCGTACAAGTTTAGACGTGATTAAAAACTTGTCTACTAAAATAACGTCAATTTACGTCTGGCGCTGATTAATTTGACAGGACTAAACTAAAATTTATCTTCTGTCCTTTTCTTAATGAAATAGAAAGAAAAAGATGGACTGAATTTAAATTTAGTTTGTGAACAACAGAATCGGTACCAGTAAAAGTTAGGTAGTTGTAATTTTTTTACGTTAAAATTGTTTTTTTACACGTTTTTTTTTAGTTTTTGTTAAAGTAATGAGTGTAACTTTAATTTTATTTTTTATTTAATTATTTATTTATTAATACCCAACTTATATTAACAGTGTGCACCACACATACAAGTTATTAGTCAATATTACTTGCATAAAAGCTTATAAGCATGCAAGTAGCTTGCATACCGACTGCCTTAATAACTTCTGATTGGTCAATGCGCTCGGCAGTGCACGGGGCTTTAGAATGGACCAATAAAAATTCAGAAAAAAATTCTTGATAAATCTCCATTCATTCTTTCCATCGGGCGAACAAGGTCAAAAGCGGGCCCATTAAGCAAAAAAAAAAAAAAAATACTCTGTGGCATACAATAAAATTGACAATGTTTAGACCACAGATTAGATAACGCAAGAGCAACTACTTCGCGTGCCAAAAATCGCACCAGCTTACGTACAAAAATCGTAAGCCACCACTTTCGCGCTCAGTCCTGTGTACTGCTGGCTGGTGAGCGTGAGAGCTGGAAGTAGGCCCCGGGATGGGGGGAGACGGGTGCCGCACGCGGCGGCGTCTTTGAATCGATTTGATTTTCCCATCACTAAATAGTGCTTGTCTGTGTGGTGCCGGACTTAAAGAATTGCACCACCCCTTACTTCCCGTGGGTGTCGTAAAAGGCGACTAAGGGTCTTACCGGAGAACGGGCAGCAGCGTTCTCTATTTATTCCACCATCATACCATACTGCGATCGCCAACCCGCCTGCCAAGCGTGGCGATTATGGCAAACCGGCCCCCAAAATTGGGGGAGGCCTATGTCCAGCAGTAAATGATAAATGATTTATTTTCTGTAAGTAGGTTTTTACAAACACTTTTACACGTCATCATATTTTTTAAAACTAGATGTGGTCGGCGTTTCCTATCTGACTACTCTGAGAAGAAAGGCCGAAACAAACTCAGAGGTCACAGTCTCTTTTAAAGTCCAGACAAAATCTTGGTCAGATCGTGTGAAGACCATGTAGATTGATGTCTGAAATGGTCTTTTGAGGAAAGAACCACACAGATTGAGCGGACCTGTCCAATCAGTGCACGCATTTGTCAAAAATCGTGCAGCTCGACTCAGAAATGAGGAGCTCAACGATTCGACGAACAATACCAAAGAAAGGACATTTGGGTAGGCCGCGTAAATTACTCAAACTGCCAGATCATGATTAAAACTAAGAAGGAACACAGAAAAAAAAATGACCCACATAGTCCTCACATTCACAATAATTAAATGAAAAGAAAAAAAAAAAAAATACTTTACAAAGTAAATATTCATGTCATTGTCTAAATAAAATTCATCAATGTCAATGTGTATATAAAAATCCGGACATAATCTTTGAGGACCATGTAGATTAGTGTCTGAAAAGATCTTTTGAGGAAAGAACCACACAGATTGAGTGGACCTGTCCAGTCAGTGCACGCATTTGTCAGTAACCGTGCAGCTCAACTCAGAACTTCAGGAGCTCAACGATTCGACGAACAATACCAAAGACAGGACATTTGGGTAGGCCGCATAAACTACTCAAACTGCCAGACCACGATTAAAATGTAAACAATGACCCACATAGTCCTCACATTCACAATAATTAAAATAATATAATACTTTATACAGTAAATGTACATGTCATTGTGTAAGTAAATAGATACTTAAAAAAAAAGAAAATATTAAAGTGTAAAAATTGCAAAATAACATTCACTGTCTAAACCTATTGGAGCAGCTCAATCCCAAGCCTTTTTGTCCTCAATATAGTCTTTTACAGTATAATAGGCTTTCTGGCATAGTTTTCGCTTTATAAAAGCTTTGAATTTATTTAGGCTTAGTTCTTGAATGTGGCTAGGAAGTTTATTATAAAAATGTATACATTGGCATCTAAACGAGCCACCTATTTTCTTGAGCCTTGTTGTAGGAACAACAAATTTGTGTTTGTTCCTAGTATTTATGTTATGGATATCACTGTATTTTTTAAACAGATTAATATTTTTATGTGCATACAAAAGATTATCATAAATGTACTGAGAAGGCACAGTCATTATATTAATCTCTTTAAATTTGTCTCTGAGGGAGTGTCTAGGACTTAATTTATAAATAGAACGAATTGCCCTTTTTTGTAAAATAAAAATTGTCTGAATATCGGCGGCATTTCCCCACAACAGAATACCGTACGACATCACACTATGAAAATAACTAAAGTAAACTAAACGGGCTGTCTCTAAATCAGTCAAATCACGAATTTTCCTAACGGCGTATGCTGCAGAGCTAAGCTTTTTTGACAATTTATCTATATGGGGGCCCCATTGAAGCTTGGCATCCAACGTTATGCCTAAGAATACTGTGGTATCTTCGGGTTTTAACTCTTCATCCTTAATGAGAACACTAGTTTCTATTTGTCTAACGTGGGGTATCGTAAACTTAATACATTTCGTTTTTTTTCCGTTAAGAAGTAGGTTATTGACATTAAACCAGTTAACTACTTTTGCAAGGGCGTTATTTACATTGTCAGTAACCAGCTGCTGACGTTTGATTTTAAACAAAAGAGAAGTGTCATCTGCGAACAACACTATATCATCACTATCCTTTATGAGGTACGGCAAGTCATTGATATAAATAAGGAACAAGAAAGGACCAAGAATTGAGCCCTGGGGGACCCCCATTCTTACTACAGATCCATGTGACCTTTTTCCGTTAACATCAACTCTCTGAATCCTATCACTCAAGTAAGAAGTAAGAAGATCCAGAGAGGCGTTCCGGATTCCGTAGTGGTGCAGTTTCCTGATTAATGTTTCATGAAGAACACAATCGAATGCCTTGGACAAATCGCAAAAGACGCCCAAGGCATCGCATTTGTCCTCCCATGCATTATAAATATGTCCTAAAAGTTCAACTCCTGCATCGGTAGTCGAACGACCCCTTGTAAAACCGAACTGTTTATTATGCAGTAATTTATTTTTATTAAAAAATCTTTGCAATTGATTCAAAATAAGTTTTTCAAAAATTTTACTAAAGGTAGGTAGTACTGAAATAGGTCGATAATTAGTAGGGTCTGATGTACTACCCGATTTAAACAACGGTATTATTTTACTGTTTTTCATAAGATCAGGAAACTCACCACGGTCAATACAATTATTAAATATAACAGCTAAAGTAGGTGCTACAATGTTTATAATCGACTTAGCAACATCCACAGAATTACCCCATAGATCTGCGGTCTTTTTAACATTTAACGTGTGAAAGGTTTTAATTATATCGTTACAGGTTACATATTCAAAGTGAAATTCAGAATCACAAACTGAAACGTTTTCTTTAAGTAAAGACTCTGCGGCAGCGGGTGATGAGTTAAGAGATTTAGTAGTTGATACTGGAATCTCTGCAAAGAAATTTTCAAAGGCCGCGGCGACTTGAGAATCTGATTTAATTATATTGTCATCAATAGCAAGGCTGTAGTCACTACTTCGGGTGCATGACCTTCCCGTTTCGCTATTAATGACATTCCAAGTCGTTTTAATAATGTTGCTACTATTTTTAATTTTTGAACTCAAATAACGTGACTTGGCAATACTACAAACTTTTTTAAATATTTTAGAATAATTCTTAACATATAAATTAAATTCAGCAGTGTTTATACAAATCCGTTTTTCATATAATTCATAAAGTCGTTTTCTACTTTTATGTATACCAATGGTGGCCCAGTCACTGAAGGAAGCGTTACTATTAACTGATAATCTTTTTGGAATAAAAGTGTTATCAAATTGTGTGCAATACATATTAAAAAAATCATTATATTGTTGATTAGGGTCATCATTAGTGAATAAAAGTGGTAATTTACCCAAGAGTTTAGTTTTAAATGTTTCCAAGCGATTAGTTGTTTTTGTGTTAACAGAAATATCTTTTTTAGTAACTTTTTTGTTGTAATTTGGAATACTGATCAGTGGACGTCTATCGGCTGAAACGACGAAATAGTGCTTCTGACGTCATAATAGGTAGTCAAAAAATGGCACGCTTGGTTTTCATACAGATCTTGATACTTGCGTTATCTAGGTCTATCTACAGGAAAAGTTTTTAACCAGTGCGCAAATTTTTTTTGGTGGCTCAGTGTAAGCAATAGAACACATTTCCATTTTTAGTTTATGACTTTTTTTTTTTCATTTTTCCACTTTGTCCCAATTTGAAATAAGCAAGACATGGATATAATTTAATAGTAATACTATGAATGAGCATGAATGAAAACGCGAAGGCCGCCCGCCGGCCGCACGACCACGGGGGCGCGGGACGGGGGTGCGGGGGCATGCGGCGCCGCGCCGGCGTTTGATAAACAAAACGCATGCACATGCAGTACGTCACTTGCGGAAGCGGAGGTCGGATGTCCGTTCGCCGTCCCTGCGCGCGTGTCGCGTACTAGACTAGCGTAGTGACAATGTCTCATTTTACTCACCGCGAGTATTATGAAATGGTGCGAGTGTATTTGTTAAGCAATGAAAATTTACGAGCAGCACGAAGAAGATACGAAAGGGAGAGCGTACCTCGTATGCGAGCCCGAAGGATCCTCAATCCCACGGTCCCTAATGAGAGGACAATTTTAGCAGCAAACCAAGGTGTATGAAACAAGTGAAAGAGCCTAGATGACTTGAAAGAAAAAATAATTAACGCTTTCAATGAAGTAAAAAGTGGTGTTAGTGTCCTAAACAAACTAAATGCTTACTTATTTAAACGTGCACGTTTATGCCTTGAAAAAGGAGGAAGTCACTTCGAACAATACCTAAAATTATTGTGATTAATAAAATGTAGAGGTAAGAAGAAATTATAAACAATCTTAGTGTCTTAGGTTCTCTTTGATTAGACATTGACGCAAATTGTATCATGTCGTACCTTTCATACCTAAATGTTTTATTTTGAATGGACTAAAACGTATTACTTTCTTACTTATTATGATTTATTTTCTGCATTTTGATGGTCCTAAGCCCATGAAAGTATGAAGGATAAATTGGAATTTACGAAAAATTACGTTTACAAATAACTTTACACAGTCTAAACTTAAAAAATTGTAGCGCTAAACTGGGGTCAATAATCCGCCGTCGCATAGAGCGAGCGCGCGTGAGTAGGTACTTCGATAGCAGCTGGCGCGTCAGGCGACCGGTCGACGCGCGGCGTGAATCGGGCGACCGGTCGACGGACTGGCAAGCGACGTCCATAAAATAAATTTCTGAGTAAACAAGTCTCGTAAGCGTTAACTTAATTTTTTACTATTGAAACATATCAAAACAAAAAATACGTGTTTATTAAAATATATTCAAGTTTATTATGTCAAAATTTGCGCACTGGTTAAAAACTTTTCCTGTATATCTGTGGTTGAGACGATGTAACTTTTATCGTCGTTCCAACTTGTTATACCACAGGCAAATAAAACGCATTGTTAAAATCAGGCTTTATACATATACCCCCTCACTAATAACCGTTGTATAACGTCTGTATAGTTACACAACGCTTTGTCTTCTTCTCTCGAAAGTCAAATTACTGACGACTGAAAGAGAGAAATCGGTGTGTAACTATTCATCTGATATAATTACGTTTAATTATGAGGTGGGAAATTTTTTAAGTGAAAACTTCTTTAAGAGCTTTGGACATTTTCGAGACGGGAAAAAACCACTGAATTCGCGCCACTGTTACCGTAAGCGACACCGCGCGTGTTTTGTTTATAAGACGATTAAAAAAATAACCGCTTCGGATGTGTTCGGCTGTCCTCGGGATGTACTCGGTTTTAATGTATATCCAATAAGTCAGTGAGTGATGGCAAAGTATTCTGTTTGTGTTTTCTTTTCACTTCTGTCGGCACACTTAACCAGTACCAGTACTTACCAGGATCGATGGGCCTCACTGGCTCAGTCCTGGGGATAGTGAAGTACCCTTTAGGGTTGGGGTCCCAGCATTTGGCGACCACCAACTTGATGGGGCCTGGCTTCTGCACCACCTCCCGTAACACCCTCACCGCCTCATCATTTGTCATGTCCTCGAAGTTTACGTCGTTCACCTGGAATTATTTGTTGGTTGTGTTAGATTGATGTGGTAAAGGTGAACAATACAGAAAAGGATGTGGAGAGTTTTTGAAGGGAAAAATTCTTGAGCATTTTTTGAGATGGGAAATAAATTAATAGGTCGTTTAAAAAACACTAGAAAACCACGCTTTTATAGATGCACGTAAAACCTTGAAACCAAATCGTGGTCAAAGTTCATTACTAAGAAACCCAAAACAGTTATGATACGATTTTCCATCATGAAGTTCCAGTTCATATCTTCCGGCTCCATCATCAGATCAGTTCGACAGTACCATATTATTGTATTGTCATCAGAACTACATACAGCTGCCAATTTTCATTACGCTACGACCCTTGGAAGATGGTTAAATTAGTTACCTTAGATTCCATTACATAGTTAGTTACATACAGGTCGACCTAATAAAAGCGTGTTAAAAACCATGATTTTGATGGGAAAATACCCGCTTCGAATGTGTTCGGCTGTCCTCGGGATGTACTCGGTTTTGATGTATATCCGATATGTCAGTGAGTGCTGGCAAAGCATTCTGTTTGTGTTTTGTATTCACTCCTGTCGGCACTCCCAGAGTGTCACTGTTTTTTTTTATAACTTTGCACAGCACCGTGATAAGTTGCATTGATATGATATTTATTAGCTAGGGCCACACCGGACGATCCAAAGGGCTTTGAATAACCGTGGCATACCAACTGTCGCGCCATTTTGTATTTTTTTTTTTCAAAATGGCGGTGACGCATGAAACCTAAAGTCGATAGCTGACATCAATGCAAACAGAAAACATTGTAAGTTCAAACCCCGTAGTGTCACGTTTCCCAGATATTAACGTTTAAAGTTGATCACGTGACACCTGAACTTGCTTACCCACCCACCTCGATCCACTATCGCCGATCGTGGCTCGGAGGTTCTTTCGCACGATCCGTTTCTTGAATACCGTAATCCTGCTACGCGCTCCAGTGCCGATCCACGTTTTAGCTAGGTAGATTAAGTTCAGTTAAACATAGGTAATCGCATTATCCATATTGCCGGATCACTCGATCTACACAAAACGTCTGAGGCGCCTTTGAGTATTGTCAAAAAACCGACAGCGCTATGGGATCGGGCGCTCCACAGAGCGTGCGTACCACCGCGTGGAGGACGATGAGACAGCGGCACATGTGCTTCTAACCTGCCCGGTGATCGCCACGTACAGGGCAAAGTACTTCGGTAACCCAGGTACCCTACGTGAGACAGTCAGTAACATCAAGGCGTTGCTGGCCTTCCTTGAGGAGCTGGGGTGTAACGAATAGCCGATTTTCCCACCCATACGCAAAATACGCGCATTGACATGGAGTTGCGGACACCAGCCCGTTGTACCTATTACTTATTCCACCGCGTGTACTCCGATCGCGCTGCGGCACGTCCACACCGACCGCGCATTTGGATCCGATCGGAGCGCACTGGATCGTCCGGTATGGAATCAGATATTCAGTATCTACGTTTTGGAATGGGCAACTACTAGCTTCAACTTTCTGACTAACTGACAGACTATTAAATTTTGACAATTCAAAAGTGCCTGTACAAGGTTTAATTGAAATAAATGCTTTGAGTTTGAGTTTGAGTATGTTGGTTTATAATACTATGTCTCAGATGCAGAATCTGGGGGCTTAACTATATCAGGAATAACTATAATGGTGTTTTGTGTAGTCTGGTTTATTTTAGGGACCTCATCTGTGCCCTAACGGTAATGTTAAGCAATTGATCCTTGAAGCAAAGAATACAATAAAAGACCTTCGCGAGGCCAACAAAACTAGCAGTCGAAGTGGCCGAATTCTGGTCGAAGCTTATTTAAAAGTTTTAAAACAACAGATAGACGCACGCAGAGATCGTACAGTGCCCTCCGCGTGCAGTACAATAATGCTTTCAGGGTGTTGATGGGGCTGCCTCGCTTCTGTAGCGCATCAGGGATGTTTGCGGAATTGCGTGTTGATTGCTTCTATGCATTAATGCATAAAAGATGTGTGCTTTTATGCATTAAGAAGCTGCGCCTCGCGGTACCAACTACGTATGTTGGGATCGGCTTCCAGTCTAACCGGTTGCAGCTGAATACCAGTATTTTAAATGGAGCGACTGACCTCCACAACCCAGTTCCTGGATAATACGAAACCCCTTGGTAAGACTGGTTGTCAGATTTTCGGGCTTCTGACGACCCGTAAGGACTGCCAAAGATCCACGAATGACAACCGGGACCAACGGCTTAACGTGCTTTCCGAGGCACGGAGGGGTCTTGGTATATAAAAATGGTCACCCATCCACGAACCAACAGTGGCAAGCGTAGCTTAACCGGATCAATCGACCGTTCACAGTGTTGTTATGAGGAATCCTTACAAGTGCACGCATTATCTTGGCTCAAACTCTGCTGATTAAGTCAACTTTGATTACGTCAAGATTGTATGATTGATTATGCTACAGCACTAGCCTAAATGTCTGGCTTGTAGCTAAGTAATAGCCGCACGAGTCGATCGATCAGGTTAAGCTGCGCTTGCGACGGTTGGTCCGTGGATGGGTGACCATCTTTACACACCAAGACCCCTCTGTGTCTACCAAGGGGTATTGTATTACCCAGAACTGGGTTGTGGAGGTCAGATAGGCAGGCTACATGTAAAACGTGGATGGGTGACCATCTTTACATACCAAGACCCCTCCGTGCCTACCAAGCTGCCAAGGGGTATCGTATTACCCAATCACTGGATTGTTTGGTTGGATTTAGGTTTGTGCCAAGTAAAGGGGCACTCGTATCAAATCGGAAAGGAATCGGCACGGTATCGCTTTTCGCCTCGCCGTCAAACAGGCGTCAACCTAACGTAAGCACGTAACCAAAGCGGATCAGATGCTCCGATACGACGCCGCACTTACGGCTCGCCGACCGCTGGTTGATGGTGCAGGCAGGCCGCGGGAGGGGTGAGGGGGGCAAGGGTGGACGAAGAGACGTAAGCTTGGGTACGGAGAGACGTAAGCGCAGGAACGCCGAGCTGTAACGCACCACACCACGGTTCGTGAGCTTGTCCCGAAGCGAGGCGATTACGTTACGATTCCAAATAGTGTGCACTGCATTATGGAGTTTCATACAAAGAATACTGAACAGCTCGAGTTGATACGGTGCCTATCCCGTTCCGGTTTGATACATGTACCTTTGATACATATACCTTAAGTACCTAATGAAGTAATTCAGTAGTATCAATGTAATTTTTTTTAAATATAATTATAAATTAATATAATTTAATAAAATGCAATAGGTAATGTCATCAATCATTCAGGTTTGGTATCAGATCAGGTATTGTCATTAATCATCAATTTATAGTCTCTGTAATGTCTCATTTAAGAACATATGGAAAAGGAGAAACCTCAATCTATCTGTGATAACATGAGTGATAATGCATTGCACAGTAATTGAAAGAGTACATGTAAAAAACCTTTTTTTATTATTGTGATTTATATTGTGTGCATATCCTTTGTTGAAGATCCTAAATAAATAATCTCCTGACAATTACTTATTGCTTATAAATGCATTTGCTTCCAATAAAATAAACCGGAAACTGTCTTGGTTGAAATGGGCATTTCAGCATTGAATTCTTTGACAAAATAAAAAGGAGTTGCAAGTGACCTGTTTTTGACTAAAGTAGCAACAAAATCACAAAACATACCTGTAAAATCATGTCTCCTGGCTCAATCCTGCCGTCCAGAGCCACAGCACCACCTTTCATAATGCTCCCAACGTAGATTCCTCCATCACCACCCTTGTTCGACTGCCCAACTATTGAAATACCCAAGAAATTGACCGTATCCATGTTCAGAGTCACCGTTATAATGTGCATAGACATTGTAGAGTCTGTAATTGACGAGTATGAAGAAGTTCGAGACATGACCTGCGGCCTCTTTCGTCGTCTTTGTGGTCTTTTACGAGAACTCACTTGCAGGTGAGAGACACTGCTGCATTCTGTTAGGGCTCTGTCCACAGACGCGTTAGTGTGCCGGCCAGTCGTCGTAGTGATTTCTGACTGGCTGTCGAACAGGCTGGTGGAGTCTAAGTCAGAACTAAGCACGGAGGCAGTCTCGTATTCCAAACCATGGTTCCCGTACTTTGAGTGGCCGTTTATCCGTAATCCTCGGTATTTATACTTGTCGCAGGATGCTCGATGGCCAGGCCGCGAGCTGATGGTGCTGTCCGTGTCCGTACAGGTGTCTCGGGTGACAGGCGCCGGAGCTCCATGGGTTTGTTTGCCTTTACCAGCATTGCTATCAGTACACTGCGAAGCGCCATCGGAAGGGTTCGAGCCCTCGGCAGACACTAGCCACGACACAACACGACCGTTAAAACACGGCAAATGAGCGTTATCGTCAACAATTTCCTCTTTAACAACACCAAAATCATCGTCCATAGATTTGAAGAAAAACTTATAGTTCGGTCGGTTCAACTGGTTTTTGAAGTCCAACAACGTCACTTTCTCCGGTGAGATCGGAATTTTCACTAAATACGGGGTCTCCTCATCGTCTATGTAATAAATAACTTTCGTCTCCTCCATTTTTAATGCATTTATTTATTGAATAACAACACCCTTACGATCTATAAATATCGGTCGCCATCACAAATATGGCGATAAATTATAGTACCGCTATCTGGCACCACGGGGCGACACTGTCGCTTTCTTTATCAAAACATTCGGATACACACGCCAAAGTGCCAAACGTCCATAAAACCGATGGGGAAAACTTTGAGAGCCACTGACTTTTCTACTATAATCTATTATTTTTATTTCATCTGTGGCGTTTGTTTATTAATTTTTGAATTCAAAATAGTCGTTGTTTGTGTCGAAGGTTGTATTTCTTGAATTGTATTACAAAATCTAAATAAAAATTACCAAAAATGGGTTCAGAATCGAAAGAAGCTTGGTTTTTGGACATAGTGGAAAAACTGGACAACTTTTACAAACGAGTAGACGGTAATTACAGTACAAACTAATTTCAGGTCCTAACGATAGATACCTTGGATAATTCTCATAGTTTCTTTCGAACAAATTACAGAAAAGATCGAAAAAGACCAGCAACAAATGAAAGCTTGCAAGAAGAAGACAGAATTAGAGACCAAAATGGCACAAGAAATGAAATTAAATGTGAGTTATTTAACATAGAACTAATAAGCTATTAAACAATTCTACTCACTTATACAGGCATCGTTATCAGGTCATTGTCACAATTAAGACAGACTAATCGCTCCTTAGGCTTAAGAGGCCTGTTAGGAGCCCGTGGCTAAGTATTAACAGCTGCACAGTTCGATCAATCAGGTTAAAAGAAAGCACGTTAAGCCGTTGGTCCCGGCTGTCATTAGTGGATCTATGACAGTCGTTACTGGTAGTCAGAAGCCCGAAAGTCTGACAACCAGTCTTACAAAGGGGTATCGTATTAACCAGTAACTGGGTTATGGAGCTCAGATAGGCAGTCGCTGCATGTAAAATACTGGTATTCAGCTGCATCCGGTTAGACTGGAAGCGGACCCCAACATAGTTGGGAAAAGGCTAGGTAGATGATGATGGGTCTGTAGGTAAAACAGGCTGATGTTCGCAACTCCATGTTGAAGCACATAGTTATTTTGAATATAGGATTGCTCCATAGATCGGGCCCTATCAGGACACCAGCACTGCGGTATTTATTTTTTAAATATCGCAGCGTTATGCTGAGATAGAGGAAGCCTTTTAACCTCGCCTCGGATTAACCTCGCCTCCTAACCTCGGATCTTTTAATTTTTTTGGTTGTTTTTTTTTTGTGTTGCAAATAGAATAATTTTATTTAACTCCACATAGCTAACAGGCCTCTACAGGACATGGGCCTGTCCCAACATCATACCACTTCACAGAGTTCAATCTTCGTCTAGCATCATCTAGCAATCAATGCAATTCTTATTAAGTACTTTCTAAAAGTTAAGTTTGCACAATATCTGTTCTCTTCAGAATGAGTTGAATGAGCGCTTAGCAGAGCTGTTGCACCGTGGCAGTCAACTGGACCAAGTGTGCGCCACCTTCGAGTCGCACCTCACCATCGCAGACAGCGACAGGAAGAGACTGGATAATGCTAAGTTAGCACTTTATTTAATTCAGCAGGATTGTCCAAAAGGATTACCGCTGCCCTGGAACATAAAGGGCTAATGAAGGAACACGGGTGGGGTTTAGTCAGTAAGAGTCTAACACTCGGGATTCCGCTCCACCTAGCGGGAAGGGTCATTTGATGATTTCCCACCCTCAAAAAAAAAGGGCTTTATTTCCATACACACATACAAAAACTCACACCTTCCTAAGGAGCTAATGATACTAAATATGAAGCAATTATTTAATTACAAAAAATCTATTGTTTGGACGAAAAAATTAACACAAATATATAAATTGTATTATTATAGTATTCTTTTAGTATGTTGCTTGTAGAATAATCTGACAAAAAATCAGAATGATTGTATGTATAATAATATGGTTTTTATTGTAAAAAGAAAGTTTTTAGAGGTATCTTCATGATTTTTTTCTATCTTATTAAATTAGTCGTATTACTTTTTCAACACACTATTCTACCTAGATTATATCCTGAAGAATATCATATATTTTTCTGATTTTGTTTACTTTGGTCGATCATATACTTTTATTGTTTCTAAAACTTGAGTTTTTTGTGTTTATAGGTCTTTTATGCCCCTTAAATGAAACAAAATAGTTTATCAGTTCTTTCAAAATGTACATTACTACGCATCCCATTGTCAATGCCATCTCTATGTATTCCACATTGCAAAATACATTTTTACTTTTCCAGAGAAACATACCAACTAGCTAAGGAGCTGACCGGCATCAGATGGGACTTCAGTGCACCTCCTAATGTGGCTAAAGGATGTATCCTTTTAAAACATTTTCTACTGTGCATTTATCAAACCACTCGCTGCGCCCCGCGTTTTCACCCGCGTCAATGTCAGGAAATGTCGCGTTGAATATCGGGGTAAAAAGTAACCTATATATTAATCCAGGGTGTCAGCTACCTCCATACAAAATTTTATCAAAATTGGTCCAGCCGTTGGAGCGTGAAGAAGTAACAAACATACAGGAAAAGTTTTTAACCAGTGCGCAAATTTTGACATAATAAACTTGAATATATTTTAATAAACACGTATTTTTTGTTTTGATTTTATGTTTCAATAGTAAAAAATTAAGTTAACGCTTACGAGACTTGTTTACTCAGAAATTTATTTTATGGACGTCGCTTGCCAGTCCGTCGACCGGTCGCCCGATTCACGCCGCGCGTCGACCGGTCGCCTGACGCGCCAGCTGCTATCGGAAGTACTCACGCGCGCGCGCTCGCTCTATGCGACGGCGGATTATTGACCCCAGTTTAGCGCTACAATTTTTTAAGTTTAGACTGTGTAAAGTTATTTGTAAACGTAATTTTTCGTAAATTTCAATTTATCCTTCATACTTTCATGGGCTTAGGACCATCAAAATGCAGAAAATAAATCATAATAAGTAAGAAAGTAATACGTTTTAGTCCATTCAAAATAAAACATTTAGGTATGATAGGTACTTAGACATGATACAATTTGCGTCAATGTCTAATCAAAGAGAACCTAAGACACTAAGATTGTTTATAATTTCTTCTTACCTCTACATTTTATTAATCACAATAATTTTAGGTATTGTTCGAAGTGACCTCCTCCTTTTTCAAGGCATAAACGTGCACGTTTAAATAAGTAAGCATTTAGTTTGTTTAGGACACTAACACCACTTTTTACTTCAATGAAAGCGTTAATTATTTTTTATAATATAATAATATTCTACATACAGCCGGCATTTCACTTGTTTCACACACCTTGGTTTGCTGCTAAAATTGTCCTCTCATTAGGGACCGTGGGATTGAGGATCCTTTGGGCTCGCATACGAGGTACGCTCTCCCTTTCGTATCTTCTTCGTGCTGCTCGTAAATTTTCATTGCTTTACAAATACACTCGCACCATTTCATAATACTCGCGGTGAGTAAAATGAGACATTGTCACTACGCTAGTCTAGTACGCGGCACGCGCGCAGGGACGGCGAAGGGACATCCGACCTCCGCTTCCGCAAGTGACGTACTGCATGTGCATGCGTTTTGTTTATCAAACGCCGGCGCCGCGCCGCATGCCCCCGCACCCCCGCCCCGTCTCGTGCGCTGGGCGTCCAGCGGCCGGCGGGCGGCCTTCGCGTTTTCATTCATGCTCATTCATAGTATTACTATTAAATTATATCCATGTCTTGCTTATTTCAAATTGGGACAAAGTGGGAAAATGAAAAAAAAAGTCATAAACTAAAAATGGAAATGTGTTCTATTGCTTACACTGAGCCACCAAAAAAAATTTGCGCACTGGTTAAAAACTTTTCCTGTATAAACACACACACTCACAAACTTTCGCCTTTATATATTAGTGTGATTTCTTTTTGGTTCTATTGAACCGAAATTGGGAAAATAAATCAAGATCTTACTGTTGGCAAAAAGGGGCTTGTGGTTAAGTAAAAACAGCAGCACGGGTCGATCGATCAGGTTAAGCTACGCTTGCCGCGGTGGGCCCATGAATGGGTGACCGTCTTCATATACCAAGACCCCTCCATGCCTCGAAAAGCACGTTAAGTCGTTAGTCCCGGCTGTCATTCGTGGATCTTTGACAGTCGTTGCGGGTTGTCAGAAGCCCGAAAGTCTTACCAAGGGGTTTCGTGTTACCCAGTAACTGGGTTGTGGAGATCAGGTAGGGAGTCGCGTGTGGCTGTTATTATTTAGCCACGGGCCCCGCTCTGATACCGTGGGACTACCGGAATAAAAATGATTATATCATAATAATTTTTATTCCTGTACTTCGGCCCTCATCAATATTTATTCCTACTATAAATCCTAAACTCCAAAATCAGATATAAAAAGTGAATCCCGCAAGTTGCTGCAGACAATAGAACTAGACATGTCCAGTGGCGCTGACAGCGGAGCCCTATGGAAGCTGCTGCAATCCACCACAGCACCCGGCTGGCCCTTTGCTGAGGATGAAGAAAATAGGCCTGCGAATGACGCTGACAAGTTGAAGCAAGATGTCAAATAAATCAGCAAGCGATATACAACATTATTTTTAGTATATGCGAAACCCGAAACACGTGTCTAGTGTTTTTATGTAAAGAATCTATGTACAAAATTTCAAAACTGTATCATGAAAAATCACAAAGTTATAAGCTTGTTAAGTTACCTGTTTGTCCGTACAAAAACATGCTCACCCGCGCCGCGTCGTCTTGCGCTTATTGATAGTACCTAGGTACCTAACCGTTCGACGCGGAGATTGGATAACCTACTTAGTGTCGCTCGGTGTCCAACTTTTAACCTTTTTTAAATATTTTTGGGGCAAAATTTATTGGAATCGATTCAGTTACTTATTCTGAACAAACTATATTCGGGTTTCGCATATGCTAAAATAACGTTGTAAGTATATGTTTTATGAAATACAAATGGAGAAATATGAACTATCAAAGAATCGCTTCTATCAATGTCTAAATACGTGAAAAAACAAAAGTTGTAAAGTATTCCGTAGACAGAGTAAACTTAGACTGCTGCATATCTTCTTTTTCATTCGCACAAGAAAAAGAGAAATATATTAACGTCACTAGCAAAGAAAAGAGACAGAGTAAGAATATTTCTGTCCCTTACTGCGTGTCGGCTAAGCACATTAATGTGCACAACAAGTTTGACGTTTATGAAGGAATAATAATTAATACACCGCGATTAAACGGAAAATAAGATCTTTTTACGTGCATAATTCAATCAAAATGTTTTATTTCACATAAACCTACATGGGCACTTATGAAACGTCAGAAGCTAGGTGCACGGTTCCAATTGGTCGTTTCCTATGGAGAAGAGCTGGCAAGAAACTCCACGGTCACTCTTTTTAAAAATAATTGGCTTTTACAATGTTTCCAAATTACAGTAGGTATGGGAGGACAGCGTAAGCCTGTCAACAAGTACCAGGTACTTGATAAAATAAAAAATGGTCTACAGATCTAGTCTTTAATAGTCATTAATAGTACATTAGCGCAACTGTGAAAATGGTAAGGTGCAGTGTAATAAGCTGTAGAAATGATAGTACGATGAAGATTGCCGGATTTTTTTGTCCCTTTCGGTGTCGTGGATACCATGAGTCTATAGATTACTCCGTCTACGGTTTATTCAAATTAACTTTGCCACTCTGAAGTAGGCAACAAATCAGTGCGCAGTAGATAATCGTAGGAATAAAACAGCAAGCGCATGCGCGACTAGCGAAAAAGCCTAGCTTCAAAGCGACAAAGTCATTTGACGCGAACTTGTATGTTTCAAATTAATGTTAAACTGTACTCTAATGGTAAGTAAGTTGATTTTAGAGTGGCACTATTGAAAGAGTTATATAAATGTTTGACATTGTAGCGTAAACTGAACTTTATTGTGTACGATTTAAAGGCTCATATTTGTTTACATTTTTGTGCAAATAAATCCCGAATGCAGATATGTTCTTTTTTAGGGTTCCGTACCCATAGGGTAAAAACGGGACCCTATTACTAAGACTCCACTGTCTGTCTGTCACCAGGCTGTATCTCATGAACCGTGATAGCTAGACAGTTAAAATTTTTACACATGATGGATTTCTGTTGCCGCTATAACAACAAATATTAAAAACAGAATAAAATAAATATTTAAAGGGGGGCTCCCATACAACAAACGTGTTTTTTCGGCGTTTTTGATTGTGGTACAGAACCCTTCGTGTGCGAGTCCGACTCGCACTTTGCTAGATTTTTTTTTTGGGGTCATCGTCCGATCGAATTTTAGTTGCAAAAATCTGTTTTTTTATTGTTTCATCAAAATATTTTATTTCACATAAACCTGTTTTGGCACTTATAAAACGTCAGAAGCTAGGTGCACGGTTCCCATTGGTCGTTTCCTATGGAGAAGAGCCGGCAAGAAACTCCGCGGTTACTCTTTTAAAAATAATTGGCTTTTACAATATTTGAATCATCGTGTTTAGATATGAATAACCTTTAAAATATAATTTATTTATATTGCAAGTAACTACAATGGCGCCAATTCTGTTGTGCACAAACTAAACTAAATTTAAGTTCATGCATCTTTTTCTTTCTATTTCATTAAGAAAAGGACAGAAGATAAATAATAGTTTAGTCCTGACAAATTAAGATACTCCATAGACAACATAAACGAGATTAAAAAATTGGCTATTAAAAGTACGTCAATTTACGTCAGGCGCTGACTAATTTGACAGGACTAAACTAATATTTATCTTCTGTCCTTTTCTTATTGAAATAGAAAGAAAAAGATGCCTGAACTTAAATTTAGTTTAGTTGTGAACAACAGAATTGGCGCCACTATCTACTTTGAACCCAAAAAATTATATCATCAATTTTTGTTTTATAAAGTATGTTTAAATATTTTACGTTACCTATCACATCTGCAGCAGGGCTAGCATGGGCTGGGGATAAAACTTTTCTCCACCGGTTATTTCCACTGACAAGGGATAAAATTATTTTATCCACTTGCCAAAGCACGGCAACAGGGGGAAAGAGAATTATATCACTTATTGACATTAGACGTGGATACTCACCCCCGTCTATAGCATGGCGACTAGTGGAAGAGAAAAATTACAGATATTTTGACATAACAAAGGGAGAAACTTGTCCTCGTCTTTAGATGGTGAGTTTAAGTATATCTCTTGGAGAAAATATAATTAATTGTTATCCACCCATGTCGCCGTGCTCGGAGGGTGGACAAAATTGACAGAGGGGAATAGTATTTTCTCCTCTCCCCGTGGATAAAATGTCTCCGGCCATGCTAGCCCTGCAGTTTCACTATAGTCCGCGCGGAACTAGTTGGCTGCGCCTTGGGTGGGGTCGGGGGTGAGGGCGGCGGGGTTGCGTATTGTTCGCAACGCACGTACTGAGTCATGACAAAGGGGCAACCCCCCCCCCCCCCCCCCCGTCCGTCCCACCGCTCACATACCTAAGGCGCAGACTATAGCTAATTTAATTTGACCCTTAATTTGAGGCATTTTTTTGTGATAATGGATAATGAAATAAGTTATTTCTGATTAGCATGATGTAATATTAAGTAATTAATTTAAGTGCTACCTTTATTATACTGCTACTAGAATTGAAGTTTGTTTTTTATTTAAGAACCTGTAGCGGTATCTACAACGCCAAATGCGAACAACGCGTCATACTGACGTCACGCAAAATCCTGCATCTCGCAAGCAGAGTTTACCGCGCAACTAGCGCAGACATAACGGTCCGGGCGTCGGGCAGACAGACAGACACACTTTCGCATTTATAATATTAGTCTACTAGAATCTATCTAGAATCAGTTATACAACTTGTTTATGTTTGTATAATCCTAAAATGTTAAGATTTCATGAAATAGTCATTCAGTAGGATTACTTGGTCTTAGAGAGTTGTGTTGATGACTTTAATGATTGTAATTCTGTAAATACATATTCGTTACGGCCGCGAATCTTATTTTAATCAACATACAACTGATGAAACATGAAAAAAAAATGAATTTCGCGGGCTACCCTGGCGCTTTCACCTTAAACTGACAAAATTTTCGGGTTTTGGACTTGTGAACAGTGCGAACAGAGGACTCCTACGATAACATTGATTGATGTTCGATACGGTACGGAAGCGTATCGAGTGATTGTGAATAGCTAAGGGTTACACCTGCTGAAAACCGCCGAATTAAATAAAACGAAACTGGTTTACAAATAACGTTATAATTTATTAAAACGATACTGATTTGTTAAGACTGTAAAAAGTCAACTTCAAAGTTTTTTATTTGTTTACAAAAGAACACATTATCCAACCGCTTTCTGAGGCAGTCGGGTAAACAAGTACTTGTATTTTTTTTCCATTCCATAATTTTCTGGTAAGTATTTTAGTTTTGTATATCATAAATAAGAGCTATTACGCACTGTCGACTTGTCGCCGGCGACTCGGTCACTCCATAGGCATCATCAGGCGACCAAGTGCGTAAACACCTTTTTAGGGTTCCGTAGTCAACTAGGAACCCTTATAGTTTCGCCATGTCTGTCTGTCCGTCCGTCTGTCTGTCTGTCTGTCCGTCCTCGCTTAATCTCTGTGACCGTTAGCACTAGAAAGCTGAAATTTATTAGTTTAGCAGTAATAGTCGTTGAACTTGGGTGTTGGATAATTTTGTACCAAATACAAAATCCTTAGCATTAATCCTTTAAAGTGACTAAGATGAAGTAGTTGCTTGTTTATAATGGGTAAAGACTTGCGTTGAAAACCAAAATGTGTTTTTTTTTTTTACCTATTCAGAATAAAGAACAACAGAATCGTACTACATTGTGATAACGGGCTACTACGGAACCCTACACTGTGCGTGGCCCGACACGCATTTGGCCGGTTTTTTAAACTATATAGTAAGTCACAGTCGTCGCCGCCAACCGAGTCGCCGGCGACCAGTCGACAGTGCGTAATAGCTCTAAGTGGCAAGATAGCTAGAAATAATTTGAGAATATGAAAAAATAAATACATAGGTAGATAAAGTTCAGATCTTGATAAGCGTAAGAATACAAATCTCACTTTAATAAATACTACTAATATCACAATGTTTAATACTAAATTTAAATTAAGAAAAATATAATTCTTAGATAATATTACTTTACAAAGTATTTTTTTATAATTCATATTTATATTGTAAAAATCGCTCATTTGCTACAAGGTAGGACGTAATATCTCAAAATTGATGATTTTTTAGTTATTAATAAAGTTGTGTTGAAAAATTTTCGATCCGTTTACTGTAAAAAAACGACATTTTTGTCGACCTTGTAGCAAAAATGAGCGATTTTGTCTAAATAAGTTACCTAAAAAATCAACGATTAATGTATAAAAACTTGAAACTATAAAATTGCCCTCCTGTGTATTAATATTTTTTGAGAAACGTCGACCTTGTCGCTAATGAGCGAAATCTTCTATTTATTAGACAAAGCTACTATTATCCAAAAAATGCTGATGAAAATGTAAACAAATGGTCCAGAAAATGTTCCTGTGAATGCCAATTTGTAGTAACTACCACTAACAAAGTCAGTGCTTTGATTTGTGTCAAAAAATCATTCAAGGGTCAAACATTCCACCTTGTGGGAGGCCTTCCAACGCTACGTCTTCCGGTACGCGGTCGCCACTCCAGAACCTTTCGGCCCCATCGGCCATCTGTACTGCGAGCAATGTGCCCTGCCCACTGCCACTTAAGTTTGGCAATTCTAAGGGCTATGTCGGTTACTTTGGTTCTCCTGCTTATCTCCTCATTTCGAATTGGATCACGCAGGGAAACTCCAAGCATAGCCCTCTCCATTGCGCTTTGGGTGACCTTCTTATTAGGCTAAAAGTCACCCAAATCACCATAAAGATGATTGTATTAAGTTTGAGAAATTAACATGACAAAGGTTTGTTAAAACTTTCATAGGAGATTTTTTAAACAGACATTAGATTTAGAATCTTGAGTGACACACTGATGTCTTTAAGGGCCACTAGTGTCTGTGATGATGTCTAGCATGGGCCTCTAGTGTCCGTGATGGGGTTCAGCAGTATCTGTGTTGGGTCACTTTTGTCATGTCGTCACATGGGAGTGGTGTTTATGATGGGGTCACTGAATACTGGTGGGCCACTAGTGTCTATGATGGGTTTTCTAATGTCTATGATGGGGCCACACGTGTCTATGATAGGTCACTAGTGTCTATGATATGTCACTAGTGTCTTATTGGGGCCACACGTGTCTATGATAGATCACTAGTGTCTATGATGGGTCACTAGTGACTATGATGGGGCCACACGTGTCTATGATAAATCACTAGTGTCTATGATAGGTCATTAGTATCTATTATGGGGCCACACGTGTCTATGATAGGTCACTAGTGTCTATGATGGGGCCACACGTGTCTATAATAGGTCACTAGTGTCTGTGATGGGGCCACACGTGTCTATGATAGGTCACTAGTGTCTATGATGGGGCCACACATGTCTATAATAGGTCACTAGTGTCTATGATGGGGCCACAAGTGTCTATGATAGGTCACTAGTGTCTATGATGGGACCACACGGGTCTGATTGGGTCACTAGTGTCTCTGATGTCCTTTGAGGGTATAGTGTGGGTGTCTAAGCTATTTTCATCCTGTCGATATGGTGCGGAGCGGTCTGCACGGCGTGTCGTCGCAGCAAGTCACATTAGAGTCTATGGTGGGCCGCTATGATAGGCCACTATTGTCTATGGTTGGGGTCACTGGTGCCTATGATGGGCCACTCGTGTCTATGACGGGTCATAAGTGTGTCTAATGGGGTCACTAGTGTCTATGATGGGTCACTAGTGTCTATGATGGGGCCACACGTGTCTTAATGTCACTAGTGTCTATAATGGGGCCAGGTGTCTATGATATGTTACTAGTGTCTATTATGGGGCCACACGTGTCTATGATAGGTCACTAGTGTCTATGATGGGGCCACACGTGTCTATGATAGGTCACTAGTGTCTATGATGGGGCCACACGTGTCTGATTGGGTCACTAGTGTCTCTGATGTCCTTTGAGGGTATAGTGTGGGTGTCTAAGCTATTTTCATCCTGTCGATATGGTGCGGAGCGGTCTGCACGGCGTGTCGTCGCACCAAGTCACATTAGAGTCTACGGTAGGCTGCTATAGTAGGCCACTATTGTCTACGGTTGGGGTCACTGGTGCCTATGATGGGCCACTCGTGTCTATGACGGGTCATAAGTGTGTCTAATGGGGTCACTAGTGTCTATGATGTCACGTGAGGGTATAGTGTGGGTGTCTAAGCTATCTTCATCCTGTCGATATGATGCGGAGCGGCCTGCTCGGCGTGTATCCGCATCAAATGTCGCACCAAGTCCCATTAGAGTCTATGGTGGGCGGCTATGGTAGGCCACTATTGTCTATGGTTGGAGTCACTGGTGCCTATGATGGGCCACTCGTGTCTATGACGGGTCATAAGTGTGTCTAATGGGGTCACTAGTGTCTATTATGTCACGTGAGAGTATAGTGTGAGTGTCTAAGCTATCTTCATCCTGTCGATATGGTGCGGAGCGGCTTGCACGGCGTGTATCCGCATCAGATGCCGCACCACGTTGCGTCGGCGCACGAAAGTGTTCTCACAGACGCGACATTTGAATGAGTATTGTGGTGTTTTGTGTCGGTTCTTGTGTATTCTCATTAGGGTGACCGATTTGAAGCGGGCGGGGCATTGGTCGCACTGGAAAAGAGAAGAATATTATTTTAATAAAATATTATCAAAATGCTATTACCGAGACCGTCCCCGTGCCTCGGAAAGCACGTTAAGCCGTTGGTCCCGGCTGTCATTCGTGGATCTTTGACAGTCGTTACGGGTAGTCAGAAGCCCGAAAGTCTGACAACCAGTCTTACCAAGGGGTATCATATTATCCAGTAGCTGGGTTGTGGAGGTCAGATAGGCAGTCGCTCCATGTAAAATACTGGTATTCAGCTGCATCCGGTTAGACTGGAAGCCGACCCCAACATAGTTGGGAAAAGGCTAGGCAGATGATGATTATGAAAATGCTATGCACCATTAAAGTAGATATAATTGATTTTATAAGTTCGAAACTAAATGTATTTAGCTTAGATGCTGCCACTGTCAGTATCTGGGAGTAGAATAGTAATTTAAATAGAAAATTTGTGGTTACAGTCCATTCCATTCCAATTCCATGTAATAAGTTTGCGTTCATGCTAAAATAACGTGAGGAGTTTGTTGTTGGGAATTCTTGCATCACTTATTGATGGAATGTGTTCGATGTGAGTCTCTTAGAAATGATCAATTAGGGTCTTGAGGTTGAAACGACTTGTTATGGGACATTTCACAAAGTTCAGTCTTAACCAAATGGTTATGGTGCAAAAAGTCTGTTCAGGTTTATGGCCCAAGTGTAATCCAGTAGTAAGTATTTAGGGTACGGTTTGCGAGCTGAGCGAATAAATCCCTACTACATGATATCATCATCATCTGCCTAGCCTTTTCCCAACTATGTTGGGGTCGGCTTCCAGTCTAACCGGATGCAGCTGAATACCAGTATTTTACATGGAGCGACTGCCTATCTGTTAGCGAGCACAGCAACCTAATTAGATATAATAATGTTATTCATACCTCGATATAACATAGGTATTAATAAGCACAGCCACCTATGTAAACAGCTGTGCCTATGTAGGGTATATATCGTGAAAGTACAGAGATATTGTGATGTAACTACAAGTAAATTGAATAGTAGAGACATGTTGCTCACAAGAGCGGGCAGGTCGGAACCTGTCGGGAAGTGGTCGCGACTAGAAAAATCCTAAGTACTAGAATCCCTTATTTTAAATGTGGTTTTGTGCCAAAACCAAGCTACTTAGAGATATATAAATCATGTATTCCTGCGAGTCCTAACCATGTGTAACGAGATGTAGTATTTACATAGGGCTCGCAGGCATATATGTACGCGCCTGAAAGAAAACATGTAGAACAAAGGGTTTTCCCCACCTCCCGCACCCCGCCTCTGTACCACGTCCCCCGTTCCCCTTCAACACCCCTCGTTTCCAAACGCCCCGGCGCGATTGGGTAAAGGCTAAATCAATAATGTGCGCCCACGCCGCAAGGCGCGCTATTGTGCGCGGTCTATAAATAGACCCGCCCCTTTTTAAGTTAGTCAGTCAGTAAATTAGTCTTCAGTAGCCTTCATCCAACCTCCGCCGGAGTAGCACGTAGTCTCTGTCGCGCCGCGTATCGACAGAGCCCCCGTCTGTATACGTGTTACTCAAGTCGCGCTCCGCCCTGTGTAATCAGTTAATAGTTAATTATAAGTGCTCGACCAGTATAAGGGCCTACCGTATAATTGTGATCCCTCGATAGCCGGGTACGTACTATTTCGGTCCTGTGAAAGCCGATTAGCTGTTATACCATGTAAGAATGACTGTTGTGACCTATGTGAACTGTTTATTGTGTATTACCTGTGACTTGAATATAAACTTTATTATTTTAACATAAACCGGCTTCTTTCATTTTGACTATATCCACAACGGCAATCAACCCACGCACCTGAATCGCGTATAATTTTGGTCCTTCGAAAGCCGGATTCGTTGTGGAATAGTCATGAGTGAGCGAAGCACAGTCACAACACGGAGCAAGATACGGAAGTTGGAAGCAGAAATGAATAAGCGTCGAGGTGTAGAAGCTGATTCAGGGGTGCCGTCTGAAATGGCCCCCGGGTCGCCCTCAATCGCACCTACTACATCGTCGGTTCCCGCCCCTGTGATCCCGCTGGCTGGCCCCGGTCGCGTCATCGACCATCGTGAAAATGTCACGCCAGCGAGATCGGATATAGTACAGAAGGCCAGAACAGGAACGAGTCTCGCCTCCTCGAAGAGCGGCCAGAGAAGCGCCGACTATCTTCGGCGGAGGGTGGAATACGAGGCAGAACTCAAGTTAGTGCGACTGAAGGAAAACCTGGTCAAGAAGAAGCTTCAAGTTGACCTCGCAGAGATAGACGCGGCTGCAGAAGATGACTCATGCTCGGACGGTGAAGGGACAGCGCGGCGCATAGAAGAATGGGTTGAAGAAACGACGCCCGTAGTCACAACAGTGACGCCGCCGCCGCCGCCGCCGCAACCGGAGCCCGAGCCCGCGAATCCCCGCGACGAACAAAGGTCAGTACCGCCGCCCGTGCTTACCCCCGCGTATTAACAGTGCGCGCCCGCGTCCGTGCATTTCCGCGAGCCCCCGTACCACGAGACGCCCGCCTTCGCGACGACCGGTACCACGCGACCGCCGCGAGCACCGTCAAGAGAAAGACACGAGTGGGACAATACGTTCGCCGATGACACGGACAGAAGTAGGTCGCGAGATAGGAAAATCGACCAGTTAGCGGACGCCATAACTAAGTTGGCGCGACCGCGGCCTGTACCAAGACAAGCGTACGAGTTACCGCATTTCAACGGGGACCCAGCAGAATGGTTGTCGTACAAAAACATGTACTTTGATACGACAACTTTATACAGTTTCAAAGCACATGAAAACCTAGCTCGCCTGAAAACATCGCTGCAAGGAGACGCCAAGATAGCAGTGGAGGACCTATTACGTACCTGTACCAACCCGTCGGAAATTATGAAGACACTGGACGAAGAGTTCGGGCATCCAAACTTAGTGCTCGAATGTGCCTTAAGAAAAGTGCGCGCGTTACCTAAGGTGACAGAAAGTGGGCGCGAACTTAGGAAGTTTTCGACAACAGTGCGTAATTGTGTATCGCTCCTGAAAAGTGTACATGCTAATGGATACCTGAACAACCCACAGCTGGTAAGTGAATTGTTAAGTAAACTTACTCCTGTACAACGCGCTCAATATGGGGACTTTGCGATGGGCATGGAAGCAAGCCAGGGTATAGATGTGCGAGTGTCACCAAGTCTAGAATTGCTCGCGGAGTTCTTAAATCATCTAGCCCGAGCCACATCTTATTATGTACAAATGAATGTAGACTTGCCCACAACATCGACTAACGCTAATAAGCCCCGAGGCAATGTACAGCCGCTCAAACAAATGAGAAACGTCCAACGTGTACATGTAACTACAGATAATGATCAACGAAATAACAATGAATCAGATTCATGTACATTGTGTGGACAGGTACATAAACTTACCAAATGTGTAAAGTTCAACGGTTTAACAGTCAGCGAGCGATGGGATCATGTGAAGAAACATAGACTGTGTTTTAAATGCATATTGAAGAAACATAGTAAGAATTTCTGTCGTGCAAGTAGGTGCTCGTCATGTGATTACGCGCACCACACATTGTTACATGCCGACAGAAAAACGGAGAGTGTCACTAACGTCAGCGACTACAATGGAAAGGCGTTACTGAAAATATTACCTGTGTGTGTGACGGTGAACGGTGACGCCAAGCAATGTCATGCCCTACTGGACGATGGGGCCACCGTGTCACTAATAGACGACTCGTTGGCAAAAGACGTCAAAGGAGAACGAGTACCACTAGTGTTACGGAGTGCGCGCGGGCAAGAAACAACGGACGACACATCGCGTGTGATCAGTGTATCAGTGCGTGGACCGAGCGGTCAGTCACACGATATCAAGTGCCGAACAATAACGCGTCTCGACCTACCCGCGCAAAACGTGCCCGCCACACTGATGGCGGAGCACGCCCACCTTCGCCACTTAGGATGCGAGGAGATGAGAGGTGCCCGGCCGCTGCTGTTGCTGGGGCAGGACAACTGGGAGTTGCTTGCCAGCCAGGAGACTCGCCGAGGAAAGTCAGGTAAGCCAGTTGCCTCTTTGACTAGTCTAGGGTGGGTGGTGCACGGACCCGTAGGAAATACTGTCACTAGTGTAGAAAATATAAACTGTGTAGTAGAATTAAATAGTGAGTTACACAACGAAGTCAAACGACAGTTCGAGCTAGAGGCCATCGGTATATCCGAGGTACCTCGGACTCACCAGGATATCGAAAGGGCTAAAGCCATCCTGGAGGCCACTAGCCGACAAAATGAGAGCGGCGCCTGGGAAGTGGGGTTGCTGTGGCGTCGAGACAACCCGCAGTTGCCCGACAATTACCAACAGGCGCGCCAGCGACTAGCTGGCATTGAGCGTCGCCTAAACAAAGACCCGGTGTACGCTACCGCCTATAGAGCTCAAGTTGATAGGTTAATATCGGAAGGGTATGCTAGTAAAGTAGACGGCGCGACCACCTTTGACCCGGTGTGGTACCTACCCCATTTCGGGGTAAAGAATCCCAACAAACCGGACAAGCTACGATTGGTGTTCGACGCCGCAGCAACCTTCCACGGAACTGCGCTGAATGATAACTTGCTCGCAGGACCTGATATGTTAAACTCTCTTCTAGGTGTGTTATTTAAATTCAGAATAGGGCCCGTCGCGTTCTCTGGGGACATAGCGGACATGTTCCTTAGAGTGAAAGTCAGAGAACAAGACAAAGGGGCGCAGCTATTTTTATGGAACTCTGACGGCACGGACGAGCCCGACGTATACGTCATGAATTCAATGATCTTTGGTGCCGTGTCGTCTCCGACATCGGCCATTTATATTCTTAATAAAAACGCGGCTCAGCATAAGGAGATGTACCCTGAGGCAGTAGCGGCCATAAACAGAAAACACTATATGGACGACTACCTAGACAGTGCGTGGTCTGTCGCACAAGCCGGCAGGCTGATTGAGGAGGTGACCCACGTCCACGCCAAGGGCGGGTTTAATATACGGGGGTGGGTCACCAACGCTCCGGACTTGCGCGACAGACTGCAATTAGAGATGCCAGACAGGGTAGCGTTTGAAAAAGATGAAAGTGCTACAGAACGCACGTTAGGCATGATTTGGTCGCCAAACACAGATAAGCTGGCATTCGACCTGTCATTTAAGAGATTGCCTAAACGAATAGTAGAGGGTCAAACAGTGCCGACCAAACGGGAATTCCTTAGATTCATAATGTCAATATTTGACCCGCTAGGTTTCCTATACCCGTGTGTCATACAGTCCCGTATACTGATGAAGAGGGTATGGCACACGGGGATTCAGTGGGACGAAAAGCTACAGGAAGCGGAGGCCAACACTTGGTTTGAGTGGCTACACAAGCTACACCACTTAACCGACCTGACCATTCCCCGATGGTATGGTCTGAAGCTAGAAGGGTTAGAACTTCATGTGTTTGGCGACGCTAGCGAATCCGCATACGCCGCGGTGGCGTATTTAGCGGGAATTAACTCGGAAGGGTGTAGGGACGTCGCCATAGTTATCGGGAAGGCGACTCGAGTTACAAGCGGCCGTCTTGGCCTGTAGGTTAGCCGATACAATAGAAAACGAGCTACGTTTAGATATGACGATAGACAACAAGTACTTATGGACAGATAGTAAGACTGTTTTGAAATGGATAAATTCGGAGGCCACAGAATTTCAACGTTTCGTATCGCACCGCCTGGCCGAAATCGACAGACGGTCGAAGAGGGCCGACTGGCACTGGGTTCCCTCGGCGATGAACCCCGCTGACAAAGCCACCCGAATGGACTGGCCCAATAACGGTGACGAGTGGCTGTCGGGCCCCTCGTTTCTTTGTACTCCACAGGAGCAGTGGCCGGCGAGCGCTGACCTCGACGGGGTGGCTGAAGCACAGCTCGAGCGAGTACAACGCGTACACGCGACGGGCACCCCGACTGAAACACTGCTACGGTACGAGAGGCTGCCTACGTGGACGCGCGCCCTGTATGTCGTGGCGCGCATTCTTGTGTTTACAGATCGCTGTCGCAAACGACGTCAGTCGTGCACCGTGACCGGTGCAGATTTACAAGAGGCGGAGACGCGGCTGCTACGAATTATCCAGGCGGAGAGCTACGGGACAGACATCGCGGCGCTACGAGAAGCCCGCCCCCTACCAAACGACAGCAAGCTACGTAAGTTAGATCCTATGTTGTACGAGGATGGGCTGGTCAGGGTACGAGGCAGGCTGGGCGCCTGCGCCGAGCTCAAGTTTGGAGAGCGCCATCCTATCATCCTGGATGGGAAACATGCGCTCACGCGCCGCCTCATATATGGGTACCACACGGCGGCTCTGCACGCCAATCAAGAACTCGTGGTAAACAGAATCCGCGAGAAGTACTGGGTGACCAACTTGCGGTCAACCGTCAAGGCGGTCACCGCCAGCTGCCAACCGTGCCGCCTGAACAAGGCTAGGCCGGTGAACCCAAAAATGGGTGACCTCCCGGCCGCCAGGCTGGAGATCACCAGACGAGCATTCGTCCACTGTGGGGTCGATTACTTTGGCCCCATGGAGGTCGCCATCGGTCGGCGCAGGGAGAAGAGGTGGGGCGTGTTGTTCACATGCCTCGCCACCCGCGCCGTCCACTTGGAGCTGGCGTCATCGCTGAGCGCTGACTCGGCCATTCTGGCCCTGCGGCGCCTCATTGCGCGCCGCGGGCGACCCTCGGACATGTACTCCGACCGAGGCACCAACTTTGTCGGTGCGCACGCAGAACTGCGCGCCGCCTTGCGCGACATGGACCACGACAAGGTGGAAAGCGAGGCGACCGGCCGCGGTATCGCGTGGCACTTTAACCCCCCGGCATCCCCACACATGGGCGGGTGCTGGGAGCGACTGGTGCGCTCAAAGCGACGCTTCGTGAACGAGCCCCTCGCGAGGAGGTTCTTTACACCCTCCTCGCTGAGGCCGAGCTCGTAATCAACAGCCGGCCGCTCACGTACGTGAGCAGCGACGTCGAGCATCCGGTGGTGTTGACCCCCAACCATCTCCTGCTGGGCACTGCCGCGGGAGATGCCCCGTGCACACGTGGGCACGCCGTCGACGTGGACTCCCGCCGCATGTGGCGGAAGGTGAACGCGCTGGCCGACCTCTTTTGGAGGCGTTGGCTGCGCGAGTATCTGCCCACGCTCCAACAACGACACAAGTGGACAAGTGATGTGCCAAACGTAAAAGTGGGTGACGTAGTGTTAATATTAGACCAGTGCAAACCCCGTAACCAGTGGACCAAAGGGGTCATTAAAAGTGTTTATCCCGGTGCAGACTCAGTAATAAGAGTCATAGACGTAAGAACCAATCATGGGGTCCTGCGTCGGCCCGTTGTAAAGGTTGTTGTGCTCCCTACAGACGGGACTGTAATCGGTTGAACCCTCTTACTGGGGGTGGGATTGTTAGCGAGCACAGCAACCTAATTAGATTTCAACACCCCTCGTTCCCCTTCAACACCCCTCGTTTCCAAACGCCCCGGCGCGATTGGGTAAAGGCTAAATCAATAATGTGCGCCCACGCCGCAAGGCGCGCTATTGTGCGCGGTCTATAAATAGACCCGCCCCTTTTTAAGTTAGTCAGTCAGTAAATTAGTCTTCAGTAGCCTTCATCCAACCTCCGCCGGAGTAGCACGTAGTCTCTGTCGCGCCGCGTATCGACAGAGCCCCCGTCTGTATACGTGTTACTCAAGTCGCGCTCCGCCCTGTGTAATCAGTTAATAGTTAATTATAAGTGCTCGACCAGTATAAGGGCCTACCGTATAATTGTGATCCCTCGATAGCCGGGTACGTACTATTTCGGTCCTGTGAAAGCCGATTAGCTGTTATACCATGTAAGAATGACTGTTGTGACCTATGTGAACTGTTTATTGTGTATTACCTGTGACTTGAATATAAACTTTATTATTTTAACATAAACCGGCTTCTTTCATTTTGACTATATCCACAACGGCAATCAACCCACGCACCTGAATCGCGTATACTATCTGACCTCCACAACCCAGCTACTGGGTAATATGATACCCCTTGGTAAGACTGGTTGTCAGACTTTCGGGCTTCTGACTACCCGTAACGACTGTCAAAGATCCACGAATGACAGCCGGGACCAACGGCTTAACGTGCTTTCCGAGGCACGGAGGGGTCTCGGTATGTGAAGATGGTCACCCATTCACAGACCAACCGCGGCAAGCGTAGCTTAACCTGATCGATCGACCTGTGCGGCTGTTATTATTTAGCCACGGGCCCCCCTACTACATGATATGACATCTATATATTTATAAGCAAATACTTATTTTGGTGGGTTTTGCTGTCTGTCTGTCAGTCGTTTCGTTCGTATTCTATCAAAACCAACAGCTCGCAAACGCCATACGCCAGTTTCGGCTAGGCCGACACTTCGGCCACCTATTGGCCGAAACCGAATCCGAACCTTCGATCGGTCACTAGTTGGCGTTTTTATATATGTATTAAAGAGATTTTAATCTATCTATTTTATTTCTAAACTTGAAAAAAAAATAATGGGTGATGGTCGATGGATTTAATCATCATCATCGTCATCATTTCAGCCGAAAGACGTCCACTGCTGGACATAGGCTTCCCCCAAAAGGGGGGGTTTGCCATAATCGCCACGCTTGGCAGGCGGGTTGGCGATCGCAGTATGATATGGTGGTGGAATGCATAGAGAACGCTGCTGCCCATTCTCCGGTACGCCCCTTAGTCGCCTTTTACGACACCCACGGGAAGTACGGGGTGGTGCTATTCTTTAAGTCCGGCAACACACAGACAATACATGGATAAATACTGTTTGGTTAAGAATTAAACAAAATGCTGCTAGTATCTTGTTGTGACGGTAGTGCAACTTTTTTAGAATCTTACGCCGTACGGCATTTCATACAAACTTTCAAGCCCTTGTATTCGAAATGAATGAACCGATTTTAATGAAAATACATACACATAAGCAGGATACAAAGGTCTAAAAAGTTAGTAAAGAACATTTTCGTTTTTGGCCAAGTGACCAACATCGATTGATATAAAATGAATTCAGCCAACAGTTTTTTGATACTAGAAGATCTAATCGATCGACGTTGTAACATTGATCGACGCCAGTCGACGTTGATTGAGAGCACTAAGAAGTGGTGAAGGGCGGGCGTGCTGGGTCGACGTTCAAAAAGTGCTGATTCTCAGACTAAATTAGATAAACCTCTTGACTAACTTTTCTCTTAAACTTATCATTATCCTGTTAACCTTTTTAAACTTAAATAAAATCAAATTGTAGTTTAGTGTGTAGTAATAATAACTTTGTAAATTTGTGGTGTTTTAAATGTAAAAAATGTAAAACATATACGTACTTATATATTTTTCTTTTTAACTGTTTACTAACAAAAATTGTCTCGTCCTTTCAGCTACTAACATTCACAACTACCAATGTTCGACGGCTTACCTCGCTCTATTACCGTCACCATGACGCTGGCAGAATGGACGACATCGGCTCAGTTGCCAAGAGGAAAAAACTGGCCAAGTGCGAGTCGGACTCGCACACGAAGGGTTCCGTACAACAAGGCAAAAACGCCAAAAAAAAAAACATGTTTGTTGTATGGGAGCCCCCTTAAATATTTATTTTATTATTTATTATTAAAGTTAAGATACAACTCAGTATTTTGTGAATATTTCAAGTGCCTACCTGTTGCCATTTTTGATATCTAGCAAAAAGGGGCCAAAAAATCGCGTTTGTTGTATGGGAGCTCCCCTTAAATATTTAATTTATTTTGTTTTTAGTATTTGTTGTTATAGCGCGAGCGGCAACAGAAATACATAATTTGTGAAAATTTCAACTGTCTAGCTATCGCGGTTCTTGAGATACAGCCTGGTGACAGACAGACGGACAGACAGCGAAGTCTTAGTAATAGGGTTCCGTTTTTACCCTTTGGGTACGGAACCCTAAAAAAGAAAAACCTCTTAATGAGAATTTTCCTAATATAATGATTGTTGGTGGTATACCTGTACATTCTTATCAGGCAGATGTATGGCCACATGCTGTAAGTAGCTACTCTTGCGATGGAAGCCGGTGCCGCACTCCGAGCAGACGAACGGCTTCTCACCGGTGTGGAGACGCTCGTGAATCTGTAATAACAATCATGAAAAATCATGATACGTCGAAGTGGGAGATCTCGACGCCCCAGTCAGGGGACATGGCCAGCGGTACCGGGGCAAAGCCCCAAGGCTGTTCGGTGGCCTGAAAATACAGGCCCCTCATTTGGTTTGCCTTGCATAATGGCTCAAGATACGTAACAATTAATACACATCATCTTTTTCCAAATATGTTGTGGTCGGCTTCCAGTCTAACCGGATTCAGCTGAATGCCAGTATTTTACATGGAGCGACTGCCTATCTGACCTCCACAACCCGTTACTGGGTAATACGATACCGTTTAGTAAGACCAGACTTTCGAGTTTCTGACGACCCGTAAGGACTGCCAAAGATCCACAATAACAGCCGGACCAACGGCTTAACGTGCTTTCCGAGGCACGGAGGGGTCTCGGTATGTAAAGATGGCCGAAGAAGAAGCATTTGTCTGTCTTCTGGGCGGATCTCCTCAAAACAATATTCTTGATACAAATAATTAAGATTTTCTAAACCTCGCGGCAGAGCTTCTATTGAAGTCCAGATGTATAGATACGAGGTGCATTCAATAAGTACCTAGCCTCATCGCCAGAGGGCGCTGTAGTTTCAAAAGAGTTTTACAACAGTGTAGCACATTCATTTTTAATTCTTTTTTGAAATTTTCATTCCAATCCCTTCATTTGTTTTAATTTGACAACCTAAGGAAGCGAACGTATCGATCGGTTTTACAAAAATGGAAAAAGAGCAATATCGTAAGGTGATTCGATTCCTATTTTTGGAAGGGAAAACGCGCATCGAAATCAAAGAGCGCTTGGATGCTGTGTACGGTGACTGTTCTCCATCGATGGCCACCGTTAAGAATTGGTTCAACGAGTTTGCACGGGGCCGTACGTCGGTTTTTGATGAACCACATCCAGGTGCACCGAAAACTGCTGCTACGGAGGAAAACATTAAAAAAATCCATGATCTCGTATTGGCAGATCGCCGATTGAAGGTTCGGGAGCTAGCTGAGACTGTAGGCATTTCAGAAGGAACAGTGCATCATATTCTTCACGAGGAACTCGGCATGAGAAAGCTGACGGCGCGATGGGTGCCGCGTTTACTCACACCGGAAAACAAGTGCAACCGTGAGACCACATCGGAGACGTGTTTGGCGCTGTTTAAGCGGAATCCAGCGGAGTTTTTGCGTCATTTTGTGACCGTCGATGAAACCTGGATCCACTGGTACACACCAGAGACCAAGGAGCAATCAAAACAATGGATCCAGACCGGGGAACGTGCTCCAAAGAAGGCGAAAACTGTAAAATCGGCCAGAAAAGTTATGGCCACCGTTTTCTGGGATTCACAAGGTGTGATCTACATCGATTACCTCGAGAAGGGTAAAACAATTACAGGGCTTTACTATGCCGATTTATTGGGCCGATTCGACGCCGAATTAAAGAAAAAACGACCCCATCTGGCGAAGAAAATAGTGCTGTTTCACCACGACA
Source organism: Mesoligia furuncula (assembly GCA_916614155.1). Classification (NCBI taxonomy): domain Eukaryota; kingdom Metazoa; phylum Arthropoda; class Insecta; order Lepidoptera; family Noctuidae; genus Mesoligia; species Mesoligia furuncula. The sequence goes on along the minus strand of OU744820.1, from coordinate 12,511,804 downwards.
ACGCACCGGTTCACACGTCTGCCGTTGCCATGGCCAAATTGGTCGAATTACGCTACGAATTGCTGCCCCATCCACCGTATTCTCCAGATTTGGCCCCTTGTGACTTCTTTCTGTTTCCTAATCTGAAAAAATCTCTCGCCGGGAATAGATATGGATCAAATTAGGAGGTCATCACCGCCACGGAGGCCTATTTTGCAGAGATTGACAAAAACTATTTTTCGGACGGGTTAAAAAAGTTGGAGCATCGCTGGGCTAAGTGTATCGAACTAAAAGGAGACTATGTTGAAAAATAAATTGCCACTTTTCCAAAATTTTCGTTTACTTTTTGTAGGCTAAGTATTTATCGAATGACCCTCGTATATCAAATATATAGTATGTTGTAATGAAGGCACCCCAAACTGTCTATTAATTTTGGATATTTTTCAAAATCATTAAAAAACGTTGTTGCTGATAATGTCACATTGTGAGAATAATGACGTTATTGTAAAAAATAATGACGCAATGTTGCCGACAATGAGTTGAATAAGTATTATAAATATGGAGATGAATTTACATGTGACTTAAATACTATTTTGGGTATTATTTTGTTCTGATATTATGATATGGACAAGGAAAATAAAATGCAATATTATAATAAAAAAAATTAATATAAAAATAAATTTAAATCCTCCTAATGTATTGATTCTTTGGTCTCCTGATTGGATATTTTGACGATAACAGAGTTTAATGAAATAAAAAACGCTCGACTTACGCTATACATAAACATTAAAAAAAATAACAGACTTAGAGAGACCATAAATTATACTTAAATACGTTTTTAAGCCACTAAACTAAACCCTGATTGTATCTTAAAATGCTATTTACTCTCCTAACAGTTATAAAAGCCTTCAACGGTCTCTAAACTAATCAGACTTTTATCCTCTGATAAACCCTTATTAGAATCTTAACAATAATATTTTTTGACAAAACATTTAAATCTTCTAAAGCAAAAGGTAACTAAAATTATTTTATATAATAAGCTCCATAATTAACAACGATAACCACAAAACAATTGAATCTTAAAAACGATATTCTAATAACAGTTTTATAAGAAGACGATGATTAACAAAAGCCTTTAATTTAACATATACCTCGTTTTGAGGTATATGTTAAAACGTTACGCATTTGTTGAAATTTTTGCCAATTTCTATTGCTCAGCAATGTAGATACAGTCAGACAGTCGAAGAGCTCAAATCGATCTACACACGATTCTATTGTCAAGATAATTAGAACATCATCATCATCATTTCAGCCGAAAGACGTCCACTGCTGGACATAGGCCTCCCCCAAGCACCTCCACTTCGACCGGTCCTGTGCTTCCCGCATCCAACGGGTTCCTGCGGCCTTCACAAGGTCATCGGTCCACCTTGTGGGAGGCCTTCCAACGCTACGTCTTCCGGTACGCGGTCGCCACTCCAGAACCTTTCGGCCCCATCGGCCATCTGTTCTGCGAGCAATGTGCCCTGCCCACTGCCACTTAAGTTTGGCAATTCTTCGGGCTATGTCGGTTACCTTGGTTCTCCTGCGGATCTCCTCATTCCTGATTCGATCACGCAGGGAAACTCCAAGCATAGCCCTCTCCATTGCCCTTTGGGTGACTTTCAGCCTTCTTATAAGGCCCATTGTGAGCGACCACGTTTCAGTTCCATAAGTCATCACTGGCAACACACACTGGTCAAAGACTTTCGTCTTGAGACACTGCGGTATGTGGGACGAGAAGATATTGCGTAGCTTCCCGAACGCTGCCCAGCCGAGTCGGATTCGTCGATTGACCTCTTTCTCAAAGTTAGACCTACCTAACTGGACAGTTTGTCCTAGGTAAACGTACTAGTCCACGACTTCGAGTGTAGCGTCTCCGATTTTTATGAGAGTGGGTGTTACATGGGCATTTGACATGACCTTCGTTTCGTCCATGTTCATTTTAAGACCCACTCTTTCGGAGGCTCTACTGAGGTCATTGAGCATTGTACTGAGGTCCTCCATAGTCTCAGCCATGACTACGATGTCGTCGGCAAACCGAAGGTGAGTTATGTACTCGCCATTGATGTTGATGCCAGCCCCTTTCCAGTCCAGAACCTTGAAGACATCCTCCAGTGCAGCGGTAAACAGTTTCGGAGAGATAACGTCTCCCTGTCTCACACCTCGCTGCAGAAGGATAGGTTTCGAGGCCTGATCCTGGAGTCTGATTGACATAGTGGCGTTTTCGTACAGACACGGTGCCAGATCGACTATCGGTACATCGAAGTGCTGAACTTCGATGTACCGATAGTCGATCTGGCACCGTTGAAGAGACTGCAGCACAGCCCATGTTTCGATCGAATCAAAGCCTTTCTCGTAGTCCACAAACGCTAAGCAGAGAGGCAGGTTATATTCTTCGGTCTTCTGTATAACCTGTCGCAGCGTATGTATGTGGTCTACGGTGCTAAAGCCTTTACGGAATCCGGCTTGTTCGGGAGGCTGGAAGTCGTCAAACCTGCGCGCGAGACGGTTCGTGACGACTCTCGAAAACTGCTTGTAGACATGGCTCAGGAGTGGGATGGGCCTATAATTCTTAAAGAGGGCATTATCGCCCTTCTTAAAGAAAAGTATCACCACACCTCTGTTCCATGCCTGTGGTGTTTTGCCCTCGAGTATGACGGAACCAAACAGCTTCTGAAGGGCCTTAAGAACGGGTTTTCCGCCGACCTTCAGCAACTCGGCCGTAATTCCGTCATCACCTGGTGCCTTGTTGTTTTTGAGCTGCTTCAGAGCCATCCTAATCTCGTACAGGCTGACGTCCGGGATGTCTTCGGTATAGTGCCGGGTCAATCTAGCTCTTGGGTCGTTTGCCAGATTCATAGCGGGGTTATTTGTTGACGTGTATAACTGTCCATAGAACCTCTCGATCTCTCTCAACAGCTCAGGTTTGTCGGATACGATCCTGCCATCATCGGTCTTCAGTCTCGTAAGCTGGCTCTGCCCAATAGACAGATCTCTAGCAAAGACCCTGGAGCCTTTATTTCGCTCTATCGCGTCCTTAATACGATCTGTATTAAAGCGGCGAAGATCGCTTTTCAAGGCCTTAGAGATCCGTCTATTGAGTTGCCGGTAATTTAGCGCAGCACCCGTAGACTGCAGGATCATATCGCGCCTCTCCTTCATGAGCCGCAAAGTAGGATCAGAGAGCTTCTTTTTTGAATTCGTACGGCGGGTCTTGAAGATCTTAGACCCGACCGTATGGACAGTTTCCACGAACCCATCGTTATAATCGTCCACGGAGCTCCCTAGGCATTCGAAACGATTCTGGAGTTCGAGCTGAAAGCTCTTGGGGTTTTGGATCTGGGTCGGTGCTGGACGGAGCGTAGACTTCATCAGTCGAGATCTTTCCAGCTTGATATTTAAGTTCAATGTGCCTCTTACCATACGATGATCACTTCCGGTTTTCACCGCGTTGATTACAGAGACATCATTGAATACTTGCTTCTTCGTCGACATAATGAAGTCAATCTCATTTTTAGTTGCACCATCCGGGCTCTGTCAGATCCACTTTCTATGCTCACGTTTTCTGAAGAAGGAATTCATCATAAAGAGGCCTTCCTTCTCCATAAAACTGGCCAGTAGGTAGCCCCTATGGTTCCGGTGTCCAACTCCAAATTGCCCCACTCGCAGCTCATCATCGTTAAGTTTACCCAGTTTTGCGTTAAAGTCCCCCATGACAACGGTAAAGTGAGTTTTAGAGCCATGCATGGCTCTGGAAATATCCTCATACATGGTCTCTACCTCATCGTCGGGGCGTGACGAGGTCGGGGCGTAAACCTGTACGACCTTCAGCGAATACCTTTCGGATATTCTGAGTATAAGATACGCCACCCTGGTCGACACACTCTCGATTTTCACCACGTTGCTCACAAGTTTCCGGATTTGAGGATTATCGAGTCCTCTCCCTCTCTTCGGACTTCAGATAACCCCACTATACTCCATCGTATCTTGCTCAATTCTTCCTCGAGTTCGGTGATCTTCTCGTCGGTCCGGAGTGTACGCGTGTATGTTGTATGTTGCCACGTCCAGTTTTCGGTGATTGTGGTAACCGGATCTCTTCCGGGGATTCTTAGCACCCCTTGCCTCAACGTGGCCTTGGCTGCTACCGTAACCAAGGGTAGGCGGGCCGCCGGGTACTAGGGGCCTAGTGTTTTTTGTGCTTGTCATTCTTGGGGGGGGGGGGGGGGTTGCCATAATCGCCACGCTTGGCAGGCGGGTTGAAGATCGCAGTATAGTATGCTGGTGGAATGCATAGAGAACGCTGCTGCCCATTCTCCGGTACGACCCTTAGTCGCCTTTTACGACACCCACGGGAAGTATGGGGTGGTGCTATTCTTTAAGTCCGACACCACACAGACTATATACAGATAATTAGAACGGGTGTAGATAATTTGTCCTCTTCGACGAAAAAAATTTAACAAAAACCTCGAAACGAACAATAGCACCATGCAGACAGATAAAATAAATAAAATAACGCAATTAACCATATATTTAATATAAATTTGTTAAAAAATAAAAGAAAAAGTGTATTTTTCCGAATTTGCCAAAAAATATGTTATTTTACCAAGCTTTATGCCGCAATTAACGGAAACCAACAAAAACACGATATATCTAACTATTAGGTCGAATACTAAAATCATTATCGGTAACAACCGTCATTGCTCACTCAAGACAATATCATTGTTAGCAACACGTGTCTTTGTCGTCTCATGCGACGTTGCTGAAAATGATGTTGCCAATTATGACGAATTCTAGAAAGTTCACCATTTTACAAAATAATTAGGTATATTCGTCGGAGAGAGTGCCACATGCACTATTAGTTTCACGCATACTTCAACTTTGTTACATAAAAACACTTCATTGTGAAGAAATAATTGAGATACAGTCAAAAATAAGAATGACGATTGTAATGACAAATTTTGGAGAATCAAAATGAAATACTTACTGCTCAAATCGCGCGACGTCCTTACACTAAAAAGCGTATCGGCCGGCTAGGGCGCGGGGTGAAGCGTCGCTTAAACATCATTCGACTCTTCGGTCGCGTATCGTTATAAGTAAAAAAATTACATACAACATTGTTGCCGATAATGACGCTTATTTTGTGAACATTGTTTGATTACATTTTAGAGTAACTTTTAATAAAGCTTTCTAACATTATTGTAATGAAAAACGTTCTTTATTTATCTAAGTTTAATATTTATTCACACAATGTATCAAATTCAATACACTGAATTTTTTATGTCACGAAATGTTGGAAACTATACCCAGGCGACACGCCAAATATTGCCGATTTTTAAAGTAATATTTGAAATTTGAATATCTTTATTTTGTGTGATTTAAAGCTCAAAATGGCTCCGATAGCATCTTTATCATTTATTTAAGTAATGGAATAAAAATGTTTGACTTTGAAATTTTTTAGTATTGATGAGTATTGTAGCGAGACATAAATTTTGGCTCTCTGAAATATTCACCCTTCTCCTTGCAGTGCATTAGTCTTGGAGGTCGTCGCTACGCAACAACAGCCATACTGGTCGATCAATTAGATTAAGCTACGCTTGCCAAGGGCGATCCCTGGGTGGGTGACCATATTTACATACCGAGACCTTTGGCCCCGGCTGTCATTCGTGGATCTTTGACAGTCCTTACGTACGAGTCGTCAGAAGCCCGAAACTCTGCGTGGTATAGCGTTACCCACTTACTGGATTGTTGAAGGTCAGATAAGCAGTTGCCCCATGTATAACAGTGGCATTCAGCTACGAGGGGAACCCAACATAGTTGGCAAAAGGCTAGGCAAATGATGATTATGAACTTCAAGACATACCTTGACCTGTTCCGCATTAGAAGCTTTATAATCACAGAAGGAGCACTTGTCCGTCTTCTCATACCCATGCTTGGCTCGGCAGTGCATTAATAATAGTCTTCTGGTTATGAACTTCTTGCCACAATGCTGGGAACAGACATATTTAAAGTTTTAGTCAAAAGGTTTTTTATTTGTGGATTGCCAAGTTGATGGGTTAGTCAAAGAATGAGCTGTGCATTCCAAAAGGTAGATTTCTAAATGGAAAATCACATGGTTGACAAACCAAGCAAGACACGCTTCATCATTTCAGCCGAAAGACGTCCACTGCTGGACATAGGCCTCCCCCAAAAGGGGGGGTTTGCCATAATCGCCACGCTTGGCAGGCGGGTTGACGATCGCAGTATGGTATGGTGGTGGAATGCATAGAGAACGCTGCTGCCCATTCTCCGGTACGTCCCTTAGTCTCCTTTTACGACACCCACGGGAAGTATGGGGTGGTGCTATTCTTTAAGTCCGGCACGACACAGACTACGACAAGACACGCTTATCTAGTTTAAATACAGGGTGGTAGGGCGTAGGGACATCGTCGTTCAACTCATGATTCTGAACACCCTAGCTTTTTCGTTCACTTTCTTCTGCACTGCATTTTAAAGGCCTCTCCTCTCACAGAAAAGAAACAAACGTTGATCACATCATCATCCTAGCAACATTATGACACAATGGGTACCTGAACATGGATGGCACAGCCGAGGCCGGCTGTGGGGATTTGTGTTAGTGGAGATGTACTCGCAGAAAGGAAACAGCCAGTTCTTCTAAATAATGACTCGTAGACAGGTGCACGTTGTCGACTTGTCGGGGCCCGACCCCAGAGGAATGTGAACGAGACTTTCAAAGGAATATGTCTACCGAGAGCGCACGCTAGTGATGTCCATACTATTAATTTTATTTAGTAATATTTAGTGTTGGGATTCCAACACCGGCCTAGAAAGAGGTTAAGATGAGATGAGGCGAGATAATCTTGAGGGCCGGTTTGAGGTGGCGCGGAAAAATAGTATCTGGCAGGACTTGGGAGTTTTTTGCCCAACAGTGGACAGTATAAGCTGGGCAACAAAAAATATCAACTTACTTCACAAACTACATCAAATCCCGTATGTATTTTATAATGATTTCTTAAAGATAACTTAGAAGTTAATATCTTATGGCAGTATTCACACTCAATCTCCTCTTTTAGTCTCACTTTCTCTTCTCCGGTCTCTTTTTTTTCTCCTCAAAGTCCGTTTAGCAGGTTTCTCCTTACTCTTTTTAATTTTTTTAGTTTTAAACATTAATTCTACGGGTTTATCGATGAGATCTTCCACTTTTGTTTCAAATTCGATTTCTTCATTGTCATTATTTCCAACGGAATCATAATTAAAACTGTTTATACTGTCCTCGTGATTATTAAAATCGTTGATTAGGTCTGATATGTCTATTGTTATGTTGGTGTCGTTTTCAGTGTTGAATATGTTTGATTCTATTTTTACATTGCATATAGTTTTGTTGTTAAGGCGATCCATAAACAATTTTTGGTTTTCTTCACATTTTTTTCTAAATTTGTATGAAAAGTTAATATAGTTTATACATGATGTACACATTTTTTGCGGAAATGTGTCGTTACAGTCCACCTGTAATAAATTAAACAACATTTAGTGATTGTAAATATTTAAAACACAATTTTTTCAAAGATTTATTGAAGTTATCTCTAAATGTTTCCATTTTCTTTGTAATGTTTTTTATTTTATTTTATCTACAATCAGCTGTTTAGCCATAATTAGATGTCATCTGGGGTGGAATTTTTTGATGGCCATTCCAGTGAATAGTCTCAAATCTACATGTGGGAACACTTTAGTTCCTTTGGTTGAATTCCAGTATACAGTGCCATCTTTTAAAGTGTTTTATGTGGTATTTGTCTTGAAGTAGATCTCTGACTAGCGAATTACTGTGTGTTCAGTCTGTCTTTGTACTTTTTGCTATAGTTGATTAACTTCTTCTCTAATGGTCGGCATTTGTAGGTATTTGCGTATTTCCGAGTTTCTTACAAGTAAGGAACTCTTTCTAATAAGAAATTTTAAAATAATTAAATACGTGTTTTCTTACGAGTCTAACATATTTTTAATCATACCTTTAGCCCAGTAGCAGAAAAAATAACATGGGAATACTTTTCGTGGTGTTCTGTGAACTGAAATATAGGATGCAAACATTCTTCTCCCAGGCATGTTCTGCAGCAGTTCCAAGGGTCCATGTCTCTAGTTAAAAGAAATGGTATATCTTTATCGTCAGTTTAGTTATAAATTCTAGTTAAAATGTGTATTAAAAAACATTATACGAATTAAAAACTGATCAACATTCAACACAATAACTCCGTTGACGCTTGACGCCAGAAATGACGTTTACGTTTAATTATTAGTGACTACTAATGAAGTGCGAAACTGCGAACTTTTTCTGCGTTGGAAAAAAAACTACTGTATTTCGGGTCCGAACTTCGAAACCCTTTTTTGACGTAAATACATCTATTTTCATTAAATTCTATTGCTTAAAAAAATATACAAATCTGTATGTAGTACTACTATCTACAAGGAACTTCAAAAACGAGAAACCGAATTCTATACCTACAAACCCAAAGAAGATAGGAGTTTTCGAGTAGTCCTTAAAAATATCCACCCGTCTACTGACACCAACGAAATTAAAGGAGCTATTGAAGCATTAGACCACAAGGTTACAAATATCTGGAATATAAAGGATAGAAAAACCAAAATACCTCTTCCACTGCACTACATCGATCTCAAGCCAAATCAAAATAATAAAAACATTTATAATGTTAAACACCTTCTCCATTGCTGCGTTGTATTTGAACCACCAAGACCAAAAAGAGAGATCCCCCAATGCTCCAACTGCCAAAGATACGGACACACGCGTAGGTTCTGTCACCGTCAGCCCAGATGCGTTAAGTGCGCTGGAGATCACGCTACCCTTGACTGCGCGAGGAAAGAGCGATCAGATAATGTGCGGTGCATCCTTTGTGAAGGAAACCACCCCGCAAATTACAAAGGATGTTCTGTATATAAGGAATTGCAAAAGGTTAAATACCCCCCGCTGAGACCAAAAACCCAACACAGCAAAGACACACAAGAAAAAAATGGCGGTTCAGTCAAATATAGCCGATATGAAAGTGTTGGCAATAAATCATACGCTGAAATAACATCCGGTATACCAACCAGAGAAACCCATCCAACAACACACCTGCCTCAACCAAAACCAAACCCCTTCCTGACATTAAAGAATTTATGCAGTCACTCATGAACCAGATGATGCTAATGACTAAGATGCTGGGAGATCTCATGTCCATGCTTCCAAATTTAATGCATTAACATTATGCATCTGGAACGCAAATGGCCTGTCACACCACTCCGAGGAGTTAAAACTTTTTTTATTCCAATACAATATTGACATAATGTTAATATCTGAAACACATTTCACTTCAAGAAGCCATATGGAATTCCCTGGATATAAGTTTTATCATACCACACACCCTGATGGGAAAGCACATGGTGGATCAGCTATCATCATTAGAAGCAAATTAAAACATTATGAATCAGTACCATACTGCAAAGCACCAATTCAAGCAACAACTGTCATAGTTGAAGATTGGGTAAGCTCCATTACTGTGTCAGCTCTATACTGTCCACCGAAACACATTATCAAACAGGAAGAGTTTAGTGAGTTCTTCAATTCCCTCGGCGACCGGTTCATAGCTGGCGGGGACTTCAATGCGAAGCATAGCTATTGGGGCTCAAGATTGACCCTCCCCAGGGGCCGAGAGTTACTGAAGACTGTTGAAAAACTAAAAATGGAAATTATTTCAACAGGTGAACCCACATATTGGCCCACTGACAGGAAAAAAGTACCTGACCTAATTGACTTCTGTGCTGTTAAAGGTATCTCGAAAAATTACTTTAAGTGTCAGAGCAGCTATGACCTATGTTCGGACCAATCACCAGTCTTAGTTACCTTATTAAGTTGTTTCAAAGAAACTCCAGAAACCTGCGTCCTTCACACCAAAAAGACAGATTGATACCTTCAGATCAATGGTCGATCAGGCTTTGACGCCTACAGTCAGTTTAAAAACAGAAGATGAAATAGTAGCAGCAATAGAATACTTTAATAATTCAGTCCAAAGTTCTGCTTGGCAATCTACTCCTGCCAACAAATTGAATAATAACAAGAAATCTATTTCCCATATTATACAGGATAAAATATCTGGAAAACGAAGACTCAGAAAACAATGGCAACAATTTAGATGCCCCGATGATAAAAGAAAATTAAACTACGCCATTAAGAAACTCAAAAAATTTTTAGACGAGGACAGAAATAATAGTGTCCAGGCGTCCCTGAGCAACCTTGATGCTACAGCTGCTACCGACTACTCATTGTGGAAAGCTACAAAAAAAATAAAGCGCCCTAAAACGGTGTCTCCCCCACTTCGGCAAGCCAACGGGTGCTGGGCTCGAAGTATAAGTAAAAATGTACAACATTCGCCGAACACCTAAAAGGCGTATTTCAGCCGCACTCCTACGAGGGGCCCCCAGAGCACCAAGAAGAAGTTCTTAGAGAGGTTCTGCTGGATTGTGATTCAACTACAGGCCCTGACATAACGTTTACGAAGCAAGAACTAACTAGAGCTATAAATAACGTAAAACCTAAAAAAGCCCCCAGCTACGATTTGATAACTGGCATGATTCTGCAACAACTTCCAGATTCTGGCCTAACCTTCCTGCTGTCTATTTACAATGCCATGTCAAGACTTTGCTTTTTTCCTCCTCAATGGAAAACAGCTAAAATCCTAATGATTCCTAAACCAGGAAAACTTCATGAAGACCCGAAGTCATACCGGCCTATAAGTTTGCTTCCAATAGCTTCAAAAGTTTATGAATCGCTCCTTTTATTACGGTTGCTGCCTATAATCAAAGAAAAACATTTAATACCCGACCATCAATTTGGGTTCCGACAGAGACATGGCACAATAGATCAAGTCCACAGGCTAGTTAGTAAAATTCACAATACATTTGAAGATAAGGAGTATTGTGCTGCTGCATTCCTTGACATCTCTCAAGCTTTTGATAGAGTTTGGCATGAAGGTCTCCTCTATAAAATAAAATACAGCTTCCCAGGCAACATCTTCCTAATCTTGAAGTCGTACTTGAGGGATAGGTATTTCTTTGTGCAGAGTGGGGAAGCTATATCAAAACTGTGCCCTATTATTGCTGGAGTTCCTCAGGGCAGTGTCCTTGGACCTATTTTATATTTGATTCATACTGCTGACCTCCCAATATCAAACGTAGCGACTACAGGAACCTTTGCGGATGATACAGCTGTACTAGTGTCCCACACTGATCATAAAGTCGCATCAGCTATGCTGCAGACCTGTTTGGACGACATAGCCCTCTGGCTCAAAAAGTGGAGGATAAAAGCCAACGAGACCAAATCGGTAAATGTCACATTCACTAAGAGAAAGGATACCTGCCCTCCAGTACAGCTAAATAGGATACAAGTGCCTCAAGCTGAACATGTCAAATACCTTGGTTTATACCTCGACAGACGTCTTACTTGGAAAAAGCACATTTTCATGAAACGGAAGCAACTTGGTCTGACACTAAGAAAGTTCTACTGGATAATTGGTCGAAAGTCACAATTACACCTGGAAAACAAAACCCTTGTTTACAAAGCTATAATCAAGCCTATATGGACCTATGGCATTCAGCTATGGGGAACAGCATCACACTCTAACATAGAGATCATACAGCGATTTCAGAACAAGCTTCTAAGAACAATCACAAATGCCCCATGGTTTGTACCAAATGAAGCACTACACCATGATCTGAAAATACCGACAGTCAAAGAGGAAATAAAACGCTATATCATGTCATATAAGGAAAGAATAACTCGCCACCCAAATAATTTGGCAAACCACCTAATGAATAAGAAATGCATACGCAGGCTAAAACACAAAATTCCTCAAGATTTCATTGGCCAAACTTAGCTTGATGCTTTATAAATACTAGGATGTGTCATAGGACGCATACCGAGCAAGACATCCAACACGTCATCAAAATTACTAAATGTCCTAATACACAGTGACAGATTGTAAGAAAACAAGAGACAAAAAAAATTAAAAATAAATATGTAGTACTAACAAAACGTAAGTGTGTTTATTTTATGTACGAAAATACTAATACTTTTCCATCTCATATTCCACTGGTTTGACAATTTATCAAATTCAAAATGCATCGCACTTTCGTTATAGTTGATGAGAAGGTATTTCAACTACCGTATGTAAAGTATTTTTGAACTGATGCGGTGAATTATACATATTCTATAGATCATCTAAATAATATTACGGTTTTCAAACTTTTATTGGCTAATACTTTTTTAACATTTTTAACATTGCTGCAAATCTGTCAAGTGAAATTTGTTATCTGTGATCAAGTGTCAAAAAATAGAAAATGGCTGCTACTTCATTTGTTTATGTTTATGTTGATCATCAATAATATTCTAAAATCTTGTCGTAAATAAAGTTTAAATCCTGTAAATACACTTGTTTACTCCACAATCTGATCGATCACAACAAAAACTAGATGTCTCAAGTCATAAATGTTTCGTATCGTGTGAAATAATCCAGAAAAGTGAAAAAATGTTGGCGTTACTCCTACTAAACAATATGAGTACAAAGCACAGGGCGGCGAAACGCAAATTGGCGGCGAAAGCAGATAAACCTGAGGCCAAGACGCCAACTGAAGTGGTTCACTGCAGAACTTGCTTGAATACAGAGGATTTAGTGTCGATATTTTATAACAAAGAAAGTGAGGAGAAACGGACGCAGGATTTGAGGCTCGTCACCGGTTTAGAGGTACGTATTCTATATTATTATGTATAAGGAGCAGTGGTGGCCCAATGCTAACGGCCCCGACTTACGAGTTGTACGTCGTGGTTTCAAACAGTCAGGCGCGTTGCTTTGTGACTCTCGAGCTTCTGATGACCCGTAACGACTGCTAAAGATCCACAAATGACAGTCGAAACCAATGGCTTAACATTCCGAGGCACGAAAAGGTCTTGGTATGTAAAGTTGTTCACCCATTAACAGACCAACCCTGTGATTGATCGAACTGTGTGGCTGTTTTGAGTTTGAGTAGTATGTAAAAGTTTCCCCATATTTTTAGATAAAAATGGATGACGGTTTATCACAGAAGATCTGCGCACAGTGTATAGAGACTATGAACATGGCATTGCAGTTCAGGAGAACCAGTCGGAAAGCTGAGAAGTCACTCCTTAACATGATCTCAGGTAAATAATAAGCTCGGTTTAGCTATTTACAACCGTTCTATACGCTTCCGTGCCAAATCTAACATCAATTTAACATTGTTAAATGATAAATGATTTTATTTTTGGAAGTAGGTTTGTACAAACACTTTTACACGTCAATCATGTTTTTTTTAAACTAGATGAGGTCAGCGTTTCCTATCTGATTACTCTAAGAAGAAAGGCCGAAACAAACTCAGAGGTCACAGTCTCTATTAAAGTCCAGACATAATCTTGGTCAGGTTATATGAGTACCACGTAGATCAATGTCTGAGATGATCTTTTGAGGAAAGAACCACACAGATTGAGAGGACCTGTCCAGTCAGTGCACGCATTTATCAGAAATCGTGCAGCTCGACTCAGAACTTGAGGAGCTCAACGATTCGACGAACAATACCAAAGAAAGGACATTTGGGTAGGCCACATAAATTACTCAAACTGCCAGACCATGAAAAAAAAACTAACAGAACAGAGATAATAATTTAAAAAATAATAAAATGACCCACATCGTCTTCACATTCACAATAAATAAAATAATAAAAAAACTGGCCAAGTGCGAGTCGGACTCGCACACGAAGGGTTCCGTACCACAAGGCGAAAACGCCGAAAAAAACACGTTTGTTGTATGGGAGCCCCCTTAAATATTCATTTTATTTTGTTTTTAGTATTTGTTGTTATTGTTATAAAAAAAATAATAATTTAAGTGAATGGATGTTATTGAAAATGTATATTATGAAATGGGATTATTAAATGTGTGTGTGTGGTACTCCAAATAAATAAACAATAAGTAGAAGTGAAAATTCGGGCGCCAGGAATAGACACCAAACTATGCCAAGGATAGACTAACCTGCGGGAAATGGAAACTTTTAATCTTCAAGCGGGGAGTATCAATAAAAATCGACACAAAAGTTATTGAACGATTTTATTACCCGAAGGCTGCTGGTCTCAATATACAAGAAAATTCCTTTCTAATATTAAGTTCTAAGGTGTAAAACTAAGATGGAATGGAACTTAATTTTTGTCCTGTCATTATTGCACTTTTGTCAATTTAAGTTAAGTATTATAAACCATACCACATTCCGTCGAATAAACTAAGAACCGAATGAGCAAACCTCGCTCATTTTGGTTATTTTGATCTTCGCGGGGACGTCAAGGGCGGTTCAATGAAATATGTCGGCAGGGGCTAGCGTTAAAAATTTAAGTCTTGAAATAAAAAGGGCAAATCAGCTACCACATAATTAGGACTAGATGCCGTCCAATCGAAGACACCACTTCAAGATTTAATTCGGAGCTCTCAAATTACTCCATTCTATGCAAAGCTTGGGTCGGAAAGTGACCTGTCAAAATCAACTGACAGCATCAAAAGAAAAAATCAGTGTGACCACTACACGATTCCGAAAAAATGAATTTTTACATGGCAACACCACCACGCCGCCTACAAATTAAAGCAAAGAATGCGCTAACATGTAACAGGCTTAAAAGACTCGTTACATTATAGCGGCAACAGAAATACATAATCTGTGAAAATTTCAACTGTCTAGCTATCGCGGTTCTTGAGATACAGCTTGGTGACAGACAGACGGACAGACAGCGAAGTCTTAGTAATAGGGTCCCGTTTTTACCCTTTGGGTCGTCGTTTCAGCCGATAGACGTCTACTGCTGGACATTGGCCTCCCGCAATTTTGGGGGGGTTTGCCATAATCGCCACGCTTGGCAGGCGGGTTGGCGATCGCAGTATGGTATGATGGTGGAATAAATAGAGAACGCTGCTGCCCATTCTCCGGTAAGACCCTTATTCGCCTTTTACGACACCCACGGGAAGTAAGGGGTGGTGCAATTCTTTAAGTCCGGCACCACACAGACCAGTCCGGCACCACACAGACAAGTCCGGCACCACACAGACCCCTTGGGTACGGAACCCTAAAAAATCATGAATGTCAATGTGTATATAAAAAATAACCGGCCATGTTATCAAAGGAGTCCTCTAAAGGCTGTTGACAAATCCTAAACCCGAAAATGTTCTCAGTTTAAATCAAATAGGCGACTCTCCGGGACAAGGCAATTTAGTAACTGATGATGATTAGACAATGTGTAATTTTCGATACGACAACCTGTTAAATGGTTGTGTATAGCTTACTGGTCAACTGGAGCGAATCCCCCGGGGGATGGGGGACGAAATTGGATCGCGCTGATTCTATCACTTAAGTGCCTAAACACACTATGCCGAAGGTACGCGACCGAAGTTCAGCATGATTACGCTTGCAATGCTATTTGAATTACTGCCGACACATTATGCCGAAATTACGTTGCGTTATAGCTTACAGCCGAACTTCGGTCGGGTGTAAGTTCAGCGGCAATTCGGCGGCAACGTATTCTGTAGAGCAAGGATTATACGCGACCGAAATTCGGTTCGATTGCCGAAGAAGATCCGGGGCGGGGAGTGGCAGGAGGCAGGGATGCCCGCGCCCCGCGTGTGCGCAACTGCATTTCTGCCGCGTAAGTTCGGCACTTATGGTGTATCATATCAGCCGAATATGTCTGAACGTAAAATCAGCCGCCGAACTTCGGTTGCGTACCTTCGGCATGGTGTGTTTGGACACTAAGCTTTAACGCAACGTAATTTTGGCATAATGTGTCGTCAGTAATTCAAATAGCATTGCAGGCGTAATCATGCCGAAGCATAGTGTGTGTAGACACTAACTTGTAGGGAGGATGTTTAAAGGGCTTACATGACCTAAAGCGGTCACTGTCGGACTGCATAGAAAAGAAAGAGAAGCGCGATGACACAACGCTGGTAATTTATTGCAAAATATAAAGCAATTATGTATTTAATTACAAAAATCTATTGTTTGGACTTTAAAATTAAAACACTAGTATTTTAGTATGTTGCTTGTAGAATGATCTGACAAAAAATCAGAATGATTGTATGTATATTAGTATGGCTTTTATTGTAAAAAGAAAGCTTTTAGAGGTATCTTCATGATTTTTTTGTATCGCATCAAATTACTTGTATTATGTTTTCAACACTCTATCTACCTAGCATATATCCTGAAGAATATCATGTATTTTTCTGATTTTGTTTACTGGGGTCGATCATATACTTTTATTGTTTCTAAAACTTGCATTCTTTGCGTTTATGTCCTGAAAGCCCCTTAAACAGGCGCGATTAGTCGCGTGACTTCCTAGTGAAAAACAATCGACGCGCGTAGTCGCGTCCCGAATCCCGCGCTTGATTCGTCTGATTTTAACAAGAGCTTTATAATTATTATTTTACTGCATGCTCCAGGATAGCATAATCACCCTATAATGCTCCTGTCAGGGTTCGAAATTATAAAGATAATTAAGGTTTTTGATAATTATCCGATAATTATCGGATAATTATCACCTCTGTTAGAAATTCATTTGTTGTATTGTTTCATAACAAATACATAATAATTTGGGCAATTCTCACAGAAAAAAATTATAATGTTCATTTAATATCCAACACAAAGTACCATTAATTATAGGCAGATTGAGTAAAAATCAGTGTCCGTCAGATTCGACATTATAATTAAATTAAATTGAATGAAGTAAAGCCAAAGGAATATCTTCTTCGTCCGATGATGATTCTATTTCCATTGCATTGGCGTTCCGATACACGCAAGTGCAGAAATGTTCATTCGAATACAGTTCACTTTCACGAGTGCATTTTTTGTTATTATTATCACGATAATTATCCTTTCGAACCCTGGCTCCTGTAGCGGTATCCACAGCGCCACATGAGGACAACGCGTCATACTGACGTCACGCAAAATCCTGCATCTCGCAGGCAGAGTTTACCGCGCAACTAGCATAGATACAACAGCCCGACATGAATCATTGGGCAGTTGCCCGCCAGACACAACACCCGTCTGGTCGGAGGAGCCTCCCTTTTCTATAGAGTAAGAGTGAACTTTACACCCTGTTCCTCATACCTCTATACTCCCACTGCTGGGACACAGGCCTGCTCTCTTCGAGAGGGAGTGGGCTGTAATCCACCACACGGACCCAGTGCGAGTTGGTAGATGTCACATGTCTTCGAAGTTTTGGTTCTAGGACATGCCGGTTTCCTCTCGATGTTTTCCTTCACCGTTTTGAGAGCAGTGGTGATGAAATTATTTACATAAAGTGAAGCTCCTGTCTGGGTTGGAACCCACGACCTACAACTCGCTAAGTCTGGGACGTTACCTCTAAGCCATCACTGCTCCCTCTAAGATATTAATGAGAAAACCAACAGTTCAAAAAAAAAATTGTTCTATTGACATGAAAAGATCTTCATCATTTGCCTAGCCTTTTCCCAACCATGTTGGGGTCGGCTTCCAGTCTAACTGGATGCAGCTGAATACCAGTATTTAACATGACGCAACTGCTAATCTGACCTCCACAACCCAGTTACTGGGTATTAAGACACCCGTTGGTAATACTGGTTATTGTCGCGTCGCGTCATCACTTTCTATTAGGACAGCGTCTCATATTATCATGTCTTTAATTCCAGCCAAACCCAAAAAAAGACACTCAGCACGACTCCAGAAGTCGTTACCAAAGCCAAAAATAAGGAAAGCTAAAGTAGAGAAGGTGGAACTGAATGATTACAGCTACGAGATCTTCGGCGAGGAGTTCCAGAATGAAGACGATGAAGTGTACGAGGAGTTGGTCCAGACGGAGACGAGGAGCAAGTTGAGAGCGAGACAGGTATGGGGATCTTTTTTTTGATGATTTGACTTAGTTTTGCATTCAACAAACACATCATTCGATCAGTCCCCATCATTGTCTGCCTAGCCCTTTCCCAACTATGTTGGGGTCGGCTTCCAGTCTAGTCGGATGCAGCTGAATACCAGTATTTTACATGGAGCGACTGCCTATCTGACCTCCACAACCCGGTTACTGGGTAATACGATACATCTTGGTAAGACTGGTTGTCAGACTTTCGGGCTTCTGACTACCCGTAACGACTGTCAAAGATCCACGAATGACAGCCTGGACCAATGGCTTAACGTGCTTTCTGAGCACGGAGGGGTCTCGGTATGTAAAGATCACCCATCCACAGACCAACCGCGGCAAGCGTAGCTTAACCTGATCGATCGACCTGTGCGGCTATTATTATTTATCCATGGGCACTTCGCAGGAGAACCGAGGTAACCGACATAGCCCGAAGAATTGCTAAACTTAAGTGGCAGTGGGCAGGGCACATTGCTCGCAGAACAGATGGCCGATAGGGCCGAAAGGTTCTGGAGAGGCGACCGCGTACCGGAAAACCTAGCGTTGGAAGGCCTCCCACAAGGTGGACCAACGACCTTGTGAAGGCCGCAGGAACCCGTTGGATGCGAGAAGCACAGCACCGGTCGAAGTGGAGGTGCTTGGGGGAGGCCTATGTCCAGCAGTGGACGTCTTTCGGCTGAAATGATGATGATGATTGATGATGACTTTCGCAGTTGGACTTTTGCTGATATTGGGGGTATACCCTGTGAAAGGTTACACAAGCTCTAAATTAACTTTTCCCCATCTTTCCAGAAAGCGCCGCCAAAATCGAAACGGATGTCGATACCTAACCTCGCATCGTACAAATGTGGCACTTGCAGCAAGGAGTTCCGGATGAAGGCGACCTACAAGGCGCACATGAGGTTCCACACGAACTACTGTGTCTGTGAGGTCAGTGCTGTAATTATAGCACTGTTGGATAACGATTTGTGTGTAGTCTTGATTAGAACAAAACTTTAGGTTTGTTCCTTGAAAGGCCTGCATTTATTAGTTTTTGTTTTAAAAAACACCTCTTTGGTAGGGAAATTAGTACTACATAACCTAATTGGAAAAGAACCAATGATTGTTTTTTAGGGTTCCGTACCCAAAGGGTAAAAGCGGGACCCTATTACTAAGACTACTGTCAGACACACATTCATGATTTCATGAACCGTGATAGCTAGACAGTTGAAATTTTCACAGATGATGTATTTCTGTTGCCGCTATAACAACAAATACTAACAACAGAAAAAAATAAATATTTAAGGGGGGCTCCTACAACAAACGTGTTTTTTTTCCGGCGTTTTTGCCTTGTGGTACGGAACCCTTCGTGTGTGAGTCCGACTCGCACTTGGCCAGTTTTTCTTTCTTTCTTTCGTCAGGGCTGTTATGACGAGAAGTAGACGGCAGATGAATTTTAGAAAAATAATAGCTTTTAGAGTATCGTCTGTCATTTTTACGTGTGAGGCAATCTCTTTCTTACTTAGTCTGTTTCAAATGAATATTAAAAAGTTAAACAAATATCAACTTTATTTTAATGATAATTAAGTTGATTTCAGTGACTAGCACTAATGAAAAAGTTATTTGAAGATGTTGCGTAAACTGATCTTTATTGTGAAAAAAAAATCAAAATAAAAAATAAATAAATTGAATTCAATTTATTATTTTTTGAATTTTTTTACTTAGAAATTCCTAATGGAAAAACCCAATAATTTAACAGTTTGCTCGGCCTGGGAATCATACCCAGGACGGCTCAGCAGTCGCGCTTGCGACCACAACACCAACGGGGGGCAGTTTCAACAGAAAAATAACCTAAACTGCATCCGCGATTTATTTGCCAAAAATGTAAATAAATATGAGTTTATGGAAAAATAACTTTAAATCCTACACAATAAAGTTCAGTTTACGCTGCAACTGCAAATAACTTTTTCATTAGTGCTAGTCACCCTGAAATCAACTTAATTACCATTAAAATAAAATTGATATTTGTTTATCTTTTTAATATTAATTTGAAACAGACTAAGTATGAAAGAGATTGCCTCACACGTAAAAATGACAGACGACACTCTAAAAGCCATTATTTTTCTAAAATTCATCTGCCGTCTACTTCTCGTCATAACAGCCCTGACGAAAGAAAGAAAGAAAAACTAGCCAAGGTGCGAGTCGACTCGCACACGAAGGGTTCCGTACCACAAGGCAAAAACGCCGAAAAAAAAACACGTTTGTTGTATGGGAGCCCCCCTTAAATATTTATTTTATTTTATTTTTTGTATTTTTTGTTATAGCGGCAACAGAAATACATAATTTGTGAAAATTTCACTTGTCTAGCTATAGCGGTTCTTGAGATACAGCCTTGTGACAGACGGACAGTGGAGTCTTAGTAATAGGGTCCCATTTTTACCCTTTGGGTACGAAACCCTAAAAAAGAAAGAAAGAAAAAGTATTTAAGTATTGCGACTCGTACAGGAAGATCACAAACTAAACTAAACACAGTAAAATAAAAATCCAAGTTATATTAAAAAAAAACTGGCCAAGTGCGAGTCGGACTCGCACACGAAGGGTTCCGTACCACAAGGCAAAAACGCCGAAAAAAACATGTTTGTTGTATGGGAGCCCCCCTTAAATATTTATTTTATTTTAATTTTATTAAGTATTTATTATTAAAGTTAAAATACATCTGAGTATTTTGTGAATATTTCAAGTGCCTACCTGTTGCCATTTTTGATATCGAGCAAAAAAAGGCAAAAAAATCGCGTTTGTTGTATGGGAGCCCCCCTTAAATATTTATTTTATTTTGTTTTTAGTATTTGTTGTTATAGCGGCAACAGAAATACATAACTTGTGAAAATTTCAACTGTCTAGCTATCGCGGTTCTTGAGATACAGCCTGGTGACAGACAGACAGACAGACGGACAGACAGCGAAGTCTTAGTAATAGGGTTCCGTTTTTACCCTTTAGGTACGGAACCCTAAAAAAGTAACAAAAGGAAAATGAAACAGAAAGTCCTACACGAGGCCAAAAGGCTCCTATCTCAGCATGATGCTGCGACATTTAAAAAATAAATGTCGTAGCTCTGGTATTCTGATAGGGCCCGCTGTGATGTCACGGGCAGTTACAGAAAGCGAATAAATATTCTCACTGTCTTCAAAATACAGGTTTACTTTTCAATGACCATCCAAATTTTTTCATGGTGTTCTACCCATGAATATAAACAACTTTCACTATGGGACCAACTCTGAAATCACGAAAAAAAAAACAGCTGTTTCATACAAAACTTCAATACCTACTTGACCAAAATGTATGAAACAGCTGATTTTTTTTTTCGTAATTTCAGAGTTGGTCCCATAGTGAAAGTTGTTTACATTCACCATGTAAAAATTTTGATGGTCTTTGAAAAGTACCAGGCAGGCTGAAATGTTTTGAGCCTGGGGCTTTTAAAATACTGCCAGGAATATATAAAAAAAATATTTTTCTATGTAATCTCCCTCTACTTCAATACACTTCTTACATCTGTCATAAAGGGCTTTTAACCCAGTGAAAAAATATTCGTTGTCTTTGCCTTCGAAGTGCTCGTCTACAGCCGCCTTCATCTCGTCATCGGTCAAAAATCTTCGCCCACGGAGGTCTTTCTTCAAATTCGAAAACAGGAAGTATTCACTGTGCTAGGTCCGGACTGTATGGTGGGTGGTTGATTTCTTCAAATCCTGTCTCGGCTAGGGCACGCCTAGAAACTCCCGCAGTGCGCACTGGGGCATTTTTCGTACACTGCGTGGATGGCTCAGACATAGTGATGTTTGCGGTTCAATTACTAAAAGCGTAATGACGCTAATTACATGAAATTCGGTATTTATATTACTGTGAATGTTCTCAATTAGTGACAGGTAGGGCGAGACATTACTGTCACTTAAAGGTACTTAGGCTCAAAACATTTCAGCCTGCCCTCGTAACCCTGTATAGTCATCTCACTCTAACCCACTGCTCCACAGGCATGCGGAAAGAGATGTCGCAACAACAATCAGCTACAGGAACACAAGAGAGCCCGCCACGGGCTGTATAAGATACACAAGTGTGCGTACTGCGAATATAGTTCCGCTACTAAAGAGGCGCTTACAGTGAGTGAGGATTCATACGTATCAAACCGGAAAGGCATCAGCACCGTATCAACTCGAGCCGTTCAGTATTCTTTGTATGAAACTCCCTACTGCAACGCACACTAATCGGAATCGTAACGTAATCGCCTCGCCTCGGGACAAGCTCACGAACCGCGGTGCGGTGCGTTACGGCTCGTCGTCCCCGCGCTTACGTCTCTTCGTCCCCCCTTGCCCCTCTCCCCCCTCCGGCCTGCCTGCTGCACCATCAACCAGCGGTCGGCGAGCCGTAAGCGCGGCGTCGCCTAGCCGTAGCCGAAGTCGACGTATCGGAGCTTCTGATCCGCTTTGGTTACGTGCTTACGTTAGGTTGACGCCATCGAGGCGAAAGGCGATACGGTGCCGATCCCTTTCCGATTTGATACGTGTGCTATGACCTTTAGGCGAAAGCGTCAGGATAACCCGCGAAATTAAAATTAATCACACTAATATTATAAAGGCGAAAGTTTGTGTATGTGTGTGTGTTTATATGTTTGTTAGTTCTTCACGCTCAAACGGCTGGAACTTTTTATCCCAATATTACCACGGGATCGAAACTTATGCGGGTGAATCCGCGGGGCGCTACTAGTCCATACTAATATTATAAATTCGAAAGTAACTCTGTCTGTCTGTATGTTATCTTTTCACGCCTAAACCACTGAACGGATTTCGATAAAATTTGGCAGAGAGATAGATTGCATCCCGAGGAAATATCGGGATAAAAAGTAGCCTATATGTTAATCCAGGGTGTCGGCTACCTCCATACAAAATTGTATCAAAATTGGTCCAGCCGTTTGAGCGTGAGGAAGTAACAAACATATAAACACACACAAACTTTCGCCTTTGTAATATTAGTGTGATGAATTTAATTAAAACGTCATGTCTTCCGTATCTCCAGATACACGAACGTCGGCATACGGGTGAAAGGCCGTACGTCTGCGACCACTGCGGCGCCACCTTTCATCGAAGATCGAACTTGGTGCAGCATATAGCTATACATCTACCGGAGAAGAACTTCCAAGTAAGGAGAATTACAGTGAATAACTCTATCTAAAGTTGTCAAAAAATAAAAGGCCCGTTTTGACATTTGTCATCGCGACGTAACTAGTGAAGTAAGCATACGACTCGGTACTCGATACTCACGATAAATCGATTCAAGTTTGTATGAGTATTTGATCGATTTGATTTTGTATTGTAAAGTGATATTAATCTTTTTTTTCGAGATCAAATCACTATTTGAAATTTGATTGGAATCGATTCAGTTACTTATTCTGAACAAACTATATTCAGGTTTCGCATATACTAACGTTGTATAGTCAATTCATCGGTATACCGCCGTTTGCCCGAATTTTATTTGCCCTAATATCATTTGCCATAATACTCAAGAGCCATAATATTATATGACGTAATATTCATTTGCCCTACACTTATTTGTTATATTAGTCACGTGCTAGAAGCTTTGTTTCCCATGAAGTCACTTACCATAACATCATTTGTCATAATCATTGTAAGCCCTAATTATCACATGCCCTAATTATCACATGCCCTAATTATCACATGCCATAATTATCATATGCCATAACATCATTTGCCATCGACATTGGGTGTGTAACGGTTTCTATATTAGGAGAAACTGGATGCAATCGGGACTTTAACACTTTGCGGGACACTTAACGCCCCTCGACGTAATAACAATAAAACTTCTATTGTGTCTCGTTCAGTGTCCTTCAATGTGTTAAGGCACCCCGACTCGGATAGGTTAGGTTAGAATGGGATGACGGGGTCGTTTCAGACCCAGAAGTAGGCTCCGTCGACCAAGCCCACCCTAATAATTATTACGGCATTTAAATATTATGTCTAATAATCATTATGGCGTTTAAATATTATGTCTAATCATTATTATGGCAATTAAAAATATGAAAAACAATACGTTAGGCACTCGTATCTTATGGTATCTAAGTTTCGGGCAATTAAAAGTATGTCATATGTCTTTTAGGGCAAACAAAACATTCGGGCAAATGAAATTCGGGTAAATGAAATTGGGGAATATGATGATTATGGTATATAATCTTCGGGTTAACAATAGACAACCCAATTCATCATCATTCTGAATTTTCGAAAGGAAGCCGGTGGGAATCGAGTTGTATGGTACCTTCGCCATCCCCATAGTTCACCTAGTAGATGAGTAAGCTTTGTGTAAACTATAGCCAATTAGTCTACACAAATCTTATTGAACTGCCCCGTTGGTCTCGTGATTGCAAGCGCGACTGCTGAGCGTGGGGTCCTGGGTTCGATTCCCGGGTCGGACAAAGTGTTATTGGGTTTTCCATTAGGAACTTCTTAGTAACAGTCCGAAGTTTGGAAGTTGGCGGTTTAATACCCCCGTGACTCGGAAAGCACGTAAAGCCGTTGGTCCTGCGCCGGAACTCTCCCCGGTCGTGGCGGATTGCCGTCCCTTCGGACTATGAGAGTAAAGGAACAGAGAGTGCACCTGTGTTTGCGCACACACTTGTGCACTATAATATCTCATGCGTACCCGGCTGATCTCCATTGAGATTGGCCACAGTGACCGAAAACCGTCGGAGAGGCTATTATTAGTCATTAGTAATTTTAAAACATGAGCCACACAGACCGAGCAGCCTCGCGAGGCGTCTTCGCGAAGCAGCTTTGTTCGGATAAATTCCGTATGACAGCTTACCGCGTGGCATTAATTAATATAAACAAATACGAGTTTATGGAAAAATAACTTTAAAACCTACACAGTAAAAGTGCAATTTACGCTACAACTTATAACATTTTTATAACTTTTTCAATAGTGCTAACACTCTGAAATCAATTTAATAGTCATTAAAATAAAGTTGATATTTGTTTCATAAGTTTGATAGACCTTAGGGGCATTGCTCTTTATTTTAGTTAACCCTGCTCGATAGAGGCTCAAAATAAAACATCAAAAAGTGCGCGCGGTAAACGTACTGAGGCACCGTTGATTTGCCTCGCGAGGCAGCTATGTCTGTGTGGACCTATACGCATATCTAACCGTCCCTGATTCGTGCCCAACTGACCCCTAAACAGTGCGACATGTGCCCCAAACGGCTCAAGTCGCGCAAGTTCCTACAGATACACAAACACAACGCTCACACTGGGAAGCGGTACGGCTACCTCTGCGGCATATGCGAGCATCGGTTTGAGAAGCCGAATAAAGTGCGCGCGCACATGCGGCGCGTGCATGGCGTTGCTGATGACCAGCAGGGGCCGATTGTTAGGGTGCAGCTTTAGGGGCGTTTGGGGTTTAGGAGGCCTATTCTGTCGTCATAAAGAAAAAGGGCACAACTAACATTTTTTCCAAAAATGAGTAAAAAAACTGGCATATGCGTCTTTTTTTTTCTAATTCCAAATACTTATGTATATAAATTAATTTTGAAAAAAATGTTAGTTGTGCCCTTTTTCTTTATGACGGCAGTATTGTGCCTCGTGATTGAGATTTGTTAATAGTTAGTTTTTTTTAAGAAAATAGTCGGGCAGGCCCGAAATAAATATGAGAAAAAAAAAAACAAAAAATCTATGTGTGCATGGGGCCTTTTTTACCTCGTGTTTGAGATTTATGTTGATTTTTTTTTTTCAAATATTAAACTTTAGAGCAAGTTTTTTTTGTTAAGAAAATTATAGGGGCTGGCCCGAAATAAATGCAAAAAAAAAAAAATATGATATTTGTTTTGTAATAATCTTCGTTTTTATTTACATTGTCATGATCAAATGGTGATTAAAAATCATTGTAAAATTAATCTCAGTATATTTCTTATTTATTTATTTCTTAAAGTGATAGTTGCATTTATTTTGACATTTCGAACAAATCAATATGGTTTTTATATTGAAAATCAAAACTAGGGTAAAATGACTTTGTAATTTTATTTAAGAATTTTGTATAGTTTTTGCAATATTGGTTCTTAGATTGTGGTAGACATCATTTAAAAGAAGTGCTTTTAAAAGTGTAATATTACTCAGAAGATATTGTTGTTAATAGGATTTATTTTAACTAAATCAAATGTATTTTAAACTGTAGGAATATCTAATGAATTTGTATTATAGGCATTATAGTATCTAAGGGCTGATTTTTCCATCGCCAGATAAATTTTATTCGAGGAATAAAATTGACGTTTGACAGTTTTTGTATGAAATAACTGTCAAAATTTCAAAATTATTCCTTGAATAAAGTTATCAGTTGATTGAAAAATCAGCCCTAAATGAAATAAAAAAAAACAGTGGCAGTCCGGGAGTGCCGATAGAAGTGAAAACAAAACACAGACAGAATACTGTGCCATCACTTACTGACATATCGAATATGACATTAAAACCGAGGACAGACGAACACATCCGAAGCGGGTATTTTTTTAATCGTCTTATAAACAAAACACGCGCGGTGTCGCTTACGATAACAGTGGCGCGAGTTCAATGGTTTTTTCCATCTCAAAAAATGTCCAACGGGCCCAAAAAAGCTTTCACTTCAATAATCAATTAATATTTTGAGGTCATAAAAGACCCCTTACACAGGGTTATTGGTAAAACATTAACAACCTCTTAAGAGGTCATTGTACTCATTATTATGAACAACTTTTACTATGGGACCAAACCTCATCATCATCATTTCAGCCGAAAGACGTCCACTGCTGGACATAGGCCTCCCCCAAGCACCTCCACCTCGACCGGTCCTGTGCTTCCCGCATCCAACGGGTTCCTGCAGCCTTCACAAGGTCGTCGGTCCACCTTGTGGGAGGCCTTCCAACGCTACGTCTCCCGGTACGCAGTCGACACTCCAGAACCTTTCGGCCCCATCGGCCATCTGTTCTGCGAGCAATGTGCCATGCCCACTGCCACTTAAGTTTGGCAATTCTTCGGGCTATGTCGGTTACCTTGGTTCTCCTGCGGATCTCCTCATTCCTGACTCGATCACGCAGGGAAACTCCAAGCATAGCCCTCTCCATTGACCTTTGGGTGACTTTTAGCCTTCTTATTAGGCCCATTGTGAGCGACCACGTTTCAGTTCCATAAGTCATCACTGGCAACACACACTGGTCAAAGACTTTCGTCTTGAGACACTGCGGTATGTGGGACGAGAAGATATTGCGTAGCTTCCCGAACGCTGCCCAACCGAGTCGGATTCGTCGATTGGGACCAAACCTGAAATCGCGAAAAAAAAGTCAGGCAGTTCCCTACATTTACGTTCGTATAACCGTCAAAATGTAGGGAACAGCTGATTTTTTCCCCGATTTCAGGTTTGGTCCCATAGTAAAAGTTGGTCACAATGATGAGTACAATGACCTCTTAAGAGGTTGTTAATGTTTTACCAATAACCCTGTGTAGCCCATGTATAGCCATACAATTATAAAACCCAATATTTAAAAAAAAACACTTCCATTTTATAGGCGAGACTCCAAGGGGTATTTTGTCCCTCAATTATGGGGTCTAATGCCTAGTTAGTTGCCATAGTAAATGAAATTAAGTATAATATTGGTAATAAATAATCATGGATATTATTAAATAGTGAAGCTAGATTTTTAAATTAAATACATAGTGATCTCTTAGAAGTATTATTTTAATGTATTATTGTAATGTTATCATCATGTTAAAACTAAGTAACTATTGTGTCAGATTAGCTGTAAGTTTTCCAAAAATAATAAAATAAAATAAATAATAAAGTTGTAGAGCTACACTCAGCAATCGTATAATTTATTTTTAAAGTATATTAAGAATCTATACAAATTTTATAAATTTGAAAGTCACTCTGGCGTGAAAAGTAACATACAGAATATTACTTTTTTAAGCCTAAACCACTGAACGGATTTCGATAAAATTGTGCGAATGGGAATATGTGCCGATATTCCCACGGGATCGAGACTTATGCGGGTGAAACCGCGGGACGCAGCTAGTCTTCCATACATCTAGTGGGGATAACCTGATACTCATTACAGGGTTATTGGTAAAACATTAACAACCTCTTAAGAGGGCTCATTATGAACAACTTTTTTACTATGGGACCAAGCCTGAAATCGCGAAAAAAATCAGCTGTTCCCTACTTTTATGTTCGTATAAGTTGTCAAAATCTAGGGAACCGCTGATTTTTTTCAGGTTTGGTCCCATAGTGAAAGTTGTTCATAATGATGAGTACAATGAGCTCTTAAGAGGTTGTTAATGTTTTGCCAATAACCCTGTAAGTATAATGAAAGGGATATTTATTGTAGTAGGCACCACACAATCGGCCCTATGCTCTCGACGCGGACGCACGGTAAGGTAAGGGCACATATTGTTTGACTCACAATTTATTATTCGTATTATTTTGTTGCGCACTAGTGGTTGACATAAATATGTAGAATTTGTTAGTTTTAGCATAAGTCTGACAACCAGTCTTGCCAAAGGGTGTCGTGTTAACCAGTTACTGGGTTGTGAAGGTCAGATAGGCAGTCGCTCCATGTAAAATACTGGTATTTAGCTGCATCTGGTTAGACTGGAAGCCGACCCCAACATAGTTGGGAAAAGGTTAGGCAGGGTTCTGTTTGTTTTCTTTTGTTAGTTTTCGCAAAGTAGAAACTATAGTGGTTTCCATACTTTGAGATCGATAGTTTTTTTTTTTTCCGAATGATAAATTTGTTTTTTTTTTTTTGTTATATTTTTGTATTATTATTTTGTCAACTACTAGTGACATGTTTTTAAATGAAAGAAACCTGTTTTCTACTATTTATGTCAAACACTAGTGCCGTTACCTTATTTTTTGTGTACAAATGTTGATTTACATTGATTTGTGTAGATCAAATAAATAAAGGACTACCAAACGTATAATCAAGAACATAGTTTTTCAACCATAAAAAAGTTTATTTTTCTTGATTATAATCAATTTATTTTAGAACATTTTTTTTTCTCGGAAAATTAGTTTTTATACGTTTGATATACCTTTACGGTTAGCTGCCAAAGTAGCACCGTTAAAAAACTCATGGTAAAGGGATACATAATTAAATAATATAAATATAATATATTTTAAATTCTAATTCTTCCCCTTTCCCTCAACAGTGCAGCGTCTGCCAAAAATGGGAGAAGTCGAAGAAACGCCTCCAAGTCCACGAATATAAGGTCCACAGGGAGCACAAATACAGGTACATATGCCCCGTATGTCAGGACACGTTCACCCGGCCGGGCAACGTCAGGCAACACCTGGCCAGGAGTCACGGGGTGCCCAAGGAAGACCAGGGCGTCATCGAGAGATATGAGGTATTTTTTAAACACAAAAAAAAGTTTTTTTCTGATGGACGGTTTTTGGTGTTTTTACCCTGTATTTTTTATTGGACTGAAGACTTATTATTTTTGTTTTTTAGCTGTTTTGAATTGCCTATCATAATAACTAATTAAACCGTAAGTTTGCAAAAATTTAAAAAGGGCCTTGAAGGTCCGTGGCATACCTACTTGTCCGCCATTTTGATTCTTTTTTCAAAATGGCGGCCACGCGTGACACCTGTATAAATCTATAGCTGACATCAGTGCAAACGGAAAATACATATAATAGGACCAAACCCATATATTTTCGTTTGCAATGATGACAGCTATATACAATGTGTTGATTTGCATCCTCGTCAAAGTTCAGGAGGTTGTCATAAAATACATAAATAATCAATTGAAGTACGTTATGGGGCAATAACTAGTAAGCGCTGCTTTTTTTTTGTTGTTGAAATTTAACAGTATTTCAGAATTACACCCTTAATTCAATACAAATAAAACAGAATCACCCGACTACGCACACAGCGACAATGCATGCAGCTGTTTTTCCCCGCGTAGCAATAACCCGACCGGTAGCAATAATTTTACCTAATTTTATTTCGAAAATCACCTACATTATTGTCATAAATTTCGCTTGATAATTAACTCATTTTTGAGCATCATTGGAATACGGAAATCTTACTAATGACAGTAATACTAGTGCGCCAAAGAAAAGTTCACTGACCTGTTATCAGATGATTAAATGATTTTGTTTTTATTTGTGGATTAAATTGGTTGATTTGAAACTTTCCTTCCTACATAACGGGCTTAGGGCCGGCAATAATACCTACCTTAGTTAGTGTACCGATCTACTAAGTCTAAAAATGATGTTTTCTACGTTTGATGAAATGGAAAGACGTGCTAGTTAAGTATAAGTACGTGGTGTACTTACTTTCAACTCTTAGGTAAACACTCGTCCATCCACAGGATGTTGGCGTCTTGGTGTTCCAGGAACCAGCGACCAAAATGTAACCCGCACAGCATTATCACCTGGGTGAATGTCTTGTGCCCGATCGGGATACATTTCCACGAACATCCGGATGGCTCCACGTAGGCTGTCTCCACTGATGGCGACCATCTCCACCAACTCGGCATTTGAGTAATTGTCCGTCATCACACTTTGTAACTACGTCTCGATGTACGGAAATTCGCAAAGCGCACTTGCGAAAACTTCGGCGAGTTCAAACACACTGTCGGCGCCGGCGCCGCGCGCCGCGCCGACAGAAAGACGGGGAAAAGGGGCGTGGCTAGGAGCAGCGCGGGAGTGTGATTGGAGGATGGGATTGATTACCTACGAATTTATCGAATGAGAATTGCATGAATGGTATGCATTTGTGTGTGTGTGAAGCGCGGTTATAGGGCTAGTAACAGACGGGCCGCGTTTAAATACGGCTGGTTCACACTTACGGATTT
The DNA here is from genome assembly GCA_916614155.1 of Mesoligia furuncula. NCBI lineage: Eukaryota > Metazoa > Arthropoda > Insecta > Lepidoptera > Noctuidae > Mesoligia > Mesoligia furuncula. The sequence continues at coordinate 12,480,961 of OU744820.1, read as the reverse complement.
CCTTAAATAAGAAAATAAAATAAAAAAATACCTACTCATTTTATTGTTGATTTGGGTCGAGAATCATTAGCATAATTACGTCCTTGAATTTGACTAGGATGCAAATCAACACATTGTATACAGGGTTATTGGTAAAACATTAATAACCTCTTAAGAGGTCATTGTACTCATCATTATGAACAACTTTTACTAAGGGATGAAATCGCAAAAAAAAACTGTTATTTAGTACATTTTGACGAGTTAAGCGAGCATAAATGCTCGCATAACAACAGATTTTTTTTTCGCGAGTTCTGCTTGGTTCCCATAGTAAAAGTTGTTCATAATGATGAGTACAATGACCTCTTAATAGTTTGTTAATGTTTTACAAATAATCTTGTATATAAAATTGAAAGTCCTGACTGACTGATATATCAACGCACAGCCTTTACCGCTGGTCCTGGAGACATAAAATTTGGAGGGTGTGTTCTTTGTGAAGAGGGGCCCGTGGCTAAATAATAACAGCCGCACAGGTCGATCGATCAGGTTAAGCTACGCTTGCCGCGGTTGGTCTGTGGATGTGTGACCATCTTTACATACCGTGACCCCTCCGTGCCTCGGAAAGCACGTTAAGCCGTTGGTCCCGGCTGTCATTCGTGGATCTTTAACAGTCGTTACGGGTAGTCAGAAGCTCGAAAGTCTGACAACCAGTCTTACCAAGGGGTATCGTATTACCCAGTAACTGGGTTGTGGAGGTCAGATAGGCAGTCGCTCCATGTAAAATACTGGTATTCAGCTGCATCCGGTTAGACTGGAAGCCGACCCCAACATAGTTGGGAAAAGGCTAGGCAGATGATGTTCTTTGTGAAGAGTAGGTATCCACTAAGAAAGGGTTTTTCGAAATTCCACCCCTAAGAGGGTGAAATTTCACGCGGACGAAGGCACGGGCGGAAGCTAGTAGGTTTCATGCGTGGCCGCCATTTTGGCGCGACAGTAAATATGCCAGGGTCCATATAAAAATCTTCAATCCCCTTTCTTAAACGAAAAAGTAATTATAACTTTAAATTTGATTGCCCTCTCCTGGGCAGAGGCTCTGCCCAGGATAGGGCAAGGGCAAGCACAGAATAGCAAAACAAAAAGTAAACATTACCCTTGTATTATTAACGGTCACAAACCGGTTCTCAGGGGAAGCCTGCAACGTCAGATTATTATTATAATCTGACGTTGCAGGAACGTCAGATTAAATTAGCTAGCGAAACGTTATCTAAAACTATTCCAAATTTCAAGTTGATAGCATTAGTAGTTCTTGAGATATCCAGCTCTGCCAGACAGACAGACTGAGTGAGGGTTCCGCTTTACCATTTTGGTACGGAACCTTAAAAATTATCAAAATGAATTATTTTTTGTTTTGTCACGTTTAGATTTTGATATGCCCGTCACGCCTGACGGAGTTTCGCTAGCCAATTAAATTTGACCCTATACAGGGTGTTAGGTTAAACGAGGGACACACTTGGAGGGGAGTTAGTACTCATGAAAATGAGCAACTTTTACTATGGGGCCGAACCTGAAATCGCAAACAAAAAATCAGCTGTTCAGTACATTTTGACGAGCTATGCGAACATAAATGTAGGAAATGGCTGATTTTTTTTTCGCGATTTCAGGGTTATTCCCATATTAAAAGTTGTTCATTTTCATGAGTACTAACTCCCCTCAAAGTATGTCCCTCGTTTAACCTAACGCTCTGTATATCCAGTTTAAGATAAGATGTATTTTAATAGATTTAATGATTATCTTTGTACTGTAACTACGGCTTTCCGTCTCGATGCACTGAGTCCCGGGAAAAAAAACGAGACTCGATGAGCGTCTCGAAATTCCCGGGGAAAACGAGACTTTTGAGACTATTTCAAAAGTAGGTTTCTTACTTACAGGGTACGCAATTAGGCAGTCAAAACAAGATATTTTAATCAAGTACTTTATTAAGCAAACGCAAATTAAAAAGATATTTGTTGAAGTTTTTTTTTCATTTTTGTAGTGGGCACGTAAGAAACAAAGGGCGTTTAATGTGGTTTCAGACAGAGAGGACCTAATTTTATTACAAAAGTAACCCGCGTCTCAAGTCTCAAAAGTCTCGTTATTCCCATGACCGAAAATGTTAGTCTCGAGTCTAGAAAATTACCAAAAAAATCGTCGAGCCTCCCGAAATTTTCGAGACCGAGATTCCCGGGGTGATAGCTTTAATTGTAACCATTGGTTTCTATTGGCTCAGGTACACATGCCCACGCTGCCCGAAGACCTACAAATGTCCGGATCATGTCAGGAGGCACCTGGTCAACTACCATAAGGTTCCCAGGTCAGACCAGGGGCCTGTACAGAAGTACGTTGTGAACAGCTAAGCCCTGTGTGCACGGCACGGTTCCTTTACGGCACGGCGTATAAACCGTACCGTGGAAAAAACGTGCCATTTGCCTTCAAAGCGAGAGTGAACAGGTATCTTCTGGGCACTCTCGTTCCATCATGGACCTCATCCATCGTTGTCGAGGTTAAGTGCGGGCCCATCTTCATCATCTGCCTAGCCTTTTCCCAACTATGTTGGGGTCAGCTTCCAGTCTAACCGGATGCAGCTGAGTACCAGTATTATACATGGAGCGACTGCCTATCTGACCTCCACAACCCACTGGGTAATACAAAACCCCTTGGTAAGACTGGTTGTCAGCTTTTCGGGCCTCTGACGACCCGTAACGACAGTCAAAGATCCGAGAATGACAGCCGGGACCAACGGCGGAGCGACGGAGGTCAGATAGGCAGTCGCTCCCTGTAAAACACTGGTATTCACCTACATCCGGATAAACTGGAAGCCGACCCCAACATAGTTGGGAAAAGCTAGGCAGACGGGAGGTCGACAAACATATTTTTTGTAATTTATCATCGTAATGATGGTGATCAAATAACGCATAATTTGTAGTAAGTATAGATAGTTATTTATTATAATCATTGTATATACTAGATGTAAGAAATGTATTTAAAAGAACATTTAAAAAAAACATTTTTCAATTTATTTTGTTTAATTACTGCTACTGTTGCATCATCCCACAGCTGGGCAAAAGCCTCTCCCGATGACTTCCAGCTCTTTCGATCCAGAACTAAAGTGGACCACTGGTCGTTGGTTTTCTTCAGCTCGTCCCGACATCTACGAGGTCTGCCGCGACGCCTTCTACCTGTGTCAGGGCTCCACGTGGTGGTTATTTTGGCCCACAGCTCATTGTGCACATGGCAGACGTGGCCAGCTCAGTCCCACTTCAGCCAAGCGGCTTTTTGAGCAACGTCAGTAATCTGTGTTTTTGAGCGCAGTGTGGTGTTGCGAATATGGTCTGTTTAATTAAAACTTCTGTCTGTGTGGTGCCGGACTTAAAGAATAGCACCACCCCATACTTCCCGTGGGTGTCGTAAAAGGCGACTAAGGGGCGTACCGGAGAATGGGCAGCAGCGTTCTCTATGCATTCCACCACCATACCATACTACGATCGTCAACCCGCCTGCCAAGCGTAGCTATTATGGCCTTTTGGGGGAGGCCTGTGTCCAGCAGTGGACGTCTTTCGGCTGAAATGATGATGAATTAAATCTTTTTAAAATATGTATAGAGGTATGAACAGGGTGTAAAGCTCACTCATACTCTATAGAAAAGGGAGGATCCTCCGACCAGACGGGTGTTGAGTCTGGCGGGCAACTGCCCAACGATTGATGTCGGCACGTTGTATCTATGCTAGTTGCGCGGTAAACTCTGCTTGCGCGATGCAGGGTTTTGCGTGACGTCAGTATGACGCGTTGTTCGCATGTGGCGTTGTAATACCGCTACAAAAGAAATATCTGGCTCTGTGGGTCTAAAAAAAACTAGTTTTCTAAACTAGATTATTCTTTAGACCCACTATTCTTTGGGGAAATAAATGCACAGACGTGCTTTTACAGTATTTTTATCTCACGATACGACGCGCGCTTTACTTGTGTTTATACTGTACAAACTTTATTAGATTTTCAACTTTATCGCTAAAGCATAAGGTTCATAGTTGATTGGGAAAATTTGACAGTTTCGGTTAGCTTGATGTGCTGGCGTCTGTACTCCTCGTCTTCACGCTGCACGCACACATTCACAGCGTTTTACACTTGATTATCACAAGTAACTGCCCCGTTGGTCTCGTGGTCGCAAGCGCGACTGCTGTGCGTGGGGTCCTGGGTTCGATTCCCGGCTGGGGCACTGTTATTGGGTTTTTCCATTAGAAATTTTTCATTAGCAGCCTGAAGTTTGGAGATACCCCCGTGGCTCGGAAAGCGTGTTAACCCGTTGGTCCAGCGCCTGATCTCTCCCCGGTCGTGTCGGATTGCCGTCCCATCGGACTATGAGAGTAAAGGAACAGAGAGCACCTGTGTTTGCGCACACATGTGTGCACTATAATATCTCCTGCGTACCTGGCTAATCTCCGTTAAGGAGCTTACATGACCTAAAGCGCGGTCACTGTCGGACTGTATAGAAAAGAAAGAGAAGCGCGATGACACAACGCTGGTAATTTATTGCAAAATATGAAGCAATTATTTAATTACAAAAAATCTATTGTTTGGACGAAATAATTAAAACACTAGTATTTTAGTATGTTGCTTGTAGGATAATCTGCCAAAAAATCAGAATGATTGTATGTATATTACTATGGTTTTTAGTGTAAAAAGAAAGTTTTTAGAGGTATCTTCATGATTTTTTTCTGTCGTGTCAAATTAGTTGTACTATGTTTTCAACACACTATCTACCTAGCATATGCCCTGAAGAATATCATATATTTTTCTGGTTATGTTTACTGTAGTCGATCTTAGACTTTTATTGTTTCTAAAACTTGCGTTTTTTGTTTTTGGGTCCTGTAAGCCCCTTATGATAGGCAACCGTGACCAAAATCTGTCCCGGGGGATTATTATTTTGTCACAAGTAAAGCGCGTCCCTTCGTGAGATAAAAATACTGAATTATGTAGGGAAAATAAAATAATACAACAACAATTTAGATTAGTTAACTTAGTTTATTTTAAACCTAATTATTGTGCGTCATTTGTACAAAGTAAGGACTAACAAATAAATGCTACATTAAAATTTGTGCTTTGGCAAGAGTAACTTATAATTAATTAATAATTTATCTAAATTTTTACACACCACACAACATAATTAGCCTAAAATGTTCCCACTGTTGGGACACTGGCCTCCTCTGTGAGAGGGCACGCTGGCCCAGTGCGGGTTGGTAGATGTCACGTGTCTTCGAATTTTTGGTTCTAGGACATGCCGGTTTCCTCACGATGTTTTCCTTCACCGTTTTGAGAGCAGTGGTGATGAAATTGTTTACATAAAGTAAAGCTCCTGTCTGGGTTCGAACACACTACCTACGACTCGTACACTGCACACATTAATCTGTATTCGCGCCAAAAATGTAAACAAATATGAGTTTATGCAAAAATAACTTTAAATCCTAAATAATAAAGTTCAGTTTACGCTGCAACTTCAAATGTTTTTATAACTTTTTCAATAGTGCTAGTCACTCTGAAATCAACTTAATTACCCTCAAAATAAAGTTGATATTTGTTTATTTGAAACATTCATAAGAAAGGTCAGGTGCGTTGTACTCGCAACCGGCGCGCGTGTATGACCAGCGGGCTAATTGCGTAACATTTTGACATTTCAAGCCATCCATTGAGTTATTAACGTTGTTGAGTTTAACATTTTTCGAACATATCGCACCTTGAAAACAAAAGTGGCATTATACAAAAATTTTCATTTTTCAATATTACCGTTTATTTTGGTCAATGTCTTAGCAAATAACTGGAATAAAAGAATGCAATTAATTTCATTTATCAGTTTGACTATCTTATTTAAGTTATGTACTGGAAACAAGCCAGTAAATTATGAAGTCATCGTTATAGTGCCACTTTTGTTTCGGTATAGTGCCACTTTTGTTTCGGTATAGTGCCACTTTTGTTTCGGTATAGTGCCACTTTTGTTTCGGTATAGTGCCACTTTTGTTTCGGCATAGTGCCACTTTTGTTTCGGTATAGTGCCATTTTTGTTTCGGTATAGTGCCACTTTTGTTTCGGTATAGTGTCACTTTTGTTTCGGTATAGTGCCACTTTTGTTTCGGCATAGTGCCACTTTTGTTTTCAAGGTGCGTTATGAAGCAATGGATTAGCAATATACTTCAAAATTATACAGTTTGTGATTGATAGTGTTTTACGCAATTAGGAAGCAGATATATGAACGCACACAAAGTAAAAGGAGTATGTATTGTAAGGATCGTAGCAGCCGGTCGATTCTGTAAAAATCTCACCGTGAAAACTTAGGTGAAGCTTAGACAAAGAAAAGTATAGACGGCGGGTAGCTCCATTTCATTTCCACAGGAAAGGGATAAAGTAACAGTAGTAGTAGTAGTAGTTACTTATAATAACTCAATAGTTATTATAAGTAACAGAAAAGGATAAAGCTATACTATTTCCGTCTCTCACTGCGTGCCAGTTTTTTCAAGGCAGCTACTTATGTAGCTCATGTTAGTTAAGTTAGTTTTTTGTCTCATGTGTGGCCACGCTACCCGATGCTCTATAGCTTTCTTACTCTAAGAGGTGAAGTGAGTTTGTTTTTGCTAGGAATTGGCACTATTGACAGCTCACTCCACGCTCACTTCACCTAAGTTTTCACGCTGAGATTTCTACAGAATAGCACCGCAGGTGGCGTTCTGTAGTCTCTGCTTACCGTTATGGGAAGAAGGCTGTTTGTGTGTGTGTGTGTCAATATTTTTGTGACAATGAATTTTGAATAATTTTACTAGTAGGTATATTTACAATTTCAGTTTAATTATACGAGTAGTGTTACCCAGTAACTGGGGTTTGGAGGTCCGAGGGTCAATTCCCGAAATTGAAATCGTTCAAAATCTAGTCTATCTCATCTTGGTGACAATAAATGTAAAAAAACTTGTCAAATACAGATATTTTTGACAAACAGATTAAATTGCGAAAGTTTTTTAACCTTTTAAACGCTTGCCTACATATCGATTGCCGTGCCCCTAGCACGCGGCTCAAAATCTATAAAATAATACAATAAATAAGGAGGAGCAATCGTTGAATAGAACGAAAAAATCATGCATGTTCTCTGTCGCAGAAATACGACATGAGCGGTAGGGGCACGGAAATATGTGTCGCATAAATGCGACGCAAACGGTTAAAATACTGGACTTGCCCCTCAGATAGTCGCTCCATGTAAAATACTGGTATTCAGCTGCATCCGGTTAGACTGGAACCCAACCTAAACATAGTTGGGAAAAGGCTAGGCCGATGATGATGATGATGATTTACAATTTCTGTTTGACCTAACGCGGGAATGACATGGTTAACTTTTAGCTTACAAATTGGTTGAATCAACTAAATTGGATAGTGCAAACAACAGGTGTAAAGTACCCTTAACGAAACCGAGAGTCACTTGTTCTAGACTATTCCGAACCTTCTGGTTACGGAAATATTGAAGGTTAAAGCAAAAAAAAAATACGTTTTTTAGGCGCCATTCATTTATTACGTAAGACGATTTCGGGGGGGGAGGGGCGGTCGACCATGTCTTATTTTTTCTTACAAGGGGATGGGAGGGAGTCTTGATAGTGATAACGTAATATCATAAAAATGCGCAAAATTAAGATTATACTTTGAAAAAGCGCGTTAAATTATTAGTACCTACAAAACAAACATTACTAAAAAAATAGTCTGAAAAATAAAAATTAAAACAAACTAAACGTGTATTAATTGTTTTCCATTTAGATTCTTACGTTATAAATTTAAAAACAGGGTGGGAGGGGGTCGGCCGATTTTAATTTTTTTTTTACATAGGGGTGTAGGGGGTTAAAAACACGCAAAATCGTCTTACGTAAGAAGTGAATGGCGCCTTACGAAGACAAGTTTTAAATGTTACAACTAAACTTTAAATACTCCTACGAATATTATAAAGTCAGGAAGCGTAACTACATATAAATAAAATCAACAAGAAATTCGGCTCCAAACTTCACTACATTGATAAAATACCTCGAGAATTCTAACGAAAGAACACACTTGCAAATAAGCCAATCAGCTGCGCTCGCGTAAAGCGTTGTATTCCGGCAAGCGCCGTGATTGGTTCTGGAGCGCGGTAGCCTTTTCGGCCACGCCCACCGCGGTAAACATTTGCGTGGTGCCATTTTTGAGCTTAGAGATACATTTCTTGACTTTTATTATTCGTAGAAATACTCTCTTGACTCTTGTACCGTTGCATGCACAATGTTTTGCGCGTGTTGCATTGGGTACTCTAGTAAACAGCGATACTTCACGCCAAAAAAAAAAGTTGTTTCCAACTCAGACCAAATAAAAAACCAAGACAGAGGGCTGTCAACAGTAAAGTGAAGCCGGTTTCGTAAACATGTGTGCACATAGTGAGGTGTAGTTTGGTTGTAGATGTGTGGGTGTGAGCGTGTATGCACAGAGCGGAGGTGTAGTTTTTGCATGCTTCACTGTATTGTTCGCAGCGCTATGTCTTGACTTTTTATTTGGTCTGAGTTTTCCAAGCAATTATTTTTCCACAAGTTACTTAGTTTGACATAAAGAATGCATTGACGACAGCTTCGTGATGGGTCTTTTTACGTCCTGTATAGAAGTGAACCATTTATTTTTTAAATGGAAACCGACGTTTATTGTATTCTGCAGTCTTTTTACAGTTATTTTATTTCTGAGTTTGCATCATTGTAAAATCACAGTGATCAATCATCAGTGTCATCAGTTCTCGTCGCAATAAGGTTGCTGTTGTCAGAGGAAAAATAAGTGAAAGCGCTGTAACTGCCATTACCAAGTTAGGGGGCCAGGCCAGCATGGACCATCGTGTAAACGAAGTTAAAACCATCATGACCATTTAACTGACGATAATATTTTGTGATATTGATGGCAAGATGTCGGCGAATCAATTCATTGAGATGAAAATCCAGGAACTAATTTTCTAAAGTTTCTTCTGTCTTCAAATAAACTTTTTACGAATATTACCTGAAAATAAACAATAAATATATATTAGATACAGTAATAAAAATTCTAAATTAACTGACAGACAACGCGTAGCCTAAACTGCTGGGTCTAGAATCATGAAATTTTGCACAAGAGTTCGTAAGAAGGTCAGTTGCAAAAGTATCTGATAAAAGTGTAAACAAACCTTTGTTCAGGTGAAATTCTAAGGGTCTAGAGGTGGTCAAACTGTATCATTTTTGCGATTGGAACATTTGCATCTCGATCATTGAAATGATCCGAAACACTGATATGTTTCATTTGGCTCATTTGGATTGTAGCGGTATCTACAACGCCACATGCGAACAACGCGTCATACTGACGTCAACGCAAATCCTGCATCGCGCAAGCAGAGTTTGCCGCGCAACTAGCATAGATACAACGGCCCGACATGAATCATTGGGCAGTTGCCCGCCAGACACAACACCCGTCTGGTCGGAGGATCCTCTCTTTTCTATGGAGGTTGAGTGAACTTTACATCCTGTTCCTCATACCTCTATACTGGTGACCCCGAACATGAACGTCAGCGCAGCCTTCGTGCACCTACTCCAGCGTGACGTCATCATCATCACTCCCGCAAGCTTTAGAGCGGCGAGTCACCCAGCCAGCCAGCATCCACGGCTTCAACGGGTATCCTGACCACCAGCATGCAGCGACCGCGCATGCCTGGTCATCACCCTCAGCCTCATCAGCAACCTCGGCTCAGCATACTGCATTTTCGGCCGGTACACAAGCAGAGCCATAGAAACCCTCTCCTGGTCGACGCCAGCAGTCAGCCTCAACCCGGCGCTGTACCACATCCAACGCACTGGAGCATAACGCAGCGCCACCCCGACTCACTGGGGACATCTTCGCAGACAGTTCCGACTCACCGTGAACTATGCGGCAACCGGTTCCGACTCACTGGAACCTCAGCTGGCCTGGCAAGCATCGCAAGATACAAGACTCAGCCCACTATCGACCTCCGGTCTCCGGGGGGGAGTGATGTAGCGGTATCTACAACGCCACATGCGAACAACGCGTCATACTGACGTCAACGCAAATCCTGCATCGCGCAAGCAGAGTTTACCGCGCAACTAGCATAGATACAACGGCCCGACATGAATCATTGGGCAGTTGCCCGCCAGACACAACACCCGTCTGGTCGGAGGATCCTCCCTTTTCTATGGAGGTTGAGTGAACTTTACATCCTGTTCCTCATACCTCTATAGGATCATCGGTTCAAATATAAATTACAGAATCAAAATCTGTGAGAGTATGAGTGATACACACATCTCATTTGGTATCTCTTTCTGACTTGTATAGATTGTAGTTATGTCGCCCGCTCACTCGCGACTCGCGAGTCTATAGTTCAGTAACTTAGTGTGTCTCAGTCTCCCTCCCTCGCTCGCACACTGCTCAGTCGCCTCGCGAGTGACACGTCGCGCGGAATGAGCACAGAGCAAAGTAATGTTTCAGATCCAAATGATGCATTTGAAACGTTGTTACTGAACCAATCTTTTGAATCACTTCAATGATCCGGATCAGTGGGTCGGTTCCGTAAAGAGTTATACACGCCTTTAAGGGATTGATTTCCTTAACTGAATTTAACCTGAATTTTATCTCACCAGTTTTCCCAAACAATTATTGTTTGAATAACATTATTGAATTTTTAACAAAAAAATCATTGACGAAAATCTATATAAATATAAAAGAAAGTCGTGTTGGTTACACTATTTATAACTCAGGAACGGCTGAACCGATTTGGCTGAAAATTGGTGGGGAGGTAGCTTAGAACCAGGAGACGGACATAGGATACTCTTTATCCGGTTTTTACCCGACTGCGTCAGAAGGAGGGTTATGTTTTTCGAGTGTATGTATGTATGTATGTATGTATGTATGTATATTTCTTTGGCACGCTCTGTAGCCTAAACGGCTTGATCGATTTCAGCTTGAGAGGTGCCGTTAGATTCGTCTTAATTGTCATAGTGACACTGGGTATATCAAAATTTTAAAAAAATTAAAATGGCCGATTTTTGGCGCAATATGTCTTCAAAAAAAAAATTTTTTTTCTCGAAACCTATCGAGTGGGGTATCAAAATAAAGGGTTTTAAAAGGTGATTACAAAAATATATATAACTTATATGGTTAAAAGTAATTCGAAGTGACAAATCGTAAAAAACACGTACCAAGAACTAAATTGTTTGCGAAATCTTTCACATTTGTAAACTAAAAAGATGGAAATAAAAAAAGTAATTTAAAAAATAAAAAAACCCGACTGCGGTAAAAAATTAAGTTAAAAAAAACTGAAAAGCTAAAAACAAGCCCATTTTAAATTAAATAAAAGTTGGAAGCAGGCGGGACCCATCTGAATTTGAAAATATAATAAAAAAAATGGTATGGGTTCCGCCTGCTTCCAACTTTTATTTAATTTAAAATGGGCTTGTTTTTAGCTTTTCAGTTTTTTTTAACTTAATTTTTTACCGCAGTCGGGTTTTTTTATTTTTTAAATTATTTTTAATACTTTTATAAGGAGTAGGGTATAAGTAGGGTAGGTTAAGGAGTAGGACACCACACGAACGAAGTGGCGCCGGGCAGCTAGAAATAATTTATATGGCAAAACAACGTTTGCCGGGTCAGCTAGTAATAATATATATTAGTAAACGAGGCTATAATGTAAGTTGAACCTCCATTGACAAATCGAAAATTATGCTAACATAAATGTATGGATTAGATGACTTTTTTTTTCACGGTTTCAGGATTGGTCCCATAGTAAAAGTTGTTCATAATGTTGAGTACAATTACCCCTTATAAGGATTAAAACGATCAAAATGTAACTGTGTATTAATAAATGAGGTTATAATTTAACCTCCATTGTCAAATGAAAAACATCTTTATGGCGATTTATAATTAGAACGTTTGGTAGGAATCAAACCAAAGCACTCAACTTGTAACTTTTTTTTTTTTTGAGTAGTTAAGTTGATTTCAGAGTGACTCGCACTATTGAAACAGTTATAAAAATGTTTGAAGTTGTAGCGTAAACTGAACTTTATTGTGTAGGATTTAAAGTTATTTTTCCATAAACTCATATACTTTTTTTTTTTTTTGGAAGGGAAATCATCAAATGACTCCTCCCGCTCTGGGTGGAGCGGAAGGGAGTGTCAGACTCTTACTGACTAAAACCCACCCGTGTTCCTTCCTTAGCCCCATTATGTTCCGGGCCAGCGGTAACCCTTTCGGACAATCCCGCTGGACCGGCAGGCTTCGGCCCTAAGGGGCCCCTCCTCTATGCTGACATCTCTTTGAGGCGCGCGTGGAACACGTACGCGCCGTCCGGCATGGATCCACAGATACACTTCTGATTCATTTGGTTACATTCTTATCGCGTTTACATTATCATTAAGTAAGTTTATTATGCGCACAGCCAAAGTGCGGCAAAGGCCTGCCACGTGGGAGGCAGTCACCTCCTGCGAAGCACTCATGCTAGCGAAGGAGGTGGCGTATTGGATGAGGGAGAGAGGCTCCCGTCCCAGCAGCCGCGGGAGACGCTCCGGGCGTCGGGAGCCACGGGACGACTCCCGGCCACCGTAGGCGCGGGCCTGCGGGCGGAGAGTAATGGGTAGCTCACCGTCCGATCAGGACCAGGCCCGTGCCGGACGGCGCGTACGTGTTCCACGCGTGCCTCAAAGAGATGTCAGCATCGAGGAGGGGCTCCTTAGAGCCGAAGCCTGCCGGGTCAGCGGGATTGTCCGAAAGTGTTACCGCTGGCCCGGAACATAAAGGCCTAAGGAAGGAACACGGGTGGGTTTTAGTCAGTAAGAGTCTGACACACCCTTCCGCTCCAACCAGAGCGGCATTTGAAGATTTCCCATCCGCAAAAAAAAAAGCCCTCCCACATTTAAATCTGCCTTTAAAGCAAGAGTGAACAGGCATCTTCTGGGCACGCTCGTTCCATCATAGACCTCATCCATCGCTTTCCATCAGGCGTGATCGAAGACAAGAACAAGCCGATTTAGCAATAAAAAAAACAGTGGCACTCCGGGAGTGCCGACACACGAACCCATGACGGGAACAGCCTAATCATCAAGGGCGAGGTCAACGGAACGCCGTGTAAGCTGACCATAGACACTGGAGCCTCTCGCACGGTTTTCAGTTCCCAACTTACAAGTCGGTCCCTTGGGGACTCCGCATACAACCGGGAACGCATTAATTTGGTAACAGCCACCGGTCAGCGCATTCCCGTCCATGGAGAGAGGAAAATGGAATTGAAGCTAGGCAATAGAATCTACCTGCATAATGTCATCATGGTTGAAAACAAAACACAAACAGAATACTTTGCCATCACTCACTGACATATCGGTTATACATTAAAACCGAGTACATCCCGAGGACAGCCGAACACATCCGAAGCGGGTATTTTTTTAATCCTCTTATAAACAAAACACGCGCGGCGTCGTTTGCGGTAACAGTGGCGCGAGTTCAATGGTTTTTTCCCGTCTCAAAAATGCCCAAGGCTCCTGAAGAAGCTTTTACTTCAAAAACTACTAAAGATACTTTTGGAACAGACCATGAAAAAAAGTTATTTTTCACTTTATAGTGTTTTTTGGAAGTCAGTTGTTTTTTTGTAAAAAAATAAAAATATTTTTCACTTTTTAGTGGGTCAGTTTGTAATGTATCTTAGATGCAGGGACGTTAATTGTTGAGGAGTTCTCCTTGTAAGAACCAATAGAACTGGAGCTGATCGAGAAGTCACCATCAGCTCCACTTCACCATACGCATTGTTACGAGCATAAATTGCTTAGCAACCATATTAAAGTAATCGAATCGTAACCCGTGAAATATTTGTCATTGAGTAGTTCCGATGGCCATCTGTGGTCTTCATAATCAGCTCCACTTTACCAAATGATGATTTCCAGCAATTGCTCAAGTTACTTTAAAAAATACCCAAATCGCCATAGGTTTGCCTATAAAATTTGAGGGTTTCCCTCGATTTCCATGGGATCCTCTCATCAGATTCCAACTTGATGATAATGGGACCACCTGGAGAGTATACCCTTTCAAACAAAAAATAATTTTTGGAATCGGTCTAGCCATCTTCGAGTAATCGGGGAACATACATTAAAAAATAAGGTTCCACGAATTGAGAACCTCTTCCTTTTTGAAGTCGGTTAATAAAGAAGGAGTAGTTGAATAAGTAAAGAAAGGCTCACCTGTGTAAATCCAACTAATAACATTAATAGTACATGTCCTATTGACCACGTTAATACTCTGAAACAAAAATAAAACAACATATTAGTCAAAATCTAAATCAAGATATTTTATTTCACATAAACCTAGTCTGTGTGGTGCCGGACTTAAAGACTATAAAGTGAAACCGGAGAATGGGCAGCAGCGTTCTCTATGCATTCCACCACCATGAAACATACTGCGATCGCCAACCCGCCTGCCAAGCGTGGCGATTATGGCAAACCCCCGCCCTTTTGGGGGAGGCCTATGTCCAGCAGTAGACGTCTTTCGGCTGAAATGATGATGACATAAACCTACATGGGCACTTATGAAACCTCAGAAGCTAGGTGCACGGTTCCAATTGGTCGTTTCCTATGGAGAAGAGCCGGCAAGAAACTCCACGATTACTCTTTTAAAAATAATTGGTTTTTACAATGTTTTCAAACTACAGTAGGTATGGGAGGGCAGCGTTGGCCTGTCAACAAGTACCAGGTATTTGATAAAATAAAAACCGGTCAACAGCGGTGGACATGTTGTCTCCCTCTAACTGCATCTCTCTCTCTCACACCTGTCACACATGTCCTCGGCGAGGTCCCTATCTTTAGCCTCGTGTGCTGAGTGTAACTCCAGCAGTCTGCGCGCGGTGGATATGTTGACTCCCTGTAACTGTATCTCTCTCTCTCTCACCTGTCACATATGTCCGTGGCAAGGTTCTTGTCTTTCACCTCATGTGCTGAGTGTAACTCCTGCAGTCTGAACACGGTGGACATGTTGTCTCCCTCTAACTGTATCTCTCTCTCTCTCTCTCACCTGTCACACAGGTCCTCGGCGAGGTTCCTGTCTCTCGCCTCGTGTGCTGATTGTAACTCCTGCAGTCTGCGCGCGGTGGACATGTTGTCTCCCTGTAACTCTATCTCTCTCTCTCTCTCACCTGTCACAAATGTCCGCGGCGAGGTTCCTGTCTCTCACCTCGTGTGCTGAGTGTAACTCCTGCAGTCTGCGAATGATGGACATGTTGTCTCCCTATATCTGTATCTCTCTCACCTATCACACATGTCCTCTGCGAGGTTCCTGTCTCTCGCCTCGTGTACTGAGTGTAACTCCTGCAGTCTGCGAATGATGGACATGTTGTCTCCCTATATCTGTATCTCTCTCACCTGTCACACATGTCCTCGGCGAGGTTTCTGTCCCTCGCCTCGTGTGCTGAGTGTAACTCCTGCAGTCTGCGAATGATGGACATGTTGTCTCCCTATATCTGTATCTCTCTCTCTCACCTGTCACACATATTCTCGGCGAGGTTCCTGTCTTTAGCCTCGTGTGCTGAGTCTGCGCGCGGTGGACATGTTGTCTCCCTCTAACTGTATCTCTCTCTCACCTGTCACACATGTCCTCGGCGAGGTTCCTGTCTCTCGGCTCGTGTGCTGAATGTAACTCCAGCAGGCTGCGCGCGGTGGACATGTTGTCTCCCTCTAACTGTATCTCTCTCTCTCTCACCTGTCACACATATCCTCGGCGAGGTTCCTGTCTCTCGCCTCGTGTGCTGAGTGTAACTCCTTCAGTCTGCACACGGTGGATATGTTGTCTCCCTGTAACTGTATCTCACTTTCTCTCTCACCTGTCACACATGTCCTCGGCGAGGTTCCTGTCTCTCGCCTCGTGTGCCGAGTGTAACTCCTGCAGTCTGCGCGCGGTGGATATGTGGTCTTTTACTTTGGAGACTGATTCTGATATGTCGCGTACTCTCATCATGTAAGTTTCTGCCGCGTTTCCTGAGGAGAAGATGGTCAAGTTAGCATTTTTTTTTTACATTTTTGTAAGTAATGAATTTTGCTGAGCAAACAGCGTACTTGATTAATAAAGGTCTGTGGTGTGCAAACACATGAGCACGCGTGAGCACCTACTCAGACATCGGCCGCAATTGCCTCTACCGTTGATGCGTGCCGCTTGTGTATGGACACCAAGGCTTAAGTATATCTCACTGGGACACCATGGTGGCGCAACCATGGTTGCTGCCAGCAAAATATATACAGCTTTAAGCCTGGAATACACTAGGGGGCAAATGAAGAAACATGTTGCGGAACATGTCCCTCAACAACTACGTGAAGTCTCCCGAGACATTTATTTTTGCCGGCCACACTAGTCAGTGCTCATAGACATGTCGCCCGAGGAGGTTGTGGCTATTAGTGCTGCGTACATAGTAATTATATCGAGTTTGTTGGAACGTAATAAAAAGAGAAGGTGGTCCGTGCGGAATTTCTTACCACAACGAGAAAGAAGAGTTAAGAGGAACGATGCGTACGCGACTACACTCGGTGACAAATGGCGCGACACTGACGCGGGACCCGTGCGCTCGCTCTCGAGGCGGGAGCAAGCAGCATGCCCCGCGTCACGTACAATGTTGCGGGGCATCTTCCAGGACACTGTGCAACGTTGCAGCGTCACGTAAATTGAGTGTTGCGCATCATGTTGTGGGACAAAATGTTCCCTAGTGTATTCGGCGCTTTATGGTGGATATCTCACCAGGCGTCCAATCGGATGCGCAACCAACCATACATTTTTTGGCAGTGCGACCATGGTTGCGCCGCCATTGGTGTCCTAGTGAGGTAGGGCCCTAAGGCAAAGTCAAATCATTTATTTCAAATAGGCACATTACAGGCACTTTTGAACGTCAAAAATTACAATAAAATAGAATTTATTCTAGTCACCCCTTCCAAAAGGTAGTGTTCGTATGGAGGAGAATGGGCAAGAAACTCCACCGTTACTCTTTTAAAATGTTTTACAAGATTTTGTACACATTCATTATATAATTATACTAGCTTCTGCCCGCGACTTCGTCCGCGTGAAATTCGTACTTTCTCCAGGAAAGTAATTTTGAAAAATCGTTTGGGATGTGTTCATAACTTGACTCAAAGACCCATACCCATTTTCGAGTTAATGGAAGCAAGCAGTAGAATTTTCCGTCGTAGGAGTCAATTTTTGAAAAACCCTAAATCACTTTTTGAAGTATTTTTTGTTTTAGTAGTACCGAGTTTCGAGTTAATCCGACAGCGGGTTAAATATTTTTCTAATCCATCAACTTTGTCACCCCCCAAATCCTTGTGAGGGATTTTTTAAACTAAAAGTGACAATCTTTATTATTTACTGACCAAAATATTGCCAAGTTTCTAATTTATTAACCAAATGAATAAGATTTTTCATACAAACTGTATCCCCTCTTTCTATCCCCATAGGGGTGGAATTTCGAAACATAATCTAGATTATTTATACCAATTTTCCATTTACTCAAGCCTCGTAATAAAATTCTGCCCTGTGAAATGACTACTCCTCTTCACCCCATCAGCGGTAGATTTTCGAAAAACCCTGAACCACTTTATTATTTATTTTGGTCTTAGATAGGTACTTTTCGAGTTAATTGGACCGCGCATAAAAAATTTTCCATACTAAATTTGACACCCCCAATCTCCCCTTTGGGTTAGCTTACAATTCTAAAAAAATTCGAACTTTATAATTATTTGTGCCAAATTTCAAGTCCAAATTTATTTGTACCATTTTTTTTTGAGGTTTTCAAGGCACTAATTAAAATCCCCTTATAAATCGAATTACCACTTTTTGTCCCGTCAGGGGTCAATAATTTTCGAAAACCCCATACACTTACTATTGATTCTTCATCCGCCTAGCATTTTCCCAACTATGTTGGGGTCGGCTTCTAGTCCAACAGGATGCAGCTGAGTACCAGTATTTTACATGGAGCGACTGCCTATCTGACCTCCACAACCCAAATACGATACCCATTGATAAGACTGGTTGTCAAACTTTCGGGCTTCTGACCACCCCTAGCGACTGTCAAAGTTCCACGAATGACAGCCGGGACCAACGGCTTAGCGTGCTTTCCGAGGCACGGAGAGGTCACGGTATGTAAAGATGGACACCTATCCACAGACCAACCGCGGCAAGCGTAGCCTGCGTAACCTGATCGATCGATCTGTGCGGCTGTTATTATTGATTATTTTCTGTCAAAAGTATTAATACTGAGTTTCGAGTAAATCGGACTGCGCCTTAAAATTCTTCCACACAAACTTTAACACCAACACAAGGGGTGTTGGGGTGTTTTGATAAACGAATAATGATAAACTTTATTTCTGGCTTATGCAAGTATTCTTGCCAAGTTTATTAACCAAATGAATAAGACTTTTCTTATAAACTGTATCCCCGTTTTTCACCCCCACAGGGGTGGAATTTCGTAAAATTGTTTGGGATGTGTTCATTTCTCGACTCAAAGATTGTTTATACCAATTTTCGAGTTAATCAAGCCACGCAGTAAAGTCTTCCCCTATAAAATTAACTTTTCACCCCGTTAGGGGTAAATTTTCGAAAAACGATGATACACGTTATTCTTTATTTTCGGTCTTAAGTATAAATACTGAGTTTTGAGTTAATCGGACCGCGCGTTAAAATTCCTCCATACAAACTTTGATACCTCCCAATCCCCCTTCAGGGGGTAGTTTAGAAAAAAAAAAGCCAAAATTCATAATTTATTTAGATAAGTATTCGTGCCAAGTTTCATGGTTATTAACTCAAGGAATAAGATTTTTCATACAAACAAAATCCCCTCTTTCACCCCTTAAAGGTTAAATTTCCAAAAACCCCTTCTTAGTGGATATCTACTCTTCACAAAGAACACACCCTCCAAAATTAATTTCTCTACCTAGCGGTACCGACCAGCGTTTTAGGCTGTGCGTTGATATATCAGTCAGTCAGGACAAAATTTCATCCCCCTTTTCACCCCCTTAATGGATAAAATTCTAACAACACCGTTGTGTTAGCTTCCAATCATAAGCCTAGATAATAAATTTTGTGATTATTACGTCGAAAATTAATGACTTTCTATACACAACTTCATCCCCCTTTTTAACCCTTCGGGGGTGGAATTATCAAAAACGCTGAGATACGTATAAATTAATTTTCAATTGTCAGCCTAAATACAAAATTAGAAGATCCTAACTTCAAAACTGTCGGACTTTCATATAAACTTCCATCCCCTATTTTAACCCTTTAGGGGTTGAATTCCCAAAAATCCTTTCTTAGTGGATACTTACTCTTCACAAAGAACACACCTTCTAAGTTTCAAGTTTCTAGGTCCAGCGGTTTGGGCTGTGCGTTGATATATCAGTCAGTCAATCAGTCAGTCAGGACTTTGAATTTTATATGTATAGATGTGAAGACGATGCACCTAGAATAAAATTAGTCTACCACAAAAGGTCAAAAGAATCTAAAATTGTTTGCTGCACCGGACGACGTCAATACGTCGGCGCCGGCTGTCGCTGAAAACCAGCGCTGGGGCTCTGTCTTGCATAGCGTCGCAGCATAATGCTGAGCGATAGCCGTTTTGCGTGGATAAGACGCATGTTTCCCTCAACCCTTTCTTATTTTTTTTGTGTTTATTTTCTTATTATTTATTTCTAAAACGAAGCAGGCAAAACTTACCTAGCTCCATTTCTTTATCATCATCATAATCCTTTTCTTCCTGTTCCTCGCTATCTATTAACATGTCGAAGAATACCTGTAAACAAAATCAAAATATTTTATTTCACATAAACCTACACGGGCACTTATGAAACGTCAGAAGCTAAGTGCACGGTTCCAATGGTCGTTTCCTATGGAGAACAGCCGGCACGAAAATCTACGGTTCATCATCAACATCATTTCAGCCGAAAGACGTCCACTGTTGGACATCCAAGCACCTCCTTTTCGACCAGTTCTGTGCTTCCCGCATCCAACGGGTTCCTGCGGCCTTCACAAGGTGTCGGTCCACCTTGTGGGAGGCCTTCCAACGCTACGTCTTCCGGTATGGGAATGCTACTCCAGAACCTTTCGGCCCCTTCGGCCATCGTCTTCACATCACAGTAATAATATAAAGGCGCGAATGATTGTGAGTGTATTTGTATGTTTGTTGCTTCTTCACGCACAAACTACTGGACGGATTAGAATGAAATTTGGCACATAGATATAGTGTTTATAACCAGGGTTACCACATATTATGATACTTTTTATCCCGATATTCCCACGGGATCGACACTTATACGGGTGAAACCGCGGGGCGCTGCTAGTATTATTATATAATTAAGAGCGTTTACGCCGAACGGCATTTCATACAAACTTTCAAGCCCTTGTTTTTCGAAGTGAATGAACCGATTTTATTGAAACTTCATACGCATAAGCAGAATACAAAGGTCTAAAAAGTTAGTAGAGAACATTTTCGAAAAATAGTGTTACAGCCAAATTAGATCGATTTTAAACTTTCTATAGAAACAGAGATTTCCATTTATCTTTATTTAAATAAGACATTTCGAAAATGTTTTCTACTAACTTTTTAGACCTTTGTATCCTGCTTATGCGTAGGAAGTTTCATTAGAATCGGTTCATTAATTTCGAAAAACAAGGGCTTGAAAGTTTGTATGAAATGCCATACGGCGTAAACGCTCTTAATGCATACAACATATTGTAAAACATTTTAAAAGAGTAACGGTGGAGTTTCTTGCCAATTTTTTGTTCTCCATACGAAAACCACCTTTCGGAAGGGGCAACTAGAATCAATTCTTTTTACCCGACTGCGTCAGAAGGAGGGTTATGTTTTTCGAGTGCATGTATGTATGTATGTATATTTCTTTGGCATGCTCTGTAGCCTAAACGGCTTGATCGATTTCAGCTTGAGAGGTGCCGTTAGATTCGTCTTAATTGTGAGAGTGACACTGGGTACATCAAAATTGAAAAAAAAATTAAAATGACTGATTTTTGGCGCAAAATTATGTCTTCAAAAACATTTTTTTTTCTCAATACCTATCGAGTAGGGCATCAAAAATAAAAAACTTAAGTTAAAAAAACTGAAAAGCTAAAAACAAGCCCATTTTAAATTAAATTAAAGTTGGAAGCAGGCCGGTTTGAAAATATAATAAAAATGATAAGGGTGAGCCTGCTTCCAACTTTAATTTAATTTAAAATGGACTTGTTTTTAGCTTATCAGTTTTTTTTACTTAAGTTTTGTTATCGCAGTCGGGTTTTTTTATTTATTGTTTTATTGTAAATTTTGACGTTCAAAAGTGCCTTCTAAGTGCCTATCTATATATATAAAAGAAAGTCGTGTTAGTTACACTATTTATAACTCAAGAACGGCTGAACCGATTTGGAAAATTGGTGGGGAGGTAGCTTAATACCAGGAGACGGACATAGGATACTTTTTTTTTACGTATAGGAGTATGGTCAGAGTAGGGTAGGAGTAGGTTAAGAGTAGTAAAAGTAGGGTAGGAGTAGTTTAAGAGTAGTAAAAGTAGGGTAGAAGTGGGGTTGGAGTAGGATAGGAGTAGTGTAGGAGTACGGTAGGTGTAGGGTAGGAGTAGTGTAGGAGTGGGGTAGGGGTAGGGTAGGCTAAGGGGTAGGACATTACGCGAACGAAGTAGCGCCGGGCAGCTAAAAATAATTTATATGGCAAAACAACGTTTGCCGGGTCAGCTAGATTGAAATAAATGCTTTGACTTGACTTTGAATGGCTAGCGTTGTCTTGATTCGTTATGTTATTACAGGCATTTCTATAATATTACAAGACCCAAAGTCTGTTATAACTGATATAAAAAATATAAATCAAATCAATATTTTATACAACCATGCTGAGTGGTTGTACCACTTCATTTGCGGCTCGAATTCGTAATAATTATAAATGCGAAAGTGTGTCTGTCTGTCTGTTACCTCTTCACGCTTAAACCGCTGAACCGATTTAGATGGAATTTGGTATAGAGATAGTTTGAGTCCCGGGAAAGGACGACAGTTTTCATCCCGATATTTCCTCGGGATCGACACTTATGCGGGTGAAACCGCGGGGCGCTGCTAGTATTATAAATGCGAAAGTGTGTCTGTCTGTTACTCTTACGTCTAAACCGCTGAACCGATTTAGATGTGGTATAGAGATAGTTTGAGTACCGAGAAAGGACATAGGATTCTATGATCTATGCGTCATGTTCGTGAACGGGCGCCGTCAGTTGAGGCTGGTCATCACTTAGCTGCCTCGGCTTATTTTAATTATTTTATTTTTGATTGTTGTTTTTTACAAGTACGTCTACGCTTTTAACAAGTACGTCTTTTTTACATCGTCTATACATATAATAAAATTGTAGAAAAGTGGTGTCTGTACAATGGAAATATATTAAAAAAAAGTAGCAGGGGTTGTTATTATATCGATGCCGAACCCGAAAATGTAATTAAATTTTTTTTTGTCTGTTTGTCTGCTGTGTTTGTGCACTCTAATATCAGAAACGGCTTATTCGATTTAGATGCGGTTTTCACTAATATTTTGTAGTAAGCTTCACTTAACATTTAGTGTTTATTTCATGTAAATCCGTTCATAAATAAAAAAGTTATGTCAATAAAGAATCACGGCGAACATTTGTTAAGGTATTCTATCAGAGTACGTAAACGCCTCGCGCCTGCGCGTCCGTGGCTATATATACAAGGTGTAACGGAAAGGGGGTATCAACCCTGAAGGAGGTGAATGAAGATGAAAAAAAAAATTTGGACCTCCCATAGTAATAGCACATCAATGATTTACTATTACTATGGGAGGTCCAAATTTTTTTTCATATTTCGACCTCTGTTCTTTGGGGAAATTTGTTCAGTTTCATGAGCACATTCACCTCCTTCAGGGTTGATACCCCCTTTCCGTTACACCATGTATAAAGCTTGCTGAGAGCCGCGCCGCTGCCATAATTCCGATCCAGCCTGTCCCTTGCTGCCCTCTCCCAGCGACGCCCTAAGCCGAGGTCCGTACCCCACAGGGGGTGCCCTTAGCGTGTGGTCGCTTAGTTTTTAAGTTTATATTGTGTAGTTAAGTTGTGTATTATGCCCTGGCTGGAGGCCTTAATTTATTGAGGCATCCACAGGAAAGCCAGGTTAAGCAGTCGACAACCCCTCAGGTTGAACTGCGAGATGACCATTTCAAAAGAAAACGCGCCGCTGCCATAAGGATTCAGTTATTCGTAGCGAACGCACGTATCCTGGAGAGTATAGGCGAATAGTTGGATTCGATTATTGCGATTCACTTGAATACTGACTGTTTGCATATTTCATTTATTTATATTTTAGGGTTTGTAGGTTAGGTTCTTTTTCTTAATTTTCTTTGAAATTTTGTAAGTATTTGGTATAGGTTAGGCGGTTCTTTCCTTGATTATTGGGTATTTACTTATCTTAATTTTTATTTAGGGTTTTGTAAATAAATATTGTAAGCATTTATTATTGGTTAGGCATTTCTTTCCCTGATTTTCGGTATACTTATCTTAATTTGTATTTAGGGTTTGTATATAAATATTATAAGTATTTGGTATAGGTTAGGCATTTCTTTTCTTGATTTTCTTTATTAAGTATAAGTTCATTAGCTTAGGTTAGTAATTATTTTTTCTAGCAATTCTTTTGTTTTATAAAGTTAGTACGTTTGTCTGTGTAGAAGAATAGCACCACCCCTTACTTCCCGTGGGTGCCGTAAAAGGCGACTAAGGGTCTCACCGGAGAATGGGCAGCAGCGTTCTCTATGCATTCCACCACCATACCATACTGCGATCGCCAACCCGCCAGCCAAGCGTGGCGATTATGGCAAACCCCCCCAAAATTGGAGGAGGCCTATGTCCAGCAGTGGACGTCTATCGGCTGAAATGATGATGATAATGACGTTTGGTTTACACGTCTTAACACTTATTACTTAAACTGTGATAATTTTAGACTGTATAATAATCTGTAAGTATTTATAATTTAATTGTTTACGATAGTACGTGTTTACTAAATAACTGTGTGTTATGTAGTAAGTACTATTTTTTATTGTAAGAATGCCTCGAAGAAGATCCAACCTCCCCCAATGTAGCAGAAATGCTAAAAGGATGAGATTAGTTCGGTCACAGGAATCTGAGGAAGGTCGTGAGGCAAAAGGCTCTCTGCACCAGGCTAGGTTTCGTGCTGCAGAAACTTCGACTCAGCGAGAATCTCGACTGAGTTCAAATCGTTCTCGAATGATGACAACTCGAAATAGGGAAAACGGGGAACAACGAAAGGCACGTTTATCTGTCGATCGCGAAGCTCACGCGCTATCGCGTGAGTCTGAGACTTTTGCTGTCAGGGAAATCCGCCTGAGCTCCCAGAGAGTACGGACAACAAATGCTCGACTCCAGGAGACACAGGACGAACGGGAAATACGTCTCACTGCCGATCGTGAAGCTCATACACTATCGCGTGAGTCTGAGACTTTCACTGATAGGGAAATCCGTCTGAGTTCTCAGAGGGTTCGGACAACAAATGTTCGGTCTCAGGAAACACAGGAAGAACGAGAAATACGTCTCACTGCCGATCGTGAAGTTCAAGCACTAGAGTCTGAGACTTTCACTGAAATTCGCCTGCGTTCTCAGAGGGTTCGGACAGCAAATGCCCGGTCTGTAGACGGTATATGTAATTCAAAATATGCTGCCCGAAAAGTCACTATTCCACGCGGACGAAGTCGCGGGCACAGCTAGTTCTCAAATATAATTAAATTCAACATTAATGATGTAACTAATATTTTTGTAAAAATATAATTTTAAAGTGTCCATGGAGTTTCTTGCCCGTTCTTCTCCATAGGTACCTACGCTTTGGAATGGGCAACTAGCTTCATATTTTCTGACTGACCGACTTCTTGACAATTCAAAAGTGCCTGTAAATGGTTTAATTGAAATAAATGCTTTGAGTTTTGAGTTTTGATTGTTTTTATCCCGATATTCCCACAGGATCGACACTTATGCCAGTGAAACCGCTGTTAGTCATTAATAATGGCGTCTCTTGTCGCTGCCGGCGCGGGAATTCCGTGCTCTATAGTCGGCCCATCCATAGACAATCACAATAAAAACTTAACCGACAAAAACGACTAAAATACTCACAGTTTTCTGACTAAAAGTACTAAAGCTGTTATCGAAGCAGAACCGGTAGTCTCCGTTCAACGTGGCAGTGTGTCGATGCGAGTTCTCCGGCTTCTTGTAGTCGGCGACGATGACGCGGCCCACCGGGTCCGTCATCTGGAAGGACACGTCTAGGTCGCCGTGGGTTGAGTCTATGACCTGGACACAAAAATGAAAGATTTTTATGACGCTTCTACTGATAGAGATAGGGCGTTTTAACCGGCTGCGAAAAAAGTCGGTGTCGGTGTCTTTGAGATCTGTATTTTTTCATGGTAAAATATGCAATAGTAACCAAGTAGTAACGCCGAAAAATCCTTATATCTTATTTTTACCCGACTGCGTCAGAAGGAGGGTTATGTTTTTCGAGTGTATATATGTATGTATGTATGTATGTATATTTCTTTGGCACGCTCTGTAGCCTAAACGGCTTGATCGATTTCAGCTTGAGAGGTGTCGTTAGATTCGTCTTAATTGTGAGAGTGACACTGGATATATCAAAATTGAAGAAAAAAAAAATGGCCGATTTTTGGCGCAATGTCTTCAAAAAAAAATTTTTTTTTCTCGAAACCTATCGAGTGGGGTATCAAAATAAAGGGTTTTAAAAGGTGATTACAAAAATATATATAACTTACATGGTTAAAAGTAATTCGAAGTGATTAATCGTAAAAAACTCGTACCAAGAACTTGTAAACTAAAAAGCTGGAAATAAAAAAAGTAATTTAAAAAATAAAAAAAACCCGACTGCGTAGCTGAAAAACTACAAACAAGCCCATTTTAAATTAAATAAAAGTTGGAAGCAGGCGGGACCCATACCATTTTTATTATATTTTCAAATTCAAATGTGTCCCGCCTGCTTCCAACTTTTATTTAATTTAAAATGGGCTGGCTTGTTTGTAGCTTTTCAATTTCGCAGTCGAGTTTTTTTTATTTTTTAAATTACTTTTTTTTGTTAAATACCAATATCTAACCGTGCAAAGCCGGGGCGGGCTGCTAGTAATCTGTACTAATAATAACGCTGCAGAGTTTGTTTGAACGCGCCAATCTCTGGAACTACCAGTCGGATTAAAAAAATATCTGTTCGAATTTGATAGCACAATTTTTCAGGAAGGCTATAGGCTATATAACATCACGGTACGACTCTTACAAGCCGAGCAAACAGAAAAAAGTTAGAAAGCACACTAAACGAAAACGAATTAGCGGGCAGGCGATGCGTCGGGGGACCAAGAAATTTCACGGACGAAGTCGCGGGCAGAAGCTAGTCACTTTTTATTTTATTTTATTGTCAGGCATTTATATGCCACTGCAGGACAAAGGCCTCCCTTCCCTCCTTCCACTTATCCCTATTCAGTGCTGTTATACGCCAATCCTTGTGGAAAGAGTCGAGTTCGCCCCGCCATCTCATTCTGGGCCTGCCGCGTTGTCGTATAGTCTCTCTTAGAAAAAGCTAAATCCAGCGGTTGATTAATTGTTTATTGATTTAACTACCTAGCTATGGACACGTTTGATTAATTTTTAATTGAAAAACAGGCATGATCGTTATTATGTGATTATAATAATCGAATTAAATGCGGTCGCCCACGTCACTGGCAACACTTTCAATACGAAAATCGCCCTTACTGCTACGACTTAGGGTCAGTTCAAAGCGCGACGCGATGCGGCGCGCAGTTTTCAAGATAGCAATACAATTATAGAACTTATCTACTACACAAAAAGGCACACAATGCAGTGAGGTGGGCCGCGCAGCGCCGCGCGGCGTATCTCGACGTAGTAGATAAGGTCTATTATACGAAAAAAAAATCAGCTGTTTCATACAAAACTTCAATACCTACTTGACCAAAATGTATGAAACAGCAGATATTTTTTTTCGTGATTTCAGAGTTGGTCCCATAGTGAAAGTTGTTTATATTCATGGGTAGAACACCATGTAAAAATTTGGATGGTCTTTGAAAAGTAACCCTGTGTATCCAAATCGATAAAGTGGGTGTTATACGTGTCTACAATGCGTCGGAGGCGCCCGCCAGCATTGTTATAAGAATTCAACCTATGATGTTCCCACTGCTGGGTCTCAGGCCTCCTCTCAGTGAGAGGGAGTGGGCTGTAATCCACCACGCGGGCCCAGTGCGGGGTTGGTAGTAGGGCATGTAATATCGGAAGGTTTTCAATTCCGATACTGATTTCCGATATTAGATCTCAATATCGGAATTCCGATATTAATATCGGAATTTAATTTTTTCTTTACAAAATGCACATTTTATTTATAAATTGCACAAATTCGGTATGAGGTTGGATTGAGTGCAATAAAAAACACTTTTAAATCGTTTTCTTTAATTTTGTTCAAACATTGGTTGTTTTTAAGTATTTATTTAATCACATTTCTCATTATTTTCCTATACTTATTACTAATTAAACTACCTGACTCAAAATCAACAAAACTTCTTATAACTAATTTAAAATGTGCAAGCTAAATCAACAATTAGGAACAATAATTATTGTAAATATTTGTTTACAATATTTCTCATTATTATATCCTATACTTATTACTAATCAAGTTCCCATACATTTGATGAGCGTTTGTTGAGAAATTCTGAGTATGTATCTTTCTTTTTTGATGAGGCCCTGCAAAAAAAAATGTATGTAACGTAAATAAGTATGTAAATTGTACGTAAACTTTGACTAGTAATTTTGGTAGGAAGAAGAAAAATCGCAAAATCGCGGTCTTTTTATTACCTAGGTACCTGGGCCTGGAACAAACAAGCAAACCTACCTATAGCAGGTACCTAATATTAAATATTACCTTATAAACGTAGGTTTTATGATTCTCTCTCTCTCTACATAACTTAATATTAGTTTTCTGCTTTATTTAATAAATTATTGTACGATTAATACGATTTTATGAAAATTATTAATGATTTTAATAATGAAAATGTATAAACCGTCTTTTTACGATCTAATACAAACTAGTATCTTAAAAGTCTACAAACGAAAATATCATTGTTGGCGTTTTTTGTTTTATTTTGAACTAGCACAATTATAAAACCACTTAAACACCGTAGTTTCTGAATTCAAAAACGACAGTTAGATAATAATTTGTACTTACATCTTATAAAGCGACGTTGCATGTAGCCACATAAAACACAAACACGTCTTAACTTACACAGTTCTTGAGCGCAACTGCAATCAGTTGCAAAAAGACCCTGTCAATACAGGATCTTTTGTTCTTTTGTTTGTGCGAATAAGCAAGACGTATCGCGTAGGTAAAGAGTGAGCGAGACAGACATCACTATTATTGTTATTCTATCGCATGCTTAGCGAGCTGGCAACAGGAATATGGTAGCGCGCTACACAAGGATCTAAAATATACGTTAAGTTTAAAACTCTTTTACAAAAAGTTGTCCGATTTCGATATTGGATCTCTCAGTATCGGAATTGTAATATCGGAACTTGCGTTCCGAGATTCCGATATTGCGATATTCCGAGATTCCGAGATTCATGCCCTAGTTGGTAGATGTCACATGTCTTCGAATTTTTGGTTCTAGGACACGCCAGTTTCCTTACGATGTTTTCCTTTATCGTATTAGAAGCAGCAATTTCCAAATCGGGCATAGGCTTTTTCCATCTGACATTTGTCAGTAGCAGCTAAGGCTTTCATCCCGGGAATCTCGCTCCCGAAAATTTCGAGTCTCGTAACTTTTTGGTATTTGCGAGTCTCGAGACTAACATTTTCGGTCACGGGAAAAACGAGAGTTTTTGAGACTTGAGACGCGGGTTACTCTTGTAATAAAATTAGGTCCTCTCTGTCTGAAACCACATTAAACGCCCTTTGTTTCTTACATGCCCACTACAAAAATGAAAAAAAAACTTCTACAAATAATATTTAATTTTTTTATTTGCGTTTGTTCAATAAAGTCATCAGCCGAAAGACGTCCACTGCTGGACATAGGCCTCCCCCAAGCACCTCCACTTCGACCGGTTCTGTGCTTCTCGCATCCAACGGGTTCCTGCGGCCTTCACAAGGTCGTCGGACCACCTTGTGGGAGGCCTACCAACCCAACATATTCGTCGTCTTGTTTAATAAAGTACTTTGTTTTGACTGCCTAATTGCATAGCCTATAAGTAAGGAACCTAGTTTTGAAATAGTATTAAAAACCTCGGGAATTTCGAGATCACATCGAGTCTCGTTTTTTTTCCCGGGACTCAGTAATGCATCGAGACTGAAAGCCGTAGACTAACAGCCTAGAGTCTGGATTATGTCCGGTTGATGGCAATAGGGTCGCCGCCTATTACATGGGACTTGGACATAACTGGCGAAATGTGCCTGTATAAGCCCCGCACGTTGATATTGCGACTGGCGGCCATCTTAGTGACGTAGACGAACTGTCAGTACCGTTCAGCGCTTACGTGTATGTGCGGTGTATGACGTCAAAAAGCTGTTATTGTGACAAGGTTCCATCGCAATATCAACGTGCGGGGCTTATACCAGGGATGTTGCGGATGCAGATTTTTTCACATCCGTGGAAGCGGATCTGTACAAAAAACTTAAGTGTGGGTAGGGTAAAAAAGTTCAGTTTTTTTCGTAATTATCCTTTGTTTGTTTAATAATAAAGTAGTGAGTGAATTATAATTAATTATTTTAGTAATTAAATTTGAATATTGGAGCATTATGTTTAATGAAAAGTAGAATGGCCGCCTTTTCGGACTCCGGTCTGCTTCGCAACTGTTCACTTGGAAAACTGGCTGGTGGAGCTGATAAGAATTCGCGTGCTATTTTAGATAACAGCCCGCCCCTTTCTTTCTTGTCGCGACCTGCTACACATCCGCATCAATCCGCATCAGCTCCGCATCGATTTATGCGGATGTCTAAATCGATGCGGATGTTCCGCATATGCGGATGCAGATGCGAATATTCGCAACATCCCTGGCCTGTACTATAGATAGACACACCTCAGCCAACCCTTCAGGGATTTAAAGGCGTGATGTTACGATAAAATAATAGCGGCCATGAATTGTTATCAGTCATGCTTGGTCAGTCACGAAATAACACCATTTTACTATTACTTAATTAATTCATTTGTATTATTATCACTTATTTTATTGTTCTGATAAAACTCGACAAGCAGGTATGGCCAACCTTTTATTTCTATAGCATAACAACGCACCTGTATTCCCGGAAAGTGTAGATTTGACAGATGTGTTATCATATACTAACATTTCACCAATTATGTTACGTTAATTATTATAGTACACGTTAGTACGCTCTTCAGCACGGCCGGCTGCTGATTTAGCGCCCATTACCCAGGCAGCGACTCACGCGCCCATTAACTCAACTACGGCTGCGACCAACGCACCAACAACCACCACCACGGCTGCGACTCACGCGCCAATACCCACAACGACGTGTATGCCTCCCTCGAGCCTCTGGCAACAGAGCATCGTGCGGAATAGCATCACCAACCCAGACACTGACAGACACAGACAGAAAGTGCTGGGGAAGGATGACGAACCTGGCGACCCTACCACTCTCCCGGCTGATAGAGTACGACTGCTGAAGAAGCGCGGAAAAATCACCCGGGGGAGGAAAGTAGGCGACCGAAAGCGCAGCACCCGCGAAGGCATTAGCCAGCGCGAAGCGCGATCGGACGCCGAAGAGGTAGTACGCGACCAGCCCCGAGTCCGCGACGGGGAAACCAGGCGCGAAAAAGGGCCGGACGCGGAAAAAAGAGAACAGCCGCGAGTCCGCGAAGGGGAAACCCAGCGCGAGAAACGGCCAAATGTGGGACTACGCGACCAGCTGCAAGTCCGCGAAGGGGCAACCCAGCGCGAAAAGCAGCCGGACGCGGAACCGCGCGTGCAGGGGCAAGTCCGCGAAGGGGAAACCCGGCGCGAAAAACCCTTGCACACGACAGAGTCTGCCGGGGGCGCCAACCGACCCCACCACGCTAACACTGACACATCCCACGACGTTTCCCGACCCAGACACCACAGAGGTAAGCGAGGTGGATCCGTGCACCCAGACCAGCAACCTGGACCGAGTGGTACAGGGCCGGCGAAGAGGGAGCGTCCCGATGACTCGGCTTCACCGAGCACGCTCCAGGGGGATGCCAAACGTGCACGGGTCCACGCCGCCCAGGAGGAGCCGAGGACCTACGCGCGGGCCACAAAGGACATTCCTGCGCGGCTCGCCGTAGCAATCTGTTTCCCTCCCCCCTCCAGAGACTTGACAAACGACGAGGCCGAGCTTGTTAAAGCAGGCCTGGAAAACCTAATGATGGACACGGACTCGACAGCACCACTCCCTGCCTTCCGCGGATACCCACGGGTAGCGGAGGGCACAGTACAAATATGGTGCGAGGACGACGACGCCCTGACCTGGTTGACCAAAAATGTACCCCTCCTTAAGATCCCCAACACCGACCGTACACTGACAGTGCTCAGGCAGTCAGACGTGCCCACCCGCGTCAGAGCCTCCCTCTTCGTCCCTCGCTATAGAGGTGATATACAGAAGCTCCACAGCATACTGATTCGACAGAACAGGTGGTATGACATTGCCAGATGGTCCTTATACAGGGCAACTACCGTCGGTGGTGACAACTACGGTGCTTATTTGACCCTAGGTGTGCCACCGGAGGAAGTGGAAAAGGTCATGGGGCGGGAGCGACGTATATCGTACCTGCTGGGTTCGATATACGTGCGCTTCTGGCCGACGACCCAGCCCTCGGACAACAAGACGGACCCGACGACGACGACGACGACACCGACAGTGACACAGACGGACGACACAGACATCGCCCAACTAGAGGAGGTCATGGCCCGCGCGGCGATGGCTGATGACGTAGCCAGTATACCACCCGCATCTCCCGGCTGGAACGAGCAATTATTAGCATCGTCGCCGGGTGAACATCACGAAGGCCAGTACAGAGAGGAGGCGGAGGTTCTGTCCGATGGATCCATCACCGACTAACCCCCCCCCCCTCATCACCATCTTCAACACTCAACATTATCCAAACTAACCTCCAACATAGCCAAACTGCTACGGCTAGCTTACGCAGGGCACTGGAGGTTAACCCCCGAACGATTGCACTGATCCAAGAGCCGTGGATCAGGAACAACAGGATATGCGGTCCCAGTAACATCGGAGGTAAGCTAATTCTCAACACACACAGCTCAGACAAACCCAGATCCTGCGCCTATATACCCAAAGATATCCCTACCACGCTACTCACTCAATTCTGTTCCAGAGACCTGACAGCTGTCAGGCTCCAGACCGAAGGTGAACTCCCAGACGTTGTACTGGCCTCGGTGTACATGCCGGGCGAGGACACAGATTGCCCGCCGAAAGAAATGGCCGACCTGGTACAGCACTGCGAGAGCACCAAATTAGACCTGATCATCTGCACCGATTCGAACGCTCATCACCCGCTCTGGGGCAGCGACGCATCAAACTCCAGAGGAGAGGTACTATCCACCTATTTATTCTCTACTAACCTTAACATCGTTAACCGAGGCTCTGAACCCACTTGGGTTACAGTCCGAGGACAAACGATCATTGATCTAACACTTGCTACAGAAAACGCGACTAATCTTATAACAAATTGGCACGTATCGGACGAACCTTCTTGCTCAGATCATAGAAGAATCCGCTTCACTTTAACTACCAATATAAGGAAACCCATATCGAGACGAAACCCACGGCGCACCGATGTGCCCGGGTTCAAGCGCCTCCTTGCCGCCCTACTAGCTAGGCACCTATCACAAATAACCATAAGAGAACCTGCACAACTTGAATACACTGTGACAAAGCTGTCAGAATACCTAACCGAAGCATACCATGCATGCTGCAAACTAAGGGCACCACGAACCAACAGTGAGAGGAATCCCTGGTGGAACGCCGAACTTAGTAAACTCAGAAACACACTACGGAAGCAATTTAACAGAGCCAAAAACACCAGACTCCCGGAAGACTGGGGGCTATACAAAGAGACCCAATACACATACAAAAAGCAAATCAGAACTGCCAGAAGGACAGCATGGCGGAAATTCTGTGAATCCATCGAAACCAACAATGAAGCCGCAAGAGTAAGGAAGATCTTATCAACAGATCAGGACCGAACCCTTGGCGCGCTGAAGAAACCCGACAACTCATACACACTAACAGACCATGAAACCAGCAAGGTCCTACTCGAGACTCACTTCCCGGACTGCAAACTCTTGGAGGACAGGACCTGGGATACTGAGCCAGATTGGACCCCAACGGCACAAGACTGGTCCAGCGCCCACAGTCTGGTAACAGAAGACCGAGTAAAGTGGGCCATCAACACCTTCCAGCCATATAAGTCCGCAGGACTAGATGGCATTTTCCCAGCCCACTACAATGGGGTGTTGACCTCATCACACCAAGCCTGGTAGAAATCTATCGGGCTTGCATAGCACTCAGGTACATACCCCTGGCCTGGCGCGAAGTGAAAGTCATCTTTATACCAAAACCGGGCAAAGCTGACTACACACAACCCAAGGCGTACAGACCCATAAGCCTCACATCCTTTTTACTAAAGACCTTAGAGAGGCTCTGTGATCGACACATCCGAGATGGACCTCTTCGGGCAAAGCCACTCCACAAACAACAGCATGCGTACTCCACAGGCAAATCAACGGAATCTGCGCTGCTACGGGTCTATGTTGTGTCTCTCTAGGGCCGTGCTGATGCTCAGCACGGCCCTAGAGAGACACAACATAGACCCGTCCCTGAGCGGCTGGATCACCAACATGCTCAAACGGAGGGTAGTACAAGTGACCGTAAACGACACCACAAGGGCCATAGTGGCGAAGGGCTGCCCGCAAGGGGGCGTCCTGTCGCCGCTTCTATGGAACCTGGTCGTAGACAGTCTAATAAAAGAACTCAACGACAAAGGCTACCATACCGTAGGATACGCCGACGACATAACCGTAATAATAAATGGCACCCACGAAAACACCCTGTGCAATCTAATGCGCCAGGCCCTGAAAATAATAGAAAACTGGTGTGGTAAACACCGACTATCAGTGAACCCCACAAAAACCGAATTGGTTCTCTTCACAAAAAAGAGGAAACTGACGACATTACAACTACCACGCTTCTTTGGTACAACCCTAAGCCTTTCAACTGAAACCAAATACCTGGGCATCTTTCTGGACAAACAGCTGAACTGGGAAAAGCACACCAACTACATTACTACGAAAGCCAGTATATCCCTGTGGCAATGCAAGCGAATGCTTGGCAAGAATTGGGGGATAAGCCCCAGGGTCACTCACTGGCTATACACCACAGTCATGCGACCGATAATTACATACGGCTCACTAGTCTGGTGGCCCAGAACAGACCTGAGCACAGCCCAAAAAGACCTTGAAAAGCTGCAGCGGTTCGCGTGTGTGGCAATCACTGGCTGCATGAGAACTACACCCACTGCTGCCCTACAAGCTATGCTTGGACTGCCGCCTCTACACCTCATAGTGCGGGAGGAGGCGGCCCTGGCTGCCTTTAGGCTCTCCAAATCAGGGACCCTGAGCAATGACTCTAGGGTCAAACACACATGCTTAAAAGAAGATGCGATCAAACGGCAGCCAATGATGGCATCACCTTGCGACAAAGCCCCGAAACAGTACTGCCTCCAAAAGCACTATAACATAGTGCTTGAAGAGGAGCAGTGCGATCACTCAGGACCGAAAGAACTGAGAATTTACACCGATGGCTCAAATACCGACTGCGGAACTGGAGTCGGAGTCTTCTCACACGATCTCAACATAAAAATATCCAAACCGCTGGGAATGCTCATCACGGTCTACCAAGCAGAGTGTGTGGGCATATTGCAGGCGGCTTATGCCATAGCGGCCAGGAGAGTTACGAACACCCATGTTCGCATACTCTCCGACAGCGCCTCGGTCCTCCAATCCTTAGATAAAAAATGCATCACATCGAACTTAATACTAGAATGTCACAATGCGCTTGAGCGGGTTACTGTATCGAACCACAATTCAGTGACACTACAATGGATAAAAGGACACAGTGGATCGCTAGGCAACGACGCAGCTGACGAGCTGGCCAGAAGGGCTTCCAGCATGTCAGTTTGTGGACCGGAACCTATCGTGCCCATCCCCTTCAACCAACTACGCAGGTGGCTACAGGAGCACACCCACACACAAGCAGAAAGCTGGTGGTCGTCGTCACCAGGCTGCAGGCAGTCCAAAGAAGCCATGCCGTCACTGGACGGCAGGCTAACCAGGCGCCTTTTACGACTGGACAGGAAAGGCCTGCGCCTGATGACGGGGACCATCACGGGACACTGCTCGCTAAATAAACACTATCACACACTGGGCATAACAGACAGTCCCCTGTGCAGAGCTTGCATGGAGACTGATGAAACCATTGCGCATGTGCTCTTTGAGTGCACAGGCGTTACCCAGATAAGATCAGAAACCCTCGGGACACCCAGATCGTACACAGATGTTCTAAACAGACCAGGAGACTTGATCAGCTTCTGGAGGGAGGTGGGCTGGTTGCAATAACCACCGACGGCCGCCATGGCCCACGCACAATGGTCCACTGAAGGACTAAGTGCGGAAATCAAACCCGTAACATAGAACATAGAACATAGTACACGTTAATAATATCGGTCTATAGGACCTTATCAAATACACATTATAATGGACCTTATCAAATACACGATTAATACCCCCGTTGGGTCATATGCTTCTAATAGTTTTAATACACCTACTACACATATAGGTTTAATACACATTAATGTAGGGGCGGCTTAGAACAGCCCTGCTCCTGACCACTGTCTTACTGTGTAGACACGGACTCCCCAGGTAATACGGGCTGGTGTCTGTCCGGCTCCCGCCCCGGTTCCCGCATTGTCGAGGTGCGGGGCCAGTAGCCGTGGCTTGGTCACCCACGGAGAAGCGAAGAGGAACCCGCTCGTCAGGGCTTTTGCCGGTAAGCCGACGACGCAGCGGCCAACAAGTAGGTTGCGGTGCCGCTTGGGCGACATCGTAACTGAGGCGGGCCGTGATGTGAGGCATCGCGGCTGAGGGTTGGAGGTCGCGGCGGGAGAGAAGTGCCGGTATTGCGGTGCGCCGCTCTCCCTACCTTCCGCGGCCTTGACGGGGTCGTCACCGTCTGATGGCGGACGCGGTGGGGCCGCAGGGGAGGAGGAGTGTTGGTATTTCGTTGGTCGCTCTCCCTATCCTCTGCGGCCGAAAATTGGCAGGCGGCGGGGCCAATGACCTGACCCGTCGCAGGGGGACCAAGGGTGCCCAGACACGGGGTCGTCTGGCGCCCATCTGCTGGCTTGGTCCCTGGGGTGGTCACGGCATGCTATGTGTTCTGGTGCGCCGGTAATGCGCCGCAGAGGGTCCGATGACGGACAGCCGCGGCGGGTTCACGGATGAGTGCTAACGCGTGCCCGCGTTCCCGCCGTAAGCGGCAGAGGAGGCCACCGTGGAGTTTTAGTGGGTTAGAGTCCCACATAACTGCACAATCTACCCGTGGTAGTGCAGAATACATGAGCATTTCCCACGTTAAAAAAAAATCGGTGTCTGTCTGTCTGGTGATGGTCTCAACGCCGGCTGTCGCTGAAAACCAGCGCTGGGACTCTGCCTCGTGTAGGTATCGTTTTTTTTTTGTTGTTTGTATTCTTTTTATTCGTCATGTTTGCCGCAAATAAACTTATTTTCTTTACCATAATCAGCCTATAATGTTCCCACTGCTGGGACACAGGCCTCCTCTCGGTGAGAGGGAGTGGGCAACATCCAACACGCGGGCCCAGTGCGGATTGGCAGATGTCACATGTCTTCGAATTTTTGGTTCTAGGACATGCCGGTTTCCTCACGATGTTTTCCTTCACCGTTTTGAGAGCAGTGGTGATGAAATAATTTACACAAAGTAAAGCGCCTGTCTGGGTTCGAACCTACGACCTACAACTCGTAAGTCGCGGCCGTTACCACTTGGCCACCACTGCTCTTATTTTCTTTTTTTTGTTTTTTTTCTTGTCAACTCCACGTCGCCGTCGATGCGCGTATTTTGCGTACTAAACGCCAGTTATGTTAAGTTCCAGCAAATGGAGGGCGAACCTATTGCCATCAACCAGGGTTTAATCCAGACTCCGGGCTACTACTGAGAAATTCCTCTTGGAAAAAATAAATAGTAGCCAGCAATAAAAAATATATTTTGCATCTGTTGACCAACGACCCCACTGTTGACCAACCCTGTTCTAACATTTACTGCCAAATTAAAACAAATGGCTATAACTGGGGCTTATCAAACACCATCCATACTAACATTATAAATTCGAAAGTAACGCTGTCTGTCTGTCTGTATGTTACCTTTTCACGCCTAAACCACTGAACGGATTTTGATGATATTAGGCAGAGAGATAGATTGCATCCCGGGGAAGGACATAGGATAGTTTTTATCTCGATATTCCCACGGGATCGACACTTATGCGGGTGAAACCGCGGGGCACTGCCAGTACCTAATAAAAGTAATTGTCGCTTAGCCTCTACATGGTATTTTAACCGGTTGAATACTGTACTTACAGAAACAATTAAAAAGCCAAAAATCCAGGCTGCGCGCTGCTATTGAGAAATTCCAGATGCAAAATCCCAATAACATTTCACCCGACCTGGGAATTGGACCCGGGACCTGATGCTCAGCAGTAGCGCCTGCGACCACTACACGCATGAGGCAGATGATGATATACATACTATATTATAAATTCGGAAGTGTGTCTGTCTGTTACTTCATCACGCTTAAACCACTGAACAGATTTAGATGAAATTTGGTATAGAGATAGTTAGAGTCCCGGGAAAGGACATAGGATAGTTTTTATTTAGATATTCCCACGGGAACGAAACTTATGCGCGTGAAATCGCGGGGCGCAGCTAGTATTATAAATGCAAAAGTCTGTTTGTCTGTTACCTCTTCACGCTTAAACCGCTGAACCAATTTAGATGAAATTTGGCTCACAGACAGACCTTGACCTGGGTAAGGACATAGGCTACTTTTTATCCTGGATTGCAGACGAAATCGCGGGCAACAGTTAGTTTAAATAAGGAAATAATGCTACACTCAGCTATAATATAGCATGATGTTGTGTTGAGTATATTACTCATGGTTTTCAGTTTAGCTACAAAGTTGGCGTGAAGCCAAAAAGTACTTCGTCAAATTGAAGTTTTATTACTAGAGTACAAATGAAAAGTCGAAATACCACTAGGATTCATTTTTAATTCATTTTTTACCGATTCAATAAACTTTCAAAGTTATCAGTTGTAAAAACATGGCAAAATAATAGATATTAGTGAAGAGGTCGGCGTATTATTTTATCTATAGGCCCTTAAGAAAGAGGTTATCTACCAAGAGCGATAAAAAAGTATTTTACACCTTACCTGATATTCTACGTCGATAATTTCGTTGGGTAGCACTTTATGATAAAAACAGTCCACTTTTCCCGCTTGCACCATAATCGTCATGTCTTTTTCGTAAGCGAAAACTACGCTAAATATAGTAGTTAAAAATATGTAGCGCATTTTTATGAAAAATAACGTTTTTACAGTTTTATATAACGATTGCTGCAGCGAGAGATGTCTGAAAAGTTATTTTTAGTATTTGGGTGCGTTGTTTCTGTATAAAATAAAGCAAAACGACTGAAATGATCGAAATATTTCACAAACAAATAAACAGTGAAAGAACCGAAACGAGCGGATGTTCGCAATCGTTCTGAAATTTCATGACTTTTTTATTGACATTGACAGTTCGCATCCTTCCGTTGATAATGTAAAAAAATTAATGATTCTAACATATTTTCAAGGATTTTCAAAATAAAAGTTATGTTGTTTTAACATGAACATAAAATGCTTGTTATATTAGTTAGGTATAAAAGTTGTGTGTGGTGATTCTATTGATTCTTTTTAATTATTTTTATGTCAACAATACTTCGTTCAGAAACATAGAAAAATGTTACTGCTATTACAAGATCCTGATTCTTAGAGTAAGCAAGCTATAGAGCATCGGGTAGCGTGGCCACACATGAGACAAAAAACTAACTTAACTAACATAGGCTACATAAGTAGCTGCCTTGAAAAAACTGGCACGCACTGAGAGACGGAAATAGTATAGCTTTATCCTTTTCTGTTACTTATAATAACTCAATACTTTATCCCTTTCTCGTGGAAATGAAATGGAGCTATCCGCGGTCTATACTTTTCTTTGTCTAAGTCCTGATTCCTGAGCATTTATTTTTTGTCCTACTTTCACTTCACTCAGCGTTTTTCCCATAAGCATCTGTCATCGTTATGCTTCTAATGAGAAGAAATTTGTTCTGAACATCAAAAAAGAAAACAACAAAAAACATGCACAGACTACTAAAATCTACAAATTGTATCTTTTTGGACAAAAGCTACTTCTTAGACTAAAATCCTTGCACAAACTATCTCGTTTTAGTTAAAATGTCAAGTGGTAGCGGACCGGGCGCTCCGCCCCCGGGCGGCGTGGTCCGTAGCAGTGCATTGTCCTTTGTTGCGTCTGCGCAGCCCACGGCAACAGCTGACAGCATTCCCGGGAACTCGCAGGAAATGGATCGGGAACAAATGGGACAAGCAGGTAAAGGAATCGTATTACTCATCCTAGATTTTATCCACTGTAGAAAAAAGGTCGGTTGGCTTTACCAAACTACTTGCTTGGGATTGTAACACGCTCTGCTGGTACCAGTTCGCTGATATATGTATTCAGTGTACAGATGAATAGAACTCTGTAAACACCTGATATGACCTCTGATCCTCTTGTCTTAGACCCATACATATTAGCTAACATCCTCTACTGACCACAAACATAGCTATTCATAAACAAACCAATCTCTTAGCTCTATAAACCCTTGATAACCACTCGTCCACTCTCCCAAAAAGAGGACAAGCCAAATTGTGTCGGTTTTGATGTGCTGGGTATAATTTGCATTTTCATCTAGGTATTTATTGATTTAGGATCTCCAACAATAGATATACACAATACATCAGGTATTAATTCTTAGGTGCACTCCTTTGCATAAAGGAGACCACAGGATGCACAATAAAGTTAACAACGAAACCAACAAAGTTAAAATATTAATAACTAGATGACCCAACGAATTTTGTACCGCCTCAGATTTCTATCTTAATAACATTCCACAGATCGTCTAGTTCCAGCCGGACTGACAGCATTGTGTGAAACTTGCTCCAGGCTTTACCCAGAACAGCCCAACCCTCTACAAGTCACAACAAGACTCAAGTATTGGTAAGCTACACAACGATATGGACAAGCACACACCAATTATAATTGTCACTGATAAGGCAAAATTACTTAACCGCCAAAGCCTGTTTTGGCGGTTAAGTAATTTGACCTTTCCAGTGACTTCTTCTTCAATGGGTCCCTCATTACTGAGGATTGTAGTCACTGGACCCTTTTAAGCGGACAATCTGCCTCCATCTAATCCGGTGACAATATGATTGAAATCAGATTGAACTACAAAATTTACCCTTACTGCTATAGAGGTATGAGGAACAAGGTGTGAATTTCACTTATTCTCTATAGATAAGGGACCAACCTCCAACCAGATGGGTGTTGTGTCTGGTGCAGGTATATATGCTAGTTGCGCGGTAAACTCTGCTTGCGCGATGCAGGATTTTGCGACACGTCAGTATGACGCGTTGTTCGCATGTGGCAATGTAGATGCCGCCACACTGCTATGAAAAAAATGTGCTGATAAAGTCCTAGTTCTTAGCACGTGAAATATGCTGGAAGATTGGCAGTCGCTCTACGTAAAATATTGTAGCAGTATCTACTACTACACTACTTAGTTTTATTTTTGTTTTTGTTCACTTTCAGGTTAGGCGGACATGACCCCCTGGACTATATCAGCATGTACTGGAACCCTGGGAAGCCTGAGGAACACATACTGCCTCATTGGCATTATGTTAGGTAAGTAATTTTACTCAACTAGCAGCACCAGCAGCAGTGTGCTCATGGGCTGTTTAAGAGCGTTTACGCCGTACGGCATTTCATACATAATTTCAAGCCCTTATTTTTCGAAATTAATGAACCGATTTTAATGAAACTTCATATGCATAAGCAGGAAACAACGGTCTAAAAAGTTAGTAGAGAACATTTTCGAAAAGTCTTATTTGAAAAAAGATAATTGGAAATCTCTGTTTCTACAGAAAATTTAAAATCGGTCTAATTTGGCTGTAACACTATTTTTCAAAGCTCATGGGCTTTTTAATTAAATCTCCACACGGCTGGTTGATACTTCCCGTGACATAAGGGCTGGCTTTTACCTTGGCCAGAAGCTAAGCATTGACATACAATGTGGTTATGCCGCCAGTCTCTTGGGTATTTTATGATTAGGAATTTTCCAACGCCAGATTTTAATTCATTCAATACTTAACTTTTTAAGGTTCCGTACCCAAAGCGTAAAAACGGAACCCTATTACTAAGACTTCGCTGTCTGTCCGTCTGTTTGTCACCAGGCTGTATCGCAAGAACCGCGATAGCTAGACAGTTGAAATTTCCACAAATTATGTATTTCTGTTACTGCTATAACAACAAATACTAAAAACAAAATAAAATGAATATTTAAGGGGGCTCCCATACAACAAACGCGGTTTTTTTGCCCTTTTTTGCTCGATATCAAAAATGGCAACAGGTAGACACTTGAAATATTCACAAAATACTCAGTTGTATTTTTACTTTAATAATAAATAATAAAAAAATAAAATAAATATTTAAGGGGACTCCCATACAACAAACATGTTTTTTTTCGGCGTTTTTGTCTTGTGGTACGGAACCCTTCGTGTACGAGTCCGACTCGCACTTGGCCAGTTTTTTTTCAATACTTATTGCATTCCACATGTAGGTATTTTTAGGTGGTAAACTTCTACTTAGATCATAATGGACCCTGTCGGGCATAGCAAGATAAGTGAGTTAGGAGAGAGGAAGCAATTGTTAATTTTACAACATTACTTCTCAAACAACAAAACTAGAGCAGCAGTGGTGGCCAAGTGGTAACTGCCGCGACTCACGAGTTGTAGGTCGTAGGTCGAACCCAGACAGGCGCTTTACTTTGTGTAAACTATTTCATCACCACTGCTCTCAAAACGGTGAAGGAAAACATCGTGAGGAAACCGGCATGTCCTAGAACCAAAAAATTCGAAGATATGTGACGTCTACCAACCCGCACTGGTCCCGCGTGGTGGATTACGGCCCACTCCGTCGCACAGAGAGGAGGCCGGTGCCACTGCTGGGAGCAGTGAGAACATTTTAGGCTGATTAGATTAGATCAGACTCGATAGATAGATAAAACGTTTATTCAGTGCAACAAAAGACACAATACAGGTATTAAAAAACATTAAAAACAGGTGAAAAAAAAAAAACAAAGATTAAAAGATAAATTGACCCATAGACACCTAGCTCATGTACATCTAAAACGGTCGATCACTACTGGGCGGTGTGTGTCTCATGGTTGCACCAAATGGGAGTCCAGCTCAGCATATGCCAGGTACAATACCTGACGCTGGTATTCTGCTGCATCCAGTTAGTGACATACGGATGTCGAGAAGACACATCTGAGTTTCAACAAAATGGTACCTACATAGTGCGGTGCGTATATTATCAAACTACTATATTATAATAATGATGTAGGTATTTATTTGGTTTTGTAGATAATATTTTTCCCCTTTATTAAGTTTTATTTCTTCCACCTGCTCCCAGTTTCGGCCTCTCAGATCTGCACGGCGACGGACGGGTGCATCCGGCGCCGGATCTCTCCCGGGACGCGTCGTCGGGTTACGGCTTCGAGCTGACCATCCGTTTGTCTGCTGAGGAGGGGTTGACTCAACCACCGTTGTGGCCGGCTGCCTTGTTGCAAGCGCTCGCTAGATACGTTTTTACTACTGGTATGTAAATGATAAATGATTTTATTTTTGTAAGTAGGTTTGTATAAACACTTTTACACGTCCATC
Organism: Mesoligia furuncula; assembly: GCA_916614155.1. Taxonomy (NCBI): domain Eukaryota; kingdom Metazoa; phylum Arthropoda; class Insecta; order Lepidoptera; family Noctuidae; genus Mesoligia; species Mesoligia furuncula. Next base: position 12,437,726 of record OU744820.1, on the reverse strand, counting down.
ATGTTTTTTTTTAAACTAGATGAGGTCGGCGTTTCCTATCTGACTACTCTGAGAAGAAAGGCCGAAACAAACTCAGAGGTCACAGTCTCTTTTAAAGTCCAGACATAATCTTGGTCAGGTTATATGAAGACCATGTAGATCGATGTCTGAGATGGTCTTTTGAGGAAAGAACCACACAGATTGAGAGGACCTGTCCAGTCAGTGCACGCATTTGTCAGAAATCGTGCAGCTCAACTCAAAACTTAAGGAGCTCAACGATCCGACGTACAATACCAGAGAAAGGCCATTTGGGTAGGCCACATAAATTACTCAAACTGCCAGACAATGATCAAAAAATGGCTGTAGATTTTATTGTAGATTTTACAATTACTTTTAATTTCAAGAGTTCTAATATAAATGTCTCTGTGGTAGTGTGCCGAAAATATTGACGGGTTAAAAGAAAACCAAACACTTAAAAAAAAAACCGGGCAAGTATGAGTCGGACTCGCCCACCGAGGGTTCCGTACAAATTTGTAGGTACCTATGTAAATAGTTTGTCACGGGAATCGTGTCTCGAATATTTTTCCCGTTTTTTTTTTTGTAATTTAACCAAGTACACGGATTTCGGATTTTTTCCTTTACTTGTGTTACATGACCATGCTTCTTGCCAAATTTCATGATTCTAGGTCAACGGGAAGTACCCTATAGGTTGTGATTCCCATGCGAGTGCATTTTACATAGAGCAGCTGCCTATCTGACCTCCACAACTGTAATACGAGACCCCTTGGTAAGACTGGTTGTCAGACGGCTTAACGTGCTTTCCGAGGCACGGAGGGGTCTCGGTATGTAAAGATGGTCACCCATCCACAGACCATCCGCGGCAAGCGTAGCTTAACCTGATCGATTGACCTGTGCGGCTGTTATTATTTAGCCACGGGCCCCTCAAGGCCCCGGAAGGCTATGACGTATGTAGCTAAAATATCGCGGAAACATGCAACATCGGAAAATTACTGATTCTCAGCCAATTTTAACGCAAAATAATCACTGTGCAGGTAACAAACTCTGCGCTGGCGACCACATAACCTGGCACCGCGCACTAGACGGGGGCGCCACACGCTCGCGCCTGCGCCACCTGCTGGTGGCCACAGACCCGCAGCTGCACGCCACGAACACGCCGCACGGGACTGTCGCCTTCCTCCAGGTACCACTAGTTTTCTTTACAACGCGCAACGCTACCCTACCCTACCCTACCTACCCTACCCTACCCTACCCTACCCTACCTACCCTACCCTACCCTACCCTACCCTACCCTACCCTACCTACCTTACCCCACCCTACCCTACCCTACCCTATCCTACCCTACATTACCCTATCCTACCCTACCCTAACCTACCCTACCCACAATTACTTTGCACCACGGTGACGGATTTTGAAGCGGTCTTCGGCGCAGTCAATCTTAATTAGGCTCTGTCCTACCTTTCCAACTATCCCGACCCATCTGCTTGCATAATAAATTAATAAAATGCATTTTTATTGATTTTTCGTAATTTTCGCTAATTAATAACACCATAATCTCGATTTACTCGAAATTCTTTCTTTTAAATACCTTTGTTTGAATATTATTAATTACTTACCTGCCGCACCTTCAGTTTGGACCGTGTCCCACGACCGGGCTTGCCGGTTAGAACACCCAAAATATAATACTTACGAAATTCTGAAAATTATAATCACGTTTTATAGTTTAATTCCAAAAAATTGTTCTAAACCTACCTCCAAACGGTCGATCGTCGATCAGCCCGCGCGCAGGCGCGTGTTTTGACACCACCCACGCGTGTCTAGCTCAAAAAATCGGAAAAAATTTTGCCCACCCGCCCTATAGAGACGGGTAGATAAACTTTGTGATTTTTACGAAAATATTTTTTTCCCAATTTTGCGTTCCCTGTTGCTTGTAAAGCTGACAGCTGTCAAGCACCGTCAAAACACCCACCCCTTAGCCACTAGAGACCCAATTTTATCAACAGAATTAAATTAAACTAATGGAAAATGGCATTAGTCCATACTCCCCCTCGCTCTGTCATCCCCCCACCCCCAATCAAAGTTCCTCCCCTCCCCGCAGACTCTTCAGAGGCTACCAGCATGGAATCATGCATCGTTGTCATATGCAGACTTGCTGAATGCATCAAAACCACCGTTAATGAGAACAAAAGTGTCACGGCCACCAATAAAAAGACCATTGCTCTGGCGTCGGATGAAATACGCATAGCGATATCAAAGCTCCCTAACTTCGCTCGTTCTTCCCTAGATGAACTCGGCCACGAAGGCCAACCACCTTCTTACATTGGCGACCTCAAAAACGAGATCATCACGAGCATAAAGACAGAAGTCCAAGCCATGAACAACCTAGTCAGAGCCGAGGATGATAATGGGGCACTCCGAAAGGAGATTGCGACTTGCGTGCGAGAGGAGTTGACCAAGCACCTCACTACTATCACGAGTCCACCAGCAGCACCAGCGTCACCGACTTACGCACAGGCTGCTAGCGCGCCTGCATTTCATCGTCCAACAAAAGACATACCACCTAACAGACCCGCCCTCATCGTCTCGGCTAAATGCGACACACAAACGCGCCAGGAAGTCGTAGAGTCTTTTCGGAACAGCGTCAATTTCCGCACTACCACCTATGCGCCTTCAAAAATCCAGTCCGTGTCCAACAACAAACTAAGGGTCGAGTTCGAAACGGAGAAACAGCGCGACGAGACCCTTAAGAAATTGGAAACTTCCACTCAACTTACCGCGGAACCGGCAAGGAAACTGCGGCCCATGCTCATCCTCAAGGGAATCTCAATAGACACGCCCTCGGAGGAGCTAATCGGCATCATTCGCGGCCAGAACGAAGAGCTGTCGCCTCTCATTGAGAAGAACGATGACCTGCGACTCGCCTTCAAAAGAAATAATAGAAACCCAAACTTATACAACGCCATCTTAATTGCTCACCCCACCCTATGGCGTAAAATGGTCGACATGGGAAGAGTTTGCGTCGACCACCAACGCGTGCACTCAGAAGACTTCTCGCCGTTCATCCAGTGCAAAAAGTGCCTACAGTTTGGGCACATGAAGACTAAATGCACCGCGAAGCAATCCCCTTGCGCCTACTGCTCTGAAGAAAGCCACAATATTGAAAGCTGCCCGATTCGGGAGAAGAAAGGCATGCCCAAATGCACCAACTGTAACCTACATAACATAAAATTCAACACCAACTACGACGTTGGGCACAAGGCCACCTCACACATTTGCCCCAGAGTAAAATCACTAAAAATTAAAATTACCAGCCGCACCGATTATGGATAAGTCCATCATAAAAGTAGTACAGTGTAACATTGATCGCTCTAAAAACAGTTTCCACGAATTCCTTACTTATTTTTATAATGGCCACTACGACATTGCCTTCTTGTCCGAACCTTACATAGGATCTGGCAAGGAGGTAAAACCTATTTCCGGTATCGACATCTTTCAATTCTCCAAAGGATGCAATGTAAAGGCATGCATTCTCGTCAAACCTGGTTGTGGTGTGGTGTTGGGGGAGTCCGGAATGTCTTCGGCCAACCTAAGCGTTATCCAATTACAAACCAACCACCAGAAATTGTACCTAGCCTCAGCTTACGTAGAGCCAAGAGACGACACTTCCTGTACGCTTGAAGCAATAGACTGCTTCCTCAAAACCACATCGCAACACAGGTGCATACTGGGGGGAGATTTCAATGGCTGGCACCCCGCGTGGGGAAGTGAAAAATCTAACCCCAGAGGAATCAGCCTCCTGGAACTAGTCTACGCCAACGACATGTACATTTGCAACAACGGAACCACCCCGACTTTCGAAACAGTAACTCATGGGCGCGACCGATCGTCTATCATTGATGTGACGCTTGCGTCTGCCTCAATGTACGACTTGGTACGTGATTGGAGGGTCAACCTAGACTGTTGCGCGTCATCGCAGCACAACGCCATCGATTTTAGCATCGCTACCCGCAGACCAACAACGAAAGGAAACAACAACAACTCAACCTTCGTATTTAACACCAAAGGAGCAGACTGGGCAGACTTTAAAGATGCTGTGCTGCGTAGAATGACGTTATCGAACGTGCTCGATAGGGATGTTCCCAACCTTGACGCCGGTCAGCTGGAGTGCCTCGTCCACCAAATTACTGATCTTATCCGCGACAGCTGCAGTGAGACCATGCCTACTAAAGGTCAGAACCATAAGCGCAAAGCTCCATGGTGGACCGAGAGCCTCGAAACCCAAAAGAGAGACATTATAAACCTCCACAGACGCATCCACACGGCGAAACGACAAAGATTACCTCTCGAAGCCCTTGAGGAGAGTCAAAATAAGAAAGCGGTCTACTCGGAAGAACTCAAAAAAGAGTCCACGAGAAACTTCCGCAAGTTCTGTGAACTACAGCAGAAAGAGAACGTCTGGTCGCTGACCAACAGACTTCTGAAAGAGACTGCGCCCAGAAGACCACCTATCACTCTCAAAGTAGGAGATAAATTCACCACCGATGGAGAGGAGACAGCCACTGCCCTCCTAAACCACTTTTACCCTGACGACACCTGCGACCATATGCCAATACAAGCACAACTTCGACATCAATACAATAGTCCGACGACCAACACAATAGACGACCATCCATTCACGGAAGAAGAGGTTCTTGAGCAACTAAGACAGATAAGCCCCAGTAAAGCCCCCGGCCTCGACAATCTCACCTCCGATATCTGCCTCCAATTCACCGCACATTACCCGCAACTAATAACCGACATTATGAACAGATGCCTCACCCTACAGCATTTCCCCCGAATCTGGAAGGAGGCCTATGTCAAGATCATTCCCAAACCGGGAAAGGATGATCAAACTGATCTAAAATCATTCCGCCCCATAGGCCTCATTCCGGTGTTCGGGAAGCTCCTGGAAAAACTTTTCATTAAAAGGGTAGCCCACCACGCTGAAGTCAAAAACCTACTAAACCCTCAACAATACGGCTTCCGCCAACAAAAGAACACCACCCAAGCCATCCATACCGCTCTAAATCATGTACACCACGCCAAACAGAATCACAAACTAGCCATAGCAATATCACTAGACATAAGGGCGGCGTTCGATAACGCCTGGTGGCCAGCTCTTTTCCATCGCCTCAAACACATTGGAACGCCCCAAAACATCTATGGGCTAATCAGGAACTACGTGCAGGACAGAACCGCCACGTTAGACCATGCGGGAGTCCGGGTGCACAAAACCTTATCAAAGGGCTGCATTCAGGGATCCGCGTGTGGTCCGGTCTTATGGAACCTGATCCTTGATGAACTCCTGGACATGCAACTACCATCGGGCTGCCATATGCAAGCCTTCGCGGATGACGTCCTGCTGGTGGTTACGGCAGACACACCTGATGCAGTGGAGCAACTCACCAACAGCATTCTCACTAACATCAGTGAATGGGGCAAACGCGTGAAACTGACCTTTGGCCCGGCAAAAACCCAAGTCATCGCCTTCACGCCCAAAGCGAAAACCGCGCAACTCCAAATGGACGGCACCGACTTAGCATTTGTGCCAGAAATAAAACTGCTTGGCGTCATCCTAGATGAAAAACTTAGGTTTAATAGCCACCTTAAATATGTGCTAGGCAAAGCAACTCGTATCTTCAACAAACTACGAATGTACACTAGGTGCACATGGGGTGCACATCCGGAAAACGCTCGCACAATCTATTTGCACGTTATAGAACCTATAATCACGTACGCTGCAGGTATATGGGGACATATAGTAAACAGGAAGTGCGTAAAGAAGCAACTCGCCAGCCTTCAGCGGGGATTCGCACTAAAGGCCATCCGTGCCTTCCGGACCGTCTCGACCACCGCTGCCCTGGCACTCGCAGAGCTTATGCCTCTCGATTTTAAGATACAAGAAGTCCATCACGTCGAGACTGTCCGCCTCACAGGCACCAGCCACCTTCTGCCAGCGGACATCACCCCTGAATGCCCCACGCCTGTACGCGAGCTACTACACCCGGCAGTAAGACTGCCTAGATCAGTCACTAGCACCCGTAGACACGCTGAGGTCGAGGCTGCCCAACTACAGCACCACATTTACACCGACGGCAGCAAACAGAACGATGGTGCCGTCGGAGCGGCCTTCGTTTGCTACGATCCGGGAGGAACTGTTGTCACCAAAAAGTACAAACTCCACAATACCTGCACAGTCTTCCAGGCTGAACTGTTGGGCATCCTGGAAGCATGCAAATGGGCACACAAAAAGGGACACACAAACACCACAATCTTCTCGGACTCCCAGTCTGCAATCCAGGCGATCGCAGACCGAAGCAACACTCACCCACTTGTCACACAAATACACAAAACCATTTACACTCACACACTCTCACGCACTAATACACCACCACACATTATATCTATCAAGTGGGTGAAAGGGCACAGTGGAGTTGCCGGCAACGAGGCTGTGGATGCTGCAGCAAAACTGGCCACTCGACTTCACAAAACTCCGGACTACAATAAATACCCGCTGTCATATGTCAAACGCGAACTAAGGCAGGCTAACCTGGCTAAGTGGCAAGCCAGGTATGCATCAAGTGAGCAGGGACAACACACCAAATCGATATTTCCAACATTATCAGACATACACAAATACCGAAAGTGTACCGAACCAAACTTTTACCTAACTCAAGTCCTGACAGGTCACGGATTTCATAAAAAGTACTTACACCGTTTTAAAATCACTGCAAACGATAATTGTCCCTGCCAAGACGACACGGTACAAAGCCTCGACCACCTCCTCAGGGATTGCCCCAGATTCGCCATGGATCGCATGCAGTATGAGGCAGTCTCTGAGAGATTTGGTATCACGGCATATGACATCGGAATGCAAACGCGCAAACCAGAAGTCCTACTCGCGTTCACCAAATATATCACGAAAATTTTCGGCGAACTGAAACACTTCAATGGCACATAAGGATCACAATTATTTTCTTATAATCCTCAACGATTGTATATATTTTATTTGTCACTTAACATTATTATCTTCATTGCAACTAAAACTTTCTAAAAACAATATCTGTATCAAATAGCAGATATTGTAAAATAATTGAATCAAATGAATAATACAATATCACAACATAATAACCAAAGCGAAACAATTTAAAACACAAAAAAAAAAACCTACCCTACCCTACCCTACCTACCCTACCCTACCCTACCCTACCTACCCTACCCTACATTACCCTACCCTACCTACCCTACCCTACCTACCCAACCCTACCCTACCTACCCTACCCTACCCTACACTACCCTACCCTACCCTACCTACCCTACCCTACACTACCCTACCCTACCCTACCTACCCTACCCTACCTACCCAACCCTACCCTACCCTACCTACCCTACACTACCCTACCCTACCCTACCTACCCTACCCTACCCTACCTTACTTGTTTTAAACGAATTGGCGGAACTTATTTCTTAACTCATAAACTTCTCGTCTGTGAAGTTTTGCTAGTTAATTTAATTTGATCTTGTAAATTAATGTTTATTTTTGCAGATCGTAGGCTGCACCGGCAGGGAATTAAAAGCCGCTCAAAGGGGCTCCGGTTTTGAAGTCCTGAAGCTGATCAGTGAAGATCCAAAGTAAGAATATTTTTATACTAAGTAAAATCGAAATAATCCAAATACAGTAACAAAGGAAGTGACTAAGAATCGAAGCAGCAGTTTAGGTACTTATAGAGGGTAAATAGTAGATTGTTTGCCAAGGGAGCAAACAACAATTTTGAAGGCGAGGGATTCAAAGTACGTCACTCGAGCTTAAAATAGTGTTGCTCCCGAGGTGGACACTCTACTTTTTATCACCCTCTATGAAAAAATAAGTAAGTGTAACTTATGAATAAGAATTCGTACGCTTATTTCATTTATTTAAAGTGTTTACATACTTTTAAAAGCTAACAGTCTTAAAATAATATGTAGAAGTATATAAAAAGGAGGGGAAATAATCAAAGGGCATCAAAAAATTCGTCCGCATCGCTGTCAACAGGAAACTTGCCCAATACATACAATTACTTGAGGAAGACATACTCATTTTTTATGAAACTGTAGCGGTATCTGCAACGCCACACGCGAACAACGCGTCATAAAGACTTCACGCAAATCCTGCATCGCGCAAGCAGAGTTTACCGCGCAAAGAACAGATATTAATCATTGGGCAGTTGCCCGCCAGACACAACACTCGTCTGGTAGGAGGATCCTCCCTTTTGTATGGAGGTTGAGTGAACTTTACATCCTCATACCTGTATAAAACTAAGTAAAATCCTAATTTGAGTAAACAATTACGAACGAAGGCAGAATGCTTTTTGCTGTTTTTTTCGTTTTTCTCTATCATACAGCCTGTTACTATTGTTCATACAGATCTCTTTGGTGATTGGAACTTTTACTAACAATATCCACATTCCAAATTCAAATCACTTTTAGTCCCTAGGGATTAAAGAGCTTATAGACGTGTTAGGCACAGGGTGTAAAGTTCACTCATACTCTATAGAAAACGGAAAAGGGAGCAGCCTCCGACCAGACGGGTGTTGTGTCTGGCGGGCCACTGTCCGATGATCCATGTTGGGCCGTTGTATCTATGCTAGTTGCGCGGTTAACTCTGCTTGCGAGATGCAGGATTTTGCGTGACGTCAGTATGCCGCGTTGTTCGCATGTGGCGTTGTAGATACCGCTACAAGCTATTTTAGTCCCTGTTTACGAAAAATACACTAGCTGTATTTGAATAGATGTGATAAAAATTAAATTAGCTAGCGAAACTCCGTAGACATGATGGTATCAATATTTAAACATGATAGAACGATAAATAAACTAATTTGATGATTTTTAGGGTTCCGTACCCAAACGGTAAAAACCTTTGAGTATTAAACCAACCGGAGACGCCACGAGTACTAATATCTATGCAAATAAGTCTGTCACTTTCATCGCGGGGGACGAGGGAACGCAATAATACACTAATGCAATTCGATCGCGTTGTTACGCACGCACACAAAACAAAAAACAAACACAAGCATAAACTATACGCACACATGTATATAACCGCTATGACCGGCGGTCTCGTACCTTTGGCAGCGGGGATCGCCTGACAATGGCGCCTCCAGTTGGTTTAATACTCAAAGGTAAAAACGGACCCTAATACTAAGGCTCCACTGTCCGTCTGTCCGTCCGTCACCAGGCTGTATCTCATGAACCGTGACAGCTAGACAGTTGAAATTTTCACAGATGATGTATTTCTGTTGCCGCTATAACAACAGATACTAAAAACAGAATAAAATAAAAATATTTAAGGGAGCCCCCCTTATACAACAAACGTGTTCTTTTTTTTCGGCGTTTTTGGCTTGTTGTTGCCTTCGTATGCGAGTCCGACTCGCACTTGGCCAGCTTTTTTTTCCTGTATATTGTTTATAGGGTTTATTTTTATTTGTTTGGAGTAACTTGGTCTTCATGATTGGGGTGTCTAATGAAAACATAACAAAAATAAACATTCCTAAAATCATAATTTTTAGTAAACATTAGAGAGTATTCAGTGTCGTGTTGGGGGTAGTCAGAAGCCCGAAAGTCTGACAACCAGTCTTACCAAGGGGTATCGTATTACCTAGTACCTAGGTTGTGGAGGTCAGATAGGCAGTCGCTCCATGTAAAATACTGATATTCGGCTGCATCCAGTTAGACTGGAAGCCGGCCCCAACATAGTTGGGAAAAGGCTTGGCAGATGATAATGATCATTTCTTATAATTATAAGATCGTTCACATTCTGATCTGAGTCACAATATGTCAAAAATAGAGCTGTTTTGCATTAAAACAAAACAGTTATTATGTTATGAAAAACACATAGCATTGGGTGAAGAAGCAATCTAAAATTTAGTATATAAATGCCTTAATAACCATAAAAAAACGTACCTCGTAGATCTGTGTTTGTTACCTGTGGTTCTTTACCAAGGCAGAAGTCGGGGGCCATCCTTGGCCACAGCTGTCATTTTCAAATGTCATTCATAGAAGTCTTCAAAACTCAACAGCAAGCACATTGCTCCAATGCTATGTGTTTTTCATAACATAATAACTGTTTTGTTTTAATGCAAAACAGCTCTATTATGTTTCCTTCAAAACACATAGCATTGGGTGAAGACCTGTTTGATATCTGCTGGTGAAAGAACACCCGAAGGATGTAGACGCTATTTGAATTATTATATTAAATGAAATTAATGAATATTCTGTATGTATTCATTAAATTTTGAAACCGAAAATTAAAGGTTTTCAATTTATTGATTCTAAAAAATTCAAAAATTAACAAATCTTCCATAAAATGTTATATATTGTTAACAATTAGCCTTAGGGAGAACATAAAATATAAAGCTATAATGGTAATTTAAAATCAATGAGATCTAAATTGAATTAAAATAATAATCTCATTATTAAAGGATAATTGGATCACTCATAAGATCCTATCCTTAATTAATCAAAAGTACAAATATTTTTGAATCTCAATCTTTATAAAGATGTGGGAAAACAAACTCAATGTCTAACACAACAAAGTCAAAATCCCATTGAAACTGAAATTTATTTAGGACCTTTTATATCACTATGGTTAATAGATTAATCCTCGCATGTAAATGAAGTATAATTCTATTCATTTACCAATTAAATTGACTTAAAATATGAAAATATCATTTAAACAAACATATTTAAATATTTTCATTGGGAATTGAAAATTCTCATATGATACAGTCCATATCTTCGTCCCCTTCACCGAGAGGAGACCTTTGTCTCATCAGTTGGAACATTATAGGCTGATCATTCTAAGTACTCTTGAGGGATAGCCCTCTCCTTAACTACTTTACAGAAGTAATCATTCTGTAAGCTTAGTGGTTCTTCCAGTTAGATTTTATCTGATGAACTAATCACCAGTCAGCCTCCCGAAGGCTACCACAGAACTCTTCTGACTTCATGGAGGCTCCTCTAACATAGTTTGTTTAGAAATCTTTTGCGCAAGTTTAGACACACCTGTTATTGTAAACCAAAATCAACAATGATTATGGTAGCTTTTAAGTAAATTCTTTGTCAGTGTCTTTAAGCCAAATCTTGGGCGCACTTTGCTTACTTACCCTATTTTTAACATCTCTTGCATACTGACAATTTGTATTGTAAGTATTGTACTCATGTTTGAGCAAACAAATGATTGTCTTATATTATTTAACATTTAAAAGTTGTGGGATGTCTTACAATATTAGAGTACCTACGTAAATCTCTACTAATCAAGGGGTAATTTTCTATTACATATGGGTGACTTTCTAAATGGACAAGAAACTGTCTAGATGTCATGCAATCTACACTTTGAGTCTATGACATTCACCTCTGAATACGAGCTTTATAAATAATTATTGTGGATCTTCAACTACATTTGAGCAAGTCCCTTGCTCATCTACCAAATACTGCCCCTTCCAACCTGACTGCCCTCCCCCCCCCCCAAATTTTTCAAGCTAGGAGTTGCAGCTTGTCAGGTCTAAGAGGTTCTTACTTAGTTCTTGTATGGGTAGGTACTGGCTCTCTGAGACCTCTTGTCTCCAAGTAAGGGAGCCAGGCACACCGGATCCAGTATGGAGGGATTTATACATAGTACGTCCCTGCCCCTTTTCCGAGTTCAAATGACTGAGCACTCGGTCTTAAATTGGGTGAAGAGAAACACCCAGCTAGTCAAAACTGTTACTTCTTAACTGAATGCATCGCAGAAGCTTGCCAAGCCATCATTTGAGTCCCCTGTGATGTAATGTCGCACAGAGGCCGACTTATCTGACGCGAAAAGGTCTACATCGGAGACGCCCCACTTTGAAACATGGCCTCCGAGGCCTGGGGCCTGGAGCAACAGGCGCCAATCCGGCTGGTCTGTTCCTAGATAAGCGGTCGGCTAAGCCGTTATTATACCTTTAACCTCCCCGGGAGATAAACCGCTGACAGAGTAATTCTAGTGTTCAGCTAATCTGCTAACTTCGTCATTTTGTAAGTTAGGTTCAGGATCACTAGGGATGTATGTACCCTTGTTCGTTTATCCTAAGTTTGCGACAAATGGTCTGTTGACAGATTGAGCTAGAATATGTGCACTCTGAAGACTGGCTTTGGCTGATTATTACTGCGTATAAGGCAAACATTTTTCAAGTTAGAGTGCCACTTTTTTCTGGTTTGGTCAAGTTCCTGGCAAGAGTAGGATATTAGAATATTCTTTATTATGTACACCATACAAACTACAGATATAAGTGTAGAATGTTTTACATAGGGTGACTCAATGGGTGGTCTTATCACTAAAAGCGATATTTTAAAGACCTCTTTTGGATGGATATAGTAGCCCTTTTCATGTGGGCTCCTTACCCTTCCTCCACGGCATGTGTGGACAGGAAGTGGGTTATCCATATATAAAGGAACTGAGCTGTGGTCTCTCAACAGCCACTGGCCACCACATTAACTCTTGACAAACCAGTGGAGCAACCTTTTTTCATTTGTCTTGGTCTGCTCTTCTCAAATTTTTTGATGACAAGCATTCCAATAAAAGGATAGCAAAATATAGCTTTTTGAACTTAGTCTCAGAGAACAAAATCTCTTTATTAGGAGCATTGATAATATTATCTTCCTTTTTACCTTACCTGCAGGCTGCAGGCAGGCTGTGATTGCTATGTGTTCCAAAAAAAGGCCTAGATAATTCTAACTCCTGATTGAGATTTAGAATTGACTTTGGAAATTCATTTGTCACCCAAGCTTTGTTAAGACCCACAGTCTCCGAGACAGCTTTTGCTAGTGGGCCAGCAAAAAATTATCTCAACTAAATAAAATAGATATTGCAGATTAAATTGTTACATGCAAACACCACAGGGTTGCAAATTCTCTGCCACTTAGTTGGCTAATGCTACAATTGTCCCGGGAACTGAAGAAAAGTCCAAAAGGGGTGTGTTGTCAATTCCCATATTTCTCTTGGTTCTAAAAGACTCTCCGGAGTCGTTGGTGTGAACTATGGCATGAACAGCTTCCCTTCATTAATACATAATTACTTCCATTTAACTTTTTAGTAATAGCGGAGTGTAAACAATAGGCTATTTGATTATAATATCATAATCTTAGATATCCGCATAGATTAATATGATTGGTTTAATAGAGATTTGCATTAATTATTTTAACTAAAGATACTTACTTGTATCTCAAAATAGAAATGTTTTGAATATAAAATGTCTTCCAGATTTGTCTTCCTGTTATGATTTTCAGTATGAAACAGAAACAAGTTTGCCGTCTTTCATTCCCAAGCTTTTACATGGTTCTTTAGACAGCCTAAGTCTCTAGTGTGTATCTTGGCCTAGTTATTTTACATATGATCCTCATTTATCATGTTTTTTTTTTTTTTTTTTTTTAAATAACTATTTTCTTATATTAACCAACTTTAAATTGTGATTTATTGCCAATTTTAAATTGTGAAGTGGATGTATTTGCTCCACTGCAAATATAATAAATATCTATATGATGATAGAGGACACTTTGATGAATGCCAAGAAGATCCTGATGGTCCTGTTCCTGACCATAACTATAAGATTTCCTTAAATATTACAAAATACAGCAAAAAATATACAGTATAGCATAATAAGTTATAAGTAGTTATAACCTTGTTTAAATATTTAACATTTCTTATTAGTTATAAAACTTATGTAATTTTTAATTATTCATCTTAATGTTCTAATTGCACATTAGAGTTTGAGGTCCTGAACCTCTTCAATGTAAGTAACAACTGCATACTGCATGAGAGCAATGAACTAAGTAATTACACTCCTGTATAGGAGTGTACCGACTACCTCCAAAAGGGGTAGGATACAATCCTAGTGGGTAGGTTGCTGCTCAATTAACAAATTTCTGTAGAACTACTTAAGCAGCTAGCTTCTTTTCTCTAGACCCACATATTAAAGATCCCAGCCACACCTCCCTCCGCGGGGGCTAAAAATAGTTTTTATTTTTGTTTCGTGGCCTATGTACTCACTCTCAGTGTGTCGAACACATAGGGTAGGTGAGCATACATGTAAGGTTTACTTATAATGGATTGCTTTTCATGGTGGAATGTCAAAGAAAAGCCACTGCTTGAGTAATTTTAGCTCCTCAAGACATTCAGTATTTTCTTTAGGAATTACTACCTAATCATCATATTTTTACACTGAAATCCCTTTCCATAACTTGTAATATTCTTTAAACACAAAAGGGTTGTATACAAAACAACACTGCACTTCTGTCTGAAGTACCTACCTAGATACTAGCAAGAAACAGATTAGAAATTTGTTGATAGTATTTTTGATTAAGGTTAGTGATATAATGTGTCTTAATAACAGATATTCAGCACTTACTTGGCTTACTGGCTACTAATTCAATTATAAAAATGCGTAGGTCGGACTTACAGGAAATCGTTTCGATCTCTTTGCCTTGTCGTTCGGCGGTGGGAAAAGGGGTGCCTCAATCCTCCGAGGATGACGAGAGTTTTTCCCCACTATTGCGCTTAGGAGAATCACTCAGGGTCGCTACACACGGTTCCTCGAAGTAACCGGTGACCACATAACTATAATTTGAACCTTCAATCTCCGTTTCGTCATTTCGCTGACTAACGATCAGCGCAACACTATATATCACTTACCACAATCACTATTATTCACTTTCTTTAAAGTTATACCTGAATATTTTCTATGAAAATTAACGAGAGAAAATTTTTTCCGTACGTTGGCGGCAAAAATTTTAGACGCTATGAATGACATTTGAAAATGATAGCTGTGGCCAAGGATGGCCCCCGACTTCTGCCTTGGTAAAGAACCACAGGTAACAAACACAGATCTACGAGGTACGTTTTTTTATGGTTATTAAGGCATTTATATACTAAATTTTAGATTGCTTCTTCACCCAATGCTATGTGTTTTGAAGGAAACATAATACCTCGCAATTTCCCTTCATTTTTGACAAGTCTGTGACCTTGATTGTCACCAAGATGCAGTGCCGGATCAGCCCATAAACAAATTAAGCAATTGCTTAGGGCATCACGTCTCTGGGGGCACCATAATGCAAGAAACAGCACCGAAACAGTATTTGCTAGCACATGAATGGCAAGGCTGTTTATTGTTGCGCGCCACAATTAATTCCTGGTGACATTAGTCACCACTAGCGCCATCTAGTATCGAGTAGCGGACCTAGTAGTTAAGATCCTTCTAGAAATTTCGATGCCAGAACTTTCTAGAACTTTCTCGAATTATCGACATCTGGTCGGTCGGGGCCTGCATGTTTCTACAATGGAAGGTTCTAGAACTATCTGCGGCACTCGAAAAGTCACTTAAAATGTTTAAAGAGAACTGATTTAAAAACCCTGCAAAGCAAAAGAAAATTCAGAACCCCGAACCCTAGAGTAAACTCTGCGTTCGCCCAAAGACTTCCATCATTCCTACATACTCACATCTACAATAAGGTAAACTCTGTCCTGAAGATCCATAGCTCCAATGAAACACACAGTTAAAATTTGGCTCTTGGAACAATCATACACTTCTACTGAAAAAATCCTAAGTATAACCAAATAAACTCAACTCACACTCACACACATACATACACTCTCACCCCTCCTCCGACACACATACATACACTCTCACCCCTCCTCCGACACACATACACACACACTCACAGTCGCACACTACAGAACTGCAGCACAAACGGAAATTAAACCAAGTTTTTCTTTTATATCTAAATTTTAAATTTTATTTTAAGAATTCTATTGTTTTTAGGTTTACCTATGTAATGGTGCCCAAGACACAGGCCGTGCCTAGTTTGGGACCAACGATACCTCCATATTGTAATTTTTAATTAAGAAATAAACGATTTATTATTATTGCTATATAAGGCCGGCGTGGGCCGCGAGCGGGACAGTTTGGATACAGCGATAAAAGGGAACACATCGAAGCGATCTTCAAGTTCGACTTAAAGCGATCAGTAGTGCAATTGTGTTTTGTAATTAGTGTGTTTGAGTTGTTATTAGTGTTGTTGATGAAAGTGTCAATTTTTTGTTATTAAATCGGCAGTTTTTATTGTCACGAACCCGAAGCTCGTAACAATATTACAATACCCAAAAGTCACTCTAGAGGTGTGCGCCAAACTTTACAAATCGCTCGTCGATGTTTTGGAAAAATACGAGGTGACTAGTGGATAGGAGGGCCTACAGGCGTGGATTGCTTAGGGCATCAAGTAGTCTTAGTCAGGCACTTCCTAGATGAGATTGCGACTAAATTTTGTATGGAATTGGTCTTCAGATCAACCACGTTAAGCCGTTGGTCCCGGCTGTCATTCGTGGATCTTTGACAGTCGTTACGGGTAGTCAGAAGCCCGAAAGTCTGACAACCAGTCTTACCAGGGGTATCGTATTACCCAGTAACTGGGATGTGGAGGTCAGATAGGCAGTCGCTCCATGTGAAATACTGGTATTCAGCTGCATCCGGTTAGACTGGAAGCCGACCCCAACACAGTTGGGAAAAGGCTAGGCAGATGATGATGGTCTTCTGATCAAGATGAACGCTTTTGTGTCGCGCGATGTTACTTGATCTTTGAAGGGAACAGTTCATTAGACGCGTTGGGCATTTTTTGAGATGGGAAAAAACCATTGAACTCGCGACACTGTTACAGTAACCGACACCTCTGTTTTATGTTTTGGCCATTATAAGGATATCAACGCGCGGCACATTTTCTTTGGGAAGAATGACCTTCTAACATATTTATAAAACTACTATGCTTTTTCAAGTTTTCACTTCTGCCGGCACTCCTGGAGTGCCACTGTTTTTGTTTTTTTTTTTGTCTCTTTGAAGTTTCACCAACTTACTCAAATAGATCATAGTATAAACTATAATTATGATGACTGTAATCCCTGTAGTTGCGGCGGCGCGTGGCTGGTGACGCGCATGTCCAGGCGCGCGTCGTGCCGGCGCGTGCGCCCCGCGCGCCCGGCCGCTGCGCCCGCGCCGCTCGCCGGCGTGTCCGCAGCGCTGCGGTGGGTGCCGTGGGCTCCGGTATGTATCTATGTATCTATCCACACAGCGCGCGCCCGGCCGCTGCGCCCGCGCCGCTCGCCGGCGTGTCCGCAGCGCTGCGGTGGGTGCCGTGGGCTCCGGTATGTATCTATGTATCTATCCACACAGCGCGCGCCCGGCCGCTGCGCCCGCGCCGCTCGCCGGCGTGTCCGCAGCGCTGCGGTGGGTGCCGTGGGCTCCGGTATGTATCTATGTATCTATCCACACAGCGCGCGCCCGGCCGCTGCGCCCGCGCCGCTCGCCGGCGTGTCCGCAGCGCTGCGGTGGGTGCCGTGGGCTCCGGTATGTATCTATGTATCTATCCACACAGCGCGCGCCCGGCCGCTGCGCCCGCGCCGCTCGCCGGCGTGTCCGCAGCGCTGCGGTGGGTGCCGTGGGCTCCGGTATGTATCTATGTATCTATCCACACAGCGCGCGCCCGGCCGCTGCGCCCGCGCCGCTCGCCGGCGTGTCCGCAGCGCTGCGGTGGGTGCCGTGGGCTCCGGTATGTATCTATGTATCTATCCACACAGCGCGCGCCCGGCCGCTGCGCCCGCGCCGCTCGCCGGCGTGTCCGCAGCGCTGCGGTGGGTGCCGTGGGCTCCGGTATGTATCTATGTATCTATCCACACAGCGCGCGCCCGGCCGCTGCGCCCGCGCCGCTCGCCGGCGTGTCCGCAGCGCTGCGGTGGGTGCCGTGGGCTCCGGTATGTATCTATGTATCTATCCACACAGCGCGCGCCCGGCCGCTGCGCCCGCGCCGCTCGCCGGCGTGTCCGCAGCGCTGCGGTGGGTGCCGTGGGCTCCGGTATGTATCTATGTATCTATCCACACAGCGCGCGCCCGGCCGCTGCGCCCGCGCCGCTCGCCGGCGTGTCCGCAGCGCTGCGGTGGGTGCCGTGGGCTCCGGTATGTATCTATGTATCTATCAGCTGTTTTATAATCTAAGACTTGCCGCGCTCCGCAGTTTCACCCGCATAAGTATCGATCCCATGGGAATATCGGGATAAAAACTGTCCTATGTCCTTTCCCGGGATGTAATCTCTCTCTACCAAATTTTATCGTAATCCGTTCAGTGGTTCAGGCGTGAAAAAGCAACATAAAGACAGGCCAGAGTTACTTTCGAATTTATAATATTATGTATTAGTATGGATAACATTTAAAGCGCTGATTCTCAGTGTGAATAAATGATAATATAATATTTTTTCATTGTTTATTTTCCAGCAAACCACCGAAGAGCAACCGGCTTCTCCTTCCCCTCTCCCCCCCTCAGTGGAACAGCAGATCAAGGAGACCTTACAGCGAGGACTTAGCACCATGAGCGAGAGAACTGGTCCTGAAGGTAAGGACTATTATAAATATGAATATATTGTCTGTGTGGTGCCACACTTAAAGAATTGCACCACCCCTTACTTCCCGTGGGTGTCGTAAAAGGCGACTAAGGGTCTTACCGGAGAATGGGCAGCAGCGTTCTCTATTTATTCCACCATCATACCATACTGCGATCGCCAACCCGCCTGCCAAGCGTGGCGATTATGGCAAACCCCCCCAAAATTGGGGGAGGCCTATGTCCAGCAGTGGACGTCTATCGGCTGAAACGACGACATATGAAGGGTAAAACGGGGACTTTTTTTTTAAATTATTGGTGAGGGGCCCGGGGTTAAATAAAAACAGCCGCACAGGTCGATCGATCAGGTTAAGCTACTCTTGGCGCGGTTGGTCCGTGGATGGGTGACCATCTTTACTTACCGTGACCCCTCCGTGCCTCGGAAAGCACGTTAAGCCGTTGGTACCGGGTGTCATTCGTGGATCTTTGACAGTCGTTACGGGTAGTCACAAGCCCGAAATTCTGACAACCATTCTTACCAAGGGGTATCGTATTACTCAGTAACTGGGTTATGGAAGTCCGATAGGCAGTCGCTCCATGTAAAATACTGGTATTCAGCTGCATCCGGTTAGACTGGAAGCCGACCCCAACATAGTTGGGAAAAGGCTAGGCAGATGATGAGATGATGATGGTCATCAAATAGCAATAAAAATAAAATAAACGCTTTTACAAAAATATAATTTGATGTAACAACGCGTTACCTGTCTGTACTATTATCCCGTCCGTATTTTTATCGTTAAAAAAAATCTGCTGATCCATACATTTATGTTCGCTTAACTCGACATAATGTATGGATCAGCTGATTTTTTTTCACGATTTCAGGATTGGTAGAAAAGTAAGAGTTGTTCGTAATGACCCCAATGACCCCTTTTTAACGATTAAAACGATCAAAATGTAAGGCTGTATGGATAGATCGCAGTAAGAATAAGGTTTAACATAATTTTGATTAATTGCAGGTCACATGTCAACGGACAGTTTCGAGATGTCAAGCATGGAGCGAGCGTTACCTCACATACCTGAATTAATGGAGGTAAGATCTTCCCAAAAGCAATAACTATTTAAAAAATCTGCTGTTCCATACAAAAGTATGACGGAGAAGGTATAGTGTGTCTCGTTATCATCAGCCATATTTTAACTACTGTGGGTGTACTGTGTATGTGTTGGTTATTCCGCAATAGAAAAACCGTTTGCAGTTCAAATCAGATTATAATTTCACGAACAATTTAATTACACTATCAAATTACACACTGTAGGTACACGACACAACCAGATACAGAACGCGGGACAGTTTCTGAGCACACGTTGTTCGTACGATGTTCAATGTCCAAGAGAGCTCCACATCGTTCTGTCGAGCTATCGTCGACTCCCCACGAGCTCAGGCTAGACTCTGTCAAGCGCCACCAGATGGCGCTGGCGTTCCGAATAGTCAAACGAATGACTCCGCCGAAGCGTTGTCGTCACAGCGCCTCCGCCTCGTTGTCAAGTCAGCTCCCGTACTAATGATGTCTCCGACAAGTAGAATACTAACACTATAAAATGTATGGAATGTATTTTTAAAGTAGGCATAATTATGTTGTTAATTATGTAGTACAGTGTTGTGTGAAAGTTCGTCCCGGTATTTTGTTTGGGCCTCAACGAATTCTATTCCGAACCATAAAATCCCAAAAAATAAGTTCAAAACCAAAACCCGACTAATGAAAAATCACGTGACGTCACATAACCCCAGCGGACGACCAAGACGCTTCCAACGATACCTCATTTGTCAAATTATGACAAGAAGTTTAGAAGTTATGAGGGAACAAACGAACATACATACATACCGATCAAAATCATAACCCCCTTTTTGCCTCGCCGTAGTCGGGTAAAAAGCAAATCGACTTTGGTAATTAGCGTTAAGACCTAAATAGTCCTAGTTATCACGTCAGTCCGTCTCCACGAGCGAGACAATCGCGGCAATATCATTGTTACGTGCCACGATTAAAGCCTGGTACATGGTGACATTAGTTACCACTAGCGCCATCTAGTATCGAGTAGCAGAACAAGTAGAGTCACGATCCTTCTAGAAATTTCGATACCTACTAGAACTTTCTGGAACTATCGACATCTGGTCAGTCGGGGCCGATATGTACTCGAACATTCTAGATATTTCTACAGTAGAAGGTTCTAGGACTATCTGCGGCACTATATAAGGCCGGGAGGAGCCACGAGCGACACAGTGCGATACAAGCGAATACATCCGAAACGATCTTCAAATGCGACTTAAAGCTATCAGTAGTGCAATTGTGTTTTATATATGTATGTTTGAGTTGTTAATAGTGTTGTTGATTAAAGTGTCATTTTAATCAACAACACTATACAATATGTTGATTTGCATCCTCGTCAAAGTTCAGGAGGTTGTCATAAAATACATAAATAATCAATTGAAGTACGTTATGGGGCAATAACTAGTAAGCGCTGCTTTTTTTTGTTGTTGAAATTTAACAGTATTTCAGAATTACACCCTTAATTCAATACAAATAAAACAGAATCACCCGACTACGCACACAGCGACAATGCATGCAGCTGTTTTTCCCCGAAATGGTAGCGCGCCGTCGCGCCGCGTATCAATGACCCGACCGGTAGCAATAATTTTACCTAATTTTATTTCGAAAATCACCTACATTATTGTCATAAATTTCGCTTGATAATTAACTAATTTTTGAGCATCATTGGAATACGGAAATCTTACTAATGACAGTAATACTAGTGCGCCAAAGAAAAGTTCACTGACCTGTTATCAGATGATTAATAATATCCTTCAACCTAAAGTTTTCGTAGTGATTTCGTTTTTATTTGTGGATTAAATTGGTTGATTTGAAACTTTCCTTCCTACATAACGGGCTTAGGGCCGGCAATAATACCTACCTTAGTTAGTGTACCGATCTACTAAGTCTAAAAATGATGTTTTCTACGTTTGATGAAATGGAAAGACGTGCTAGTTAAGTGTAAGTACGTGGTATACTTTCGACTCTTAGGTATTATTGGCGTAGGTAGTTAAAAATTTGAAATAACTTATTTACACTAATGAAATTGATTAAGCTAACAACGTATTTACAAAATGTACAAATAAATAAATTACCTACCTATGTTACCGGAGGTAAAGTTGCCATGTACTTAGGTAGTACGTACTGGTTTTCCTTCAGCTTAACAACACTAACACATTCGTTTTTAAAGTGTCGAAAACGACAAAATGTAATCCGCACGGCATTATCACCTGGGTGAATGTCTTGTGCCTTGGGGTAGTGGAACGGGTGTTGCAGTTCACGCTTCAGTATGCGCAACACTGGTGTGGTGCATAGCAGCCAGCATGACGCTCTGTGACGGGAGTTCCCGATCGGGAAACATCCGGATGACTCCACGTAGGCTGTCTCCACTGATGGCATACCCACCTGACCATCTCCACCAGCACGACATTTGAATTGAACACTTTCTACGTCTCAACGATGTACCGAGAAGCGGAATTCGCAAAGCGCACGAACGCTGCGGCGATTTCAATTACACTGTTAGTTCCGGGGCCGCGGGGGCGTGGCTTAGGGTGCGCGGGAGACTAAGTACCCGCTTCGCCGCATCGTGATTGGGGGATAGGTTTGATTACCTACGAATTTATCGAATGATAGATTCTCATGCGCATTTACATGTGTGTGTCTGTGAAAGTGCGGTTATAGGGCTAGTAACAGACGGGCCGCGTTTAAATACGGCTGGTTCACACTTACGGATTTCCGTAAATAAGAAAAAAAAATAAAAAAATACCTACCCATTTTATTGTTGATTTGGGTCGAGAATCATTAGCATAATTACGTCCTTGAATTTGACTAGGATGCAAATCAACAGCCTGTATATACACACACATATCCTATTGTAAATTCCAGGGTTCATGGCGCGGTGAAACCAACGTGGAATACTTGGAAGGTGTACATATAATGCTGAACGCTGAAGGGGCGAGCTTGCTGCCACTGGCTATCGAGTAAGTTCTTCTTTTATATCTACTGTCTTATTTATGAGGGTTAAACTGCGGGGAGCCGCTAGTAGACGGCTCCCCGCAGTTTAACCCTCATAATTGTCGATCCCGTGGGAATATCGGGATTAAAACTATCCTATATCCTTCCCCGGGATGCAATCTATCTCTCTGCCAAATTTTATCGAAATCCGTTCAGTGGTTTAGGCGTGAAAAGGTTACAGACAGACAGACAGGCGTGCATTGGTTTTCAGAATAGGTAGGCAGACACTAGACCTAGTCTAGTCTAGGCAGACGCGGTCACTAATCAGAAACATAAAACAAAAGTAAGTATCTATTATTAAAAAAAAAGTTTACAGCCGCCATCTTGAATTTTCATTTTGATTTTATTTCGGCTTCAGCACCCTCGAAAACCATGAAAACGACGCCCATGATGAAACATTTAAAAAATTTCGCAGCCGCCATCTTGGATTTTCATTTTGACCTCATTATTGGCTCCAGCACCCTTGAAAACCATGAAAACGACACCAATGATAAAAAATTAAAAAAAAACTGCAGCCGCCATCTTGGATTTTAATTTTGACCTCATTATTGACTCCGGCACCCTCGAAAACCATGAAAACGACACCCATGATAAAAAAAAATAAAAAATACAGCCGCCATCTTGAATTTTCATTTTGACCTCACTATTGGCTTTAGCGCCCTTGAAAACCATAAAAACGACACCGATGATGAAAAATTTTTAAAAATTACAGCCGCCATCTTGGATTTTTATTTTGACCTCACTATCGGCTTTAGCGCCCTTGGAAACCATAAAAACGACACCAATTATGAAAAATTAATAAAAATCGCAGCAGCCATCTTGGATTTTCATTTTGATAGCACTATTGGCTTCAGCACCCTCAAAAACCATGTAAACGACACCCATGATGAAAAATTTGAACATTTTTGCGGCCGCCATCTTGGATTTTCATTTTTACCTCACTATCGGCGATCTCATTATCCATCCCTTTCATTCTTCGCACGGCGAAATTAGGAACAAATTACAATTTTAACATTCATACTCGGTTGGTTATTTGAGTAGGCATGCCTACTTTAGGGTGATAAATTGCGAAGGTCGAACGTCATGGTATTAAATTACGCATGAGACGTACGTATTTTTAATTTCGTCTTATTAACTTGTACTAGTAAAGACCAATGTCAATGTGCGAATAGTACGGGAGCCGAGTAGGCCGTCTGGCGACTGCCTACTGCCGCGCGTATGAAGATTTTGTTTTTTTGATAAGTATAATGATAATTTAGTCAGTTGAAAAAAAAGGCGAAAGTTTGTGAGTGTTCACGCAAAAACTACTGAACGGATTTGGATAAAATTTGGCACACATATAGTTTATAACCAGGATTAACAAATAGGATACTTTTTATCCCGATATTTTCACGGGATCGACACTCATGCGGTTGAAACCGCGGCGCGCAGCTAGTTAGGTAATAATTCGTATTCGAATAGGAAATATGTTTTTCACTTTTCATGCTCCGAAAGTGCTTCTTTGTGCAGGGTATAGGCTGCACAAAATCGAATTTTGTGCACAAGGGCATTAACGTATCTACTCATAAATGTATTATATTAAGGCGAGGTTTTCCCGGACCGATAGGCATAGAAAACACTACCTCAGCCCCCGCCAGTTGAACGCGGCGTATTTAACTACGACGCGCTGAGCGAGACCGCGCCACGTGACACGTTGTGACCGCGACTAACCTTTGTGCAATGAATGCGCGCCACGAAACAGACAAATACAGTAATTCAACTTTGATGTTATATTTTATTTTTAATGAATAAAATTTGTATGTAGGAACTTATCATCTACGCTTGATAAATTCTCATGACAGTTTCCGGTTAGTAAAAATTATGTTAGTTTGGCAAAGAAATGCACTATGTAAAAAATCTAAGGTAAGTTTGTACCTATATTTAAAATACACATACCATCAGTAACATGTCAAAAAATCTCGCAAATCAGACTTTTTTCAAAATAAAATTTATCGAGAGGTGTCGCGGGACACCCGGATGGAACGACGTTCCTTTCACTATACCTACATATACTATGCGTTTCAGATGAGAAGATATGATCTGGACAACTTCACTCACAACTTGTCAATAATGTAGTGTTAGGAACAAAAACAACAAAATCGATTAAGCAAACTTTATTTTTATGTTATAAACAGAAAACATTAAGAAAATGAAAATTATACACAATAAAAAATATAACTATCCGAATTGAGAACCTCCTCCTTTTTTGAAGTCGGTTATAAAACGTATTTAATAATTATTAAAATTAACTGTTTGTGACACAGAAGTAGACGCCACATTCTCAAAATTCACTATTTGTGATACAGAAGTGGAAACAATAGCAGGTGTTGCAATATTTTCTTTGTTTTCTCGCATTTTTATTTTTCTTATATTCATTCCTCTAATATGTCGGGGATCTATGATTTCAGGCAATAGACACTGCATATAAAAATTAATAAGTTTTTTTTCCCATTTTTTCTTCCCAAAATTTACTATCTTTCACTATCTTGATTACATGTACGGGTATTGGTTTACCTGACCATATACCAAACAAGCAATATTGCCTCCCGGTAACATGGAGTTGGCCCTGAAATTATATTGCATTAATTTTTCAGAGATCAGACTGTAAACGTTCTTAAAATTTCGAGAATTGCCTCTCTGGTGTGCAATCGACGCACGTTTAAGAGATAGCTTACTATAATCACGTGTATTAATTTATTTTAGATTTTTTTTTACTATGTTTATTTTAGTTTTTATACATCGTAGTTTAGTTAGTTTATTGTGTATTTTAGTTTTTATACATCGTACTCGGTACTAGTACTGATCAACAAAGTTAACGTATGTATTTAGGCAATCGGTATAAAAACATTTAAGATTCATTTCTTCTCCACTTGTTAACATATAGTTTAGTAAGACTTACTTATTTGCTGTTTCAATTTCTGAATTATCGGCAGTTAAAAAGGTCTCTGAAATCTTGTCTCTATCTTGTACTAATTTCTGTTTGACTTACAGTACTTTGAGGTTCACTAATAGTGTTTAAGGTTGTTCTGTAACAGTGTTATAAACATTATGAGTCATGAATCGCAATCTATATTCAATTTATAACTTAACACTATTATCTCCATGATTAAGATGGTGATGATGATTATATTCTTGACAATCATGAGTACAATCAATATTACTTTTATAATTGTTAGTATGTAATGACTAAAGTTTTATGTTTTGAAGAAAGTAGGTACTTACGTATGACTATGGAAAGTAGTATCAGGGTTATCTAGAGTCTGAACAACACCCCTGAGTATATTTTTTCTCATTGAAACGCTGCAAAATAAATGTTGACATTATAGTGGCACTTCAAATCGTTTAAATTGTACATTTTACAAGTATATTTTATAATTGTTATATAAGTTTAGCAATATTTCGAACTTATTGAGCAAAGAAAATAATCATTTCAACGAATTTAATAACAAACCTACTGTACTTTTTTGTACAGTGTCGCGTCTAAACAATGGTCGTAACAATTTCGTGCTTTTCCGTTAAAGAAAATCATTTATTTACACTAATAATATGTTATACAATATTATTGTATTTTTTTTACAAGCTTTTATTTTTTTATATTATAAAGAGATAAAATTGTAAGTTTTGTATGTATAGGGTAATCTCTGAAACTACTGATCCGAGTTAGAAAGTTCTTTCACAAAAAAATTTTCAATAGGTAGTTACATTATTAAGGAGTGCTACACGCTATTTTTATTCTGATAAAGATGTATTTTCCATAGGAATTCATAATAAATGTAATTGAAGTCGGAAAAAATCTCGTCGCTCGGCCGCTTATATTGCTAACGCTGGCTAAACCATATGAGGAACTTCAAAATAATGTACTACAGAATTATATATCTTGAAAATGCCCTCAAAAAAGTTCGCGGTGGTATATGTCTATATTATAAGGATAACTTACAGTAACCAATTTTATCTTTTTACAATCAATAAAATATAATGAGTGACTTTCGAAGCAATTTTGACATACATTGTATTAATCCTTATCTCATTAAATAAGTTAGTAAAATTAAGCATTCAATTTAGATCAAAACTGCAGTTTACAGCATGTCATTAGAATGAATACTTTAGAAGATGTCACAGTATTAAAATTACGCGCACAACAAACCAAAAAAAAAAACAAAAGAACGGAAAAGTCTTCCTCAACAAAGTATTATTACGTATGCAAGTAATCTGATAAAATAAAAAACTACTAGGCAAAATTGTAGTGCTACTATAGTATTGATAAATGAGTTACTTACCATTTCTCGAGTTGATATTTTCGTAATGCCCGAGGTGTCAATTTCCTGTATGAACTTTTGTTGTTTAATAAATTCTTGCAAATATTCTTACAAATAATTATAATTTATCAATTTCTTTTTCTCTCTTACATACATGCATAACATGAAGCTAGGTATTTTAACTGGAGTTTTATCGTTTTAGACGAAATCTCCAGTAAATTATAATGAAAACTGTAGAAATTGGTACTTAAACAGAAAACAGGTATGTCATGGGGAAAACAGTAAATCTACTGTTAAAACAGTAGGGTTGGCAACACTGAGCGTAACGTTTCATATAATGGAAAGCGCAAACGCGGAAAAAAATTGGCGTGCGTCCGTCCTCGAAGACCTCTCGGCCGGCACTAAACGGCTCGCTCGAAATCGAATAGCTCAATATCGTATGATTTTTGTTTTTACAAAAATAAATAGCCACTAATATAAAAATCTACCTTACCCAGCGCTAGAAAATATTAAAACCTATTTTTTGATACATTACTTAGATGCTTTCGTAATATAATTTTTTGCTAAGAAGTACATTTGAAAAATCGATTTAGTGTCATCTTTGCGATTTTTTTTTATCGAGTCAATTATTAGTAATTACGTTTCCGTATTTATACAGCGCTTGACCATATGTTCAATTTTGTTAAAATGATTTTTATTTTGCAGAATATTTACATTATTTAGATATACATAGCTCCAAAAAACTTAAAAATGGTACAACCTCGCCTTAAGGCAAAGAAAATGAGCCATACAGCCAAATGCAACAAGAACTTCATAGATAGAATTTGTTATTATATAATATTTACTTTAATTTATTTGCCTCAATGATATTTTAGTAAACAGATAGGTTATGAGCGCGCAAATCGTGAAGACTAGAAAACGTCCTAATTGGGACGTATTGCCTTTAGTCTGTGTCACGCACGTCTACGAGTGAGACGGTGCGCGCAGCTACGTAATTACCATCCAAAATGCCATTTTGTGTATTTAAAAAGTGTACCAATTATGATACCAAAGTTAATAAAACACAAGGAATCTCATACCACACGAAAGTACACATTATACTTCGATTTATTAATATATTTCAATTATTTTCCTAATATTCTGATATTTGGAGGTTAGGAAAAAGAAAGAGATGGAAAATACATTTTTTGTCGTAAGAACGACAAGGATGCGAGCACTCCGGACATAGAATAAAAGTACAGATGCGAATATTAGGCAGTAAAGTCATCTTTACAGCAGAGTTCTAGTTTCCCTTTTAATAACTTTTCTTTATAATTTTGTTTGATATATTTAATTATAAATTAACCATGTCATATTATGTAGGAAAAGAAAATATTAATAGCTTATCGTTACCATAGCATGTCACAGATAGTGTTAAAATAAACCTACCATTGAGATTAAAATTAAATCTTTTCGAAGGTGTATGATTATTTTTACAATTGTATTTCTTTCTTTTTAAAACGTGTTTTATTTTTCACCTACCTACCTTTTAATAGTGTTTATTCGTTGCATAGGCACAAATCCCGACTACAAATTCTGTACACGCGGTTTGTACTTTCTACCTAGTTAATTTGTTAGTCTATGATGCCAACGTGCGGTGATTGGTAGCCCGAATAATGTTTGTTTACATTCACGCGCAATTGACAACATCTAGCTGTCACTTTTTTTCTTATTGGTTTTATCAAGCTATCCTTTTTCTATCCTTTTTACTTGTAGTGAAATGTAAAATGAATGAAAAGTGTGTATGTGTGCTGCCTCTCGGCGCGGAACACTTTTTTCTGTTGTTTTGTAAGTGTATAACATATCTGTTTATTAGAATATCATTGATTTGCCTTATGTGTTTTTTAAGATATAATAGATATTAAAATTTTAATTCAAGTACGGTAGGTTAGTTGATTTAAGAAAATTATTATTACAAAATTAATTTAATAGTAGGCTGTATAGGTCTGCAGCCTAATATCAATGTCGTAAGATTAAAAAAAAAAATAAAGCGCCGGGAAACAGCTCTTGTTCTTTTTTCGTGCATTAAATTTATTAATTTCTTCAATTTGCTAAAATTGTTAAAAATGTCCAGTGAAGAAGAGGATTTAACAGTCTCTCCTAATACGCTTATGGAAATGAATGCACAGAGAGTTGTGCAACAGATATTACCGCCAAAGTCTCGGGAAAAATATCTCAAAGTTTACGATAATTTTGTAAATTGGAGAAAAGAAAAACTATTATATTGGAAGCAGCCTGCCAGCCTTTAAATTAAACAATTTCAACATTAGGCTAGAAAGAATATAATTTTCATTTCCTATGACATCTTTCTAAATTGACAAAGTACAAGAAGTAGAAGCAGACTTCTTTTTAATATAATGTCACAGACAATTTTATCTATAACAAAAACTAGTAACTACGTTCTCGGAAAGTGTTCTTTTGAGTTATTTTGATGAATTATCCAAAAAACTTCAGCCGTCTACACTGTTTTGTTTGTTTTTTGTTTTTTTTTAAAAAACTTTGCCCCACACTAGGAATTTCTCCTGTATTGTGGGTGCGTTTACAAACATTTAAAGTCACATACACAAACAGCCAGACCCGAAACAACTACTTGTAGGTCGTACAAATATTTGTTCCGCTGTGGAGCATATATTCCATGCTAAAAGCAACATTACAAATGAAGGACAATGTTAATATACAAAATTATTCGAAGCTTACATCTTTGTTGAAGAGGCTTTCAAGTGGGCACAAAAGTAAGAAAAGCAAGGTCCTTTCAGCTAATCAAGTGGAAACCTTCTTAAATACCGCTCCAGATGAAACATATTTGGCCACAAAAGTACGTAATACACAATCCTTTCATATTTTATTGCTCATATACCTATTGCTCTTTTGTTCTAAAGTGTATAAAAGTTATTAATTTTGTTTTAGGTGGCACTTATATTTGGTATAAGCGGTGCGTGCCGAGGCATTGAACTTGCGAACATTACCGTAAATGACGTAAAGACGGACACGCTTTTGCAAGCAATAAACTTACCCGACACAAAAAACAAACGGGAGCGAACATTTGTTGTCAAAGGAGATTACCTAAAAATAGTTAAAAATTACCAAGCTCTACGTCCTCAAAACGTGTCGACTAATAAATTTTTCCTCAATTATCAAAATGGGAAGTGCACTAAGCAAGTTATAGGACGCAATAAATTTGCAGCCTTTCCCAAACAAATCGCAACTTTTCTAAAATTAGAAAATCCCGAAAATTACACGGGTCATTGCTTCCTCCGGACCTCAGCCACCCTTCTAGCAGATTCGGGAGCAAACTTAACAATGCTGAAAAGACATGGCGGGTGGAAGTCTGATCAGGTTGCTGAGGGATACATTGAAGAATCCGTACAGAACAAAAGCAAGATTACCGACCGTATAACAGAAGACATTAATTTAATCCCAAGCGAGCCCGTCCCTTCTACATCCAGAGATTCCTTGTTGTCGTCATCTTCTCATAATATGCCATCTTCTCACAATATGTCGTCTTCACAAATTCAGAAAAATACCGTTAATATGCCGGGAAAAACAATTTCCTTCAGTATTCAAAACTGTTCTAATTTTACTTTGAATTTTAATTAAAGAAATGTTATGTTATACTACTGTTTTATTTTCTCGCAATCGAAGTGAAAAGCAGAGTTTATAACTCGTCCACAAAACCATTTTTATCCTCGACATTACTATCAGCCCTCGCCTTCGGCTCGGGCTGCTAAAAGTCTCGGATAAAAATGGTTTGTTTTGTGCACTTGTTGTAAAATCTACTATTGTTTTTGTTGTTTCTCGCAGCGGCCGCGTGTGTCACGGCAGCCACTTCACGTGGCGCGGCTGTGGCGCCGCCGCCACCGTGCTGGCGCCTGGCGTGCCCGGGGCTGCCGCGTGTCGCGAGCGGCCCTACGCCGCCGCGCAGGCGTGGCTGCAGGTGAGTGATATAGCTTCACGTAACACGTCACTACGTGGCTGCAGGTGAGTGATATAACTTCACGCGGCGCGGCTGCAGGTGAGTGATGTAACTTCACGTGGCGCGGCTGCAAGTGAGTGATGTAACTACACGTGGCGCGGCTGCAGGTGAGTGATATAACT
Source organism: Mesoligia furuncula (assembly GCA_916614155.1). Classification (NCBI taxonomy): domain Eukaryota; kingdom Metazoa; phylum Arthropoda; class Insecta; order Lepidoptera; family Noctuidae; genus Mesoligia; species Mesoligia furuncula. The sequence goes on along the minus strand of OU744820.1, from coordinate 12,406,753 downwards.
TCACGCGGCGCGGCTGCAGGTGAGTGATATAACTTCACGCGGCGCGGCTGCAGGTGAGTGATATAATTTCACGCGGCGCGGCTGCAAGTGAGTGATATAACTTCACGCGGCGCGGCTGCAGGTGAGTGATATAACTTCACGCGGCGCGGCTGCAGGTGAGTGATATAACTTCACGCGGCGCGGCTACAGGTGAGTGATATAACTTCACGCGGTGCGGCTGCAGGTGAGTGATATAACTTCACGCGGCGCGGCTGCAGGTGAGTGATATAACTTCACGCGGCGCGGCTGCAGGTGAGTGATATAACTTCACGTGGCGCGGCCCTAAGCGGCCGCGCGGGCCCGTGGCTAAATAATAACAGCCGCACAGGTCGATTGATCTGGTTAAGCTACGCTTGCCGCGGTTGTCCTGTGGATGGGTGACCATCTTTACATACCGTGACTCCTCCATGTCTCTGAAAGCACGTTAAGCCGTTGGTCCCGGCTGCGGCTGTCGTTCGTGGATCTTTGACAGGACGAAGTAGTACCGACGGGTAGTCGAAAAAGCCCTAAAGTCTGACAACCAGTCTTACCAAGGGGTATAGTATAACCCAGTAACAGGGTTGTGGAGGTCAGATAGGCAGTCGCTCCATGTAAAATACTGGTATTCAGCTGCATCCGGTTAGACTGGAAGCCGACCCCAACATAGTTGGGGAAAGGCTAGGCAGACGATGACATGCAGAATTTAAGTGTCGGTTTTCCTTTTTATACAGCCTAAAATATAATATCTCTGTTCTAGGTGGTTATCCCGAAAGACTTGGCCCAGGAGATGTCGAAGCAAGTCTCATGTTTCTCAAGACTGGCCGATTCGGACTCCGAACCTGACAGCGATGAAGAGACGCCAGGGTCGGAGCCCCCGACGCTGCCTATAACACTAGTGTGGCCCAAATATAAGCTGAAGATTTCCGTCGTGCATGACAACGAGTTTTTATAAGACTAGGACCTGACAGTGACTAGGAGACAGTGTTGCCAACTTACTAAACTTAAAGGCATTAAATGAGCCTTAACAAGTTGACTGCCAAACAACAGACACAATAGTAAATCTATTGTTCGCGGTCACCGGTGACCGCGGTGGCAGTCAAAGCCTTAAGGGGGAATTTTAATCAACGTACAACTTAATACTGACCAGCAAATTGCAAGAAAAAATTGAATTTCGCTGGCTACCCTGGCGCTTTCGCCTTAAATAAAAAAATGTTATTTGAGAACAGACATTCTTTCGGATAATTATTGACACTTGAATAACATATTTTTTTTAAGTTGGCAACACTGCTAGGAAACGTCTGGGTCGGAGCCCCTAACGCTTCCTATCACTAGTGAGAAAATATCTGTAGTAAATGACAAGGAGTTTAAGACCTGATATCGAAATAATGCCTGTGTTTTAAGTAATGTTATTTGTTTAATGTAATTCTAAATGGAGCATAGGTAAATATTGATAATTTTGTATGTAATGTAGCCATATATTTGTATATAAGATGTACCTAGCTATATCAAATAAAATAATAATTAAATCAATACATTTTAACCCCAATTGTGTTTTCTTTGTTGGTAAGCAAGAACGAAACCGAAAAACCAGACGGTCGATTCTGTAAAAATCTCACCGTGAAAACTTAGGCTGCCATCAGACGGACTGCATCGCAGCAACCGCGCGCAGTTGATATATTCTACTGCATGCAGTTGCACGATCGACTTCGTTCAGTCATGATATCAATTTTACGCGGTTGGCCGCAGTCGTGTGAAGTCAATATTAACTGCATACAGTCGTGACTTCAACTTTACGCGGTCGGCTACAGTCGTGTAGTGTCCATGCACGCTGTCCATCGCTAACCGCATACAGTTAGTGTGTAACGTTTGTGCTTCCATTTCGACGTCAAATCTTACACTGAACTCTTGGGCTAAATGCGTGGCGTCAACTGCGCAAAGTCGGATCCAACTGCAGATAACTGCATGCATTTGAACATATCGACAGCGCGCGGTTGCTGCGATGCAGTCCGTCTAATGGCAGCCTTAGGTGATGTGAGTTTGTTTTTGCTAGGAATTGAATGCACACTCCACGCTCACTTCACCTAAGTTTTCGCGTTGAGATCGTTACAGAATCGCACTGCTGTACTGTACCCTAATTGCCTAACACGCTATGTCTCAATCTGAATAATTTTTATTTTATTTCTTAGATACAAAAGAAGGATAGATTTTGAAGGATATTGCTAATTCATGAGATATGAGAGATGAGAATGCTAAGAGGGATGTGTGGTGTTACACGAATGGATACAATAAGAAATGAGTACAAAAGAGGAAGTTTGAAAGTGGCACCGGTAACTGAAAAGTTGTGTGGGAATCGGTTGTCATGATATGGGCATGTCTCAACTAAACGAAAAAAAGCTTCGTGACCAATGGTAAATAATAAACTTTAAATTACTGGCCGTCTAAATAAGTCTCGAAGTCAAAGTGTTACACTTGTTGCGGTGTAGCGCTCATTCGTCAAATGTGCAGCGTATAGCGTGCGGTAACTTTGTACCAAAAATATGCATTTAGATATCATTTTATTTGATATTTTCAATAATTAGGTATGTTATTGTATGGCATTGGAATGACAGTTCATCTAGTTACCAAAAGCCTCGTATTCAGAAATCGAAAATCAACAAACGTCAAAAGTTTTTAGGTTATAAAGAACAACGAAAACGAAACAAAACAGCTAATCGCGACGCGACGGGATAAAGTTAAAAATAACTGCTAATTATATTATAGTGTTAAATAACCGTTGTTTGATTGTGTGTTTTTCGCGTTCGTTCAAAATGCCTAGGCATCAAAGTACATCACGGATATGGAACTATTTTGATAAGGCACTCGACAAAAAGCAGGCTACATGTAGATTCTGTAATAATTCGTACTCTTATTTCTCTACCACTGGTAACTTGAAGATCCATTTGAAGCGAAAACATCCAGATGTATTTGATCGAGTCAACTGGGATCGTAGTGCGGAAATATCAGATAACGAAGGTAAGTACCTATTTTGTTTAAAATACAAAAACTAATTTATCATTTAAACCAACTAACGCGTGCTGCAGAAGACTAAGAAAGTCTATTTTATTTATTTTAATTACTATAACGCTATAATGATGTTTTTTTACACACATATTATAACTAGTAACACGTAGCGGCTAAAACCAAGGAACATATTTACTTGGGCTAAAACGTTACTACGTCACGTCACGTCTATGATCAGCACCCTAAGGCTGCGTTTCCACCAGAGATGTGCGAAGATGCGTAGCAAGGATTGTGTGTTAAACAAACTAATAACATCGCTTCATTTTCATAGCTTGAACTAAGTTAGCGTTGTTTTTGGTTAGTTTTACACACATTCCTCGCTACACATTCTCGCTTATCTCTGGTGGAGACGCAGCCTAATTGCGATTTGCGACTATGCCTGCGTTCCGAGATGGGAAATAATCGATGTGAGCGTGCTTAAACCCGTAACGAATTAGCGTGAGCGCGATAACGATGTCCCGTGAATCGTCATAGATGACGTCATGACATGCGCCATCTTGCGATAACACCGACCATGCCCTAGAATAATATCACCGTGAGCACTGTCAAAAATGATAGTGTGTGTGTGAGGATGTCTCAGAGTGTGGTTTGTTTTGATTTGCATCTTATCTTAAAATTAAACTAACGTGGCATTTTCGAAATTGTGCTTCTGGCTGACAGTCGCCACCTAACCAAAGGAGAAGAAGTGTGGTGTTTATACAAAGAAATACTGTAATAATATCGTTTTTACAATCAGTAAGCACTGTGAGCGCGTTCACGGGCGTTCCGAATTGTTGACAGCTCTCAGCTGTCATAATCGTAATATCTAAATCGGAACGCATGTGAGATGATGTGAGCGCTGTGAGCGATTATAGCTAATTCGGAAAGCGGCCTATACACAGTCAAGTGGCGCCGATTCTGTTGTTCACAAACTAAACTAAATTTAAGTTCATGCATATTTTTCTTTCTATTTCAAAGGACAGATGATAAATATTAGTTTAGTCCTGTCAAATTAAGATACTCCATAGACAATTTAGACGAGATTAAAAACATGGCTACTAAAAGTGAAAATACGTCAATTTACGGTAGGCGCTGTCTAATTTGACAGGACTAAACTAATATTTATTTCTGTCCTTTTCTTAATGAAAAATGAAATGAACTTAAATTAAGTTTAGTTTGTGAACAACAGAATCGGTGCCAATATCAATCTCAATCTGAATAATTATGAAGTATATTGCTAATCCATTGCTTCTCAAGTTCGAAAAAAAATTCTGCTTAACAAAGTAAATAAAGCAATTAATGCTGTTGAACTGTCAAAATAAAAGCCATTGCCACTGATAGCGTGTAACGCAATTACCCCGCTGACTATTTTTTATTTAAAAATGTTCGTAATACTCTGAATCAGGTTTTTATGGAAAGAAAAATTAGAAAAGTTGACCGGAATATTTTCGAATTCGGAAAAAAAAACGGCACGACCATTTTTCTATGGAATTGACAGGACAACGTCTGTTAAGTTATAACTTTAAGTTATAGATACTTCATCGTATCATTTCAAACTAGTTATTTATCTAAGAGGGATTGTCCGAAAGGGTTACCACTGGCCCGGAACATAAAGGGCTAAGGAAGGAACACGGGTGGGTTTTAGTCAGTAAGAGTCTGACACTCCCTTCCGCTCCACCCAGACCGGGAGGAGTCATTTGATGATTTCCCATCCGCAAAAAAAAAAAAAAGACTCGCTTTAAGTCTAATAACTAAACGATACACATCGAATCGGTGCTTTTTTAGGGTTCCGTACCCAAAGGGTAAAAACGGGACCCTATTACTAAGACTTCGCTGTCTGTCCGTCTGTCCGTCTGTCCGTCTGTCCGTCTGTCCGTCTGTCCGTCTGTCCGTCTGTCTGTCACCAGGCTGTATCTCAAGAACCGCGATAGCTAGACAGTTGAAATTTTCACAAGTTATGTATATCTGTTGCCGCTATAACAACAAATACTAAAAACAAAATAAAATAAATATTTAAGGGGGGCTCCCATACAACAAATGCGATTTTTTTGCCCTTTTTTGCTCGATATCAAAAATGGCAACAGGTAGGCACTTGAAATATTCACAAAATACTCAGTTGTATTTTAACTTTAATAATAAATAATAAAATTAAAATAAAATAAATATTTAAGGGGGGCTCCCATACAACAAACCTGTTTTTTCGGCGTTTTTGCCTTGTGGTACGGAACCCTTCGTGTGCGAGTCCGACTCGCACTTGGCCAGTTTTTTTGCTTTTGTCGTCATATCCGATTTTAACAGCGAATCGAATCTCAATACATACCTAGGTACTTACATAGAATATCTAGTACAGAAATTGAAATACCTAGGTACAATAGGTACAATGATATTCTAATAAATATCATTGCCTAGGTATATGATATTTTTATCGTACGTTTCTCAGAATCTCAGAAGAAGCGATACGTTATACGCTATGGTTATACGATATAGACCTCCACTGCTGCCTGCCTCTCCTTATGGTTGTATATAAATAATAGGTACATATTATAAAAGTTCAATTAGCTCTAATAATAAAACCAACCTTTCAACAAAATACAGTACTACAGAGTAGGCAAACTACAAAATTTTTATCCCGTTCTCGGCCGCTAATTCTTACCTAAAATTCTAGATGGCGTTAGTAGTATGTCTAGTCAAAAGGACAAAGTTTAGAAAGTATTTTCTTCGCATAGGGTTATTTTGTATCGAATCGAGTCTTTAGTTTTGAAGATGTTTTTATTGTTTGTTACCAAATGTAGGCATTTGTTTATAATGATCTAAATATTTATCAAGTACATTTAAGTAGGTTAGTGGGGACCGTGTTTTTAGAGCCGTAATTTTTTTTTAACTGAGTTCCTGTTGGTAATGCTTTTTTAGACCATAGACGGAAGAAATTCACAAAACTCTCTAAGTAATAAAAAGTCAATTTAGCAGCAAAAGTTGTCAACATCGATAAGTATTTAAAAACGTGCTTACGGTGTCTTGTAACTTTGAAGGTCAAATTGCATGCTCGTTTGTACTCTACAAGAAACTAAACTCTACACCTTTTTTTTTATCAATTAGCATTTTCTTGTTCCATTAAACTTACAACCTTAGGCCCGTTACGCATGAGCGATTTTTGTAGAACAAATGTGTTGCTATTGCTACAAGTTTATGGAAAAGAGTTCTCCATTGAAATACTGAGTCTTATTTCGCCACGAAATATTCTAAGGAGGCTCATGTACCTAGTAGTAAAAAAATTCCTCGGTTAACAAAGTAGGTACCTAAGGCCTTTATTGAATGCCTACTAGCTTCTGTCCACGACTTCGTACGCGTGAAACTTCTTGTTCCCCGACCTACCGCGTCCCATCGTGTCGCATCGCCTGATTTCGCTTTGCGTTCTTTCCGACTTGTTTCTTTTTAGTTGCTATGCTCCTAACTCCTAACCACAGAACATATATACCCTGACGGGCTCCTAACGGTTACTGCCACTAGCCAGTAACCTTCCTTAAGAATTTAGCTGTCAAATGCAATTTTTTTTTTAAAATCCGAATGCCAGAGATTAGCTCGTTCAAACAAAAAAAAAACTCATCAGCTTTATTAGGTATATTGTAGGTATAGATTATTCAAAAAAATACTTCATTCCTTAGTAAAAACTTGTTAAGTGCAAGTCGGACTCGCGCTCAGAGGGTTCCGTACAAATTAGTAGATATGTAACTACAAAACGGTTTTCATTATTTTTCCATTACTTGTGCTACATGACATTGCTTCTTGCCAAATTTCATGATTCTAGATCAACGGCAAGTAGGCCCTGTAGTTTTTGATTCTCTTGCGAGTGTCAAAATATGCGGCATAAACGGAACACAAACGCCCGTATCTTTTGATCGCGTTGGATTAGAAGTTTGAATTTTTCACTGCTTCAAGGGATCGCAGCCCTGAGTACTTGATATTAATTTTAACATGATAACTCCACGCCTTCCTGAGAAAAAGGATCTTGACAGACGGACAACAAAGTGATCTTATAAGGGATTCATGTTTGTTTTTCTGTTGAGGTGCGGAACCCTAAAAATTGCCCAGTCAACAACGCTAGGTTCCGTAATTCCCTGATAAGAAGTGTCCTCACGACTCTCTGTTTGTAAGCAAATGGCAGCAGACGAAAATAGAATGAATGGGCCTCAATGGCGTTACCGCTGCCCCCTTCCCCTAAAAGTTATCCACATGACAACAAGAACATTCGCTTCTGAGAATGAACAGCTAACTTGACATCCGAGGGTGGCGCTGCTTGCAAAGGAAAACGTAAAATCTTCCTACATTAAAGTGTAGTTCCATTTTTCGCCGCGTGGCCAGTTATTCTGGACACCTTGTTCAGAAGTGGGGTAGGACCGGGCCAGGGGGTAAGCAGGTGATCCTTCTCTCCCTCTCCCCTTCCTAAGCCTTTTGTTTGTGTTTGGGCTGGAACCTTCATGTATTTGGCCTAATTTGGCAAAACAATTTTGAGTTCCATGGAGACAAATGTTTTTTTATTTCTCCACTACTTAGGTATGGTACCAACTTCTCAATTCCATTAGAAATAGGTATCGTTATTTATTATTATAACGACACGATTCGATTTTGCCTACAATCTGTTTTTTAACCTTTTTAACTTGGAGCACACTACGTGACGCTCAACACGGTATTAATTCGTATAGCTCGACAACCCAAACAGCCATCTTGCATTTTTAAAACACTTAATTTTATACTTTATTTGCAGGCTCCTAAGGTTCAGTTTCATTCGCAGAGGATTTTTGTTTACATCGTATCCCCATTTCGAAACGTCACAACTCCCGCGTTCTGCTCGTGAAGGGACACTCTTATGCAGTAACCGTAAGAAGTTGTATTGGTTAACAAACGCAACGGTTTATGTTAACGATTGCCAGAGATTTCTAGAGAGACGGCGGATTGTTTTCGATGTAAGAGCGGCAACGTCGCCTAGTCATGTTGTTTATATTGATCATTTCTATAAATGGATATTCCGGGCTACCTGGACGCCTGGAGAGAGTTACGTAAAAAGGGATTTTTGATATTAATGCCTTTTAGAAAGAGTTTTAATCACGTGAATTTAAAAGTGAAACTGTTTACGTATTACATAAGTCCATTGTTTGGTTTCTGACGGGAAGGGGCAAGGAGAGCTTGCTTGGTAACAAAATGTATCTACAAAATGGTTGCAGACAAGTAATTATTCTTTAGTTTACGTTGAGACGTTTTGTTTCCTCATAGCTATATTTGCATGAGAATAACAACTTCTAACTGATTTTATATAAGATGTCATCTCAGAGTAGGCTTCACTCGATTTTATTGACAAAACTACTGTTTCTGAATCTCTATAAGTATTCTTTTGTGTTTGAAATGAAATTGTTTATTCCGTATCGGTTATCGAAATCACTTTTACACGTCATAATAAAAAAAAACTGGCCAAGTGCGAGTCGGACTCGCACACGAAGGCAAAAACGCCGAAAAAAACACGTTTGTTGTATGGGAGCCCCCTTAAATAATGATTTAATTCTGTTTTTAGTATTTGTTGTTATAGCAGCAACAGAAATACGTACATCATCTGTGAAAATTTCAACAGTCTAGCTGTCACGGTCAGTGGAGTCTTAGTAATAATAGGGTCCCGTTTTTACCCTTTGGGTACGGAACTCTAAAAATAAGCTAGATGAGGTCGGCGTTTCCTAACTACTTTGAGAAGAAAGGCCGAAACAAACTCAGAGGTCACCCGTCACAGTCTCTTTTAAAGTAGGTAGGTACAAACATAATCTTGGTCAGATCATGTTAAGACAATGTAGATTGATGTCTGACACGGTCTTCCAGTTGTCTTTTGGGTTTAAAACTTTAAAATTATCACACTAATACTAAAAAGACGAAAGTTTATGAGCGTGTGTGTGTTTATATGTTTGTTACTTCTTCACGCTCAAACGGCTGGACCAATTTTGATAAAATTTGGTGTGGAGGTAGCTGACACCCTGGCTTAACATATAGGCTACTTTTTATCCCGATATTCCCACGGGATCGGAACTTATGCGGGAGAAACCGCGGGCCACAGCTAGTACTTAATAAAATCGATACTCAATCTATTTTTAAATTAATGTCGTACGCTTCTGAGGCTATTGACCTCTTATCAAGTTGACTGTTGTTGTGGGTTGCTTTCGTCAGTAACACAAATATACATAGGTATATTAGTAAGTAGGTATATAAGTATTGATACTTATCTATACTTTGGTACCGTATGTTCAGCATAGAAGGCCATTTTCAAGGAAAAACTGTTTTTTTAGGGTTCCGTACCTAAAGGGTAAAAACGGGACCCTATTACTAAGGCTCCACTGTCCGTATGTCTGTCTGTCACCAGGCTGTATCTCAAGAACCGCGATAGCACGGTAATAATAATCATACAGTATGTCAACTTCATAGCAACGGACGTAACGCGAGCTATACCTACGCGCCACGACGACCTCGGACTCGGAATGCGCTCGGCATGCAGACAGTCGCGACTGTGCCGCAGTGACGAACGGACGGTGTGTTGTTTTTTTTTAACAATAACCGCGCGATTTTTTCACTAAAAATAAGTAATATGACGAGTAGGCTATATTGTGCTGTTTCTGGTTGCATGAATTCGTCAATAACGCATCCAGAGATAACATTTTTTAGATTACCTGGAAACTCTGAAAGGTAAGACTATAAAATAATTTTATTTACTAGTAGGTAGGTACATAATGTGTGTATTTTTAATGGATAAAGTATTTCCTTTTATATCCCGAAAAAAAAGATGTCTGGATTAATAAATAAAGTGAATAGAGTAAAGGAAAGTGATAGACACGAGTGAAATAGCTAGAGTTATAGGAGGTTCATGAAAACAGGTGCATACGAATATGACATCTATTTCAATGATGTTAGCGTGCTAAATAGAGTAAATCGGTTACAGCGCCCTCTAGCGTTGAGTAGCTGAACTCGTTATGGATTGCTCGAATTTGATTGTTAGATGGAATAATGATCTTTATTGATTTTAACATGTATAATGAAAACAACATTCACGAGTTGTAATATGACTTATTTTGGAACAACAATAAATAAACTTTTAGCCAAAGTTGCATTTACAATTTGTAGATAATTTTCTATTCCGTGATTATGCCGCTCTAATTTTGTCATACTATGCCAGATGGCGTCACTGAGACATGGGATCACAGTTTTTTTAAGACATTTCTTTGCATAGCCCCTCTATTGTACCTATATCTTAAATCTCTTTGGTCACTAGATAGTTAGATACCTAATTGAAATTTTCTCAGATTAAGTATTTCTGCTGCTGCTATAACAACATATACCACTAAAAACCGTTTTGTTTTTCTCGGTATTAATAACAACAACAATAGCTAGACTCATGAAATATTCACAGAATAATTAGATGTTTGAGAGGGCTGTGATTTTAAAACATTCGTAGCCAGCTGTTCAGCTTGGCATCGGTGACCAAAGAATTTTTGTTTTGAGTTGTTGCGAGTTGTAGGTACCTAATTTATAAAGACGTTAATAAGCTGAGATAAAAAGTTATGAAAATTACTCGTCAGCTGTTTCTTGCATTTTAGTTGAGTAGGTATAGGTGTTGAAGTTTGTAAGGATTGGAGTTTTGTAACGCGGCAATAAGGCGACAGCAGATTTTCCTTTTTTCCTATAAAAGGATTTTTTTTTTTCAGACGTCTTCAATGGTTGCAACTGATCCGCCGAGATGATTTGGAAAACAAACCTAAATTTACTTCCTACCGAGTTTGTGAAAAACATTTTAATTTGGAGGATGTACTACCATCGTCAAATAGAAAACTTTTAAAAAAGAATGCCGTACCATTGTTGATGCTGCCAAGCTTAGCCAGTACCGATCCAGGAGTCTCTCGAAAAGAAGACAAACATACGCAAACTGCTCCGTTGGTAGTAAATGACAATTGTACACAGACTGAAAATGCAACGAATGAAATCTTTGCTCAAACCTCAACGAGTCTCTCTAGCAACACGCCAATGAAAAGAAAATTGAAAGCTGAACTCCTCCAATGCAGAAAGAAAATAAAATTACACGAAAGTGAAAATGAAACACAAAAATCTCAAGAAAAGACATCCATTTATTTCCATCGACTTTGCGATAAAATTTTTGACCGACAAACTAGCTCTCCTGATAAAAGCCCAAAGCAAACTAAAACAACATGGCGAAGGAAATCGATATGATAAGGACTACATCATTTACTGTTTAAATTTATTGTTATGTTTACCCAGTCTTTCAACATTGTACAAACATTCTTTCCCAATTACAACTGAAATCAATGAAAGAGCTATGTCTGTTCTTAAATTAAAAGTTGCACAAATGACAGAAGTAGAAAAAAATTGCTCAGTTATGATTGATGCTATGTCATTAAAAGCAAATCTATTCTTTAATACTAAAGAAGACAAAATTACCGGATTCCACGAAATTGAAGGATTGCAGTCTCCTGAACCCGCTAATAATGCGTTAGTAATAATGATTCGTGGTATATTTGTGAATTGGAAACAGCCTATATCATATGCATTAATATCAGAATGTCGAAACTATGAAGAAATAAATAAATGGATTGATAAACTACTGCAAAAGTTATTCTAAATTGGTCTTAACGTCCGTATTTTTGTGTCCGATCAAGGTTATGATTTATGGAAAGCTGCCAAACAAAGATCAGTTTCAATTGAAAGACCATATTTTTTTATGAATAATAGGAAAATTTATTATATTTTTGATGCACCGCATCTAATTAAAAACGTTCGAAATAACCTGATGCAATATGATTTTCACTTCGGTGATTCTATAGAGAAATACGATCATATTGTAACGTTTTATAATCAGGACATAAAAAAGAGTTTAAGGCTTGCACCTAAACTTAACAGCAGTCATATCAAACCCACAAATTTGGAGAAAATGAAGGTTTGCTATGCGACACAACTTCTTAGCAAGTCCGTTGCAAATGGCATTCGTACGTACATAGATGACAATGAAATTGAAGAATCCGGCAGAGACACTGCTAACTTTTTAATGATGAATAATTTGTTCGATTCTTTGAATACATCTAATCTGAGAAATAGTTATGAATATAAAAGAGCGTATGAAGGCAATGACTCACAAAATGCATTTTTCAAACAGATGATAAGCTTTTTCAAAGATTAAAAATTAAAGAATCCAAAGAATGGCAATTACGTCACATCAAGTGTTAGATTCATTGATGGTTTCCAAATTACTATTACATCCATAATGCTCTTGTTCGATGACTTGCGGGTGGAAGGATTTCATTTTCTTATGACAAGAAGATGCAATCAAGACGCTCTTGAAAGTTTATTCGGACAAATACGAACGAAAAATGGCACGGCTCTAAATCCGACTTGTAGACAGTTTGCATCGGCGTTCAAAAACTTATTTTTCTGCAGCATCTTATAACCTCCAAAAGGCGGAAATTGTGCAGATGATTTCGGAACTCTTCTTGTTCAAACGACGAACGAAAAAGTTACTAGCGATGCATTACCGGTATCAACCAACGAAATATCAAATACAGATTATGAAGAATTTTCCAGCATCCAAATTACTAGTTCGGATTACAATCAGCTAGATATGCCAGAAAAAACTGCACTTTTTTATATTTGTGGGTATCTTCTTAAGCGTTGTTTGGAGAAACATGATGATTGTCACGCTTTGAAGTCGTATGTGAAACCCGATCAAAGAAGCCACAATTTCAGCTCAGAGAGTCGGTATACAATAAGGTACCGGGACTACAATAAGATTAATTCGCAAACTTTTTTGATTGTACCCAGCGATGATTTTCTGGAATATATAGAAAAAATGGAGGAAATATTCCGAACTTCATTTAAAACCAAACATATAAATTGTAAAGTAGCTGCAGGTAACCAAGTAAAAGATATTCCTTTTTCTCCACCTTGTCCATGTTTCCCAAAACAATTTTTAATTAAGCTTTATATTAGAATGCGATTTTTTATACTTTAAAATTTAATAATAAAGCATTTCGTACGTCTCAGTCGAGGCGCAAATATTTTTCGGTCGCAAATTTATAAGATTTGTTATTCAAACATAAACATGGTTTTTTAATTAAATCTACCAATCAAAAAATAACACGCATTTTTATTAAACACTTCCTATTCAATTCACAAAGTATTTTATTTGTTTATATAAAAAAGTACATTTATTTATTTATTTTATTATTTATGTACATACAGTAAAATACAATAACAAAACTAAATGGGAACACAAAGTAGGCAAATGTAATTAAAATGCTGGAGGCGGGCAGCCCTATCGCATGTTTACGTACCGCGCGGCTGTAGGCATTTATTTCAAGGTTACGGCCTTTGAGTATTAAACCAACCGGAGACGCCACGAGTACTAATATCTATGCAAATAAGTCTGTCACTTTCATCGCGGGGGACGAGGGAACGCAATAATACACTAATGCAATTCGATCGCGTTGTTACGCACGCACACAAAACAAAAAACAAACACAAGCTCAAACTATACGCACACATGTATATAAGTGAGTTATATAACCGCTATGACCGGCGGTCTCGTACCTTTGGCAGCGGGGATCGCCTGACAATGGCGCCTCCAGTTAAGGTTACGGCCGAGTGCGATAGCTAGACAGTTGAAATTTTCACAAATTATGTATTTGTGTTTCCGCTATAACAACAAATACTAAAAACAAAATAAAATAAAAAATTTAAGGGGGCTCCCATACAACAAACGCGATTTTTTTGCCCTTTTTTGCTCGATATCAATAATGGCAACAGGTAGGCACTTGAAATATTCACAAAATACAAAGTTGTATTTTTACTTTAATAATAAATAATAAAATTAAAATAAAATAAATATTTAAGGGGGGCTCCCATAAAACAAACGTGTTTTTTCCGGCGTTTTTGCCTTGTAGCACGGAACCCTTCGTGCGCGAGTCCGACTCGCACTTGGCCAGTTTTTTTAGGGTTCCGTACCCAAAGGGTAAAAACGGGACCCTATTACTAAGGCTCCACTGTCCGTCTGTCCGTCTGTCACCAGGCTGTAGGTATCTCATGAACCGTGATAGCTAGACAGTTGAAATTTTCACAGATGATGTATTTCTGTTGCCGCTATAAACAATAAAACTGAATAAAATAAATATTTAAGGGGGCTCCCATACAACAAACGTGTTTTTTTCGGCGTTTTGCCTTGTGGTACGAAACCCTTCATGTGCGAGTCCGACTCGCACTTGTTTTTAGCTAGTGCTATAATAAATGCAGTGTACGTTTATAGAAGAGAGTGCAACAAACTAAAAAGGCTCAAGCTACGAAGACTACACCACGGTCGTGACTACAGTAAAAAAATACAGATAGTACAGAAGGCAATCTACATACAAAGTGCGCTCGAGCAACGCACACATAGACACCGCTCACGGACATGTAATCTCAGACGGGTTGGGAGCAGTGCGAGCGCGGGTGCCATCCGCTTGAGACACGCGTCTGTGAAGTGCAAAAATGGAGCAACAACAAAATGGCTACCTTTCTAAGCTCGATTTATATAATATACAGTGTGTTAGGTTAAACGAGGGACATACTTTAAGGCAGTGTAGTACCCATGAATATGAACAACTTTTACTAAGAGACCAACACCGAAATCGAGAAAATAAAACCAGCCGCTCTATACATTTCTGTTCGCATAACTGGACTTTTGTCCAGTTATGCAAACAGAAAGGGGAAACAGCTGTTGTAGGGAACAGCTGTTTTTTTTTGTCATATTTTTGAGTCCGGCCCAAATTAAAAGTTGTTCATTTTCATGAGTACTACACTCCCTTAAAGTATGTCCCTCGCTTAACCTAACACACTGTATAATAGTTTCCTATTTTGAATTAGTATAAACGAAGTAGGTAATTTTTTGTAAGGTAAATTCACGCCACCAACTATTACGTACCTAAGTTGAAAACATGACTTTTGTTTGTGTAATTATTGTGTTGTTTTTAGTTTCATTTGATAGGTTTAGGTCTAAAACGGATAGGGCAAAATAAATTATGTAAATAGGGTAATCCGTTTTGAAGTTATTAGGGATTTTCGATAGTGAAAATTGACAAATGTAAAAGCTTATATGTTTTTGTTCTGTAAACTTTTTGTATTGTAATACTATGTTTATTGTATTGTTTTAATATTGTAGCTCAATATAAGCTCAACAATAAATCAAACAACTAGATACGAGTGCCACTACCACGATAGTTTTTTGTGCATAAGTCAAATTTGACAACCATAGCGCGACCGCCGAGCGTAGGTAGGTATGAAAGTGAAGTACATACATGTGATAGCCTTCTGTACTATCTGTATTTTGTGCTACAGTCTTGCATTCGAAAGGTTGCTATAACCAATTACCGACGTAACCGGTAACCAGCGCCGGCGCCGGCGCCGCTGTGGCGATGCATTCGTAAACACATTTGCATATTTCTGGTATACAAACGTTAATTTAATTACCTATAAGTTTACTGCCCACACTTCCTCGTGAAGAGTTTAGCGTGGGTTGGGGAGATTGTGGAGCCCTTGAGTGGTATAATTTATATGTGGAGACATCTTTCTTTTAATTGTCTTCTATGTACCTAATAAAAAAAACTGGCCAAGTGCGAGTCGGACTCGCACGCGAAGGTTTCCGTGCCACAAGGCACAAACGCCGAAAAAAAACACGTTTGTTGTATGGGAGCGCCCCCCCCCACCCCTTTAATTTTTAACTTTATTTTATTTTTATTATTTATTGCCATAGCGGCAATAGAAATACACGAAATACATATATCCATCTGATAGCTGTTAATGTGATACAACCCGCTGATATTTCTTATATTGTAGGTATACATGCATGACTATTATTTTTCTGGTGAATTTGACTTTTATGATGACACTTACTTGGTATACATCATAGGTAGGTTATACATGCGAGTTATTCCGTTCTGATCCCCTGAACCCCCCCCCCCCCCCTCCATCCCCCATCTCGATCTCGATCCCCTCCTGGATCGTCTTCTGTTTTAATCTTTGTCTTATCCACTATAAACTATCTCATACCCATGACTATTATTTTTCTGGTGAATTTGACATTTAAGATGACATAAAACATTACCTTACATTATATACGTTAGAGATTGTACTGGATCCAATTGTTTTTTTTTTACGCCATCAAAACTATGTTTTGTTACCTACGTTCTTTGCAAAAAAATGATTTCTGATTCTGATAAACAGGCGGACGGGGACGGAGACTTAGTAATAGGGTCCCGTTGGCCCCCTTTGCGTACGGAACCCCAAAAATGAAATTCTGTTCGTTGGTAAGCGCCTCACTTATGAAGGGCTGGACAGAATTGGTTATTTTTCGTTCTAAAATGTTCGTAACACTCCGCTGAATAAGGTTTCTATGGAAATGAAAGCGAAAAGTTTCCCTTTTTTAGGAAAAAAGTCGTCATTTTTTCTACCCCATTTTAGTATGAACTCAACACCTTTGGATTGGACACAAGGACAACACCACAAACCCCTCAGAATTTCACAGGAATTTCGACGTCTTGACGGGTCGCCACATCATCATCTGCCTAGCCTTTTACCAACTATGTTGGGGTCGGCTTCCAGTCTAACCGGATGCAGCTGAATACCAGTATTTTACACGGAGCGACTGCCTATCTAACCTCCACAACCCAGTTACTGGGTAATACGATACCCCTTAGAAAGACAGGTTGTGAGACTTTCGGGCTTCTGACTGACTACCCGTAACGACTGTCAAAGATCCACGAATAACAGCCGGGACCAACGGCCTAACGTGCTTTCCGAGGCACGGAGGGGTCACAGAATGTAAAAATGGTCACCCATCCACAGACCAACCGCGACAAGCGTAGCTTAACCTGATCGATCGGCCTGTACGGCTGTTATTATTTAGCCACGGACCCCTCTTGACGTGTCGCCACATCAGTACCTAC
Source organism: Mesoligia furuncula (assembly GCA_916614155.1). NCBI lineage: Eukaryota > Metazoa > Arthropoda > Insecta > Lepidoptera > Noctuidae > Mesoligia > Mesoligia furuncula. The sequence goes on along the minus strand of OU744820.1, from coordinate 12,389,690 downwards.
TTTGCACCCATGTGAAGCAGGGGCGAGTGACTAGTAAATTATTAAACCAGAATGCGGTCGCGCATGCAAGTCCAGGAGAATAGCTAAGGCCGCTATCCCGCTGGCGTTTTACGAGCGTCGGCGTCTCTCGAACGTCTGTGCAGCGTCAACGTTGCGCAGACGCGACGTTGACGTCGCGTCGTCGCGTGACAAGCAATAACGTCCGCTGAACGCGACGTCAACGTCGCGACTGCGCAACGTTAACGTCGCGTTTTTTGGCAACAGGTACAATCACGCCGTCCAGCTCTATCCGTGTGGGTACGGGCGGGGGCTTGTACGCCTCAAATACTATCATTTGCGCGACGTCGCGTCAACGTCGTGTCTGACGTTAACGTCGACGTCAACGCGACGTTGACGTCAACGCTCGTAAAACGCCAGAGGGATAGCGGCCTAAATTGGGGCGCATTATAAGAGCCTCCTGCGTGTGCGCTCAGAGCGCTCCCTAGCCAATTAGCTATCCCTATAGGCGCCGCTACTGTGCCGGATTAGTCCATAAGCAAATTAAGCAATTGCTTAGGGCATCACGTCTCGGAGGGCACCATAAGGCAGAAACAGCACCGAAACAGTATTTGCTAGCACATGAAAGGCAAGGCTGTTTATCAGCAAGATATTACAAGACCCAAAAGTCACTCTAGCTAGAGATGTGCGCCAATCTTTACAAATCGCTCGTCGATGTTTTGGAAAAATACGAGGTGATTAGTGGATAGGTACAGGCGTGGATTGCTTAGGGCATCAAGTAGTCTTAAGGCCTACGCAGACCGGGACGGCATGGCAAGGGATTTTGCCGTCAGTCAGCGCACACTAGCCGCTTACATACCGCGGCATTCCAGCGGCTTCCCCGCTTCTCTACCCCCGCCGCCTCACCCCGCGATATGTCACAACGAGCGCCGGAGTCCTTGGCATGCCGTTGCCTACCGCAGGGCGCCACGGCATCCCGCCGCGGGAGCCCGTGGCGCGTCTTTCAATGCCGTGCAATGAAATCCCTTTCGATGCCACGCCATCATTTTAAAGCATAGCAATTTATGTCGTATTTCTATATCGATACGTTTGACTGTCCATTAGTAAAAGTTTAAATCCCTTGCCATGCCGTCCCGGTCTGCGTAGGCCTTAGAGTCTAAGTGCGGAAAAGGGAGTCCTTTAATCATCATCAATCATCATTAGGCGTCTCTACTCAATTTATTATAACACTAGCTTCTGTCAGCGACTTCGTCCGCGTGAAATTTCTTCATCTCCGTCGCATTGCATCGCCCGTTCGCATTTTTGAAGTGGAAACTTCTTTAGGCGCGTTGGGCATTTTTCGAGATGGGAAAAAACCATTGAACTCGCGCCACTGCCACTGTTACCGTAAACGACGCCGCGCGTGTTTTGTTTATAAGACGATCCAAAAAATACCCGCTTCCGATGTGTCCGGCTGTCCTCGGGCTGTCAATCAATCAATCAACTCAGCCTATCGCAGTCCACTGCTGGACATAGGCCTCTCCCAGACTGCGCCACAGCACCCTGTCCTCCGCCTTCCGCATCCAGTCTACCTCAGCCACCTTCTTTAGGTCGTCCGTCCATCTAGCTGGGGGGCGTCCCACACTACGCTTGCCGATACGCGGTCTCCACTCCAGGACTTGTCTGCTCCATCGGCCATCGGTCCTTCGACAGACATGGCCAGCCCACTGCCACTTCAGTTTGCTTACTCTGCAAGCTATGTCGGTAACTCCGGTTCTTTTCCGGATAATTTCATTCCTGATTTTATCCTTTAAAGAGACTCCTCGGGATGTACTCGGTTTTAATGTATATCCGATATGTCAGTGAGTGATGGCAAAGTATTCTAAGGATGAACAGGCATCTTCTGGGCACGCTCGTTCCATCATAGACTTCATCTATCGCTTTCCATCAGGCGTGATCAGGGTCAAGAGAGGGCCCATTTACTTAGTAATAAAAAAAAAATCTGTTTGTGTTTCGTTTTTAGGGTTCCGTAGTCAACTAGGAACCCTTATAGTTTCGCCATGTCTGTCCGTCCGTCTGTCCGTCCTCGCTTAATCTCTGTGACCGTTAGCACTAGAAAGCTGAAATTAGGTACCAATATGTATATCAATCACGCCGACAAAGTGGTAAAATAAAATTTTGGAAAATATTTTTTTTTAGGGTAGCTCCCCTACATGTGAAGTGGGGATGAATATTATTTTCGTCGTCTACCCCATCGTGTGGGGTATCGTTGAATAGGTCTTCTAAAATGACTTGGGGGTTGCTCAAAATATTTTCGATTTAATGCTCCATTTACGAAATATTAAACTTTTTTTTTTTTTTTTTTTTTCTCTTTATTTTATTTAGGAACTTTTGAACGCAGTTCATGCCAGTTCCATCATAACTTAATCTATGACTAATACAAAGTAATCATTATGTCTATAATAATACTAAAGAAATTATACTAAGTGCCACTGTTGTTATTATTAACTAAAGTGTAAATCATTTTTGCCTCATGTGACGAAGGTTGAGCCAATATGTTGGTGAATACGCCTACATTTAGTTTATTTAATTTTAATTTACTTAATAATCTACATCTTTCGGGTTCATTCCTACCACACTCCATTAAGACGTGTTGCACATCTTCTGTTTTACCATCACAAAATTCGCAATTAGGTGAACTGACTTTTTTCATTAGAAATGCAAAACCTCTCAACGGCATGTGGCCGGAACGAACCCTGTGTGCTGTGACTATGTCATTTCGTGTCAACGCACCGCTGCTAAACCATGGGATACGAGGAGGTTCTTTTTGTATGATTTTATACCAAATACCTTTAGATTTTGACCTTTCATCAAAGTGATTTTTCCACTCTTCATGGCAATAGTTTTTGAATTTTGATATGATTTCGGAATACATTGGTCTAATATAAATTTCTACCCCGGAAGTTCCTGCTACTTTAGCCAATCTATCTGCCTCCTCGTTTCCCCGCAGACCAATATGGGACGGTATCCATTGCAACACTACATTAATGTTATTATTCATAAATTGATAAATTTTACCTAACACGGCGTAGGCTATCGGTACACCTCTGTGTCCATAGGCGCATCGAGCCACATGCTGAAGAGCGCTCTTGCTATCTGTGAGAATAACAATATTTGTACGAGACAGTGTTGCTGCATACGACAGTGCTTCAGAGATTGCCAATAACTCTGCAGTCATAATGGACACCTTAGATACAATTTTATAACTACCACTATTTTTATTTATTGGATCATAATAAGCCGCTCCCATGTCTGTACTCTTTGAACCATCAGTGAACAGCTTATATGCCATCCCATATAGGTCCCATTTAGTTCAAGTATGATGTCATTTCTTAAACAATTGGTATCATACGATTTCTTAGGTCTGTTTACACTTTGCAACTCAGTTTTAATTACATTTTGGATGGTTATGTAACTACACCAAAAGCTAGATTTGAACATGTCCAACGGATTTGATGAATAAACTTTGTCTTCTTGAATCTCATTAAAAGTACTCATTAAAACAGGTTTCTTTTTACTTGACCAATATCTATTGCCACAGAGACTACCGAGATTGGACAATAACTTACTCGTCTTGCCATTGGTGGATGACTTTGATTTCAAACAATACTTAAAAGCCAAATATTTACGCCTAAGATGTAATGGGGGTAAGCACAATTCGCTTTCCATTACGTGAATGGGTGTGGTTCTAATGAAACCTCCAACTATCCTCATGGCTTGGTTCTGGCTCTTTTCTATTTTAAATAAACGAGACTGTATACTACTATCATATAGAAAACCACCATAATCGATCCGGCTTCTAATTAGAGCCACATACAAACGTCTCAGATGTATTGGATGTATCCCCCAATCACGGCCAGCCAATACTTTAATGATATTTAACATTTTCTGGCATTTTTCAGACAGTTCATTGATGTGTTTTCCCCATCTGAGTGACGAATCTAACCACATACCTAAATATTTTATATTTTGATTTGATGCCAAAGGAACTTCATTTATATATAATTGAATTTGTTGTCGTCTAAATCCCCTGCTAAATAAACATAATTGTGATTTTGTGGTTGATATTTCAAGCCCTATGTTCAATAAAATTCCAATTATATTGTCAAGAGAAATCTGCAACTTACTAATACTATCATTCAATTTTTTACTAGAAATAAATATAACGAAATCATCCGCATATTGACATATTTGTACTAAATTCGTTTTACAAATATCCACAGTTACAATATTAAAGAGCAAAGGGGAGAGGGGGTCCCCTTGTGCCAAGCCTCGATTAGTCCATCTCACGATATCTCTCCCGTCCTCCGATTCATCTTTAATTACTAAATGCCGTTCCTTTAAAAATTCCCATAAATAATTGCATATCTGACTACCAACTTTCAATTTATCTAAGGACTGAACAACACTCTCAATTAAAACATTGTTGTATGCATTTTCAATGTCAAGAAAACATGCTAGAGTGGGATAATTTTTGGTAAATCCAATTTGAATATATGTTATCAGCTGAGTGAGAGAATCCAGGCAAGATTGACCTCTCCGAAAACCGGATGTACTCGGGGATAATATAGTATTATGTTCAATGTACCATTCTAAACGCTTACATATCATTAAATGAAATATTTTACATACACATGAAATTAATGATATAGGTCTCAATTTAACATTTGTATTATTATTATTACCGGCCTTTGGTATAGCAATTACTTTAATATTTCGCCATTCTTGAGGAATATAACCTAAATTAAATATGCTATTATATATTCGAAGCAAATATAGTTTTGCTACAGGAGGGAGGTTATAAATCATGGAATAAGTAATTTCGTCGTCCCCAGGAGCTGTATCTTTCTTTTTAATACAAACTTCAAGTTCTTGTAATTTAAAATCTGATTCTAACAATAAATTATTCGAGACCAATATAGGTTTTGGAGATAGAACTGCATCAGGGGTTAAACTACGCAAAAGGTCTCTTTTTTTATCCATAGATATATAGTTTTTATTTATATTACCCTTGATCCATCTCATTCTTCGCCACATATCAGACGCTGATACAGAACTATCAATCTCTGAACAAAATTCGTGACGATTACTTGCTTTTGCTCTACGAATCTCTTCTTGAGCTATCAAGGTTCTACTTTCTAGTACACTAAGGTTTTCAGGGCTCGGGTTACGCCTAAATTGACTTAAAGCAAGTCTTCTCTCTGCTACAAGCTTAGAGAGATTTTGGTTCCAATAAGGTTTGGGTTTAAAATTTCTTTGGGGAACGCTACAAATTTTATAAAGTGGAATATTGTTATCTGCTGAGTTATTAATGATATTGATGAGAGATGTGTACATATATTGTATATTAAATGAGTAATCTAACTCTGCACAGGCATGTTCTATATCTTCACTATATTTAAACCAGTTAGCTTTTTTAAAATTTCGTTTTTTTTTAATATTCACTTGATCCTTTTTTTTTTTTTTTTTTTTTTAACGTGGAGAAATGCTCATGCATTCTGCACTACCACGGGGAGGTAGTGCAGTTATGTGGGACTCTAACCCACTAAAACTCCACGGTGTCCTCCTCTGCCGCTTACGGCGGGAACACGGGCACGCGTTAGCACTCATCCGTGAACCCGCCGCGGCTGTCCGTTACCGGACCCTCCTCTGGGGAGTATTCCCCATCACCGGCGCACCAGAACACACAGCACGCCGCGACCACCCCAGGGACCCAACCAGCACATGGGCGCCAGACGACCCCGTGTCTGGGCACCCTTGGTCCCCCTGCGACGGGTCAGGTCATTGGCCCCGCCGCCTGCCAATTTTCGGCCGCAGAGGATAGGGAGAGCGGCCAGCGACATACCGACACTCCTCCTCCCCTGCGGCCCCACCGCGTCCGCCATCGAACGGTGGCGACCCCGTCTAGGCCGCGGAAGGTAGGGAGAGCGGCTCACCGCAATACCGGCACTCCTCTCCCGCCGCGGCCTCCAACTCTCAGCCGCGATGCCTCCGTTACGACATCGCGGCCCGCCTCAGTTGCGATGTCGCCGAAGCGGCACCGCAACCTACTTGTTGGCCGCTACGTCGTCGGCTTACAGGCAAAAGCCCTGACGAGCGGCCCCTCCTCGGGTTCCTCTTCGCTTCACCGTGGGTGTCCAAGCCACGGCTACTGAGCCCCCCCGCCTCGACAATGCGGGAACCCACCGGGGGGGATTGATTGATTCACTTGATCCTGATAGTTTAATTTAATTTTAATGATTAAATGATCGCTTCCTAGATTTTCACTTAAAACACTCCAAGAAAAGTGGACGACTATATCGGAGGAAGTAAAAGAAATATCGGGAGATGTTTGCTGTAAGTTATTATTAACATATTTTAGTCTCGTAATACTGCCATCATTTAAAGGTATATAACCAAATTCTATTGCAGAATCCATAATTTGATTACCCCTCGTATCATTTTTACACGACCAATTGGAATGATGGCCATTAAAATCCCCTGCTATAAGAGTTTTTTCTGTACATAATGAAAATAAACCATCCCAATCCTCTTGTCTAGTATGGACAGAGGAAGGGCAATAAATACCTATGATATTTTGAATGTACTTACAATTATATATCCTTACATGTAACATTTCTATGCCTATACAATTAATACTAGATAATTGAAATTCAGACTTTATAGATTTGTGTATTATAATTGCTACTCCACCGTAATTATCTGATCGATCTTTCCTATATATGTTGTACTGTGATATATTTAGCCAGCTATCTTCTTTCAGCCATGTTTCACATATGATTGCTAAATGTATCTGATCTTTATTCAAAAGTGCATCCAGTTCTGTTATTTTTGGCCTTATACTTTGTGCATTCCACTGTATAATATTGATTGCACATTCCTTTAATCTGTTATCCATTATATATATTCGAAAAAAAGTTTTTTATTATATCTCCGTCTTTTATTATATCCATTATATACGCATATATTTCCTCAAATATTATTTTTCCAAAGCACCTAATTTTTTCTTCAAGTCCTGTATCAGATAATACTACTGTCTTTAGCTTTTGTATCAATCTGGAAAAATTAAATTTTCTACATAACTCAGATCTCTCTTTTTCATTTTGACAGCGTTCTGTATGTGGTGATTCTTGAACTATATTTTCACTAATATAAGTTTCTGCTATTTCTTTTTCTTTCTGCCGTTTCGAAGTTTTATTTCTCTTACTTCTATTCTCTTCTTTTTGCGTCCTTATCTCATCATTTGACTTGTCACATTCTTTCTGAAAATTATGCTGCTCCATATGTACTGTTTCATTCATCTGTAATACATCTCTATAGCTTCTTGTTTGCGAAGCGAATGTAGCACTGGGTGACACTATTGTGTCCTGTGAATTTTGAATATTTTGATTACTACTATTATTTGATTCATGTTGCGATTCTCTTGTTTGTAAATAAATCATTAACGCTTTCCTGAATGTACAGTTTTCTTCACTCATTATTTCACGAATTCGTTTTTCTTTAAGAAAAGTAGGGCAATTCTTGTCAAAAGACATATGAGGGCCATTGCAGTTCAAACACTTAAACTCCCTTGTTTCACAATTTGTGTGATTTTGTCCACATTTTGGGCACAGGACTTTTTTTTTAGGGCAAAATTTTCTCACGTGTCCATACTTCCAGCAGCCCGAACATTGTGAGACTGGGAAGGTGTAGGGTTCCACTTTAAACCTACAACCGTATCCAAAAACATACGGAGGTAAAGTGGATCCTCTGAAGCCGATACGAATTGTTTCGCTTTCTACCCACTCGCCTTCATTATTCAACCTATTGAGACGTATAATAGATATTATCTCGTTGGACTCACATTTTAAGACTTCTTCTAACTCTTTTATGTCAGTCTCCAAGTCCATTTGTTTTACTATTCCGTAACATAAGTTTAATTCATAGGTCAGCTGGCATCTTAATCCCAAATCTGCAATTTCACTACAGTTCAATAAAACGTCTGCTTTTTCTTTGGAATCGAACATAATTAGTACTGTTGCGCGCCACAATTAATGCCTGGTACATGGTAACAGTAGTTACCACTAGCGCCATCTAGTATCGAGTAGCGGAACTAGTAATGAAGACCCTTCTAGAAATTTCGATGCGAGAACTTTCTAGAACATTCCCGAACTTTCGACATCTGGTCGATCGGGGCCTGTACGTACTCGAACATTCTAGATGTTTCTACAATGGAAGGTTCTAGAACTCTCTTTGGCGCTATATAAGGCCGAGACGCGCCACGACCGACACAGTTTGGATAAAGCGATCGAAGTGAAAGCATCGAAGCGATATTCAAGTGCGACTTAAGGCGATCAGTAGTGCAATTGTGTTTTGTAATTAGTGTGTTTGAGTTGTAATTAGTGTTGATTATTAAAGTGTCATTTTTTTGGTTATTAAATCGGCAGTTTTTATTGTCACGAACCCGAAGCTCGTAACAATTGGTGTCAGAAAAGGGGATTAAAAATCATGCCGGTTTTACCCAAAGACGACACGGAGGGTATCCGTACCCGGAGTCAACGCCAGCAGGAGACGGACCAGAGGCGATTTGGTGGAGCTACGCCACAGAGGTCGGAGGGCCAGCTACCGACCATGGAGGCCGGCCCGTCCGCAGCAGCTCCAGCATCAGCAGCACCAGATTTGGCTGCTCTGATGATGATGCTGCAGGAGCAGGCTCGCCGACAGGAGGAACAGGCTCGTCGGTTGGAGGAATAGCTCCAGCGGGACAAAGAGGAACAGGCTCGCCGACAGGAGGAACAGGCTCGTCGGTTGGAGGAACAGCTCCAGAGGGACAAGGAGGAACAGGCCCGTCGACAGGAGGAACAGGCCCATCGACAGGAGGAACAGGCTCGTCGGCTGGAAGAACAGCTCCAACGTGATAAGGAGGAGCAGGCGCGCTGCCAGGAAGAGCAGATGATCCTTATGAGGGACCTTCACGCTACCTTCGGGAAAGACATGAAGGAGGTGAAGGATATGGTTGCTCAACATGACAACCGCCTGTCGGAAGCTGAAACCCGAATCTACCAAGTAAATAATCGGGTTGACAACGTGATGGCTGACGTGAAGCTACCCGTGATGGCTGACGTGAAAAAAACGCTGGAATACCTCAAACTTGGGGATGGAATCGCAGCTCCCGTAGCTACAACACCTTCACTACGTGGATTCAAAGTGCCACCGTTCGACGGAACTTCTTCCTGGTCGGCCTACAAAATCCAGTTTGAGGCTGTCATGAAGGCGAACGGGTGGAATAAAAGTCAGGCCATGACTGCTCTCACCCTAGGCCTGCGCGACCAGGCCTTAACTGTCCTGGAAGCTCTCGGTAAGGAAGTGACTTACGAGCAGCTCCTTGAGGCATTGGAGGCTCGGTATGGCGACGCTCACCTGGAACACGTGTTTCGTGCGCAGCTCAAGGATCGCGTGCAACGTAGTAACGAAAACCTGCAGCAGTGGGCCTTTGAAGTGGAGAAGCTGGTTCGCAAAGCTTACCAGTCCTTACCTGCGCTTATTGATGAGAACCTGGTGCAGGCATTCATCGACGGCATCCGCGACCTTGAAGTTAGAGCTGCTGTGAGACTCGGTCACCACGGGACGCTTAAGGACGCCTTGGCCCATGCACTGGAGGTGGAAGCTGCGCGGCAAGATCATCGTTCCCATCGGGTCAGGGAATTTGCAGCGGCTACAGTTCGCGATCGTAATAGAAGGTACAGCCCTAGGTGCTACGGCTGTGGGGAAAGGGGCCACCTTCGATCCAGTTGCCCTAAGCGAACTGCAGAAAGGGAAGATGGCTGGTCTCCAAAGGGTAGTGCGGCTAACAGCACCGCCCAGCAGCTGCAGCAATACGACTTTGTGGTCAAACATCGCAGCGGGAAATCTCATGGCAATGCAGATGCATTGTCAAGAAGACCTTGTCCTGAAGCATTGTACTAGGCAAGAAAGTAAAGAAGTCGTACCTGTGAGGATGCACAAGACAGACCTCAGTAATGAGTGGAAGGAAAGCCTACAACGTGCACAGCAGGAAGATTCGGACATCAAGCCGATTCAGGAGTGGATGAAGGCCAGAGCTCCTAAGCCCAGGTGGAGCGACGTCTCAGCAATGAGTTCGATCACAAAAGCTATTGGGCCCAATGGGACAGCTTGGTGATTCAGGATGGAGTCCTGTGCCGTAAATGGGAAAACGCTCGGGGAGACAGCTGTCATTTGCAAATGGTTGTCCCTAAAGCTCAAGTACCGGATGTTCTACAGCTGTACCATAATGGTTGTTCAGGAGGTCATCTGGGAGTAAAACGGACTCTACTGAAGATACGAGAACGGTTTTACTGGGTCCACTGTCGGGACGATGTCGAGG